>OY856413.1:1076877196-1077577196 GCA_963693085.1 Alisma plantago-aquatica | reverse complement strand
CTCCAGACAGCGATATTAGCTCTCAGGCCTCGCCTAGCTCCATTCAGCTTAATAAAAAGGATAAATCTCTGATGATTCCATCAAAATGTCAGACCAAACTTAATGTGGGCATTTCACACAGATTAGATAACTCTAATTACTCTCCAGTAGCGGTTGAATTACAAATGACTTCTTCTAGCACTGATGTTGTCAATTCAACAGTCGAGGTTAAGCAATGAGTATGTCTCTCTCTATAGCTTCTTGGAATGTGAGGGGTATTACTAATAAGATCTTATCCGTCCAAGAAGATATTAGAAGATCGAGGTATGATATTAACATTCTGGTGGAAACTAAACTCCAGATGAATAAGATTTCTAAGGTTAGGAATAGATATTTCCCTGAATTCAAATGGATGTCTAATTTACAATCTCACCCTCTTAGTAGAATTCTTATCATTTGGAATGACAGTAGATGTAATATTTCTAAGGTTGAGGAGAATGACCAAGTTATCCATGTTGTTATTCAGATTGAAAAATCTAGTCTTTATTTGTCTATTGTTTATGGTCATAACCCTGACAGTGATAGAGTTGGTCTTTGGAATTCTATATGTAACTTGTCTATGAAGATTGACGGTCCTTGGATCTTGATGGGAGACTTTAACTGCGTCTGAAAGGCTAATGAAAGAGTCAGCAAACAAATTCCTACTAAAAAGTCTATGGATGATTTCAACTCTTGTGTTATGAACTGTGGTCTTTATGAGACAGATCTGAGTGGTCCTTTCTTTACTTGGAACAATAACTAGAGTGGTGTGGACTTTGGTGCTTCTAATATTGATCAGATTCTTTATAATGCTGATTTCCTCTCTACTTATGTGGATTTTTCTGGTGATTGCATCTCTAATATCATTTCTGACCATAGGGAGATCGTCTTATCTATTGGGCATCCTAGAAAAATTAAAGTTCCTTTTAGATTTGTGATTGCCTGGACTCATCATAATGATTTTCTAAATGTTGTTAAACATGCTTGGAATTCTTAGGTCCATGGCTGTGCTATCTTTAAACTATATAGGAAGCTTTCCTCTTTAAAAGTTAATCTTTCTCATTGGAACAAGAATGTCTTTGGGAATATTGATGATAATTTTAGGACTGCCAAGTTTAATGCTATCCAGGCACAGGAACGAGCTGATTCTCATCCTTCTGATTTGATGCTTCGTGAGAATGCTAGAATCTTGTTGTTGGAGGCTAAGAAACAAGCTGACATTCAAGAAGCCTTCTATAAGAAGAAATCTAGGGTTTCCTGGATTAAGGAAGGTGATTCGAATAACACCTTTTTCTATTCCTCTATGAAGACCAGGCGTCAAACAAATTCTATCAAAAAGTTGATGATTGATGGCTCCATTTCTTATGATAAAGATAGTATTAAAGGGTTCATTACTCCCTTTTATGAAAATCTTTTTAATGATTCATCTTCTGGTCCTCATGTTTGGGATAGAGAGTGGAAAGGGAGCATTTTACCCCCTGATCAGAAATGTTCTCTAATTTGCATTGTCACTAGGAAGGAGGTGGATGATATTATTATGAGTTTGAAGAATGATAACGCTCCTGGTCCCGATGGTTATAATGATGTTTTTTTATAAAAAAAGCCTGGCCTATCATTGGGGAAGATGTCTTTCTGGCTGTTCAGGAGTTCTTCAGGAATGGCAAGCTTTTGAGGGAGGCAAACAAAACCTTCATTACCCTAATGGCTAAAGGAAATGACAATTCTGATATAAAAAATTGGCCACCTATTACTGTTTGCAATGTGTTCTATAAAGTCATTTCTAAAGTTCTTGCCAATAGGTTACAGAGTGTTCTGCCTTTTATTATTGATCGGAATCAATGTGCCTTCATCAAAGGTAGAAGCATTAAGGATGCTACTCTTCTTACCAATGAGATCATTAGCGATTTTAAGAAGATGAATTCTGTTAAAGCTATGTGCATTCAAGCTGACATCACTAAAGCGTATGACTCGGTCAATTGGAAATACTTGTTTTCTATTATGTATAAGATGGGTTTTCCTATGATTTGGATCAAGTGGATTGAGGAATTTTTTTTATCTTCTTCTTATCAGGTCCTTGTTAATGGTGAACCTACTGTTTCCTTCTCTCCTTCCAATGGTGTGAGACAAGGGGATCCTATTGCCCCGTATCTTTTTGTCATAGCTATGCAAGGTTTCTCGGAGATGATTAAATGTGCTGAAAATGATGGGAAGATCAAACCTATATGTGCCTCCAAAGATCATTCCATGTCCCATCTTATCTTTGCTGATGACTTGATGATTTTTACTAAAGTTGATCCTAGTGTTGCTTGTGCTTTGAGAAGCATTCTTAGTGATTTTGGATCTATGTCTGGCTTGAAGATTAATCCTTCTAAGAGCTCTATTATCTTTAGTAGAAATGTGGATAAGGATACTATTATTGATATTCTTGGCATCAAAGAAAGTACTTTTCCTACTAAGTATCTTGGTCTACCTCTCTTTACTGGCAAGTTATCTAAGCGTCTCTACTCTAGTCTTATTGACAAGATTAAGAAGAAGCTAGAGTGTTGGAAAGCTAGAGTTCTTTCTATGCCTAGTAGTCTTGAACTAGTGAACTCCACTCTTAGGAATATGCATATGTATTGGTTGTTTGCATTTCCTATGCCTGCTGCTGTTTTGGACAATATTGACAGAATTTGTAGGGATTTCCTGTGGGGTTGAAATGATAATAAGAAAAACATTCATTTGATTAGTTGGGATCGTATCACTGAGCCCAAAAATGAGGGAGGTCTTGGTTTAAAGAAAGCTAAAGATACAGCTAAAGCTTGCTTATTGTACAATGCTTGGAATATTGCTAGCAAGAAAGACCACCTTTGGGTTAAGTAGATCGTTGAGAAGTACTTAAAAAAGGCTTCCTTTTGGACTGTGAAGGAATCTCCTAACTTTTCATGCCTTTTCAACAATATTATTAGAAGTAGCAATTCTTTGAGGATGCATATTAAGTTCCATATTGGCAATGGTCGTAAGACCCTTTTGTGGAAGGACCCTTGGCTTCATTCTAACAAATTTTTTCTTGATATTTTTTATAAGAGCATGGTGTCTCTTTTTGGCCTTGAATGGAATAGTTTGGTCTCTACTATTTTGAATCGTAATGGCTGGTGTATGCCAAGATCTAATAATAGATTCCAGCTACAAATCCTTAATGTGTTAAAGGGTTATGGCTTCAATTTTTCTAGAGAGGATTATCTTACTTTCAATGATAAGAAGGATGTTACCTTTAGACTTATCTGGGACTGTATTAGAAACAAGAATGCTAAAGATGATCACTTTGCTTGGATTTGGAGAATTAAGACTCATATGCGTGCTAAGATTCATCTTTGGAAAGCTCGACATAATAAGATTCCAACTTCTAATTATTTGAGGAGATGTGGTATTTCGTTACCTTCTATTTGTTTCCTATGTATGAACGGGTATGAAGATACAAACCATATCATGTTTGGTTGTGAGTTTACTTCAAATCTCTGGACTTTGGCTGTAAGGACCCTGACCTCAGTTTAGGGCTTATCCTATTTGCTTTTCTTAACCCTGATGCTTAGTTGCTTTCTAATCACCTTTGGGTGGTGATTAGGGTTTGTTGGTGATTTGTTGAGAGCTGGAGGTGCTACTTGCAATTAACCCAAGTCTAGGGTTTGTGGGAAAGTTTTCCACCTAGTGAGGTGTTCCTCCCTCTCCTTGCTTCCTCTAGTACTGAGAGGAAGGTTTGGTCTCGTTGCTTGAGTTCCTTTGGGCTTGGTTGAGTTTGTTGGGCTTTGTGGTGCCTTATCTTTTCTTCTTTAGACCTTGTGTCGTGCAAGAATGCCCTGTGTCGGCCTAGGTGTGTCGGCCTGTGCTTGTATCAACCAGTGGTGTGTCGCCCAGGGTGTGTGTGTCGGCCATGGTGTGGGTGTGTCGGCCATGGTGTGGAGGTGTGCCGCCCATGGACCCTTTGACTCTCTTTGACCTCGTTTGTGTCACCACTAGTGGACACTTGGTGCTTGATGCTTGCATGTGGCCATGGCCTTGGACATGTGTTTAGGACATGTTAGAGTGGTGGCTTTGCTCATGGACAAGTGTCCCTAGGTGGGCGACACCTTGATTTGTTCTACCTTGGTTTCTCCTCCATCCCCTCCTATATATGTGTTTCCTTTCCCTTGCTAAGGATCCCTTTAGTTCCTTAGTCTCCCTCTCCCTTGGTGCATGACACCCTCTTCTTTTGCAAGCTTGGTGGCCGATCCTTGCCTTGGAGTCTCCTTCTTCCTCTCGCGGTGGCCGAACCCTAGAGTGCCTTTCTCTTCTTCCTTGGTGGTTCTTGGAGCTTTGAGCTTGCTTAAGGCGGGTTACATAATTCCTAACCCTAACTACATTACCATCTTCTATGTTCTTGTTTGTATGTTGCTTATGATCGGCTATGTATGTTGTTAGTTGAGCTTCTTGCCTAGTTGTACCTTGTTGGCTGAACCTATGTTCTATGGTTTCTTGGTGAGCAACACCCCTTTCTCTCCTAGGTCTAGAGGAGTGAGCTTGAGTACTAGTAATATGGGCAATATTCCTCTCTCATTTAAGTTGAGAGGTGAGCTTGTGTTCTAGTGGCTTGAGCAACACCCTCCTCTCACCATGGACTTGAAAGGTGAGCTATGTGGTAGTTGTGGACCTTGGTTGTGGTTGTTCCTTATGTTGCTCTATTGGTGTTAAGAATCTTAGCAAGACCCCTCTCTCTTGATAGTTGAGAGGTGAGTCATCTTCTTGATCCATTAGGGTTTTGGTGCCCTTGTGCTTGAGGTTGGTGGTGACCCTATCGGGTTGCATCTTGGCCGATATGGCTTGGAGTTGGTGTTGCCCGATACCCCTCTTGACCTAGAGCTTTGGACGTTATGATGTGGTGTTGTGTCGGGTGTCACACACCTGGATCCTACCTTGTTGTGTCGGGCATCCCACCATGATAAGTACCCTGCCCGACACACTTAACCTCGTTATACCCTGATGTTGTGGAAACTTCTTAGTTGGTTCTGTGGTGGGTGTCACCCCTTGGCCCTGGCTTTGTGTGTCAGCCGATAGATGTGGTTAGCTAGCTGGACGACATGCTTTCCTTGCTGTCGTTTGAGGTTGTTCCTTAACCATTATACCTAGATGAATAGAACGTTGGTCGTTACCCTTGTGTGTGTGTCGGGCATCACACCTGGTTGTGTATCCTGCCAGACACGCCTAGCTTTGTTGGCTGCTTGGTGTTGTTATCCCCTTGGATGTTGTGGGCGTGGCCCTGTGTCGGGTGTCGTACCTCCGTTGATGCCTTGTGTTGGCCAATAGATCATGGCTAGGCTGGTTGAGCGACATGCTGAGTTATACCCTTGGGCGTTATGCCTTGTCTAGTGGTGCTGCCCGATACACCTTGTGCACGACACGCCGTTATGCTTTATAAGACCTTGTTGCATGGTATACCAATGGTGCACGACACGCGTTGCACGATACACATGTGTGCACGAGATGGCTTGGTTCCTTGTTGCCCGATATATGTGGTATCCTGATACCCTGCTGAGTGCTTGGTCGATAGGTGGTTGGTTTGCTGGATCGTTGCATGGTTGATATGGTTGGACGATATGGGAGAGTCCCCTATCTGATACCTACCGTTGGTGAGGGTAGTGGGCACTTCTAGCGAGGGTCTTGTTCCTTCTGGAAAACCTATGTGCTAGATCTTATTCTATGATGTCACGTTTGGTTGACAATAGTAACTCTTGATATTCTTGATGGTAATTGCCATAGTAAGTGCACATCTATGTAACTTGACATGACATATTATGTATCTATGATCATATGGAAATATATGTATAATGCTGAGTAAATGATAAGCATATAAGATGCTTGCATGATGATATGACATATATCTATGATCATAGGTTGAAGCATGATTTATAAATCATATAATCATCAATGTTGCCCTATGTTTGATAATAGGATTCTTCTTTCAATCCTTGATGATTGTGCATACTAACCATGCAGGAATTCAATACAGATGCATAGTCAGTTAAAGGGCTATGAGGTATATAAGTTTGAGTAACACTACTTTGATAAGTACTCTAGATGATGAGATAACATACATGATGTGTTTTGGTCTGAGGACCTGAGTTTGGCTAAAGTGCCTAAGTTGATGAGAATGCCTCGAGAGGCAGTGGCATTATGTGATAAGGGATTTAGATCCCATGGCAATGTGATGATCCTTGAGATGGATCTAGATGATTGGCAAGAGGCCAAGTGATAGCATGTAATGTTGGATCCTTGTGACGGATCAGAATGATGTTGATTACAATAAAAGCATAATATTGAGTTTCATGTTGTTTATTCTTGTTATAAGTCTGCATGTTATACAACTTGGTTGAATCTTGCAATCCACATAAAAGATACTAACTAATCACAGTGGAATATATCATGTAGTTTGCCCTGGCCATAGATCCATCATCGTCAGGAGTTGGTGATGGTGAAACGGGTTCTCCTGCGGGTTAACCCGGAGCGCATATTGTTGAATATGCGAGGTTTCTCCTAGCCTAAAATAGTGAGGATTCGAGTGCAGCTGCGGTTGCAGACTCGGGATATGTATAGAGCATGGTGAACAGGATCATGGCTCAGGATATGTGATATGGGAGAATGAATGCGTTCATGGCTTAGAGTACGGTGAACAGGCCCATGGCTCAGTTTCACTAGCGTCGAGACCTATATCGAGGAGGGCTAGGCAGAGGGTAGCCTGTGGGAGCTGACCCAGTGGCTGAGGCCACTTAAGCATGAGACTGCGGTCCCGCTTGTGTTGTACTCGTGCACTGACCACGAGGTGGGAGGTCGTGGAGTCCGGCTCTTCCATTGACCTTGTATGGCACCGGCTTTGGGTTTCGCAACCGAAGGTTGGATTGTAGCGGTACGACTCACTTCCTCAGGGCATAATAACACATAATCCAACCATATAGTATCTACTGCTTAAGGAAAAACACGAAACTTTGGTTGAGGCCTTGTTTGTGTAGTTAATCTTGTTATACCTTGCAGTTACTTATACGTTCTTTGTGTTACATGACAAGATCTTATAAATCTTATCTTGTCAATCATGTTCCATAATGAAATACTTTTATGATATGCCTTCCGTATGTCTTGGTAAGCTTGACGGTATGAATAGCTTTACTTTATAAACTGCTCTTGTTATACCTTCTACCAGTGATCTGCTACTTTTGCTTTCATCCTTCTATGGTTTTATGGTTTCGGCGGGGAGTTACGTTTCTCACTGGGACTATGTGTCTCACCCCGCTAGTTTATAACCTTTTTAGGTGTTCGAGCTAGACGTGATGGTGGTCGCAGAGTTGCGGCCTAGCAGCAAGATGAGCAGTAGAAGGCAAGAGATGGATAGGTTGCTGTTTTGGTTGTTTTGTAGTACAGTCTTAGAGTCATTCCTATACTCTCAGGTCCTTGGAGGCATTTTGACGTTGTTTCACGATGTATATATGATGATGTTTTGTATATCCTGCTGCTGGATGGATGTGGGCCGTCATGTATGTATAAACAGGTGATGAACTCATGTGATGGCTAGACAGCTGATCTCCTAAGTTGTGGATACGTGTCAAGAGTTTGTAAATGTTGATATAACATGTTTCCTTGCAAGAATGAGGAACTAAATATAATAGTCTCTTGGTTTATCTTCTTTCTGCAATCGGTTTTAATTAACCCGTGTTTTTGGTAATTTGTGGTTTACGATGTTTTCCGCACGTTTTCACGTAACACCTCATTGTCTGTGTGATAGAAAGATGTGTTGCCACATTGGCCTCCTGTTATCTTGGAAATTTAAACATTCCTAATTCTTGGAATGATATGTGTAATTCCAATTCTCAGGTTGTTGACTCTCTCTGCAGTCTCTTATATTATCATATTTGGTGTGAAAGGAACTCTAGGGTTCATGAGGATAAATTCAAAGTTGTGGATACTATTTGGAAAATTATCCTCTCCGAGTTGAATATTTTTCATACAATCTTAGATATTACCGTGGTATGACTCTGTTCTGGTCGTTTGTGGCTCCTTCCTCCTCTGATGGATGAGAATCTATTATGTTGCTGGATGCTACCCTCTCTTGGTTTGATGGTCACTTGGCTGTTATTTTTGGTGTCCTATTGTGGTTCTTGGACCTCCTCGTTCCTTGGTGATTCTGCTCTGAGATGTTTCTGAGGTTGTTGTTCAACTGATTCTGGTATCCTCGTGCGATGTTGTCTTGCATCTGCTCTGAGATGTTTTTGAGGCTGATCTTCTGATTTGTGGTCTTTGTGGATGGTATGTCCTCTTTATGGCTGTGTTCTTGATCTCTTTTGGGGAGGGGTTACTGCTGGTCTATGGTTCCTCCTTTGGTTGGTTACTAGTGCTGATCGAGTCCTCGGTTGGTTGGGTTTTGATGCCCCCCACTCACTAGTTGCTCCTTGCTGGCTGCGTTCTTCTGGATTTATTCTACCCTTTATGGATGGTTTTTGGAAGTTTAGTTGCTGATGTGTTTGTTATGGGCCTTCTCATGATATGTTGATCTGCTGGCTATGTCTTAGCCTCTTCTGGCTACTGCTATCTGTCCCTTATGTGCTGGCTGTTGTGGTGTTGATTGGTGGTTACAATTGTTGTTGCTTATGGTTGGCTCTTGATCTCTGGTTCTGGCTGGATGATGAGCTGTTGTTTTCTTAGTACTTGGTTGCTCCTCTCTCACTCATGGAGTGATGAGCGTTTTTGGGTTGATGTGCTGCGTCTGTGGGTGTTGTTTGCTCCCCTCTCACTAATGGTCAGTGATGGTCGAGGTTGGCTGGATGATGAGCTGCTACTTTCTTTGTTTGGATGCTCCCCTCTCACTCCTGGAGTGATGGTTGAGTTTTTGACCTTGCTTTGGCCTAGTTCTTGTGGTGGTCTTGGGGTTATCTTCTTGTGATCTTTTTGCCTTTTTTTTCTGCTGGTTCCTTCTGCTTTATGGTTCTTCTCTTGGTGTTCTTTGCTATGGCGGTGTTATCTTGCTTGCTGATTTCTTCTCTGGCTGCTGCTGCCTTGTGATCGAGCTGGGTCCTGTTGGTGGTAGTTGTGGCTTCCCTTCCTTTCTAGCAGTGATGATCGAGGCTCCCTTTTTGGTTTCCTGAAGTTTCTGACCCTTATAGGTTCGGTTTCTCATCTCTTGGTTGTTCTGGCTTTGAATGGTAGAGCTTATCCTTCGGGAGTGACAGAGCTCTTCAAGCTTGGTTTTATGCTTTCATGCTTTTGCTGGATATGGGGTTTGAGTGTTGGAGGATGGATCGAACCCCCTTCATCTGTGTTTGATGCTGAGCTTGTTCGTCTTTCTCTGTATTTTTGGAATGATATTTGGTGATGAGATTTTCTAGTTTTTCTATTGGTGGCAGCAGTGTTTTTGTGTGTCGTGCTGCTCCCCTCTCACTCTAGTAGTGATGGTCGAGCTGGTGCTCAACAGCTGCTTTCTTCCTTTTGTTGAGAAGGTTATGCTGGTTAAGTGTGCTTTTCTTCTGGTGCTCTGGATTCTCTGTGATATGGTTGTCCTTTTCTGGTTCCTTCTCTATGGATGGTGCTGCTGGCCTAGTGGGTTCTAAAGATTACCTCTTGGTTGGTGTGTCTATGGGCGTTGAGCTTATTCTTCACGAGTGGTAGAGCTCTCTTGGAAGTGGTGCTTTGCTTTTGTTGGTGACAGCTATGGCTTCCTTCCTAATCTAGCAGTGATGATCGAGGTTCCCTCTTGTAGTTTCATGAAGCTTCAGACCTCTTGTATGTTTGTGGATCCTCTTTTTGGTTTTTTTTTCAGTTGTGGGCTCATAGACCGATTTCTTTTGATGTAAAGATAGTTACATATTTTCCTTTTGAGTTGATTCTTGTTAAGGAGTCAACAAGCATTGTACAGACACAAAAGGCAAAAATGAACTGGGCATTCATTCATTGCCCGCGCGGGTAGCCTGGAATTTCGCTACCCGGCAGCCAAAAAAGTAACTCTTCTGGCCACAAAAGTAACTCTACTATCAAAAAAGTAACTATGGTGATAAGAAAGTAACTACACAACTAAAAGAGTAACTCTGTACAAAATATACAGCAGATATATATAAGGACGGGTTTTTTTTTATTTTGGTGGGGCAAATGATATTATTTTTGGATGAAATTTTTTGGGGAGCTAGATAAAATGCTCCTCTACAATTGTGAATTTTTTTTTTCAAAAAAAGTGGTCGGAAGGGTGGGCAGGTAGCCACCCGCGTGGGCAATAAAGATGGGCCCTATATATATATATATATATATATAGTCAGGCTAGAATACACTCGAGTGTACGGATCACACGAATACACTCAAGTGTGTTTTCATATTATGACTATTTTTTGCAAAATATAAATCGTTGATCTTCACCGTCATACTATAACTAGGCTACATACAAATTTTGAGCCCATTTGGATGAGTGTAAGTCACTCATCCAAGGGCAACAAAATCGACGCGCGAAACTAATTTGAAATGCATAATTTTTGCGGTCTTCATAATATGAGCTATACATATCCAAATGTGCTCAAATTTTGCGTTCGAGTTTTTCACAAGATGTTTAAGAAGATCAACAGATTAGATTTTCAAAAACAATATTGCATCATGAAAAATTACTTGAGTGTATTCCGCTTTGGATACACTCAAGTGTATTCTAGCCTGACACTCTCTCTCTTTATATATATATATATATATATATATATATATATATTAGTAAATCATGTGCTAATGCACGTGCTCATTATAATATTATCAAATATGACAACTATTGTTTTCTTATATCTTATATTAAAATGAAAAAAAAGCTTATGGATCTCAGAAATATAAATTATTGGCCCCTCAAATTATGTACAAACATAAAAATAAGTACTACGTCATGATATTATGAAATTCAAATCATGCTACCTGTAATGACTCACATTAGATGTTTTGGTTGATCACAACATTTGGCATTATATGCAAGCACTATGTGGGTTTCTCTTTCAAAAATTTACTATTCGAAAAGAAGAATAATAGCATGTAGGTTCTTTCACAATCTATTTTGTCGTATTGCATCTCCTAATGTGTCTACACCTCCACCATATATTAGAGAAATTGGTGATAGATTTGATTAGGAATTCTAAAATCTCCGTAAGTCTAGTTAGTATGTGTTGAATAGCATATCTTATGGTTGATCATATACTTTTCAATTAGTAGAGTTACCATTCTTCACAAATTAGTTGTTCTCATATATCATTGGTCACTTAAAATTAGATTGCTTACCTCATTACAATGGAGTTTTAAGGTGCACATGATAATTTATCTTGTTTTAAAAAAGTGGCATTCTATACATCCCATTGTCGGGTCTAAGTTAATACCTCTTTGGAAGTAATCAAGAGTCTAACCTCTATGCGTCCTCTCTTAGAGAACTTGATAATTTATATAATTGCATATCTATTGGGGTTTTAGCTAATATTCCCCAACATAATAGAAATATTCATCCATAAATTTTAAGTAATTTGCATTTTCACAATTTCTTATTTTCTAACTTTTTTAACATCACCCCAGAAAAAACTTGTGTCTTTATATTCAACATATTTTATCACTAATCAAATGGTTTGTATAATAGCAGAAAAGACAAACATGTGAACGAATACATACATAATACACATTCCACAAGCTATATATCTATTTTTTCACTTTTACGCACACAATACATTAAGTTTAATTTTTTTTTTCTATTTCCTAAATGTGTTTCTCGATTCAAGTTGAATGTATATATAGTTAGATACATTGAGTTCATTTTATGATAACCTATAGATTTTGTGTTGTCATAGATACCGTTTAGACTCAGTGCCTTAATCGAATATATTGTATATATTAGAAAATCGGCATTTTCGAGCTATTTATAGTTTAATATGGCATACAGTCTAGATATATTAAGAAAACCTAAGAAAATTATTTTACATCTTTAGTGAAATATTGCACTTAAAACCAAGTTCAGTCAGCTTACATATGATTTATTTTAAATTCAATTCATGAAGAACATTTTAATATATGCCAAGGATACATAAAAAATAATCATAAATAAGGCCTCAATGTGGATTAAATATCTTCATTTCACTAATACATATGCTTACATGAGCCTGCACATTGTTGTCAGTGTGTATGCACGTATAATGAAAAGAATGACAATACTTAGTTGCCACAATATCAAAACTTAATTATTAAAAACGCAGGCCAATCATGTTCTCAAATCATCTCTACTTAAATATTTCGGGGTATAACTCAAAACTTCTTGTGGCTGATCATTATTAGCAAATGAATGTAATACATGCTTTATCATAGTAGTTGGTGCTTGATCTTTCAGCACTACTTATAGGTCAAATGTTGATAATTATGTGTGTGCAAATATATTATAATGCAATTCACCATTGTATCTATAGTGCAATGCTATATGAACTTGAACAACATTCTGAATCCACTGTAAAATTAAATAATATATGTGAAAGTACCCGTCATAAATTAAACTAATCGATCTTACATGTTGACCTCTCATAGACATATTAAGGTTTATTCTTTTAAGATTCTAATAAAATGAGGTTAGTGGCCATGAGTAAATTATTTTCACAAAAGAACATGCATTCTTTTGCATTAAAATATTATATACATACAGTTTGGAAAATTTGACACACTATTTCTCATAAAATCAAAACGTAGCATCCGATTCATTAACGTACATGATACATAATATTTACCTCATATTGAGAAATAAAAATATAACTGAATGCTTCCGAAGTTACCTGCATATGGTTGGAGTCGTACTCATACTTTGCGCCATTGGCATGCCCAACGGCGGCGTTTTGGTGAAGAATGCATATTAATTGATTTGGTTAGAAACGTTCGTTTCTTCATCAACAAGATTGTTTACCAACGGTTGTTCTTAGTAGATGTCAATGTTTTTAATTAAAAGCGAAAGCACATGTGGATGTCTTGGAATTGGTTTCGGAAAGAGGCTTCATCTTGCTTGTGGCGTTCACCAGCTAATGTTTTGTAAGTTATAATAGACCAGAGACGCATGATCTGCAATGCCGAAGGAATAATTTTTGTGAGGTAACTCAGGCGGGTAGCCTCAGTTGAGTTCGTGGTGTGCTACACCGCAGTAGGCGTGGAGGATGGAATAGGAAAGAGATGTAGAGATGTTTC
The DNA here is from genome assembly GCA_963693085.1 of Alisma plantago-aquatica. Classification (NCBI taxonomy): domain Eukaryota; kingdom Viridiplantae; phylum Streptophyta; class Magnoliopsida; order Alismatales; family Alismataceae; genus Alisma; species Alisma plantago-aquatica. The sequence continues at coordinate 1,077,563,966 of OY856413.1, read as the reverse complement.
ATTTCAAAGCCAGAAAGATGAATTGGCATACTGGATTGCCGTCTCAGAGCCGCTGGGTAACGACTGAAGAAAAAGATACAATTGATGGGGAGGAAGGCGATCTAGGTGTAGATGATTAGAAGGAGAAAAATATAATCTGTAAGACATGGCTGGTGAAAGGAAGGTGTTGTGAGTTTAGATTATCAATGACCCTTTGAAAGAATATGATGATCAGCAGATTAGGTTTCCGGTGTAAACAATCACCAAGAACTATATGAAAGAAGCGATTTGTTGGCATATGAGGCTTCCAGTGTAAACGTCCAACAGATCGATTCAAAGAAGCAGTCGATCGGCATATGAGACTTTGTCACAGACGACAGGGACAGAAGACCTGTGGCGAATACCTAGGATGCGTCACAGACGACAGGGACAGAAGACCTGTGGCGAATACCTAGGATGGACGATGCACTTCTATAGAATATGCTAGACCCGGAAATTTCTTTTTAAAGGATAAAAGTCCAATTGTTGCAATGACTGACGCGTTAGGACTTTGCAGGAGTAAGAACGTGTTAATCACGTGACAAAAGTTAGGACGGGGACGAGTTTGTTTAGTATGGTAATATTATATATATATATATATATATATATATATATATATATATATATATATATATATATATATATATATATATATATATATATTCAGGCTAGAATACACTCGAGTGTAAAGATCGCATGAATACACTCAAGTGTATTTGCATATCAAGACTATTTTTTACAAAATGTACACAATTGGTCTTCACTGTCATACTATAACAAGGCTACATACAAATTTTGAACCTATTTGTATGAGTGTAAGTCACTCATCCAAGGGCAACAAAATCGACGCGTAAAACTAATTTGAAATGCATAATTTTTGTAGTCTGTATAACATGACCTGTAAATTTCCAAATGTGCTCAAATTTTTTATATGAGCTATACTTGAGTGTATTCTAGCCTGACTCTCTCTCTCTCTCTCTCTCTCTCTCTCTATATATATATATATATATATATATATATATATATATATATATATATATATATATATATATATATATATTGGGTAGCGATCTAGTGAGAAACATCCTACGGTGAGAGCATGAGAGGCATTTGAACAACTAAAAATTGGTAACTATTTTTTAAAATCCCACCGTATAGATGGAAAAAACATCATTTCATTTACCTTGTCACAAACAATCATTGCAATCAAACATTGTTTACATGTCCATATGTACAATATATAATTTTTACATCCAATGGTCAACCTGAAATTCAATATAGAGCATCGAAAAATATTTAGTTGTTGTGAATGATCTACAAATTGGATGGTGATAAAACTTTATAGGAAGATAGATATTAAGGTATACTTGTAATATGTACGGTTGGATTATGAAAAATTAATCTATGTGGAGAATTACTCAAATGTCTCTCATGCTCTCACCAGATATGTTTCTCACTGGATCGTTGCTATATATATATATATATATATATATATATTTATATATATATATATATATATATATCGTATTTGTTTATGAGGTGCATTTATCAACGAAAACCACTAGTTGGTAAGAGAAGGACAGAAAATGTGATAAACACTTCTCGGCCCATTATTTGGAAACGAAAGTAACGCCAAGTATCATATGAATCCATGCCCACATACCTTCAAATTTGATTTGGAGAAAAGTCGTTTCAATGACTCGATTAATTTTATTTTATTTATATTTTACGACTTATTGATTTTGCAGGTCACAATATACGCAACATTCCTATGTTGAAGTTAGAGAGGCACCTTGTATGGACATGATAAATGACCATCACTAGGGTCACAGAACAGTATGAGCTACCAATAAAAATTTGAGTATTTTGATATGTGGTCAAAACTACATGTAAAGCAACCCCGTTTGTAATTTATCTACAAATAAAAAGAGGGAAGCAATAAACCTCTCTTCTTTTTATCTATTTTATGCAATTTTTCTTTAGAATATATACAAACCGGTTCAAAGTTGGATGTAGTATGTTCTGGTGGTTTATGATCTTAGTTGTGTTACTAATAAGGACATCAGTCCCCTAAAATCTGAAGTGCTTTGGCGAGTATTTTTTTTATTAAAAATATTGAGGATATGGAAGCTAGGTTCAACATGCTTGTTAAATAAAAAGTCATCTTTGGGTCTTTGTAAGCTGGTCATGCTTAATATTTTCTTCTTATTATTTCTATTGATGGCAAAGACTGCATATGTCACCAGTATAGTATCATACTACCTTCAAATACCATCTTAATTCTTAGTTGATGAGGCATGTCTAATTTGTTACAAGGCATGTTTTTATACTTTTGATGAGCATGTAGTTCATTGTAGGGAGCTCCCATGTTTAAATATGCATGATCTTGTTAAGGATGTTCTCTATGATATACTTAGAGGTGTGAAAGTTTCTACCAAGAAAAAGGCATATATGAACTACTTGACTAATCCGTAGGAGGACATATTGACACTCAAACTAGTTGTTGTCTTGAAATTTGGATGGGTTGAAAAAAGAATGCATATGTGGATCTAACTGGAGTTCCTCGTTAGTGGGTTTGAGGGTAAAATTTTTACTACGAGACATGTTGCGCTCAAACTGCATTGGCTAAATCAGGCATGTAAAGTGTGTATAGACAATCAACATGGCTCTTTGAGTTTGATACTTTTGGATTCTTAGATTTGAAATCTGTGGAGCTTCTCAAAAGAGTCAAACTGTTATGCAAACTAATATCATGACCCCAAGTTTATGCATATAGTTTTTCTGGGGATTGGTTTTGTCATCTAGAATAGCCCATCCCAATGCCAACATCAATAAGATCTATGAGGAGTTGCAAAAGCGGGAGATCCGTGAAACACGATACAATGACCGTGAGTTCATCGCCTCCATTGGATTCACCAAAAGCATGTGCATGATCTATGAGCATCAAGGGTTGGTAGGTGACCATCCCTTCTTTAGTGATTAGCTGACAAACCCATATCTTGTGTGTGAGTTCTTGGTGTCATTGGAGGTTTGTATAATCCTCGAGTATGGGGATGGATGGAGGGGTGGCATCATCAACTTCTATCTCAACAACACCGATTACACCGTTATGTTGCAATAATTCAGTGCCATATATGGACGACCATATGAAGGAGACCGCTACTACCTCGTCAATTTCAACGTTGCGGTGACATGGGAGTTATTGTCGGAGCCGCCAGAGGGCCAAAACATCAGTTAGCATACAAACTCCTTCAATGACATCGAGCATCCCTTTACTCACATTCTCCATCTCCTCATCACCAACACCCTTTTTGCCAGATCCAGTGAAGGGTGGGGGAAAACCCAACAGGTCAACCTCTACTTTCTGTACAAGCTAATGGAGTGAAGGACCAGAAGTTTGGACTTCAGTGCCTTCTATCATCAACACATGATGGGAGTCAAGTGCCAGTTGGGGAGGAAGCCTCTAATTCATTTTGGAGGGTTGATCACTTTGATTGCTCTTTATCTCAATCTGTACCTCTCTACTTCCAAACCCTGGAAGGCCACCCAAAATCTTGATCTCAAGCACTTCAAAAAATCTGGCCTCATCAATACATGCCTTACTACTGTATATACATGTTGTACATTGGGCACACATTATAAGGAGAGGGTGTTTCCAAATTTTTTCCTCGACCTAAAAGGATACCACCTCATGTGGTGTCATGTGGTTAGCTTGTCATATGAGAAGGATGAAGAAGAAGTTGAAGCAGAAGACCAGTAGCAAGAGCAAAATGAAGAAGAAGAGGAGGAGGTGGAGCCAACCATCCCAGTTACAAGGAGGTCGGTTCCACACAAGTGTCCACGACATTAAACTACCTCCACTTCTTCTGCCCCACCACCATCACAACGAGGAGGATCCATACTCTATGGAGGGGTTGTATGGGATGCTATAGGAAATACAATAGGCTCAGCAACAACAATTAGAAACATTGGTAGGCTTCCACGACGTACAGAGATGGCTGTACCAGAACCAACAGGTGACATTCGAGAATGAACAACTTCTTTTGGCCAACTAAGAGAACAATACATCCATGTCTACAAAGGATGTAAGGATACCAACAATCATTCTTTTATCACTACTGGAACCAGGGATATTTTAATGGATATCCAAAACTTATACAACCACCATAGTAGCCACCAACGTTTTAGGGGACATTCCCCCCTTTTGATCACACCATGTCATATCCTGCACCACCACCCATGTAATCCGGTACCACTATTCCACCACTTAGTGTAACATCCCTGACTTGAGTTATACTTTAACCCTAGGTGTTTTGATTAAGAAAGGTGATTAAATGCTTAATCTCATATTGTGAAAAGTAATTAGGTCTCAAGAGGAACTTATGTTACAATTCTAGTCCTTTTTGAACATTGTTGAAATCAATGTTTTGCCTGTTTTGGACTAAAGTACAAATTACCCAAGTTGAGGGGTTTAAGTGCAAATTGTACATGATAATATGTTACTCATGTGTTGAAGCATCATGAGAGTAAAGATGATGCTGATGTATGGCTTATGGAAGCCTGAATACCAAGAAAGAGCTGATAAAGCAATGTATGTGCATGAAAACCTAGATTTGGTGTAATGTGCAATTTACCCAAAACCTAGGGTTCAATATGAAAATTACCACTTCAATAATGTCCCTAATGTTTCTTGGCACCATTTAGAGCAAAGAAAATGAGAGGGGAACCTCATTTGAATTAAGTTGGAGGAGAGATAATCTTGATATTAAAATAATCAAGATTTAATCCTAATTGAAATCCTGATTCGATTTAGGGCAAAAATAAATGTATTAATTAAAGGAACTTCAACCAAAGTTAAAATGGTTGAATTCAGATGTGAATGAACATCCTTGAGCCTTGCAAGGACCACAAAAATATCCAAGGGAATGGATAACTCACTCACAATTTTATAAGAAAAAGAAATATCCACTCACATATGGATATTAATATTATATGATTTTAGGTGCTTGATTTTCTTTTCTTTAAATCATGGATAATTGAGAGGAATAAGAGGCAAACAAGATAGCCTCGTTCTTAAGGAAGATGAGGGGGAATATGTGGCCATATGTTTGGGATTAAATGAATTTTTATAAGGTACTTTCTCTCTCCTTGAATTTCTTATAAAAAGACCTTTTACAAGCCAAATGAAAGGCTTTTTCGACGCCACTTCTTCTCCTTGCTTGGGAAACGACCAAGGGATCTTGGGAGGGTCAGGAGGACAACCCCCAACCTGTTGGTAAGGTTCTTGATCCATTTCACCTTGATTCCATGGTGAAAATCGAAAATAAATTATGGATTTCTTCTTATTTCGATCTCCTCTTCAACCCTAGCTAATCTTTTCAACCAAAAGCTTGAGGACGAGACTTGGGGGAGTTGCAAAAGCTTCATACACCATTTTTGGCGTGAGCTTGGATCTTTGGAGCTCAATTGGAGGTGGGTTTTATAACTTGAAACCCTAACTTTGTTATTGCATTGAATTCTCCATGAAATAATGATCATTTCTCTAGTTACAAATATTGATTTGGTTCATTGACACAATTTCCATGGAAATTACAACAGGTTTCATGGGTCTAGAGCTTGATGATGATGACATCATCATAAGCACACACCTCTCCAAATATCTAGACCAAACAGTTTCAATAAAATATCCAAACAGTTTGTGTTTTGGAAGCAAACGGTTTCACCAAACCGCATGAGACCAAATGGTTTCAGACCGTTTGGTGATGTTGACCAGGGTCGACCATTTGGGGACTTGTTCATAATGATCTAGGTTAAAGACCCACCAATTATTATTGATTAACTCCAATCGGTTCATGAGTTGAAGGTCCATCAATCACCAAAACCCTAATCGGGTTAAGAGCTGATTTGTAATTTGATTAAGTTGAAAACTTGGGTTGATTGACCCAAACGGTTTCAAAACTGTTTGGGGATCACCCAAATGGTCCCAAGACCATTTGGAGGTCTAGGGTTGGATATGGTTAAGTGTTTTAAGATCCAAAGATATGGTATGAACCCTAATCGGCTAAGTGCTGATTTTGCAAGTGATTGAGATGATGTTTTGGGTTGATTGACCAAAATGATTTCAAAACCGTTTGGGGATCACACAAACGGTCTCAAAACCGTTTGGGGGTCACCCAAGACCGTTTGGAGGTCTAGGGTTAAGTTTGGTCAAGTGTTTGAAGGTCCAAAGATACCAAATTGAAATACAATTAAGTGCTGATTTGGTGACCAATCCAGGATCCAAACCCTAATTGAATGATATGGTTGATGATGATATGATGGGAAAACGGTCTCAAGACCATTTGCAGGTCATCCAAACGATCCCAAGACTGTTTGAGGGTCACCCAAGACCGTTTGGAGGTCTAGGGTTGACTATGGTTAGGTGTTTGAAGATCTAAAGATACTAAGTTGAAGTGCAATCAAATGCTGATTTGGTGATCAATCTAATGATCCAAACTTTGATTGATTGACTTGGATTTTGATGTTGACATGGGAAAACAGTCTCAAGACCATTTGGAGGTCATACAAATGACCTCAAGACCGTTTGGGGTCAGGTCATGTTCAATTCGGATGATGGTTCAATGGTTTCAAAGTAACTAATCTTACATTGATTAATGTTGAAGGACCATCGATTCTAAAACCTAATCCAATTGATTCAAACCCTAATTGATGATCAATTGAGGGTCAAATTAGTTGAAGGTTGACCTATTTAACTCAATTGAAGTTTGATGATAGGTCCAATTGATGATTGGTTACATAAATTCAATGATTGAAGGAATCAACATTGGAAACCCTATTTCAATTTGATTGGTTGAGACCATATTTGGTCCATGCGGTTTTGAGATGGTTTGGACCAAATGGTTTCAAGACCGTTTGGTACCAAACGATCCCAAACCGGTTGAGTCCATGTGGTTTCAAAAGGTGCTTTAGCAAACAGTTTCAAGTACTTGATTTAGCAAACGGTCTCAAGCACCACCTTTACCAAACAGTTTCAAACCGTTTGAACTTTGAAAGACTAAGACCGTTTCGGGCTCAAGTAGTCAAGATTGATTAAGGATTCAATTGGTTAATCTACTTGGACACCTATTGTACTTGAAGATCCAATTGGTCAATTCAATTGGATACCTTATGTATTGGAGGTCCAATGTAATTGAATCTCTTGAGAATTAAGCCGATGAATGATCCATTGATCCAATGATGATTAGTAATGACAATCAATGAAGGTACAAGGTTGAAACCCTAATAGTACCTAAGTTCTTAGTGACAATTAAGGGATGAACCCTAATTGCTTATAGGAACAATGAGGTGGTACTCTATGTTAATCATAGTTGTATATACTTGATTGAAGGGTTGATATGACCTAATCAAGTTGAGAAGATGATAGAATGAGGTTCATACATGAATATGATTCATGAGGTGATTAAGGGTATGATTCTTAAGCAAAAAAATCATGAAACCCTAATCATGAACATAAACCCTAATTGACAGGGCTATTGAACTCTAACCCTAATTGAGGGCAATTCTGAATGAAACCCTAATCCATGGTGAGGATGTAACCCTAATCTAGGGTAATGATATATGAAACTCCAATTTAGGGAAATGAGATGTAAAACCCTGATTGGAGATGAATAGTAGACCCAGGCTGTGGGTAACCATAGTGGAAACCTTAATTGAGGATGATTCCATGTGGATCCCTAATTGAGGTTGATTCAATGTGAATTCCTAATTGAGGTTGATTCCATGTGAATCCCTAATTGAGGTTGATTCAATGTAAATCCCTAATTGAGGTTGATTCCATGTGAATCCCTAATTGAGGTTCATTCAATGTGAATCCCTAATTGAGGTTGATTCAATGTGAATCCCTAATTGAGGTTGATTCCATGTGAAGCCCTAATTGAGGTTGATTCAATGTGAATCCCTAATTGAAGTTGATTCCATGAGAAACCCTAATTGAGGGTGATTCCATGAGAAATTCCTAGTTGGGATGAATAGTAAACATTAAGTATAGGCAATGAGATGTGGAAGCCTAATGAAGGGTGATGCTATATGCAATCCTAACTCTAATGAAGTATGATAGCATGTGAAATACCAAAGCCCTAATAAAGGGTAAAGGTATGTGAAACCCTGATTGAAGTTATAATACATGAAGCCTTAATCTTGAACAACATGATGACAACCCAGAACTCTAATAATAAAATAGTGGGTAAAACCTTATAAGGGTGAAATATCATAAATGGTTGATTATAGGCAAGCTTATTGTAAGCAATGCCTTAACCTGAGATGAGTTCATATCATTAAAGATAATTGGACCATTCTTATGTATAACCTATGCACTTCATGGTAAGAGTGATAGGTTAGTGGATGAAAGGATTATGATGGGAAATACCTTAATCCAAGATAAGCTGATAACTTAAGAAAGTTGGAAGTGATGAGGAAAGTGATACATCAAGATATGAAAGACTTCACAGTTAGCATCTCAAAGTTGATATACTTTGATAACTATGAAATCCTAATGTGAGATGAGAAACCCTAACCCTAAATTGGGTAATGGGACATGAAAAATCATAATATGATATGAATAGTAAGCCCTAACCCTATTGAGGGAATAGAGGTGTTACTATTGTATTACATGAAGTAATATGTTATCATTGCCTAGTGAGAGGTGACAAGATGTTTAATGGCCTTGTGAGCCATATGGTTAAATTTTGCCTAGTGAGAGGTGACGAGATGATTTATGGGCCTCATGAGCCATGCGAGAAATTATGGCATAGTGAGAGGTACCAAAATGATTGTAAAAGTTTATTATAAGAAAGGATAATGTTTTAATAAACTTAGTAAAAGGAACAACTGTATTCAATAAAGAATGTGTAAAGCTATGCAGGCTAACCTCAAGGTTCAGAGCCTAAAGTAGTATGTGATGATCAATGATGAGTTAAAGGAATTAAATTCCATGAACTATGTAATCAGGATTGGTTAAAGTCCAATACCTGGCCGTGAAATCAGGATTGGTTAGAGTCTAATGCCTGGTTGTGAAATCAGGATTGGTTAGAGTCCAATGCCTGGCTGTGAAATCAGGATTGGTTAAAGTCCAATGCCTGGCTGTGAAATCAGGTTTGGTTAAAGTCCAATACCTGGCAGAGGTGTAATGCTTGAAATCAGGATTGGATAGAGTCCAATGCCTGGCTATGAAATCAGGATTGGTTAGAGTCTAATGCCTGGCCGTGAAATCAGGATTGGTTAGAGTCCAATGTCTGGCTATGCAATCAGGATTGGTTAAAGTCCAATGCCTGGCTGTGTAATCAGGTTTGGTTAAAGTCTAATACCTGGAAGAGGTGTAATGCCTGTAATCAGGGTTGGCTAAAGTCCAATGCCTGGCTGTGAAATCAGGATTGGTAGTGCCCAATGCCTGGCGGTGTAATTAGGTTTGTAAGAGTCCAATACCTGGTAGAGGCTAAATGCCTATAGTGATAACACAAGATTGGTAATAACCCAATGCCTGTAATGATGATTTAGGATTGGTATTAATCCAATTCATGTATTGATGATAAATGAGTACATGGTAGATATATCTCTTTATTTGTTTAACAGGTTGGCTAAGGCCAACAGAATGAAACAAGAATGTTTCATGGGTGACATAACAAGATGATGAGTGTCACAAGAAAAGTTTGATATGATGGTATAACATGTTAGATAAATGATATACATGTCATTCCTATTCCTTATTAAAAGAATAGATGATATATTGCTCTATCATAAATAGTTGCAATTCTTACAAAGTTGAGAATGCTTTAAACTGCTTAACCTCTACTCAGTTTCATATCTTTAATTGCAATACAATGTTTTGGTGGAGAGTTATATCTCCCGCTGGGGCAATTTATAATTGTCTCACCCCCGTGTGATCCAATGTTTTTAGGTGGACGCGGACAAAGAGGCAAGAAACATTTGGTAGAAAAGGAACATCAACAACATCGAGGACAACAGTAATATGTCAGGTGGAGATATTGCCTGTCCAGTTGTATAGATAGTAGTCCTATGTGTCGTCTCTGTACTCTCAGGTCCTCAGGATTTATAGATAGTGTTTTTATCATCGACTTGAGATTTTGACTTGATGCCTCGAGGTTTTATGTTGTCTGTACATAATGTTGAATAGAACAGCTGATGTTGTAATCCTCGAGAAGAGACAGTACAGGTTGTGTACTTATGGAACAGAATGTAAATATTATATTTTGGTTCTTGATGAAAAAGATTTCCTATGTGTGGATCTCTTTTGCAAAAAGTTTTAATTTTTAGTGATTTTCAGTAATTCGCTGCAAATGATTTGCTTCCTCTTAGTTAATCTTGTGTTTTATAAGTTGGATGCCACACTTAGGTTCAAATTTTGACTATGTATACATAGTCGAGTTCAAACTTATGGGGGTAGTTGGAACAATTTCTATCCATAGTTTTATTTTCATTAGTTTTTATTTTCTTTTTAATTTTATCTTTTAAAAAAAATTTAGGATCCACATCTATCTAGTGTAAATATGGAATTTAAACTCATTGTCCATGTCAATATCTCTTGTTCTTTCTATCTGTAAAACAATGAAAAAAAATGTGTTGGCTTAGTTGTAAAATTCTTGAGTTGCACGACATAGAAGAAGTGTATGGGAAAGTCAGCTTAAGGACATTTAATATGAATGGGCATCTTAATAATTCATGAAATGGGGATGAATATGGGGTTTGATATTAAATTGATCAAATAGTTAACAGAACCTTAAATTGAAATTTAAGAAATAAATCCTAAGGTTATCGTGTTCACGAGTCATTAGAGAGGGACATATCATATTTTCATGAAAGGCTTTGTCTCTTAATTATGTGATTCCACCAATCTTCCACTGATTATTAAATCACCGCCTTAAGATGAAAAAGTACTCCAAATTATTTCCTCTTGTTGCATTGCATGGAAAAATAGGTGACATGATAGTTATTTTGCTTTTATTGCATTCTAGAAAAAAACACATGTATGCATCAACAATTTGTGTGCATATCATTTTAGTTGCATATGTAATTTGATGTAGATTACATGCATTCCATAACATTCATTTCTTTATCATGTGGATATCAATCACTATATAAATTTGAGCACAGGGATATACATCCATACCCGTAGAAAAAACTAAAAGGAAGAAAAAAAGAATGATGTTAATGAAGCCCACACATATTTTTCCATTATGCGAGAATCATGGGCCTATAAATAAATAAAAAAAGTTTTTTAATGTTTCAAATTTAAGAGGGAGAAAGGATGCCCTTAACTCTTCTTAAAGAGATGGAGACATTCATATGATGCATTCTTTTGCTTTCTTACTTCATTCTCATTTAGTTGATGAGATTGTTTGATTCATGCATTGTTTTATTCAGAAAAAGAAGGGCATTAAGATACATGCATTTGATCACTTTCACTCATATAGGATCGTCATGTTTTAATTTTTATAAATGAGTCAGATGTACTTGTGATTCTTCAATTGCTACCCATTTCATATTATCCATTGCTCTTATTGGTATCCCACTTATATGATTTTTCTCCTCATTAATTTTTATATAGAGAACTTCTTCAAAGTAGATTTGTAGTTAGGAAAGAGCAATGTAGAATAGGGAATCACATAATGCACCAAGAATATGCATGATTGAGTATGATATTAACTACTCTCTTGATAGTATTCATTGATCTAAGGGTGGATGCCTTTTATGAATTTTTTGGTCGCTATAGATCAATTAATAGTTCTGTGATTAATGAAAGTTCATTTGCGACCGCCAAGTGTGGATTGGTTGAGAAATAATATTCATATCAGTCTATCCTTCTTTTGACTTATCTCAAACAAATCTGATAGTTTGTTTTTCGAGGGCGAGCAACATTTAAGATTAGGGGACTTTTATGCACTGTTTATTTGTTGTTTTCACAGACTATTTTGTATTGATTTTTGTACACTTTTTGATCAAATCTCGTATTAAATGTGCATGATTTACTTTTATTATCTTGTGATAGTTATCTGCATCAAATGAGTATAATTTCAATGTTATATTTCCAGACCTTATGTTCAGATTTTATGCATTTTTGGTGAATAAATGAGAATCAACACAGCTCGGTACTACCGACACATGCTCAGTTTGGATCAAAAAGGATCGAGAAGACTCAGTAGCACCGACATGCAAGTTGATAGTACCGACAACATTACACTATTTTATTCAAGATTTATTGAAGCAACACAGTACTATCCATAGCTAGTTCGGTAGTACCGGTAACTTGGCAGGTGGTTGCATAATTAGAGGAGTCAATAGTGCTGACACCCTATCGGTAGTACCAGCATGTCTGAAGGATTTGTTTAATCTGACGGATGCGATTTTAGCTCACCCTAAATCATGCCTATGACTTAGGAGAAGTGCAACCAAATCTAATCATCTCATATTATTCCATTGTAAAATGACTGAGAGAAAGAAGATTATAGAGCAAAGAAGAAGGACATCTTACAAATGATCCAGGCACTTCTAGCAGACAGAATTTCATCTGGAAGGTAGTAAATCGGCACATGCACGAGAAGGGATCATTTGAACTGTCTACTTTAGGGGGTTTTCATGCTCTCTGCAATTTGCTCTCTCCTTTGATGTCTTTGACTATGGAAATCATGAGGGTCTAATCATCATGTTTCTTAGGACCCGAGACTAGCCCAGTTATGCATTGTATTTGACTCTTATGCATTAATTCGTCAGTTTCTCTTAATGTTTTGGATTTGTTTATATGTGAATGAATGAACTATCCATTCTTGATCATCATAAGTAGTACTTGGACTGTTAATTGCTTTGAAAAAGGAAAATTAATGGTCGTAATTTCATATAAATACATGTTCTATAAAACCCTTTGAAAAAGATTTTTTAAAAATGTGAGGAGATTACCCAGATCATTTGATAAATCACCTATCTAATAACACAATCGATACGAGACTGGGGTTGGTATTAGGTTAGGTAGTGAGTTACACTGTGACAGAAGATAATTCTAACTACAAGCTCTTAATCTAGAGTTAGGAGAGATTTTTATTAATGTAGTGAGGTTAAAGTGCAATGTTAACCGTGGTGAAACCAATTTCCTAAGGAATTCACTAATATTGAGACCAACCACGAATAATTTTAGACTCATTTTCTATTTTACTCAATTAAACTAATCAATCAAGTTTCTTCAGCCTAATCTCATTGTATTACAATTTAGTATTAGTTTTTGAAGTCATGTTTTCCTGTGTTCGACATCCTGGCCGCATTGGTCTATATTACTACGATAGTGTATACTTGCGTATTGAGTGCATAGAAAATGCATATAAGTTCCCTTGTTACTTTTAATTATGAGGCCTAAATGAACTGCAAGCCAATGTTATTGTTCATAGGAACACCTCCACCCAGGAGATAGAGTCTCACTGGGGTTTCAATCAACTCCTTGTAGTATATTGTTTTTGTAATGGAATAAAAGCTTACTTAATATGAAGAACTCCCCATTCCATATCATAAAATAGAGTTCTCAAGTAATAGCTTTTCAATTCCATGTTATCTTTGATTTTCTGACTCGAAAAGACATATAAATATGAAAAAAAAAATACAACTATTAACGGAGACGTGTCAAGGAAGTTGGGTATAGGGTAGAAACTCATTCGAAAAAGTCTACATCTAATATATATAGTTGAACTTCTTGACCACCTGGCTGGACAACATACAATGTATTCCATTGACGGCATAAGGACCGTTGACGATGAACTCCTCCTTTTGATTCCTTCAAAAACTTTAGGAGAGAGATGCTAATAGGACAACCTTACTTTCAAAGTGATGGAAGATTCTCTTTTAGTCTTTCCCATAACTCAACCTCACCTTCCCCAAAGACAACATAGACTTGCAATGGTAGATCATCCCACACATCATCTCCTCTCACAAAAGCACAAATCCCATACAAACTTGCAGGATGAAGGTGTTGCTCCCTAAGTAAAATGGCAACGATGCCCCAATTAAGGAAGCCATTGACTTCATCGAGGATATGTTGTCATCCTACCTCTTACCTGGTGCTTTCTCAATCATCTCCAAGAGATCGACATCCACTGACCTTGTCGGCCTAACCCTAGACAAGGGCTTTCTCTCTAGGGGACCATCTCCACAACATCTTCTTTATAAGCTCTATAATGGAAGGTACCCAAAGGAACTGATATTCATGTATGGCAAGTTTTTGGACCTTGATGTGTCATTTCTTATGTTGGCACAAGGAAACCAACCTATGAAGCTGAGATATATCAATCTCTATTACGTCTTCCTATCTGAAGACACAATGAAGTCCGCCGCAGCTGCCCAGACTTTCCCATTGCTAGATGACCTATTGCTTGATCCGTGCTTGAGACCAGAGTGAGCGATTGTTGAATTATCCAAGTTGAAGACCGTTGAGCTTAATGTACTTACTATCCCTACCTTGACCTTACATACTGTTCCCCAATTGGATTGAGTAAAGCTTGGTGTTAAGGAACCATTGATTACCCAAATCCTAACTCCAAATGATAATAAAGTCAATGGAAATAGGATCTAGGCATCCATCCCTAGAATGGTATTATCAAAGCACGAATGTGAAAGAGTAAAATCTTAGAATATGTGAATATATAACAAGATAAAAGAACCAAAATAATCTCAACAATCCACAAGACATATTAAGCAACATTGTTTTATTACAAGTTACAATTACATATTCAAGAGTCAAATTGTACAAGTCTGCTCATGTACACTAGGGATCTTACAAAAAGTACACTTGACATAGATCACCAACACCATCAACTTCTAGCCATCTCCGAACCTATAAAATAAGTGAGATGATATAGGTCAACACAAGAGGTATTGAGTATAGGGCTAAAAGATATATATATATATATATATATATATATATATATATATATATATATATATATATATATATATATATATATGGGCCCATCTTTATTGCCCACGCGGGAAGCTACCCGGCCACCCTTCCGACCACTTTTTTTCAAAAAAAAAATTGCAATTGTAGAGGACTATTTTGTCTAGCTCTACAAAAAATTTTAGCCAAAAATAATATAATTTTCCCCTCCAAAATAAAAAAAACTCATCCTTATATAAATCTACTATATATTTTGTACAAAGTTACTCTTTTATTCATGTAGTTACTTTCTGTTCACCATAGATACTTTTTTGACAGCAGAGTCACTTTTTTTGCCAGGAGAGTTACTTTTTTGGCTGCCGGGTAGCAAAAATCCAGGCTACCCGCACGGGAAACGAATGAACGCCCTATATATATGTATATATATGTATATATATATGTATATATACATACATAGATATGTATATATATGTATATATATATATATATATATATATATATATATATATAAGCTGTCCATAATTTGAAATGATTTGTAGAAGTAAACGAACAAGAATAAACACATTTATTTAGCAAATTAAGAGCACATTTTTATATCATTTTATTCAAATTAAACCATCAACTTCATATATCATAAGGCCTTTTGACCAACTTCCCATTGGAAGAGTCTGTAAGAGTGCTCAAGATTACCTAACACATTTCTATGTAAGGGACCTCAAGGCTATCTCCAAGAGATGTGATATATGATTTGACATCAAGATAGGCCTAAATCTCCTTACAAACAAGGACCTTTAGCACGGGACATACGATAAGGGTGACATTTTGATATGAGTCAACCCAACACGGGGGAAGGTCAGATTACCTAACCTCCAAAATATATGTGAAATGTTGGAAAAATATGCATGATGAAATACATGATTACAAGTCTCTATCTAGACTACATCTAAGTTTGTGAACTGATTTGCCTAATCTCAGGTTCCCTTGAAATTATTAAACCTAGATTTCCTATGAAAAGACCTAACCAAAGAAAAAGTGGCAATTGAATTAAATATATGATGTTTGCTATATAGGTGGGGGAGATGTCCCAAGACCCTAAGATGATTTAAATGATGTATCATCTTTACAATGAGACTCATACTCAGGTTATTGGTTGAATGTGAAGGAATCTAGTGGGTTTCCTTGTTTTTTGAAAGTTGGGTATAAAGTTTTCTTATGGGTAGATGATGTGGTATTTTTGAACGCACTAACAAACTCACTCGGGGTTGAAATCCCCGAGCTTTTACCAAAACCAAAGTGCAATAATACCACCCGCAAGTGAACAAGTCTTATCGCAGTATAGTTAAGGATCGAACCCACATGACAACCTTTTTAAGAATCCTTATCAGTCGAATCTAGCCCAAGTAAAACTAATATTTAGAACGATTGGTTGATTTGAGGTTACTTAAACTAATTGCAAGAACGTAAAAGCTGAATTAAAGTTGGGTTTAAATCAATGATATAGAATCGCTGGGATGGTACCGGATTTCACCACCGCTACACGCACAAACACATTCAATCACAAACAAATCAGGCAAGATATATCAATCCAAATAGAGCTGTTGCAGAACCCCCCGTTAGGGTGTTAGGTTCGCATAAGCATCACCTTAGGCATCAGATGTCTCGTCACCACCCGGATCACTTACTTACGGCTCCGAAGAAATCCCATTGTATTTCTAGTTTGGGAGTCAACCGCGTTAATCGATAAGCAAGCAGGTGATAGATCTACAAACTAACATCGACGATAAACAAAGACGATACAAAATCCAACTAAGGTTGTGGTCCTCCCTGAGGGATGTTTAGACCACAGAAGCGTCACCGTAGGCTAGATATCTCGTGCCCTAACAGATCATACACTTATGACCTCAAGGAATCTTATCAGAAGTTCTCGTCAAAGAGTCGAACCTTGTAAACCGCCATTCCGTCCCACATATAGAATTTTTCGCAATATAGGAAAGAAAAAGATGAAAGCAAGTAGATAATCAACTTCAAAACATACCAACTAACAACAAAATGGAAAGTTATATACATTGTCATGGAGATTTTAACAAAAGAACATGATTTGCATGGGCAGCGGGGTTAGTCCCCGCACCCCAGCGAAAAGGTACTACTCGCTCATGATGCGAGAAACAAGAAGAATGAGAAAGAGAGAGAAATCCGCCATGAACTCGGTGCAGAAGGTAGTCGCAGTTCGGTGAAGAAGATACGACCTCCTACATCGTGTCGGAGCAGATCTGGATGCGAACGGGAGTTGCCAAAATAGACCGGACAGTCTCCCTTACTCCGTCTTCCTTCTCTCCTCAGCCTCCTTGGTTGCAACACGGACAATAGGTGAAATGAAGCTGGCGTAAATTAGACTGGATTTGGATCAGAACTGTGTTCGGGCAGCCTGGCGGTGTCCGGCTCCGATACCCAAATGAGGACCCTGCTGGTCCTATTTATAGGCAATGGACTGGCCCTCACGTTTTTGGTGTGATTCCAGTCTGAAAATATCCAGTCCAAACGATTTTATAAAAATCTTGGACATACGGTTTGCTTTTCTACCACTTTATCAAACGGTTTGGTATTTCCTGCATGCACATAGCAGCTCTAACAGTTTTGGAATGGCAATTTGGCCATTCGGTTTCAGCTCTTGCGGTTTTCACATTGCCGGTAGGAAACGGTCTTGCTGCTATTAAGCCAAACAGTTTCCATATTCGGTCTTCCAAAACAGCAAGTGATCATTCGGTTTTGGTCATTCGGTTTGCAAGCAGCAACAATTCCATGTGGTTTTCAAGTTTTACGCAAACGATCTTGACGTGTGCTGCTCACACGGACCTCATGCATTCGGTTTTCATTTTATCAATCAAACGGTTTGGTAGATGTATTGCATACGGTCTTCAATTATCTCTTCTTCTAACGGTCTCGCAGAGACCTTTTTCAAACGGTCTTGATAGCTCTTAGGTTTGGTTTTTGCATGCATGCATGCGCGTGGTTTCAGCAAACAGTTTCATATGTTTGCTCTTATCAAACGATCCCGCAAACTTATCCATTTGGTCTTCGTTCCAACAGCCTATTCGGTCTTCGGCTCTCAAACAGTCTTCGCTTTATCCAATCCAAACGATCTCGTGTGGGGGTAGCAAACGGTTTTTCTAGCTTAGTCAAAAGGACTTCATTCTGCTGTAGCAACATCTTTCACATGAAGACATATTTGTATGCAGTAGCCATTCAGTTTGGCCTTCCCGTAGATATTGCTCACGGCTTGCATGCATTCTCTTTTCCATCCGGTTTTGCTCATTTACTGTAGCAAACGGTTTGCTATTGCATGTGACCATACAATCTGGTGTACTCATTGCATTCAACTACCCAAACGGTTTCATGCAGATACTCTTCCATTCGGTTTGCATGCATGGGCATCAAACGGTCTTCCAATTTACGCAAACGGTCTTCACGTATATGCAGCAAACGGTCTTCATGTAATTAAACCAAACGGTTTCGTAAATGAACTTCCAAACGGTCTCTAGTCTGGCTCCAACCGGTATCGCGGACCGGTGCTACTCAAACGGTCTGGTCGGAGAGTATGGTGGCCATTCGGTCATCGCGGCTAAACGGTCTTCGCTGCCAAATGGTCGTCGTGGCCAAACGGTCTTGAGACCGCATGGGCTCAAACGGTCTTGAGACCGCATCGGCTCAAACGGTCTTGAGACTGCATCAACTCAAATGGTCTTGGGACCGCATGGGCTGAATTGCTTGGTTAGATTTCTTGACCAAAGCTAGAGATGAAGGCGGACCCTGTCTACTTATTAAGCTTTGCCAAAACCTACATTAAATGAACAATGTTTAGTTAAAACCTTGATAATTGAATCAATTAAGTAGTTTTGCACATTATGATTCATATAGGTATTTAATGAGTGAGAAAGTAAATATATGGAGTTGAATTTGTTCCAAAGTGATAATTGAATTCCATGATGAATATGCATTTATCAAAACACCCCAAACTTAAACGTTGCTCGTCCTCGAGTAACACAAAATCTGAAACAGTTGCCAAATGAATACTTTCAATTCGTGTGATTGCTTCATCTTCACATCACGAATGTTTTGCTCAATATGACTCAGTATCTCAACCTCCTGAGACCACAAAACACATCTTACCATATCTTCGTTCCTGAGTTCGTTTTCCAAAATCACTTCCTCCTCACCTTTTCCAACAACAAGTATGTCAAAGAGTTTTGTTAGAGTTTAGAGATACCCGCAGCACAACAAGTGTGCATCTGATCTGACGCTGGTGTTTTCTAGGATAGGGTAGGCAATCATAGTGCCATTAGGTAGAAAAGGGAGTGAAAGGTGGTATGGAAGGAAGAAGTAAATCTCTCCTCTATACGACTCAAGATTTTTATTTGCTTTGCAATTTCATTTATTGCATTTTTTGTGCGAATCTCTCCTCTATTCGACTCGATATTGCATTTCTTTTTGTGTGCACTTTGGCATCTTTTTGTTTGCAAATCTCTCCTCTATTCGACTCGAGATTGCATTTTTGGTGGTACGCCCCTATTTATTTGCGAGGGGTATGGAAGAAGCGGATAAATAGGGAAGAGGTGTGCCACCCCGAACTTAGGGTTTGGCACAAATTCAGCTATTTTTGTTTCTTTTTAATGAATGGAGGGATACAAAGATGATATAAGAGGTTTAGAAGAGAGTTCAGATCAGAATGCAACTTGATTTACAATTCAATGTACCAGGTTGTTCTTTTTGTCGTACTCTGCTCAAATAATGACTTGATGAGGATCCAGTGGAGATTCCATGTTATTGTTCCACTAGTCAGTTAGGAAGCACGACGTGTTTGATCCCTATCAGTTCGACAGACACTTATCAATTTTGCAAAAGTATCATGATGTTAGGAGTCATAAGCTTCACAAGATGATTTCAAGCAAAAGGCTTGTTTCAAAAATTGGTCCTTTTGAGGATTTACTTTGAATAAGGAGGATATAATGATTGAAAATGCATAGCAAATTAGTTAGTGACTTTTAATGAAATCAGGAAGTGTCAAAAAGTGTCAAAAATTCATCAAGTATCTGTTCAATTTTTTTTGAAAATCATTAAAGAATTTTGAAAATTTTGAAAAAATTTTAAGTATGAAAAGGATGGGTGTAGGTGTAAGTAAGGTACGTACCACCCACCCTCCACCCCGAATGTAGAGATTTGCTCATCCCGAGAAAACCCTAAATCCAAGATGGAGGGGGAAAATCATGCCAGAATGACCACCAGGTGTGGTTGCGTTCTAATCGGCGAATATCCTTGTATCTGAAAATCTCAAAGGCAAAGAGCAATTAGATCTTAAAATAGCATCTTGTGATGCTAATTTTATTTAATGAAATATTAACTAGGAGGTGAAAACAAAATTGAAGAAATGAAAGTAAAACAAATTTATTGATCGGGTTGCCTCCCGACAAGCGCCTTTATTTTATGTCGATGGCTCGACTGGATCCTTCAGCTTCACGGTGGGTCTTTTGGATTGGTGAGTTCTAGCATTGCTTTAGTGCATATGTCAATTGAGATGAAATATCTCTTTAAGAGGTGACCATTTGTTACAAATTCACCTGACTTTTCACTCCATAATGAGAAGGCACCATGTGGAGAGATGCTCTTGACAATGTATGGTCCATACCAGTGTGAGCGGAGTTTTCCTAGGAATAACTTCAATCTTGAGTTGAATACCAGAACTTGGTCTCCCACTTGTATGTCTTTTCTTTTCAGATGTACATCGTGCCAAAGTTTTGTACGTTCTTTGTAGATTCGTGCATTCTCATAAGTTGTCATCCTGAGTTCACCCAACTCTTGGAGTTGCAGAATCCTGGCTTGGCCTGCTTCTTTCATATCAAAGTTCAATTGTTTAATTGCCCACCATGGCTTGTGTTCCAGTTCGACTGGCAGGTGGCAAGCTTTTCCATATATTAATCGAAAAGGTGTAGTCCCAATGGGATTTTTATAAGCAGTACGATAGGCCCATAAGGCGTCGTTGATTTTTGTTGACCAATCCTTTCGACTGCATCCTATAGTCTTTTCCAGAATGGCCTTTAGTTGACGGTTAGAGACCTCTACCTGTCTACTTGTTTGTGGATGGTAAGGCGAGGCTACCTTATGTGTTACACCGTATTTTCTTAGTAAAGTTTCAAAGCTTCTTTCAAGGAAGTGGGACCCTCCGTCGGATATTACGGTTTGTGGCACTCCAAAATGAGGGAAAATAATATCTTGGAATAATTTGATTACGGGTTTAGAATCACTAGTGATGGTTGGTATAGCTTCAACCCATTTTGAGACGTAGTCTACCGCCACAAGGATGTATGAAAATCCATGAGAAGATGGGAATGGACCCATGTAGTCCACCCCCAAACATCGAATATCTCTACTTCTTGCCATAGATTCAGCGGCATCTCATCTCTCTTTGTTATATTACCTGTTCTTTGACATTTGTCGCATGATAGGACAAAATCATAGGAATCTTTGGATATGGTTGGCCAGAAGAATCCACATTGTAAAACCTTTAAAGCAGTCTTTTTAGAGCTCATATGTCCTCCCACTGGTCCCGAGTGACATTGTTCCAAAATAAGTTGGGCTTCTTCTTCGACGATACATCGTCTATACAGGCTATCAGCACCTAGTTTAAAGAGATATGGCTCATCTGAGTGATATTGCTTTACATCATGCATGAACTTCTTCAGTGCATTCCCGGTGCATTGAGGATGGATAACGCCAGCAACAAGGTAGTTCACAAAATCCGAGTACCATGGTATAGCTTCTGAGGCCTTCATTAGTTGATCATCTGGAAGGGAATCATCGATCGGAATCTTCTCAGTATCCTGAGTGTGGATGCGGCTGAGGTGGTCTGCTACAACATTCTCGATACCCTTTTTATCTCTTATCTCTAAATCAAATTCTTGTAATAGGAGGATCCATCTAATAAACCTGGGTTTTGCATCTTTCTTTGCCAGAAGGTAACGAATGGCAGTGTGGTCTGTGTAGACAATGACCTTTAAACCAATTAGGTAGGATTTGAACTTGTCAAAGGCATACACGACTGCTAGAAGTTCTTTCTCGGTAGTAGCATAATTCCTCTGGGCTTCATCGAGAGTTTTTGATGCATAATGGATCACATAGTGTTTCTTCTCTATACATTGTCCAAGCACAACACCCACATCATAATCACTGGCATCACACATGATTTTGAATGGGTGATCCCAATCAGGAGCTCTAATGATGGGAGTGGTTGTAAGGGCCTGTTTCAGTGTGTTGAAGCTTTTGACACATTCTTCATTGAAATTGAAATCAGTATCCTTTAGTAATAGGTTCGTCATTGGCTTCGTTATCTTGGAAAAGTTCTTTATAAATCTTCTATAAAATCCTGCATGACCTAGAAAAGCACAGACTTCTTTTACGTTTGTTGGAATAGCCATTTTAGAAATCACTTCAATCTTGGCTTTATCTACTTCAATTCCTCTATTGCTAACCCTATGACCGAGGACAATGCCTTCTCTTACCATAAAATGGCATTTTTCCAATTTAACACAAGATGTGATTCTTCACAACGTTTGAGGACCAGGGAGAGGTGCTTTAAACATGAATCGAATGAATCTCCGTAAACAGAAAAATCATCCATAAAAACCTCCATAATGGTTTCGGTGAGACCGGAAAATATTGCAGCCATGCAACGTTGGAAAGTTGTGGTGCAATGCAGAGGCCAAACGACATTCTTTTAAATGCGTATGTTCTGAATGGGCATGTAAAGGTTGTTTTCTCTTGGTCATCTGGATGTATGGGTATTTGATAGAATCCAGAGTAACTGTTAAGATAACAAAAATATTCTTGGTGAGCCAACCTTTCTAAGACTTGATCAAGGAAGGGCATAGGAAAATGATCTTTTCGAGTTGCCTTGTTCAATTTTCAATAATCTATGCACATACTCCACCATGTGACTGTTCGAGTGGGGATGAGTTCATTGTTTTCATTCCGTATAACAGTTGTTCCACCTTTCTTCGGGACTACATGTACTGTGCTCACCCATGGCGAATTTGATATCGGATAGATTATTCCAGTTGTGAGAAATTTAATGACCTCACGACAGACCACTTCCTTCATATTAGGATTCAACTTCCGTTGATGCTCAAAAGTCGGCTTGTGATCTTCCATCATAGGGATCTTATGCATACACAATGCTTGACTGACCCCAATGAGGTCACTCATTTTATAGTCGATGGCTTTCTTTCTTTCCCTTAATTCCTTTAGGAGTTTATTTTCTTGTTCAACTGTTAGATCGGAATTTATAATAAATGGGAAAACCTTGAGATCATCTAAAAACACGTACTTTAGTCCTTCAGGTAGGGGTTTCATTTTGGGAGCTTCTTGTTTTTCTCTTATTTCTTCTGTAGTTTCGATAAATTTGAGTTCTTCACTAGTGGCTTTGACATCTTCTTTAGCAGAGTCGAGGGATTCGATGCAATCCTTTACTCGTTCGTCGATTGGTTCATCCACTGATGGGTTTGTTAGAGCAATTTCCAAGGGATCGTTTGATTCATGATGATCTTGGGTCAGAAGTGACATTTGCTCAATGCAGTCAATCAAATATACTTCTTCTTGCATACTTGGTCTTCTCATACTTTCAAAAACTTTGAATTCGAGAGTTTCTTTGCCTAATCTGAGCAGTAAGGTACCTGCTTCAACATCTATCAGGGCTCTTGCAGTGGCGAGGAACGGATGACCAAAAATGAGAGGATATCTGGCATCTTCTTTTATGTCCATAATGACAAAGTCACATGGAACATATGTATCCTTGCCCATCTTGACCGGGACATCTTCGAGGATTCCTAACGGACGTTTTATCGAATTGTCTGTGACCTGTATAGTCATGCCAGTAGGAAGCAATTATGCAAACCCTAGTCTTTTGCACAGGCTTAGTGGCATAATAGAGATGCTTGCGCTGAGATCTGCCAAACCTTTCTTGCATGATGAGTCGCCAATGTGACATGAAATTCCAAAGGATCCCGGGTCTTTTTGTTTCTTGGGCATCTTGCTCAATATGATATCCGATGTTATTGTTTCTAGTTTTACTGTCTCATATTCCTCATTTATATACTTCCTGGTTAGGAGTGACTTTAGGTACTTAGTCCAGGCTGGTATCTCAGCCAAAGCATCCAAAAAGGGTATATCAACATGAAGTTTCTTCATAGCTTCTTTAAACTTATTGAATCTAGTATCAGGCTTGGTTTGCCTTAAATGAGCTGGGAAAGGTATACGAGGCTTATATACAGGAATATCAGGTTCTGGTGTTTTAGTTTCTTCATCAGTAGATTTCTCAAGACTTCCCTTATCTGTCTTATCTTCTTTTGATTGAGACTCTAGTGTTGTTGAGTTTTGGACAATCACAGGTTCGTCTTCGTCTGTAATAACCACATGTGTCTCTACTGGGAGATTCGAATAGTCTTTTCCTAACCTGGTGGTGACTGCCTTCAACTGTTTAGGATGCTTACGATTGTTCTCGGGTTGGCCAGCAAAGACTCCAGTAGGTGGCTTTATGCCAGCTGCAAGTTGAGCTAATTGAGATTCAATAGCCTTCTGCTGAGCTTGTTGGTTAGCTATCATGGTTTGCTGAGTTTGCAACATCTTTTCAATGGCTGATAGCTTGTCATCAGAAGAGACGTGTCCTGCTTTCTATCCTTGTTGTTGATTAAGATTATGATACTGAGAGTTATTTTGATAATTGTTGTAGTTCCTATTCTGAAAGTTCCCCTTGAAATTTCCTTGATTCCCAAAATTTGTTGTTGATTATACTGGAATCCTGGTGGGCCTCTTAATTGATTGTTTGAACCAAATTGATACGAGTTTACTACTCCAGAGGGGTTTCCATATTGAAAACCTGGGTGATTCCTATTCTGATTTGGATTGTAATAACTTTGCCTAGGAATAGTTTTGATAGCATTAAGATTTTCTATCTGACCATTATCTCCTTGTCCACATACATTGCTCAGCACAACGTCGTAGAGAACATTGCATGATAAAGTGGAATAGTTGGTGCTCTTACATGCTTCACAGAACAAGGAAGTGGACTTGACCTGTTTCGGTTGTCGAGTGGGTGAACGTCCTCTTCCAATAGCAGCTAAAGATGATTCAATATGGTCTTTCTTGGCAACTAAGACTTTCAAGGTTTCAGCGATAGACTTGTACTCGGGAATAGCTTCGGCCATAGCTACCTTCAAGACTCCTTTACCTACAGATCTTCCCCAATTGGCTTGATTTTCTGCTCCCAGGGTGACGACTCTCCATGCGCTGTCATAACTTTGACGCATGAAGTTTCCTCCAGATGAGGAATCTAGAAACCTCTTAATATCATCATCCACACCCCTATAGAAAATCTCAATGAGTTGGTTTTTGGGAATTCCATGGTGTGGACATTTGCGTAGAAGTTCTTTGTACCTATCCCATGCTTCAGCGAGAGTTTATCCAGGGACTTGAGTGAAATTTGTTATTCGGCCCCTAATATCATATGTGAGAGATGGAGGATAGAATTTTTCTAGAAACATATTTTGGAGTTGTTCCCAGGTGGTGATGGGTATTTCACTTTGCAATGAATTGTACCAACTTATGGCTCTATCAGCGAGGAAATACTTGAAGAGACGGAGTCGTATAGCATCATCAGTGACTCCATTTTGCTTTGTCATAGCACATAGATTGATGAATCTCAGAAAATGTTCTTGGCTGTCTTCCGCTTGTTTGCCATAGAAAGGGTTGTTTTGAAGCAATGTGATCCAATGTGCCCTAATCTCAAAATTGGCAGCATTGATGGGAGGAGGCTGTACTGAATTATGACCATTCACAACTTTTGGGATTGAGAACTCTCTAAGATCCTTTTGTAGTTCAGCTGCTTGCGCTGCTTCTTACACTGCTAGGATTTCCTGTTGAACTACAACCCTTGCTTCTTGCATGAGCCTCTCTCTTTGTGCATTGATGGATTGAGCCACCCTTCGGGCTACCTCTTTTTCTTGAGCCATCCTTTCTTGATTCTCTCTGATCTGACGATGGAAAGTTTTGTCTATTTCAGGATCAAAGCTCACTGTGAGTCTGGGGCTGTCCGAACGGTGCATACACTATGCCTTGGGTTGTACCTGAAAATAGAAAGATTTTGAAAATGAGATCCTCAAGGTAGAGTCAAATTCAAGTAGATGATCGATTGTTTCAAAATAAAAAACAAAATCCTAGATTAGTCTTAAAAGAACTAGATTTGACTGACTAATTCCGTTGTCCCCGGCAACGGTGCCAGAATTTGACGTGGTATTTTTGAACGCACTAACAAACTCTCTCGGGGTTGAAATCCCCGAGATTTTACCAAAACCAAAGTGCAATAATACCATCCACAAGAGGACGAGTCTTATCGCAGTATAGTTAAGGATCGAACCCAAAGGACAACCTTTTTAAGAATCCTTGTCAGTCGAATGTAGCCCAAGTAAAACTAATATTTAGAATGATTGGTTGATTTGAGGTTACTTAAACTAATTGCAAGAATGTCAAAGCTAAATTAAAGTTTGGTTTAGATCAATGATATGGAATCTCTGGGATGGTACCGGGTTTCACCACCGCTACACGCACAAACACATTCAATCACAAACAAACCAGGCAAGATATATCAATCCAAATAGAGCTGCTGTAGAACCCCCCGTTAGGGCGTTAGGTTTGCATAAGCATCACCTTAGGCATCAGATGTCTCGTCACCACCTGGATCACTTACTTACGGATTCGAAGAAATCCCATTCGATTTCTAGTTTGGGAGTCAATCGCGTTAATCGATAAGCAAGCAGGTGATAGATCTACAAACTAACATCGACGATAAACAAAGACGATACAAAATCCAACTAAGGTTGTGGTCCTCCCTGAGGGATGTTTAGACCACAGAAGCGTCACCATAGGCTAGATGTCTCGTCCCCTAATGGATCATACACTTACGACCTCAAGGAATCTTATCAGAAGTTCTCGTCAAAGAGTCAAACCTTGTAAACCGCCATTCCGTCCCACATATAGAAGATTTCACAATATAGGAAAGAACAAGATGAAAGCAAGTAGATAATAAACTACAAACATACCAACTAACAATGAAATGGGAAGTTATATACATTGCCATGGAGAGTTTAACAAAAGAACATGATTTGCATGGGCAACGGGGTTAGTCCCCGCACCCCAGCAAAAATGTACTACTCGCTCATGATGCGAGAAATAAGAAGAATGAGAAAGAGAGAGAAATCCGTCATGAACTCAGTGCAGAAGGTAGTCGCAGTTCGGTGAAGAAGATACGACCTCCTACGTCGTGTCAGAGTAGATCTGGACGCGAACGGGAGTTGCCAAGACAGACCGGACAGTCTCCCTTGCTCCGTCTTCCTTCTCTCATCAGCCTCCTTAGTTATAGCACGGGCAGTAGGTGAAATGAAGCTGGCATAAACTGGACTGGATTTGGATCGAAACTATGTTTGGGTAGCCTGGCGGCGTCCAGCTCCGATACCCAAATGAGGACCCTACTGGTCCTATTCATAGGCAATGGATTGGCCCTCACGTTTTGGTGTGATTCCAGTCTGAAAATATCCAGTCCAAATGATTTGATAAAAATCTTGGTCATACGGTTTGCTTTTGTGCCACTTTATCAAACGGTTTGGTATTTCCTGGATGCACATAGCAGCTCTAACGATTTTGGAATGGCAATTTGGCCATTCAGTTTCGGCTCTTGCAGTTTTCACATTGCCGACAGCAAACAGTCTTGCTGTTGTTAAGCCAAACGGTTTACATATTCGATCTTGGCATTCAGTCTTCCAAAACAGCAAGTGATCATTCGGTTTTGGTCATTCGGTTTGCAAGCAGCATCAATTCAATGCGGTTTTCAAGTTTTACGCAAACGATCTTGACGTGTGTTGCTCACACAGACCTCATGCATTCGGTTTTCATTTTATCAATCAAACGGTTTGGTAGATGTATTGCATACGGTCTTCGATTATCTCTTCTTCTAACGGTCTCGCAGAGACCTTTTTCAAACGGTCATGATAGCTCTTGGGTTTGGTTTTTGCGTGCATGCATGCACGTGGTTTCAGCAAATGGTTTCATATGTTTGCTCTTATCAAACGATCCCGCAAACTTATCCATTTGGTCTTCGTTCCAACAGCCTATTCGGTCTTTGGCTCTCATACAGTCTTCACTTTATCCAATCCAAACGATCTCGTGTGGGGTAGCAAACGATTTTGCTAGATTAGTCAAAAGGACTTCATTCGGATTTCATTCTGCTGTAGCAACATCTTTCACGTGAAGACAGATTTGTATGCAGCAGCCATTCGGTTTGGCCTTCCCGTAGATATTGCTCACAGCTTGCATGCATTCTCTTTTCCATCTGGTTTTGCTCATTTACTGCAGCAAACGGTTTGCTATTGCATGTGACCATACAGTCTTGTGCACTCATTGCATTCAACTACCCAAACGGTTTCATGCTGATACTCTTCCATTCGGTTTGCATGCATGGGCATCAAACGGTCTTCCAATTTACGCAAATGGTCTTCACGTATATGCAGCAAACAGTCTTCATGTAATTAAACCAAACGGGTTCGTAAATGAACTTCCAAACGGTCTCTAGTTTGGCTCCAACCGGTCTCGCGAACCGGTGCTACTCAAACAGTCTGGTCTGAGAGTATGGTGGCCATTCGGTCATCGCGACTAAATGGTCTTCACTGCCAAACAGTCTTCGTGGCCAAACGGTCTTGAGACCGCATGGGCTCAAACGGTCTTGAGACCGCATCGGCTCAAACGGTCTTGGGACCGCATGGGCTCAAACGGTCTTGGGACCGCATGGGATGAATTGCTTGGTTAGATTTCTTAACCAGAGCTAGAGATGAAGGCGGACCCTACCTACTTGTTAAGCTTTGCCAAAACCTGCATTAAATGAACAATGTTTAGTTAAAACCTTGATAATCGAATCAATTAAGTAGTTTTGCACATTATGATTCATATAGGTATTTAATGAGTGAGAAAGTATATATGTGGAGTTGAATTTGTTGAAAAGTGATAATTGAATTCCATGATGAATATGCATTCATCAGTAGATGGTGGTGGTTAGCACATCTTATTGGACACAGATAGGTCTTAGCTTGAGTGGTTTGTACTTGTAGAACTCTTTGGAGATACAACTGAGATAGATACAACATCTTCATGTTGCTAATAATGTTGTCCCTCAATTGATGCATGATACATGAAATAATCTCACTTATTTTAAACATGAATACATACAATAAGTCACTCTCACAATCCAGACCTAATATGAAGCCACATCATACATGAAATATATAAGTTGGGAATCATGAGCTTTTTATGATAATTCCTTATAATCTTGACCTGAATAATCATGAATATAATGTTGAATTTTAGACCTATAATGAGGAATGGTGAACACAATTGTGGATGGTAGATTTTTGAGGGAACACTAAAACAAGCATGAAATCTAGCATAATGGTGAAAAACATGTTTAGTAATAATCCCATTTGGAAGTGACGAAGATGGACATATTACTTTGAGAAATTGATAATATATATTTTGATAGCAAACCTTGAGCTTGTACATATACGTAAGAAAAATCCTAACATTGCATGGATAAGTGTTATGGAACCCTAATGTTAAGATGATGTCATATAATGATAAAACACAAAATGATATGTATCTGATTGGGAGAGGTACACCCTTGATGATGATAACCTAATTCTACAACCTATAGTGGGGGATGCTTTGACATGTAGGTTTGGTCATCTAAACACGATGAATATGTTAACTTGGACTCTTCATTATGATCTTGGATGAATTTCAAGGATGAATTTTCTTTTAAAGAGGGAAGGATGCGGTAATCTAACTTTTATTTCCCATCTATTATAATATTTCTATATCATCAAGTGTCCATCTTGATCAATTTAATAACAGTTCCATAGATCGAGTGTGGAGATACTCCAGTTTGCTTATTTCAATGATCAATTTCACTATTTGTGACCTTCAGTTGAAATTTTGAACTATGTACTATTTCTTATATGTTACTCACTTACAAGTTACATGGAAACATTTATATATTGATCATCATGATATCTAATGTATATCATGTTTTGTACGATTCAATTATGAATCTATAGCTGCAAAAATCACTCTAATCGAACCTTCATAGCCTAAGTTATGCCCCTTTAAATTTTGCTCCAATTTAAGTTGTTTTTTTTCTAGCTTTTGAAGCTGTAATGGCCCATATCATGGGATGTGGCTCAGTATCTGACCACCTCAAGGGAGAAAACCCTAGTGCATCTCATATAATGGCCTTTGATACGGGATATAAATATCTAGCAGTCCATGGTTGTCTTCAACCTTGATCCGTACTTTGTATCACTGCTATGTAGAACCTCTTTCCATCTACCAACAGGCTTCAAATCCTTGATGATTCTAAACAATTGAAACATCTATTGTATTCTTCTTGACTCCCTCCTTTCCCCCTTAATTTCTTTACCTATCATGCACCAAAGCACTCCCACCCTTCCTTATTCTTCCTTGAGAAAAAACCATGGTGGTCACTGGCATGGCCACCTTGGAGCTCCCTCATGAGCGATCTAGGGTGGAGGTTGGTTAGCCCAATGGATTCATCACAACAAGAGAGGCCCCGAAGGATTTTATCCCTAGACCAAAGTATGTCACCTCTTCCCACACCAAGTGATGCTAGAGAGAATGGTGGCCTGGAGCTTGGGCTCCTATGGCGTGAGCAGTTGTAGGGAGGTGACTCATGGCCACTGTCGGATGGGTACCAACCTAGATCTGACTAAGCTTGGGTTTCCTTTGCTCTAGTCAACATTGGTCAGTAGCCATGTGGGCCTGTCTCCCACCCCACTTCTCCCAGTAGGTGTGGAGGTGGGCAGAGGCACATGAATGTAGGTTTACGATTGGTGGCAGTTACGAGCGATCAAGCATTACAGGACACCGAGCAAAATACATGGTGCAGCCTAATCACCATAATCCACATGGCCTAGGGTGCCCCACCTCGTACAAACATGGGTGGAGAGGTGAGTTAGCTATTGGATCAGTGGATAACATCCATGATCCTACGCTGCATAATTAAAAGTACCACCTCGGTTGTTTCCCTATTGTTTCAATGAAAGTGTTCTAAAATCCATAACTCCCACCCCCTTGGCCAAAAGTGATGATCCAATGTACCAAATTGATCACTTCAAAAAGATCTACAACCTAGACATGGTTTCATGACCTGATTATGCTCATAGTTCTCCTAATTTGCTAAAATACAAACTTTGACCTTCTTTGACCATGTTTAATGCATGATTATGGTGAAATTGGGATTTTTGATACTCAATCTACCACCTAAACATCAAATTAGTAACATTGTTCTTCTCTATAACACTAGCCTATGTTTGTTCCATATGGCCCTAAATGCATGAGTGTGCCCATTTTAGGTGAATGTTTGGTCATACCTTTGAACTAATAACATATTGACCT
Organism: Alisma plantago-aquatica; assembly: GCA_963693085.1. Classification (NCBI taxonomy): domain Eukaryota; kingdom Viridiplantae; phylum Streptophyta; class Magnoliopsida; order Alismatales; family Alismataceae; genus Alisma; species Alisma plantago-aquatica. The sequence goes on along the minus strand of OY856413.1, from coordinate 1,077,532,444 downwards.
AACTCATTCCTCCAAACCTTTTTAGATACTTTGAAATCAGTAATATTGTGATGCTTTGTGAATTAAATGACTAGGTCTACTCCCTTTTATGTTGTGTTGGTACTTGTGACACTAGATTCATCCATAATGACCTAATGTATCCTTAAGTGGCTTGATTGCCTTTTTGGTGCTCCAATCATGATATGGACTATTTCTTATGACCTTCCCTCACAAAAAAAGATGTTATTCATTATAATCCCCTTGGGGTGGAGTGTCTCATATAATCCATATGTTGGGACCATATGACATAAGCATTGTATGTTGACTTAGGAATGCATATTGTATATGTTGATTATACGATACAAAGACTCTAAGGGACGTCCACCTAGTCTTGAATGTGTTTCATGTCCTTAATTTTCCTAAAACAAATCACACTTTATTCTTGGAACCCTTGACTTGATGAGCATGAACCTTATTGTCCTATTATGAGTCTTTGACCCGTAGAATGCAATTAAGTATCTCATAACTTGAAGTATTCATATAGGATGAATGGAACCTTGAAATGACTTGAAACTTGAAGAACACATTCATGATGCCCTCTCAATTAGTACAAGACCATTAAACATGTAATTCACCAACTTGAATCATAACTTGGAAAAAAACCTAAAAATGGAGCTAGTTAGGGTTGATGATGGGAGGCTAATGCATGTATGTAATCTTATGTTGAATCAGGTAATGCTTGTGGTTTGATGGTCAAGGATAAGTTAATATAAGAACCTCTGAAATCAGGTATGAGCTTTAAATAATTATATTATATGAATTTCTAGTTTGACAAGTGATACATATGTATGCTTATTTACTTGCTCAAATATTTCCATGTATTATTCTATGATTGTACTCAATGTTTGTCTCGTTGTCATTGTTTTGTAACTTACAAACATAATATAGAAACCTCATTATACAAACCTTGTGCAGCTTCCTATATTCTCAGGGTAAGGACACAAAGATGGGCATCCTACTTGAGTTGTCAAGATAGGGCGGAACATGTCGATAAAAATTGATCCTTTTGAAAAGATCTACAACATGGACCTTATTGTAGAACCTAATTTGATAGTCTATTCTCTATTTTCCTCAAAGATGATATCTTTAGCTATATTGTACACTTTTAATGTACTTTTATGGTGAAGCTTGGACTTTTGATGATCTTTTGCCCTCATAATCATGATATTAGTGAGTTTTCACTACTACAGAAATAACATTCAGTGTCGCTTTTCTGGGCGTCGGTTATTAAGGAACACAGACGCCTTATATTAAAGGCGTCAGTTATTTAGAAGAACCGACATCTATATTCAAAGACCAGCCAAACACGGGTACCGCTTTGTATACAGCGTCGGTTGTTTATAAAAAACCGACGCATAATGTCATCCAATTTTCGAGCGAAAAAAATAATGTCACTTTCGGCGTCGAGTCTGTAGTTAAAACACCGACGCTTATGTGCGATGGAAATTTGCGCGAAAAGTGTCCTTTTCCACGTCGGTCTTCCTTTAATCACCGACGCTGAAGGTGGTTCCCGCCAAACATTTTCACGAAAATATCGTCCAAATGGACGTCGGATGTTGCGAACGACCGACGGTAAAGATGTTTAGGCGTCGGTTTTTGTAAACAACCGACGCTATTTGGGAACTTCATAACCTTCGATCGGCCGACTCTTCCCCTTTCTTATGTTTCATTGCTACCCTATTTCCCTATTGCGGTGATTTCTCCGGCGATTTCTCTGCTGTTGGTACTAGTTTTTCTCCGGCGCTTCTCTTCGGCGCTTCTCTCCGGTGCCCCATCTCCGGCGTCCCCTCTCCGGCGCCCCTCTCCGACGCGTTTCTTCTCTGGCACCCCTGCTGCCCGCCCTGCTGCTCCAACCGCCTGCGCCGCCGCCACGCCTGACAACCGGCGCCGCCGCAACGCCTGGTGCCCACCTGCCTGCCACGCCTGAGAACCGGCACCGCCGTACCCCCTTCTCCTTCTCCTCTGCCTGGCCGCTGCCTGCCTGCCGCTGCCTGGCCGCCTGCCTGCCTGCTGCGGCTGACGCTCCTGCTTGTCGGAGTCACTGCCGCTGGTTCTGGAGCTCGTCGGCCGCCACCCACGTACTCAACCAGCTCGACCTCACCCTACTCTTCTTGCCCAGGTACCTGCAGACCTACCCAGGCGCGAAATTGGTTCTTTATGTGCTGACCTAATCTGCTTTCCTAATCTGCTTGCACGAAATTGGCTCCCTACTCTGCTTGCTTAATGTGCCTAATCTGCTTTAAGTGGTCCTAATATCATAACATGATAGTTTTATTATATGATTTGTGGCACTTTAGGGTGTATATACATGCAAATTATATAAGTGATAGATGTTGGATGTTTGTCAAGGTTTCTTGAAGATTGAATAAGTGATAGATGCTGGATGTTTATTTATTTCATCTATCCATGTTGCCTATAGTTTATAACATTGCATTGTGAATTATTGCATGTTTGAAACTATGAAATTCTTGATTTATTAGATGATATTCAAGAAAACCCTAGTTTGATGAGCATGTTGTTAATCATGTTAATTATGATTCTTCTATATATTCTGATGTCATTATATAATTATGTGATCCCAACATATTAAATTGAATTAGAATGATTTCATGAATTATAGGGTTTATATAAGAATGAAAACACATGTATTTGTTGGCCTAGAAACCCGTCCAAGATTTACTCAGTAGGAGTAAATCTTGGATAGTCCCCAGTTTGGGACTGTTCTTGAACACCTAATCTCACTTAGGATGTAAGTGTATAATGTGTATTGGGTTTTCAAGAAAATTTCGGCAGCATTTCCCCGTTGTTCTCTAAGTACATATGTACTTACATCCTAAGTGAGATTAGGTGTTCAAGGATGGGATAGGTGGTACACATTTATTATATATAAGATTGACATCAAATGTGTTTGTTGGCCTAGAAACCCGTCCAAGATTGACTAATATATACTTGTTTCCTAATATATACTTGTTTAAAAGGTTAACTGATGTTATACAACTTTTTCTGAAAATATATAACATCGTTATATGTACTTACACTTTGTTAATACTAATATTGTGCAGTCTCTGTCTTCCCATAACAATGACTATGAATTGGGCCTCTATGTCAATGTTAACATTCCCTATTGAAGAACAATTGGACATCATCCTAGATGATCGTTCCTTAAACCAATTGGTCATACCCAAACATTGGCGTTTTCTAAAAGGAAGACACTACATGCCTGGTAAAGTGACCCTAACTTTTGGAAATTATTCACATGTAATCGAGGTTGAGTATGATTTGGCGGGAAATCTTGTATCAAAATCCAGTTGGCGTGATTGGATTGGAGAGCTGTATCTGGTCCATTGGAATAGGCTTTTTCTCCGTCCAGTTGGCGATAATTCCATCAAAGTTTGGATAACCAACAACAACTGTGAGACCCCCGATCATCTTCTGCGGTATGAGCGCACGGCGTCGGATATCATCTATGAGGAATCTGAATCTGAATCTGAGGCGTGATTGGATTGGAGAGCTTCGTGACATAGCTTCATCATCAAAAAGAAGTTATTGATGCATGCGGGACCATGTTGGTGTAGTATTTAGTTGTCTATCTATCTAGACTTGTCTGTATTTATAGTTTTTTTAATTATGCGCATGTTTAGGGGTACACCAACCCCTTTGTTTAGTTATTGTTATAACTAAAGTGTGTGTTCCCATGAATGGAACTGTAAGTTGCTACATGAATGCTTATAACTGAAGTGTGTGTTCCCATGAATGTTCCCATTTACATGATTACAGTACTATTTTCTCATATTGTCTTGCCTCAAAAAAAAATTCTTTTATTGTTTAGTCTATTTTAATACGACATACTTGCTTATATATTTCTTAATGATGAACTGTAATACGACATACTTGCTTATATACTTGTTTCCTAATATATACTTGCTTTCCTAATATATACTTGCTTTCTCTGATCATAGAATGGATAGATCATGGATGTCCATTCGTAATCGTTGCACCCCAGAGTTTATATCTGGTCTTGATTAGTTTATTAGATTTGCCGAGGAACATAGGAAAAAACCTACAGATAGGTTCTACTGTCCATGTAGGCATTGCGGTAACAACTTGAAAGTCAACACTGGTGAGGAAATCAAAGTCATGTCATGTGCAACGGGATTGTACAAGGCTATACAGAATGACACTGGCATGGAGAGATTTCAAAATCGAATCCAGTAGATGTCAATAGCAGTGCTTGGGTGGAAGAAGAAATTGCCTCCGATGACGTAAATGTGAACGAACCAGTTCCAGCAGACATTGTTGATGCGATGCTGGATAGTTGTAGGGTAGAGCACACCGATCCACCTCCTATCTTTACAAACATTGTGCATGATGCTGAGATACCGTTATACACAGGCTGTGCTAAGTTTACGAAGCTTAGCGCTGTGCTGAGATTGTATAAGTTGAAAGCTAACAATAGATGGAGCGACAAAAGCTTCACTGAATTGTTGACTTTGTTGAAAGAAATTCTTCCTGAAGGAAACGAGCTGCCAATCTCAACATACCAGGTAAAGAAAATGTTGTGCCCAATGGGAATGGAGGCCAAAAAGATACACGCATGCCCGAATGATTGTGTATTATTTCAAAAGGACTATGTAGATTTGAAAGATTGTCCAAAATGTGGTGCATCACGATATAAATTGACGACTTCGGGGGAGTCCAAAACTGGTTCTCCTGCCAAGGTGTTGTGGTATCTACCTATAACATCACGGTTTCAACGCTTGTTTGCAAATCCGAAAGATGCGAAGAATTTGAGGTGGCATGCAGATGTTAAGAAAAATAATGATGGGATCCTACGACATGCGTCTGATTCCCCACAGTGGAAGAAGATTGATGTATTGTTCCCTGAATTTGGTGAAGAAGTCAGGAATCTACGACTTGGGCTTTGTACAGACGGGATGAATCCGTACGGGACATTGAGCAGCCAACATAGCACTTGGCCAGTCATGCTTGTTATATACAATCTTCCTCCCTGGCTGTGTATGAAAAATAAGTACGTTATGTTGTCATTGTTGATATCGGGCCCTAAACAACCCGGAAATGATATCGATGTTTATCTTGAACCTTTGATTGATGACTTAAAGAAACTTTGGGCTGAAGGTGTGATGACCTATGATGCTTTAGCAAGAGAGACATTTCGTTTGCATGCTATGTTGTTTTGCACTATTAATGACTTTCCGGGATATGGGAATTTGTCTGGATATAGTGTCAAAGGAGCTAAAGCGTGTCCTATATGTGAAGAAAACACTGATTCAATAAGACTAAAATATGGCGGCAAGACTGTATATCTTGGTCATCGAAGGTTTCTTTCAAAATTCCATCTGTATCGTAGGAAGCGCAAAGCATTCAATGGATGGAATGATGAACGGAGTGCACCTAAACCTATACCAGGGGATGTTGTTTATGAAAGAGTAAAAGACATTGTCAATGAATTTGGTAAGAAATCACAATGTAGTATGGCCACACGGAGTGACAATTCTTCATTCAAAAAGAAGTCAATATTTTGGGATCTTCCTTATTGGAATTCTTTGTCAGTCAGACATTGTATCGATGTAATGCACGTTGAGAAAAATGTATGTGATAGCATCATTGGTACTCTATTAAATATACCAGGTAAGACTAAAGATGGGATAAAATCCAGACTGGACCTACGTGAAATGGGAATAAGGTCAGAATTAACAGAATTACGTGAAATGGGAATAAGGTCAGAATTACGTGAAATGGGAATAAGGTCAGAATTAACAGAATTACGTGAAATGGGTAATAAAAGAACATACTTACCTCCCGCTTGTTACACGTTGTCTAGAAAGGAGAAGAAAACTTTTTGTGAATGCTTGGTAAATGTTAAGGTGCCACATGGTTACTCATCCAACATCCGTAGATTGGTATCAATGAAAGATCTGAAGTTGATAGGTCTTAAATCTCATGATTGTCACACTCTAATGCAACAAATATTGCCCGTGACAATTCGATCTATATTGCCGAAGCATGTAAGGTTTGCAATTACTAGACTTTGTTTCTTTTTCAACAGTCTATGCAGCAAAGTTATTGACCCTGATACTCTCGATAATTTGCAAAGAGAAGTGGTTGTTACCCTATGTCAGCTTGAGATGTATTTCCCTCCTTCGTTCTTTGATATCATGGTACATCTTGTTGTCCACTTGACTAGGGAAGTGAAAATCTTGGGACCGGTTTTCTTGCATTGGATGTATCCCTTTGAACGATACATGAGCATTTTTAAAGGTGATGTTAGAAACCGTTATCGTCCTGAAGGGAGTATTATTGAAGGTTATGTGGCGAGAGAGGTTATGGATTTCTGCAATGACTTTCTCAGTGGTAATGACACTCCTGATAATGACAAGAATATTGAGGAGGGCAAAGGAATTTTGGGATCACGGGTGAAAGTAATCAGCCGTGAGCAGTTGGAACAAGCTCACTTGTATATTTTACATAATATGGACGAAGTGAGTGTTTATATCGAGGAACATACCAATTTCATAAAGAGACAACATCCTCGAGCAAGTTCAATGTGGCTTGCTAGAGAGCATAATAAGACTTTTACTAAGTGGTTTGAAGATAAAGTATTACATCAACTATCTCAAACACCAAATGATATTACAGAAACTATCAAATGTCTCGCCTTTAAACCAAAACCGAATGTTATGTCTTATGAAGGGTTTGACATTAATGGATTCACATATTACACAAAGAGCCAAGATGATAAGAGTTTCGTCCAAAATAGTGGGGTCACTCTTCAAGCGTCAACTATGTACTTTGCAAGTGCAAAGGATAAGAGTCCACGTGAAGCTGAAATGTCATATTACGGTGTCATTGAAGACATTTGGGAGTTTGACTACATAGATTTCAATATTCCGCTCTTTAAATGTAATTGGGTTGATAACACCAAAGGAGTTATAGTGGATGAATTGGGTTTCACTTTGGTGAACTTTGAAATGATTGGCGAGAAGGCTGAACCATTCATATTGGCATCACAGGCAAAACAAATATTCTATATCGATGATCCTGCAAATGATAAATGGTCGGTTGTTCTTCATGGTAAAAGACAGTTCATTGAAGATCCTATAGATGAAGAAGAGTACTATGATAAGTATGATGACTCCAGTCCATTCTCAGTTGGGTTGCCAACTCCACAAAATATTGAAGCTAATGATGACTTATATGTGCGCGGAGATCACAATGAAGGATTGTTAATTGATAAAAGATCACAATTTTAGAGAAATGTATGTTTATACAAATGGTAAATGTTTTCCTTTTTCTAATTTATACAAATGCTAAATGTTTTCCTTTTTCTAGTTGATACAAATGCTAAATGTTTGCCTTTTTAATGACATTTTCAGATGGCTGACCATGATGAGAATGATGTTCATGATGAGCATGAAGTCCATGATGAGCATGTTGTCCATGACGAGCATGGCGAGGATACCAATGTAAGTTCTAAAAACATATCCTGTATTTCTATAAAATTCATTATCTTCTAGTTATGTCATATATCCTATATTTCTATATTGGCCTAATTCAGTGTGTTTATTTTTGTCAAATTTTAGGTTGATGATGCACATGTACCCACTGAAGCACTGGAGCAACTTGATGCGCGGAGAGGACATTCCAACTCGAGATATCGTCTACCGTTTCCTCCTCCTCCGCAGTAATATCCTCATCTCTAAACGTTTCTCGTAGGATTCTGAACCCCTCCCTTCCCTCTACTACATCGAAGCCATGCCGGAGTTGAACCCTTTCGCCGAGCCCTACCCGGCCAAGCAGGCGTCGCCTGAAGCACCACCGTCGTCGTCGTCTCCACCTCCATCGCAACTTGCTGTGCTAGTCCTGACAGTTTATCACCCCACATGCCTTCCTCCTCAGTTCCTGCCGCTAGACGACCACACAATGGATCCAAGAGGATTGCAGGCGTTCGCCAAAGACTATAGGCTGAGTTAACTCAATAGTTAACTCAGCCTATAGTCTTTGGCAAACGCCTGCATATCCTCTTGGATCCATTGTGTGGTTGTCTAATTGGGATGTTGATAGTGATGATGAATGATACTTTGTAAATGAATGTTTCTGAATGTTAAAACATGTATTTGAATGATTCTATATGTGTGAACGTGACAATTGAATTGATGTCTGAATGTATCTACTTGTGTGAATCTTTTTATGTTAATTTTGCAGGTTTGTGGCCTGTTTGTAGGCTGATATCAATGGATGTCGTAAACCTGCAGTTCAGAAAACTGAACTGCAGGTTCTCATCCTGCTGACCAGCCACAGCAGGCCTGCAAACAGATTTATAAAAAAAAAATAGATATAGGCGTCGGTTATTTACCGATAACCGTCAGCACAGACTTACAGTGTCGGTTTTTTGTTGAACACCGACGCCAAAAGTGTTCGCGCTACAGGAAATGGGAGTCATCTAGGACACTTTTCTGCGTCGGTTTTTTAGTATATAACCGACGCAGAGAGCGTCCTAGATGACGCCGTTTTCTGTGGCGCGAACCCTTTTGGCGTCGGTGTTTTATAATAAACCGACGCCTTGATGTTAAATAGGCGTCGGTTTTTTAACCGACGCTGAAGTGTCCAACCTTTTAGCGGCGCCCACATAGGCGTCGTTCAGAAACCGACGCCAAAGGGGGTTAAACAACCGACACTAAAAGGCACTTCTGTAGTAGTGTTTGTTCACCTTGGACCATGTTGAGCTCCAATGCTCCCCTTTTGATCCATGGTTGCCCCTAATGCACATTGTAGCTTGTTCATGGACTTTAGTACATGGTGTTGATTAAAGTGGTAATCTTGTTTTCTTGTGACATCTAGACTTACCTAATCTGGAAAATCAATAACCCTATGATCTCCATGACTCTTGCCTCACTCATGACCCCCCCCCCCTATATTTTTTTCTTTAGGTATTTTTCCATAGTATGCATGTATGTACCCCTATTATGTGAATGTTTGGTTATACCTTGAACCAATGTTGGGTTGACCTAACCTATGCATCCAACTCTAGTATATCTCTTATGCCTTTATATTGACGATCTTGACCATATTTGACACTTGGCTCCCTTGAATTGATAATTGATGACCTTGATTACTCTATTATGAGTCATTTACCCTATAATGTACTTAACAAATCTAAACCTTAAAATGGTCATATATAATGCATGGAACCTAAGAATAATATGAAACTTGAACCACACTCTTTGATGGAGCCTTAAGAAATATGATACCATATAATGTACTAATAACCAACCTGGGAACCGAACTTGGCCAAAAACCCTAAAATACATATAATTAGGGTTAATGATGAGAATCTAATGCATGTATGTAATCTCATGCTTAATAAGGTTTGGTATGTGGCTAGATGATGAAGGATATGTTAGGTTATGAAATCTATGAATAAGGTATGGGCCATATCTAGTTATTTGAATATCACTTTCTTGCTTGAAAAGACATGCATTGTATGCTTGTTTGTTTACTTGCTCAAATATTGCCATGTAGTATTGCTATGTCTTACTCGATGTTTGCCTCATCAATTTTATAACTTCAGCATGTATATATATGAAAATCCATTAAAAAATTGTTGAAATAGGGTTAGCTTTTAGAGATGTCCTTGAGGTCCCTCTCTTATAGAAGGGTTAGCTAATCTTGAGCACCCTTATAGACCCTTCTGATGGGAAGATGGCCAAAGGCCTTATAAATACTTGATATTGTTGGTATAATGGAGTGAAATGACATAAAATATGGTTTCACATTTTTTTAAATAGTTAACATGTTTATTCATGTTCGTTTAGTCTTGAAATATTTTCAAATTATGCAAAGATTATACATATATGTTTGTTTTTCTGCCCCATACTCAACACCTCATGTGTTGACCTATTTCTTGTATTTTGTTTTTAGATTCAGAGATGGCTAGAAGGTTGATGGGCTTGGTGAGCTATGCTAGGTGTACTTGTTGTAAGATCCAGATTTAGTGCACATGAATGACTTCTACCTCGACTCTGGAAATGTGTAATTGAACTCATGAATATGATGTATCTTGTATAATTTATACTTGTTGAATGTTGAAACTGTGTTGGTGCCTTTGTCTTGTTATCTGTTCATGTATGCTAAGCATTTCATGCTTCCACATGTTGTCTTTGGTATTTGTTTGGTTCAGGGGATTGGGATTCTGGCTCTATGATAGGTACCTTGGGCCACATGGTGTCTAGTGATTAGGGCATAGCAGGCCCCACACCCGGCGACCCTCGATGCCTAATCGCCTGCAATCACCACCAACTGTGAACCTACATTCATGTGCTTCTGCGCACCATCGTGCCTACTAAGGGAAGTGGGGTAAGAGACTATCCCTCATGGATTCTGATAGGTGTTGATCAGAGCAAAGGAGGCCCAAACATCGTCAAATCTAGTTTGAAACCCATCCAGCAGTGGCCATGAGTCACCTCCCTATAGCCGCTCGCGCCATAGGATCCCAAGATCTAGGCCGCTATGCTCTCCCACATTGCTTGGTGTGGGCCAAGGTGAACTTCTTTGGTCTTGTGAATAAGACTTTGGGGCCTCTCTTGGAACTGTGAATCCATGGGGCTAACCAGCCACCACCCTAGCTCGCTCATGAGGGAGATCTAAGGTGGCCATGGTGGCGGCCACCATGGTTGTTTCTCAAAGATGAAGAAGGACGGGAGGGGGTTTTGTGGTGCATCAAAAGGAAACAAAATAGGGGGGAAGAAGTAGGGAGTCAAGATGAATATAAGAGAAGTTTCAATTGTTCAAATTCATCAAAGATTCAAAGCCTATTGGCTGTTGGAAAGAGGTTATGTTGTAGCAATGCTACGTGGTACGGACCAATGTTGAAGACAACCATGGACATTTGGATCTTTAGATATGAGATCAATGGACAAGATAGGTGGGCCACTAGGGTTTTCTCACTTTTGGTGGAGGCTATTGGGCCGCACCCCATGATCTGACCCATTATGGCTTGAAAAGCCGAACAAAAAGTTAAATTGGAGATAAATTTAAAGGGTCATAACTTAGGCTATGAAGGTCCCGTTAGAGTGATTTCTATTCCTAAAGATTCATAATTGAATACTCTAAAAATGAAATAATTCGATATCATGAAGATCATATAGAAATGTTTCCATTTAATTTTCAAGATGGCATTATATAAGACATAGTGCATATTTAAAAGTTGCAAATTATAGTGAAATTGATCATTCAATTGATCAAATTGGAGTATCACCACACTCAAGCTATGGAGTTGATATTTTAATTTGATCTAGAAGGACACTTGATGAGAGACAAAGATCATAGTAGATGGGGGAGAAAAGTTAGGTTACCAAACTTGGATTAGGAAAAAGTGAGAACTAAAAGGTTTGCCACTAAACGTCCCACGTGTAGTTTAATAGATACCCACCATCTACTCTTCAAAGATCTCAATTGGTGGATGCAAACTGCTTCCAAGATTATCAAATCCTGACGGGTCTTTCCTTTTTCCAAATCTAACAAACTTGTTTATGCGTCGATAGAGAACCCAAGAGACTCTATTTTGTTGGAGTTGCTATTTAAGTGCTCTCCCTCTTTATGTAATCTTATAATTGTGAGCCAACAATGTACATGCTACCAACGTCTTCCATCACACCATTAGACTATTTACTTGAGCCATGTCACTTGTATAGCTCATACAAGTAGGCAGTGTAGTTATTTTAATCACCAAAAAGATGATGATTGTGGATTTCTAAAATACTTCTACCAAAGAGGCATACACGTTACCATGTTAGAGAGTGAGGAGTATGATACTAGTGCAAACTATTTGTCACTTAGATGGAGGTTTTCATGAAGAATGTTGACTTCTCTTCTTTCAAATGTTTGTACTTTTAGAATCTTATTTTTTAAAAATATTTATATGTTCTCATTACAAATATATAGTGTGCTCCAAAATACTAGTATATGATCTTTTTCACTAGGAAAACAATATTTTCACAAAGAATAATAGTAGTAAGCATATGTAGTAGATCCACATCCTGAAAACAAACAAAAACCCAAAATAAATACTAACATCTACTACTTGCAACCTGTTAGCCACTCCCAAAGTCTTCAGTCAACAATGCACATGCCCTCCTTGTTTGTTAATACACATGGGTTTGATGATGATGCATCCATATTCCCCTCTAGTTCCCCTTAAAACTTTTCATGGCCCCAAGAATAGATCAATAAAGAAGAATTTTAAAAAAAAGTGGCTTGTCTCGTTAAAAAGTTCTAGTAGCCTCACATGACTTTCCCATGCATATGACATCATAAGAAATTTTCAGTTAATGATCTTCTACTCCTCCCCTCATATATCATGCTCATAGAAGTCACTACTAGCATTGAATCCCTCTAGCTGAGGTGAGTGTGGGGAGATAATGAAAATGCACGACAATCACATTGCACCCCATAAACACCACTTTTATACATTTTATTTCACCCTATTGGGCCTCTTTGTCATATATGTCTCTCAAATACATATCTTCTTACTCGACCTACCTCATTTATGTCATTTCACCATATAACCTTTTGATACACCCTATAATCATGCTCCACCATGCATCTCTGAAAAATGTTAAAAGAGGATACTAAGAAAATTACTCACTTAGAGGGGATTTCTCTACTGGCTAATGGAAAATATAGCTGATTTTAGTAGGAACATGTGTTTGTTAAAGTGGCTAAATAGTAATATCTAACTAATATGCTCAGTCCGTAGAGGCTTGGGTTTATTTTGTATCATCGTATATGACTATCATAGATATATAACAATGAAAACCCATGGACGCTGCTCCAATTTTAAAATGAAAGATCATGTCCCTATTACATATCATTACCTCATCCTACATTTCATAACTTCCTCTCTTGTAATTTTATTCCTTGACTTTGACTTCTTCATTCTCGTGATTCTTCTCTTGTATATGGTTTTTGAGTTAGAAAGTTGGAAATGACTTTGAAATAATGTTTTTGACCAATAGATTGATCAATCTATGGGAATCAGCATGAGAGTCAACATGGACAAGTAGAGTATGTTGCAATAGTTGTGAAATAGTGAATTATGTCATAATACATCTCTCTTAAATGTAACAATTCTTGTTTACCTCTATCCTTATTTTTTTCGCAAAAAATGCATAAAAAATTGATTTACAAAAGCTCACAATCTTAAATTTCTTGTACTAGAAATTTAAAATGAATATCCTACAAGAAAGAAAGAGTGTGAGGCTTTCATTGATGGAATATGAGCACACAGTCTAGATCAAGACTACAAGAAAATACCCCTTATTATAAGTAATGGATGTTTAATGACCACAAGGTGAAGGGTTGGACTTTATGTATGTGATATGTAGAGGTTATAGCTTCTAGGATACTAATGCATACCAATAATTCTCTTAAGGATTCCTTCAATGTATTTTCCCAATCCCTAATCTTCACGTTAGTGTTATAGGTTCACTATTAAATAAGTGGAGAGATCTTACTGAACTATTTGAAGGAAATCAAGATTCTATGTGATCGATTGAAATTCATTAAAAATGATGTAAACGAGCAAAAAATGGTATATTACCTTCTTAATGGCCTTGGTATGAGTATTTGTTGTTTACTATTTCCCTATTGTTCCCTCTGATTAGTGAGCGTAATGAAATTGTCTATTTTCTCAGCAATTATGAGACAAGTGAACTATTTGGCACACATGTTTTACTAACTCTCTTGCTTTTTTAGGAAAAAAACTAATTAATTGTGCATGGAAGAGGCAATCCATCTAGATATCAAATGAAAAAAGAAAACTTTGACACTAATCGATATCAAAATTGGATTCGGGTAGAAATGGGATCAGAGAGCACGTCTCCCTCACCTGACATATCTTCCTCCCCATGAGAATAATGTCCATGCCAAAACTAGACTCTCTCTCCCTCTACCTATTTGACCACCCTCAAAAATCCATGTTTTGATGCTGACCAACTCCCCTGTGACTATCGTATCCAACCAGATTGATCCAACAATTATATAGAGGAATTCTTGATGGATGGGGACTATTTTCCTCAATGGCCTATTGCTTGTAGTGCCAGGTTAGGATCATTATCTTAACACCTATATAAGGATCTAGAATGTAAGGAGGCGAGATCACCCCCTTACTTAAATTTAACGGAAAATACAATACATCCCTCAAATTACTAAAAGCATTGTGATGGAAGGATGCATGCATAATAAATCCATTTAAATAAGCATGACACAAATACAACCATTGTCAATAGTAGTAGCGGAAGAAAGTAAGATGAGAAAACTAAACTATTACATAGATTGTTCTAAAAGAAGAAGTAGGTAACATTCTATGCTATTACAAAGCTTTTATTTCTGGAGTTTATAACATATAATTTAGCAAGATCTTAGCATCATCAACCTTACCATGATGGGGGTGTTACTCCTGCCCTAGTTTTCCTTGTGCTTGGTCTAGCCCTTGTCCTGGTTCTTGGTGTTTGGGGATCACCCAGCAAGATAAAGATAAAAAATGTATGTGTCACAAAATGATAAGGTACAAGAAGCATTTTAAGGAATGGAAACATAAATATTTTCTATACTAAGAATGTTCAAGAGTATGAGGCATATAATTCAAATGGGATTTTTGCCAAGCATATAAGTCAAATATAGAACAAGCATGATTCATTATGACTAAGCTAAACTAACATAGGATGAGGCACCTACCAACCTCAACCAGGAGGAGAGGGGAAATAACATCCCAAACCTCAAAATATATATAAAGTGGTAGGGGGACTAAAACCCTAGTGCCTATGGCAGGGGGACTAAAACCCTAGTGCCCTATGAGTGACTTTTACTCATGTACACTACATTAGTTAACTAGTCAAACTATCATTATCATGCTTTACAATTTACATTGCCAGGGAAAGCAAATATCAATAATTCAAGTGGATCCCAATGACCCTAACATTTCCAAGAGATAACCATATAGGATGTTCATACATCAAGATTGCATGTTGGATGCTCAAGTGAATAGTTTAAGGGCAACATTTACATGACAAGATTTAAATCAAATCAACAAGGTAGGTGGGGTCCAATGACCCAAATTTTATCAAGTAAAGCAAGTTTATGCATCAGGTTACAAATTGCTAGTTCTAGTGGATGAAGGAGAATAATATCATAACTATGTCTCATTTGGGAAAACTAGGTTTATCATGATTAAAAGCCCAACTGAGGTGTTAGAATGCACATACCTATTCTTTCTTTCTAGATTATCCCCTATCCACTAAGATGTCAGGTCCAAACTCACTTTAACCTAGGTTCAAAGGTTAATACATGTATTAGGCTACTTAAAAGTACTTTAAGTGTAAAATGTCCACAATTATAACTTTGGATTAGAACTTTGGATTTTGGGTCTGGAAATAGGACAAAATGATTCCTAATATTTTTCTAATTGAGAAAACATATTTTCTTGTCAAAAACAGAGTTAAAACACATTAATTATCATTTTATAACACTTTATACATTTAAATTGAGGTTTGAATTAATTATCAGAGTTGGGATGGAAAATAGGACTCAACACTTAGAACTTCAGATTCTAAATAATTTTATCTTTCCAATGAGTATTTATTTATATTTTTTTGATATTCGAGTGATTTTCTACGAATTAAACAAACTGACCAATCAGGAATTAGATAGATGCCTCTTGGGCCGAAAAGCATAGAATCATATGACGAGAGTGCCCTTTGCGAGAGAACATGTGGAGGAGGGCGCCCGGGAGGCAAAATGGTCAACAACCACCTGAGCTTCTTCAAGCTCTGTTGCACCATGGCACCGAGGTGGGAGCTTGGCATATTGGGCATTTTTACGTTTCACAACCGAACAAGGCACAAAGGTACTCGAAACGTAGGAAATCGAAAGACAAACTCACCGGTCCAAGAAATTTTGATGCACAAGCCACCTAGGACCGATGAGCAGTGTTGCAAGCATAGAAGGGAAAGCTCCATGCCATCCGCTACCCATGCGTCCTTGGACAAAATCGAGGGGATAGGCAGGTTGCTAGGGGGCCGACGCAGCCGTGTATGGTGTCATTTATAGGTGGGGATGTCAGTGGAGCCGAAGCGAAGGTGGAGGTGAGGAGCCATGGACGACCAAGTATGGCATTTCATCTACAGTGCACGGGAGGCAATGAGGTTTGGCTCGTTCAACATGGGAGGTCTCCACAAACTCGCAGGCGAAGAAATCTCTAGAAATGATGAAGAGACGAGGGAGAAAGGAGGAGAGGAAGTGAGCCGTGGCTGCTCGGTTCCAGCTTCGGTTAACCGAAGGTAGAAGATGATCTGTCGACCCTTGGATGCAGTCCGGATCGAAGACAAGCCATCAGATCTTAGACCATCATGGTCCGGTGCGTGTGACACCTTATTAAGGCTGGACTTTGGCTTAAATGATGCCTATAATCAATATTCTGATTGATATTATGTCACACTTTATTAAAAACTTGTTTAATACATTTGAGAGGTCAAACAAACTCCAAATGGATTCAAATTTTAACTCTAGGTTTCTAATGACGTCTAGTTTCATGCTATATAATTATATTTGCATTTCACCCAACCTTTGGCCTCCAATAATTATGTTGCTTATTAAAGCATATATTAATATGATTTTTGGGCAAATAATTACATATAGCTTTTATATGCAGCGCTTGGTTTCCAGAGATATGGAGTCCAAGAGTCCTCCATTCACTTATTACATGCATTTGGAATCTTAATTATCCCATAATAAGAGTGAGGTATGAAGGTGGGTTATTATTCACTATTTTAATTTACACTTACTATTTAACTCACTTCTTATCCATTAATATTTATTCTTGAGCTCAAACATTATCCATTAGTTAACTAATTCGTGGTTTAGTGTATATCTTCATAATTACCCTATCAATTTAGAAAATCATGGTATTTGTGCATATAACCCTCAAATTGGCATAAAATTGTACTTCATCCATCAATTCCTCAAATATTCAATATTAAGGACACAAAATGGAGAGGAAAGCAATTATCATAAAAATTGAGGTGGAAAATGATAATTTTATTGAAACTCAGGAAGTTACAGCACTCCACCCGTTAGTAAGGATTTCGTCCCCAAAATCTCATACAAAAAGAGAAGGGTGAGATCAGAGCATTTCTTCTCTCAGCTCCCAAGTGGTTTCTTCTGGCCCATGATACTTCCACAACACCTTCACTAACTCAATCTTTTTATTGTTCAACTGTTTCACCTGAGTGTCTAGTATTTTTACAGGTAGCTCCTCATAGGTTAGGTTTTCATGAATCTCCAAGGGTTCTATTGTGAGTACATGAGAAGGGTCTGTCACATACTTTCTCAGTATAGATACATGAAAGACATTGTGTATCTTATCATAAGCAGGAGGAAGAGCCAGGCAGTATGCACAGTCCCGAATCTTCTCCAAGATCCCAAAAGGTCCCACATGACACGGGCTAAGCTTGCCTTTGACTTTGGATCGGGTAATAGAGCGTATTGGCTTGACCTTCAAGAACACATGGTCTCCAACAAGGAAACTCGCATCAGACCTATGCTTGTCAGCATACATTTTCTATCAGTCTTGAGCCGCTTTCATATGCTTCTTAATCAACTAAACCTTCTCTATCATCATTTGCATATTGTCAGACTTCACTAAGGAACGCTCACCCACATAGTCCCAATGCAACGGGGAACGACAGGGTCTTCCATACCATGCTTCATACGGAGGCATCCCTATGCTGGCTTGGTAGTTGTTATTGTATGCAAACTCAGCCAGAGGTAGATATCTATCCCATGCTCCTCTCCAGTCCATCACACAAGCACGAAGCAGGTCTTATAAGATTTGTATAGTTCTTTCAGACTGACCATCGGTCTGGGTGTGATAAGCAGTGCTAAACCGTAGGTCAGTCCCCATTTCTTCTTCTATCTGACTCCATAGACGAGAGGTGAACTTGGGATCACGATCAGAAACTATCACTTCCGGTACACGATGTCACCTAACTATCCACTCCAGATATAACTGAGCCATATCCTCTACTTTGTAGTTGGACTGGAAAGGTAGAAAGTGAGCGAACTTAGTGAGGTGATCAATGACAACCCACACAACATCGTAGCCTTTCCTGGTCTTAGGGAAATGAGTGACAAAATCCATCATGATCTTCTCCCATTTCCATTATGGAATTTTGAGCGGATGGAGGAGACCACCAGGTCATTGTTGTTCTATCTTAACTTGGGGGCTGGATAGAGCGTATTGGCTTGACCTTCAAGAACACGATGGGAGAAGATCATGATGGTTCTATCAACAAGTTAAGATAGAACATCAATGACCTGGTGGTCTCCTCCATCCGCTCAAAATTCCGGAATGGAATGGGAGAAGATCATGATGGACCTTGTCACTGGTTTCCTTAAGACCAGGAAAGGCTACGATGTTGTGTGGGTTGTCATTGATCGCCTCACTAAGTCTGCTCACTTTCTACCTTTCTAGTCCAACTAAAAAGTAGAGGATATGGCTCAGCTATATCTAGAGTGGATAGTTCGTCTGCATGGTGTACCAGAAGTGATAGTTTCTGATCATGATCCCAAGTTCACCTCTCGTCTATGGAGTCAGATATAAGAAGAAATGGGGACTGAACTACGATTTAGCACTGCTTATCACCCCCAGACCGATGGTCAGTCTGAAAGAACTATACAAATCTTAGAAGACTTGCTTCGTGCTTGTGTGATGGACTGGGGAGGAGCATGGAATAGATATCTGCCTCTAGCTGAGTTTGCGTACAATAATAGCTACCAAGCCAGCATAGGGATGCCTCCGTATGAAGCATTGTACGGGAGACCCCGTCGTTCCCCGTTGCATTGGGACGATGTGGGTGAGCATTCCTTAGTGAAGACCAACAATATGCAGATGATGATAGAGAAGGATCAACTGATTAAGAAGCGTATGAAAACCGCTCAAGACTGATAGAAAATGTATGCTGAGAAGCATTGGTCTGATGTGAGTTTCCTTGTTGGCGACCATGTGTTCTTGAAGGTCAAGCCAATACGCTCTATTGCCCGATCCAAAGTCAAAGGCAAGCTTAGCTTGCGTTATGTGGGACCTTGTGAGATCTTGGTGAAGATTGAGGACTGTGTATACCGCCTGTCTCTTCCTCCTCCTTATGATAAGATACACAATGTCTTCCATGTATCTATACTGAGAAAGTATGTGATGGACCCTTCTCATGTACTCACAATAGAACCCTTGGAGATTCATGAAAACCTAACCTATGAGGAGCTACCTGTAAAAATACTAGACACTCGGGTGAAACAGTTGAAGAATAAAAAGATTGAGTTAGTGAAGGTGTTGTGGAAGTATCATGGGCTAGAAGAAACCACTTGGGAGCTGAGAGAAGAAATGCTCCGATCTCACCCTTCTCTTTTTGTATGAGATTTCAGGGACGAAATCCTTTCTAACGGGTGGAGTGCTGTAACGTCCTGAGTTTCAATAAAATTATCATTTTCCACCTCAATTTTTATGATAATTTCTTTCCTCTCCATTTTGTGTCCTTAATATTGAATATTTGAGAAATTGATGGATGAAGTACAATTTTATGCCAATTTGAGGGTTAGATGCAAAAATACCATGATTTTCTAAATTGATAAGGTAATTATGAAGATATACACTAAACCATGAATTAGTTAACTAATGTATAATGTTGGAGCTCAAGAATAAATATTAATGGATAAGAAATGAGTTAATTAGCAAGTGTAAATTAAAATGGTGAATAATAACCGTCCGTCATACCTCACTCTTATTATGGGATAATTAAGCTTGAAAATTCATGTAATAAGTGAATGGAGGACTCTTGGACTCCATATCTCAGTTTTTGAAACCAAGGGTTGCATATATAAGCTATATGTAATTATTTGCCTAAAAATCATATTAATATATGCTTTAATAAGTGACATAATTATTGGAGGCCAAAGGTTGGGTGAAACACAAATATAATTATATAGCATGAAACTAGACGTCATTAGTAACCTAGGGTTAAAATTTGAAGCAATTTGCAGTTTGTTTGACCTCCCAAATGTATTAAACAAGTTTTTAATAAAGTGTGACATAATACCAATCAAAATATTGATTATAGGCATCATTTAAGCCAAAGTCCAGCCTTAATAAGGTGTCACGCGTGCCGGACCATAATGGTCCAAGATCTGAAAGCTCATCTTCGATCCGAACCGCATCCAAGGGTCGACATATCATCTTCTACCTTCGGTTAACCGAAGTAGGAACTGAGCAGCCGCGATTCGCTTCCTCTCCGCATTTCTCCCTCGTCTCTTCATCATTTCTAGAGATTTCTTCACCTACGAGTTCATGGAGACCTCCCATGTTGAACGAGCCAAACCTCATCGCCTCCTATGCACTGTAGAAGAAACACCATACCTGGCTGGCCATGGATCCCCACCTCCACCTTCGCTTCGGCTCCACTGACATCCCCACCTATAAATGACACCCTACTCGGCTGCGTCAGCCCCCTAGCAACCTGCATATCCCCTCGATTTTGTCCAAAGAAGCATGGGTACAGGACGGTGTGGAGCTTTCCCTTCTATCCTTGTGGTGCTCCTCCTCGGTGCTAGGTGGCTTGTGTGTCAAAATTTCTTGGATCGGTGAGTTGGTCTTTCGATTTCCTACGTTTCGAGTACCTTTGCGCCATGTTCGGTTGTGAAGTGCGAAAATGCCCAATATGCCAAGCTCCCACCTCGGCTCCATGGTGCGACGGAGCTTGAAGAAGCTCGGGTGGCTTTTGACCATTTTGCCCCCCTCACGCCCTCCTTCACCTGTTCTCTCGCAAAGGGCACTCTCGTCATCTGATTCTATGCTTTCGGCCCAAGAGGCATTTATCTAATTCCTGATTGGTCGGTTTGTTTAATTCGTAGAAAATCACTCAAATATCGGAAAAATATAAATAAATACTTTCTAGAAAGATAAAATTATGTAGAATCCGAATTTCTAAGTTTTGAGTCCTTTTTTCCATCCCAACTCCGATAATTAATTCAAACCTCAATTTAAATGTATAAAGTGTTATAAAATGACAATTAAAGTGTCTTAACTCTGTTTTTGATAAGAAAATATGTTTTCTTGATTAGAAAAATATTAGGAATCATTTGGTCCTATTTCCAGACCCAAAATCCAAAGTTCTAATCCAAGGTTATAATTGTGGACATTTTACACTTAAAGTACCTTTAAGTAGCCTAATACATGTATTAACCTTTGAACCTAGGTTAAAATGAGTTTGGACCTGACATCTTAGTGGATAAGGGATAATCTAGAAAGCCAGAACATGTATGTGCATTCTAACACCTCAGTTGCACTGATAATCATTCTAACCCTAGTTTTCCCAAATGAGGCATAGTTATGATATTATTCTCCTTTATCCACTTGAACTAGCAATTTGTAACCTGATGCATAAACATGCTTTACTTGATAAAATTTGGGTCATTGGACCCCACCTGCCTTGTTGAATTGATTTGAATCTTGTCATGTAAATGTTGCCCTTAAACTATTCACTTGAGCATCCAACATGAAATGTTGATGTATGAACATCATATATGGTTATCTCTTGGAAATGTTAGGGTCATTGGGATCCACTTGAATTATTTCTATTTGCTTTCCGTACCAATGTAAATCGTAAAGCATTATAATGATAGTTTGACTAGTTAACTAATGTAGTGTACATGAGTACAAGTCACCCATAGGGCACTGGGGTTTTAGTCCCCTTGCTATAGGCACTGGGGTTTTAGTCCCCCTGCCACATTATATATATTTTGAGGTTTGGGATGTTATTTCCCCTCTCCTCCATGTTGAGGTTGGTGGGTGCCTCACCCTATGTTAGTTTATCTTAGTCATAATGAATCATGCTTGTTCTATATTTGACTTATATGCTTGGCAGAAATCCCATTTGAATTATAAGCCTCATACTCTTGAACATTCTTAGTATAGAAAATATTTATGTTTCTATTCCTTAAAATGCTTCTTGTACTTTATCATTTTGTGACACATACATTTTTTATCTTTATCTTGCTGGGTGCTCCCCAACCACCCAGAACCAGAACAAGGGCTAGACCAAGCACAAGGAAACCCAGGGCAGGAGTAGCACCCCCATCATGGCAAGGTTGATGCTGCTAAGATATTGCTAAATTATATGTTATAAACTCTAGAAATAAAAGCTTTGTAATAGCTTAGAATCTTATCTACTTCTTATTTTAGAACAATCTATGTAATAGTTTAGTTTTCTCATCTTACTTTCTTTCTCTGCTACTATTGATAATGGTTGTATTTCATCCATGCTTATTTAAATGGATTTATTATGCATGCATCCTTCCATCACAACATTTTTAGTAATTTGAGGGATGTATTGTATTTTCCATTAAATTTAAGTAAGGGGGTGATCTCGCTTCCTTATAGCATGGTATCAGAGCCATAACCCCTCCAGTAGTGGGGCCCACATGAGCATGTGGCATGCCAGTCTTGAGTCGTGCGGTCTAGGCAGGTAGGAAAGGGTTGTCCATGGTTGACGTAGCCACCCCTACGTTGGTATTCCGTGATCGGGAGTTGGGTGTCCATGGGCCATTGTGGGTCTACACTGAAATTGGGTTAGATTATGAGGTCATATAGTTGAGCCTTGATGAGGACGTCAAGAGTCTAAGTGGGGGAGATTGTAACATCCCAGGATTTGAGGTCTCAGATAAAACACTCTTAATAGGAATGATTGAACTACTCATATCACCAAGGTGCACCTCCTTTTCCGAGATCCCATCACTAAGAATTCCATAGTTAAGCATGCTCATCTTGGAGTAGCACTGGGATGGGTGACTTGTCAGAAAGTTGATCTTGGCATGCGCGTCAGTATGGACAAAGTGTGCAGTTAAGGCTAGTGGTGGTTTGTGGGGCCAGTCGTCATTCCTGAAACTCTACTAGAGCCTTGGGCAGTGCGCCCAGGTCGTTACATAGAACCTCCACGAAATGCAAAAAAATCCATGGAGATGTTGAGACTCAAAACAAGGAACCCTGACCCCTGAGAGCATTCTCGCAATACCCTATCTCCCCACTTCTCTTTGTTTCATGCAAGACACTAGCAGGAGCCAGAGTTGGTCCCAATTTATGGATGGAAGCATCCAAGTGGCCATAGTGACCCATTGCTTCTCCTATATCTTTGTAATGAAAATGTACAAATTCAAGTCTTGTTATGATTGCAAATTCCACATCTATAACCAACTAGAACCCCAAACTCTATCGTTATAACCTAGTCCATCTCTCGCCAAACCTAGAACCCCAAACTCTATCTTTATAACCTAGTCCATCTCTTGCCAAACCTAGAACCCCAATAGGTCCGAATGTACCCAACATAGGTTTTGGTATCCTTACCTAAACTCCCAGTACCCAAGAGAGAAGTGACAACCCCCCGATTAACCATCCTCCATGGGGGGATGAATCTCCTCATAAGGATGACAATGATCTGGGGGGTGAATTACATGAAAGCCCCTAGGGGCATATTCAACGTGGGTGTACAAGATTTTTCTCTTATCCTAACCCAACCCCTTGTTAAAGATAAATAAGATAGATCTTGCTACTTGGCCTGCTCTGATTGGCACATATACTATGAATTTGAAATAATTGTAGAAATTGATTGGTGGCTCAGATAATATTGATATTGTATATGGTTTTGATCGTGAAAATGCGTAGATCATGAATAAAATTAATTCAAAGATTGAATATTATCCTGGTTCCAAAATGATAGCTAATGCATGACTTTAGGATGATTAATACATCTAAATTCTAGTTTTGATGAATAGGTTGTTAATCATGTTAAATATGATTCTCTGAGATAAATTATGAATTCAGAAAATAATGATCAGGTCAAGTATCTTAAGTCATACTAAGATGTTAATGAGGTACACTTAGGGTTTCGAATTCATAAATAAGTAAATTAGGGTTATAAACCTAATATGCTTTGTTATTGTGATATTAATTGACATGATCCAATCTAAGTATTAATAATAAATTTACATGTTTTACTGATGATTAGGGATACATTTAATGCACAATTAAGGATCCTAAATCATTAGGTCCATGAACACATGAATTAGGGTTTCAAGGCATAACCCTAATGGGCACCATAAACATAGGAAATCCAAACCCTTGACGTAATCATGACTAGTTTCACATGGTAATACATTCATATTATATACTCTACAAAACAAGTTGATTGATTGGATGTATGTTTTCTTGTAAAATACACTTGATGATTGGATTATATAAAGTACACTTGAAGTATAATTCCATGTCTTCTGCATGGAAAAGGTACGTGGTTACACTTATAATTACATGTACCAACTTTTGATGTTTGCCAGAGTTTCTCAAAGGTTGAATGAATGCTATCTATTGGATGTTTATTTATTTCGTATAGATTATAAATCCCCTATGACTATCTCATACATATAGAATTTTCTAAACCTTGGGTATATCCGTCAAGTAGTAATGTACATAAATCCAATGGTGGACAGTGATTACACCCAAGAGGGCATACCAATCATGGGTTAGAATATGAATGAAAACACAAGTTAATATGTGTTGTTAAATATTTGTTGATATATATATATATATATATATATATATATATATATATATATATATATATATATATATATATATATATATATATATATATATATATATATATATATATATATATATATATATATATATATATATATATATATATATATATATATATATGTGTGTGTGTGTGTGTGTGTGTGTGTGTGTTTGTGTATGTGTGTGTGGTGGGGTGGGGGTGGGGGTGTATGTGTGTGATGTTTGGAATAACCCACGTACCAATATAGAAATATGTTGACTATATTTTGTTTGTTAACATTTTAAGTAGTTGATACATATGATATAGGACATGAAGATAACAACTGAAAGCTCTTGAATATATCAAAGATAAGGTAAGGAGGATTAAATAGTTTAGTATTTATTCTCATTTGTGTAAAATTAGTTCTTCAAATATTCATGTAACACCTTTGATATATATAATTCAATGTATACATTCGATCAAGTTCAAATTAATGGAAGTTATTTACTATTCTTTATTCATTATTAAATCTGATCTTGGAAATTCAGAGTAATGATCCTTGGATTTAAAGTTTCTCTTGATGGGGGGACCCTCAAAAGTTGGGGTGATTACAACAACTACACTTGGTGTTGTTGTGCATTTGTTTATGGATATGGTTTGTTATATACATCATTTTCATTTTTAAATGTAGTATCATTTTAAAAGCAACTTTTAAGAGGGATTGTGATGAAGTGAGTCTTCAAAGCTTGGATCAATTTATTGGTTTTCCCTTTTATGAATTTATCTCATCATTTAATCAATGTTTGGTATTATGTGACTATATGATTGGGAGCTTAGTGTTTAATTTGAGTATATGGACTCTTGTACATGAAACTCTAGCTTTATTTTATGTACATTATTCACTAAGAATAATTCAAAATATAAATCTACATTTTTTATCTCAAACGTTTATATTATACTTGATCCTTTCACCAAGTAATGTTCCAAATATCATTAACTTTAGACCCTCCTTTGAATATATACATTTTTCTACTATGACAGAATGGGGATATGGAGTCAGTTATTTTTTCAAGGAAGTCTGCCAACCTCTGTGGATTGACAAACTGAGAAAACATAGGATGTACTTTCATTTTGTTGTTGGTCTCTTATCATACAAACCGACGCTATATATCACCCAAAAAAATAGAATTTCAAGCAATTTTTTGCGGGTATTTCATTTACCTACAAAATACCTACATTGTCAGTTCTGTTTAAAACAACTGATAGGATAAATTGGTAAACACACTATATGTCAATAGGAAAATAATTGGTCTTTCTCGGAAATTGTTTTTGTTGTGACTGACGAGGAAGATGTTTGAGCCATGCGACATGCAAAAAATTTCCCACCCCCACTTCATATTTCTCAGCGGCTTTTTTATATGCAACCGACGGCATATGCATCGTTGGGTTGCGAGGTTAGCAGTTGTTAGTCATTGACAACTGATAAGAAAGTTGTATGTATGGCAATGATTTTTGTCTTGTAACTGACAAGGAATAATATCCCTCATCAAGTTTTTGAATAACTGATGAGGAATATCTTATTTAACCCCGTGAAAAACCCTTTCCCCCCTCTTTTCCCTACCCATGTTTTCTTGTGATTCATCTGTCCGGCAATTTTGCAAACAATTTCTCTCCTCTCCTCTGCTGATATTGTCACTGCCTCCGTTGCAAGATGCCGCCAAAGACGTTCTTTCTACCTATGATGTTTCCTCCTCTCCACCACTGATTAGGACGACTGAGGATGACACTGAGGAGAAACCAGAACTGAGGATGATGTTGCTGCTACCTCTATTGCTGAATTCTCTTCCTCCTCTACTATCACATTCTCTTCCTCCTTCACCACCGTAGGTTTCTATCCTTTCCCTATCCAAAATTCCCTACTTGCTCATTGACTAATGAACCTATTCATCTATCTCCATCTCCCTTCCCCCATTCCTCCTTCCTCCACTCCTCTCCTTCCCCTGCCCTAGTATGATTTCTACTCAAATATGAGAAGAAATCATACTAGGGAAGGGGAAGGAGAGGAGAGGAGAAAGGATGAGAGGGGGGAAGGGAGACGGAAATAATTAGATTACATTAAGTCTAATCTATCATATGGGACTACTAAAAAAATAGGGACATTTTGAATTTGTTTTAACAATATTTTGATGAAAATAATAAAATAATAGTGAATTGTGATGAAAAATAATTAGATTGTGATGAATTGTATGATTGTGATGAATGCATATGTGTAACCACGTATATAATGATGATTCATGCTAAATTATGCAATCAAAGAAGTATTTAATGATGATCTCATCTATGTTATAATGATTATGCTTTCATTAAAAATACTCTGAATTAACTAAATATGATAATGATGTTCATGTTGACTCTAAATTAACTCTAAATTTGTGAATAAACTGTAATTTTCTAATAAACCATTAATTTGTGAATAAACCTTAATTTTAAATAAACCCTAATTTGTGAATAAACCCTAATTTGACCTAGAAACTCATCTGAGACTTACTCATTAGGAGTAAACCTTGGATAGTCCCCAATTTGTGACTGTTCTTGAGCTCTTTGTATCACTTAGGATGTAAGTGTATAATGTGTGTTTGATTTCAATAAATTTCAACAACATTTCCCCGTTATTCTATGGGTACATCTATAGGTGGGTATTTTCCCATCTACATAGGTTTACTTAGACAACTAAGGGGAAATTTTGTCCAAATTTATTGAAATCAAACATGAATTATACACTTACTAGTGATATGAAGTGCTCAAGAATGGGATAGGTGGTACAAATTCATGAATCTGAATGCTACAAGATGAATGGGGTTCAATTATTCAAACATATTTTCTCCTAAAATTAACTTACTAGCTAGAACCTGATGAGCTACTCATATCCCATCTGACCATATATAAATGGATCGATCATGGATGTCAAAACCAAATCACTACACTCCAGAGTTTATTAATGGTCTCGATGAGTTTGTAAGATTTGCATAGAGACATCTACAACAACTTGGAGATAGATTCTATTGCCCCTATAGGAATCGTAGCAACAACCTAAAAGTTGACACTATTGACATGAGCAAAGATCATGTCATGTGTAATGGGATTGTACATGGCTAAACAGAATTGTATTGTCATGGAGAGATTCCTAGTATGAGATAAAAATATGTGGGTAGTAGTAGTTGTGTCCAAGAAAAAATGGCTAACGATGTTGATGAGAATGAACCAATTCTAACAAACATGGTTGATGTGATTCTAGACACTTGTAGGGTAAATGTTATAAAACCACCTTCCTTATTTAGAAATGTTGTGTATGATGCTGGGAAACAGTTATAATTAGGTTGTACTAAGTTTACAAAGTTGAGTGTTGTGTTGAGATTGTATACATTGAAGGCTAACAACGATGGTATGCTATGATATGCGTCTGATTCCCTACAATGGAATAAGATTGATGTGTTTTATCCTAAATGTGTCAAAGAAGAAAAGAAATTTAAGACTTGGAGTTTGTACTAATGGGATGAATCCATATGAAACATTAAGCAGCTAACATAGTACTTGGCTTGTCATGCTTGTTGTATACAATCTTCCTCTATGGTTGTGTATGAATAATAAGTATGTTATGTTGTCATTGTTGATATCTGGCCCCAAACAACATGACATTGATATTGATGTTTACCTTGAACCACTGATTGATGACCTAAAGAAACTATAGGAAAAATCTGTGATGACTTATGATGCTTTGTGCCGAGATGCTTAATTTATGTTTTATGTTGTTTTGGACTATTAATAATTACTTTCCTGCCTATGGGAACTTATCTGGCTACAACGTCAATGGAACCAAGGCATGTCCTATATGTGAGGAAAATAAAAATTCTATAAGACTAAAACATAGTGGCAAGATTGTATATCTTGGTCATAGAAGGTTTCTACCAAAGGTTCATCCTTACCAAAAGTTGTGCAAAATATTTCATGGCTCAACTGAGGAATAGAGTGCCCTTACCTATGTCAGAGGAGGATGTTTATGCAAGAGTAAATAATATTGTAAATCATTTTTGTTACACCCCGTTCCTAGATTTGCTGGTAATCTTAGAGATTTAAGATAATCTTAATGCTTGTCATATTTTTGCTAGTAATATTCTATGTTATGCTTTATAATAACCTTAGTGACCTTAAATACTTATTTGGCCAACTCATAATCATGACTTAAGCATACTATAAAGATTTGAGTTGGGGTTAACATAGCAATGACCCATACATGTGTGCAAGAAGAGAGTTAATGTCATTAGAGGAAAAAAAATCATAAATGATTTTTAATTGTAGGATTGTAGAGAATTAAATTACAACTCCAACAAAAAAGAATGAACCAAATCAAAGTTAAAATGAGTGAGTTATGCCATTTTTAGTAAGCATATACTATAAACCACGACCGACGATGTGTCGACACCACGACCGCAGAGTAAACCACGACTGACGTTGCGTCAATATCGTGACTGCAGTGTAAATCATGGACGACGTTGCCTCGACACCGTGACTGCGGTGCAAACTACAACTGACGCTATGTCGACACCGTGACCGCGATCGATTCCACCAAAATTAGCCTATCGTAAAACGATCATATCTCGAGCAATACTTACCCATTTTCAATAAAAGGAAGTGCGTTGGAACCGCAATTCGATCTTCTATCATCCCAGACCATTTGATGGATGAAAGGGTGATGAATCCTCCAGTTTCACCCTCTCAGTCGCCAATTCTAAGGATTTTGTGCCGCATATCGACTGATCCAGCCTCGCTTTGGGTTTATTTTAAGTATCTCTTTAGTTTCATGTAAATAATGCTTTACTCGTTCTAATTACTCTAGTTTTCAGTTTATTTGATCTTATCCTCCCTTACTCACTTTCTTTTTTCCCTGTAGATCACTCTCAACCATCCGATTGAGATCCAATGGTTCCTTTTCATCCAACCACTCGATCTTGATCCATTCAGTTCCCCATGCGGTATTGACCTCATGCGGTCTTGACCTTCATGCGGTCTTGACCTCCATGTGGTCTCAACCCCATGCAGTCTTGACCTCAATTCAGTCTAGACCTTCATGCGGTCTTGACCTCCATTCGATCTCGACCTCCATGCGGTCTCGACCTCATGCGGTCTAGACCTCCATCTGGTCTCGACCTCATGCGGTCTTGACCTCCATGCGGACTAAACCTTCATTCTATTTTCTCTCTCAATCTCAAAATCAAGCAGCGCCACCGCTGTCCGAATTCATCACCAGTCCCAGGTCGCACCACCATCGACATCCACACTCTGCATCTCACGCAAGTAGCGCCCGTGACCTGCTCACTGACACCACCGCTGCCCACGACGACCTGATTTCTACAAGCGCTGATGTCATCTACCTCACCGTCAGTAGCAATGATGGTGCCCGCTCATCTACCTCACAGTCAGCAGCAACGATGGCGCCTGCTCGTCTGCCTCCAATCACAAGCTCCACACCTATGCCATCGATATCCACGCTCTACAGCTCACACAAGTAGCGCCCATGACCTGCTCGCTAACACCACCACTGCCCACGATGGCCTACTTGCCACAAGCACCGATGTCGTCTACCTCACCGTCATCTCCACGATCGCAGCAACAACTAGCACCTCCACCGGTGTTGTGAGCTGCTCTAGCAGCCACCTTTGTCTCCGCCATCACAACAGCAACTAGCACCTCTGTCGGTGCTGCGAGCTACTCCAGCAGCCACCTTCGTCTCCACCATCGCAGAAGCAACTAGCACCTCTACCGTGTTGCGATATGCTCCAACAGCAACCTTCGTCTCCGCCATCGCAGCACCAACTAGTACCCCCTCCAGTGCTGCGAGCTTCTCCAGCAGCCACCGCCGTTTCCACCATTGCTCCAGTAGCTATGGAGACTGTTTGCTCCATTTGCCAATGCAAACCGCATGGCCATTAGCCAATGCAAATACGCATGAGACCGTTTGATGAAAGATCATGTGAAGACCAAGGCACTTTGCTGCCAAACCAACTGAATGCACAAGACCGTACGGTCACATGCAATAGCAAACTGTTTGCCACTAGAAGCATGCAAACCGCATGAGCAATTGCGGAGCAAATCACATGAACCAGCAAACCGGGGAAGCACTTTGTCAAAACCGTGGAGGCAGGAGCAGCAAGACTGCATGCACACAGCCGTGACCAAGACCGCATGAGCAACCAAGCGAACCGCATGGAGCATTCGCATGAGCAAACCACATGGACAATTGCCATGTGAGACCGCATGGAATTGTTGCATACACTACCAAATCGTTTGGAATAAACAAAGCAAGACCGAATGAAGTAGTCTGTGTGGGATCATGAAGACTGTTTGCTTTGCCAAATAAAAATGGAACTAGCTGTTCAAGTGAAGAATGTGACAGTAGTTGGGCGCATGCAGTAGCGCATGAATGATAGACTGTTTGCATAGATCGTTTGATCAGAGAGAAATCAGCTGAATGAACATAAGAAACCGTTTGGAAAAGATAAGTACGAGACCGTTTGCTCATGCAGAGCGAAGATCGAATGGAGCATCACATGAAGACCGAATGAGTAACCTGAAGACCGTTTGCTAAAGTAGCAAACACAAACCATATGAGTTGTTGCAGGAAACTATTTGGAACAGATATTTTACCAAACTGTTTAAAGAAGATCCAAGACTGTGTAAGGCTCTGCCCTATTCCTATAAATAGGACCCTAAGCGTCCTCACTTGGACAGGGGTTCCGGGACGCCGACAGGCTGCCAGTACACAATTCCGGTCCAAATCCAGTCCCGTCTATGCCAATTTCATTCCACCGACTGCCTACATTGCAATCAAGGAGACTGACCTGGATGGCGATTGCTAGGGTGAGTTTTGGGGAAGAACGTTCAGAAAAGTAGAAATCCAAAAGGGTTATTATAGATTCGAGTTGGTAAGTAGTTTTAATCCTTAATTCTTCTTCCTTTTGGTTTCCCCCTGCTCGAGATCCCTAATCTAGTGATTTGAGGTTTGGATTAACCTCCGATCTTAATATTTTTCCTACAGAAGATCCCCTCTTTAGGGTCGGGAAACACATGAAAGTGGTTGTCTTGAACGAGATCTTGAGATTTAAAGCTTGATCCTGTCCTGTGCGAGCTAATATCCGAGATTAGTTGGTGAAAGGGTTAAGATCGGTGATCTTGGACAAATACTATGAGTAGATAATCATCTCTTAACCTTGATTTAAAGCATATGAATTCAAATAATAGTATCTAGTGTTTGATTCTTGCTTTATGATATTTGTGATGCTTGAATAAATGTATGTGGTGAAAATAAGCAGTTGAACTGCTCTATTAATCATATTAATAGTGATGTATTACCATGATGAAAGTTGTCTTGTGAATTGTCATGATTCGACATGTGATGAATGTGTAAATTGAGGCACTGAAAAGATAGGGTACCCTAGTTCATGTTTTAAGAGTTGGAGTATGGTTGTGAAATATATGAAAACTATTTAGTAATTTATTATTTAAATGCAATATAGTTAATTATTAGAAATAGGATAATCATTAGATATGATGATGATGCTTGTTATAATAACTAATCATCACTAGACATTAGATGCCATGGACACTGTAGAATCCTCACATGATGAGGCCTGCACTGTGGGGAGGAAACAGTTTCCCGAATGGAGGTAGTCCATATCGAGGTAAGCCGGAGCGTACCAATAGGGTGCGGGGGTTTGACCAGTAGAGAAAACTCCTTACAGTTGCATGGTACCCAACACCAACTGAGGATGCTGGTGGTACATGTGCTACATGTTGTAGTAATCAGTGGTCGGTAGGTCCACGGATGCACTTTAAGCCTGAGGGCGTTGACTCACCACCTGAGTACTAAGGTTGAGAGGTGGAGTCTGAGATATCCGGCTGCTCCCATTAGCCATCGAGAGGCATATGTGCTGATGCCAGTTGTAGACATGGTATTGAAATTAAAGACTTAGGAACCCGGGCATGCTTCTAAGTCTTGTACAGTGAGATCGTCGCTTGCTGTGATACTTCCACATGTTGTGGTACACCTCATGTGGGTCCAAAGGCATAATAACTGGATTTGAAATAACGTAAATAGTTAGGTTATCCTTTTATTACATTCAATATTTGTACTATAGCCATGTTGAGTGAATACCAGTTTTAAACTGCCATGTTGAATGAATTACAATTCTAAATTTCCATGCTTACATGATTGCATTTAAGTTCTATTACTTGTAAACATCATAAATATCTTGGTTACCTATTGATTCTCTACTCAGTGAGCCAGTAGCTCGCCATCCTACTGAACAATTTTTCAGGTAAAGGATTAGCTCTTCCTGAGGAGTCAGAAGCCAACTTTAATCAAGATTAGCTCAGAGGTCTTGAAAGAAGAGTAGTTAGAATATTTAGAGGGTTTCTTATCCTTCCCCTAGATCCTGGAATAGAAAGAGTGAGAAAAGAGAGAAGTTTGAAATGTAATGTACATGATGTATATTAAGTGTGAAACTCTTGCTTCTATGTAATAAGACAAGTTCTGTTGTATCTTGTTGTTATGTTTAATCAAGACTTATCGTTCAGTAAGTGTTATTATAATATATTTATAAAAAAAATGACAGATACTTCAGCTAATTTATGGCCTAATCTCATGATTAGTGGTAATCGTGGGATGTGGGTGTGACATGCTTTTGGTATCAGAGCATAGGTTGAACCTAAATGAATTTAGGTTTGGGACAGGGGTGATAAGAGACCAATAGGTGTAGGATGTTTTCCTCTTTGAACTCCAATTTTCTAACAGATGTGTTCTATTATGGATATGTAGAGATGGAAGGAAGAGGATGTGGACATGGTGAGGAACAAGCTGAGAGCGTCGAGCAATGGCTCAAGGTGAAGAGGATAATGAGGCAACAAGGATGTATCGTATTTTTTTGGAGACAAAATAAAAATACAAGATAGACAGGAAGTTTTCATCTTCTAGTAAGGATCTGATGAGATCCTATGAGTTGGTGAAGAAGCTAGGTGGAACTGAATTTTCTAGAACAATAGATCCAGCTATGGCAGAAGTGTGGCTTTGACAACTGGAAAAGGTCTTTCGCCTAATGGAGTTATTAGAAGATAAGCAAATCAATCATGTAGTCTATTTACTCAAGGGAGATGCTGAGCTGTGGTGGTGAGGAGTGGAAGATAAAAGGAGAAATGCAGAGATGACCTGGAAGGACTTTGTGGATGAGTTTCACCTTAAGTATTTTCCTCCTACCTTCCTAAGTGATAAGATTAAACAATTGGAGAATATCAAACAAGGAAGTATGACAATTGGTGAATACGAGGCATATTTCACAAGGTTGGCAAATTTCTATCTGCAACTTGTACCTGATGATGTAGAAAAGTGAAGAAGATTTCAAAAAGGATTAAGATCAGAGATTAGACACATCATGTCAGCCATTGGTTGAAGAGATAGAGAAAACTTTGGGGAATTTGTGGAAGCAGTGAGACCTGTAGAAGAGTCAGTTAATGCTGTTAAGAAGTATGAGAGTAAGAAAAGATCTAGAGACTTTATTAGAGGGGGACAAAGCAGTGGTGGATACATGGAGGTGGAGGTTTCTTTTCTATGATAGGACGGGAACTTGGCTATTTTGGGAGACAAGGATCTAGTTTTTCACCAAGTGGAGGAAGGCCCAATTCCAATAGATGGAATACACAGTCTACATGGACACCTCCAACTAGGTATTCAGGATCTTCAGTGTTAGTGATAGGACCGCAGAGACATGATGCATCCATATGTGACAATTGTGGTAGGGCACATTCTGGTAAGTGTTGGGGAACTAACGCTCCAATATATTTTCATTGTGGATAAATGGGACATATAAAAAGGAACTGCCCAACGCTTCAATATGTTTCAGAACAAGGTTCACAATTGCAGTTTTGGACTCCACAGAGGCAGGCTCTAGTTAGAGGGGCAAGTTCTTTAGTGGCTTTAGGTTCTAGAGGGGGAGCACCTAGTACCAGTAGCAGATAGAGTGGACATCATGGTAGAGGGACAGCTACTGGACATTTCTTCTCAATGACACCGTCTGAAGGTGTAGTTTCACCTAGAGTTGTGACAGGTGAGATGCTTCTCTTTAAGAACATTTCTGTTATAGTATTAATAGATCCTGGTGCAACACATTCTTTCATTCAAAGATCGATAGTTAATGGACTAAATCTTCTACCCCAGGATTTATCTTATGAGCTGTTGTTAAAAGTTCCACTAGGTGAATCCTCAATTTTGATAGAAATATGTCCTGGATGTCTGTTAAGTTTTAGTGGGTATACAATAGAAGTTAATCACATACCCTTAGATATTAATTCTTTACAAGTCATTTTGGGTATGGACTGCCTTGAGACATATCATGTCCAGTTAGATTATTGGAAGAAAGAATCTATCTTTCAACAAGGTGGTTTTTCATGTGTCTTTACTAGAGATAGAAAAGTCTTACCCACATGTATGGTATCAACTATTGTAGCTGATAAGATGATGAGAAAGGGGTGTGAGGCCTTTTTAGCACATGTTGTGGATGCTAGGGCAGAGAAATGAGCAGTCAGTCTAGTAGATATTCCAGTAGTATGTGAGTTTTCAGATGTCTTCCCAGATGAGTTATTGGGTTTATCACCTGAAAGAGATATTGACTTTGAGATACAGACTTTACCTGGTAGCCATCCAGTAGCATTACCTACCTATAGAATGGCACCTGGGGAGTTAAAGGAATTGAAAATCCAATTATAGGAGTTGTTGAATAAAGGATTTATTCAAACCAGTACATCACCTTGGGGAGCTTCAGTACTGTTTGTGAAAAAGAAGGATGGAACCATGCGGTTATGTATAGACGACAAACAATTGAATAAGATAACAATTAAGAATAAATATCCTTTGCCTAGGATTGAAGACCTATTTGATCAAATTCGTGAGGCAACGATCTTTTCAAAGATAGATCTCATGTCAGGTTATCATCAGCTAAGGATAAAGGCATCTGATGTACCTAAGTCAGCATTTAGAATGAGGTATGGGCACTATGAGTTTGTAGTTATGTCTTTTGGATTAAAAAATTCCCCTGAAGCCTTTATGGACATGATGAATAGGGTTTTCAGACCATACTTAGATCAATTCATAGTACTGTTTATGGACGACATCCTTATATATTCTAAATATGCGGAACAACATGAGAAACATCTGAGGATAGCCCTGCAATTGTTAAGGCAATATCAGCTTTATGCTAAGTTTAGCAAATGTGAGTTTTGGTTGGCTAAAGTATCTTTTCTTGGACATGTTATATCAGGAGAAGGAGTTAGCATTGACCTTAAGAAGGTAGAATCTATTCTTCAGTGGGAGCAACCTACGACTCCTACTGAGATCAGAATTCCCTAGGGTTAACAGGATATTACAGAAGATTTATAAGGAACTTCATCGCAATAGTAGTGACTCTTACACGCTTAATAAGGAAGGATGTACCTTTTGTTTGGTCTGAGTCATCTGAGAAAAGTTTCCAAATTTTAAAGAAGAAGTTAACTACAACACCAATCTTGATATTACTAGAGGCATATAAGGGCTATGAGGTTTTTTGTGATGCGTCCAGGAGAGGTTTGGAATGTGTTCTTATGCAAGAAGGGAAACTGGTGCCTATGCTTCTAGACAAATTAAGAAGAATGAAGAGAACTATCCAACACATGATCTTAAGTTGGCAGCAGTAGTGCATGCTCTAAAGACATGGCATCATTATCTATATGGTGAATCGTGTCAGGTATTTACTGATCATAAGAGTATGAAGTATATTTTCACACAAAGGGATCTCAATCTGAGACAACGCAGATGGTTGGAGCTTATAAAGTATTATGATGTCACTATTGATTATCATCCTGGAAGGACCAATGTAGTAGCAAATGCTCTGAGTAGAAAGTCAACATCGTTTGCAGAAATGTTTTCAATGGCATGTGTAAAAAGAGACATATTAGTTAAGATGAGAGAGATGAATTTGGATCTAAGTGTGTCTGATCAAGGTGGACTGATTGCATAGATGTAGGTTAGACCTACATTCTATGATTAGATTTAGGACCTTCAACATAGTGACAGAGAATTGCAACAGATCATTTATGATATGACAAAATGAAAGAAATCAGAGTTTAGATTTTCAAATGATGGGTTGTTGTATCTACAAGATAGATTGTGTGTGCAAGATGACACTAAGCTAAAGAAGCAGATACTTGAGGAAGCTCATTCTTCTATGTATGCAATGCATCCAGGTAACACAAAGATGTATAGAAACCTGAAGGAGTTGTATTGGTGATCAAGTATGAAGAGCAATGTGGTTGAGTATGTGGCTAAGTGTGATGTATGCCAACAAGTCAAGGCTGAACATCAAAAGCCGGCAGGTACTCTACAATCACTTCCTATCCCTGAATGGAAGTGGGAGAATATCACCATGGATTTTGTTGTTGGATTACCCAGGACACCACATGGTTTTGACTCAGTTTTGGTAATAGTAGATAGGCTAACAAAGTCTTCTCACTTTCTACCAATTAAGACAACATGCGATACACCAAAGTTAGCCAATGTCTATACAGATGAGGTAGTCAGATTGCATGGAATACATGTTTCTATAAAGTCTGATAGAGATCATAAATTTACATCTAGGCTTTAGAATCAATTGCAACCTTCCTTGGGAACAAAGCTAAAATTTAGTACAACCTTTCATCCTTAGACAGATGGATAGTCAGAGAGGACAATTCAGACCCTGGAGGATATGCTGAGAGCATGTGTTTTGCAGTTCAGTGGTAGTTGGGATGACCATCTCAGTATAATGGAGTTCGCCTATAACAACAATCACCATTCTAGTTTAGGCATGGCCCCTTATGAAGCCTTGTATGGAAGAAAATGTAGATCTCCAATTTGTTGGTATGAAGTTGAAGAAAGGCAAATTTTAGGCCCAGAGTTGGTGGAAGAAACCACATAAAAGATATATGTGATCAGATAAAAGTTGAAGGCAACTCAGGAAAGATAGAAAAGCTATGCAGATAAAAGGCGTAGACCACTTCAATTTGAGGTTGGGGATGAGGTTTATTTGAAAGTTTCACCATGGAAAGGTTTGCTAAGATTTGGAAAGTGAGGCAAACTTACTCCTAGATACATGGGTGCCTATCCAATCGTTCAAAGAATTGGATCAGTTGCATATAAATTGGAGTTTCCATTGGAGTTAGCCAATTTACACAATGTGTTTCATGTATCAATGTTGAATATGTGCCATCCTGGTACAGAAAGGATTGTAGACCTGGGTACTCAAGTGGTGACTCAAAGCCCTCTGGCTTAAAGTGCATTAGTGGACCTACCGACCACTGATTACTACAACATGTAGCACAGGTACCACCGACATCCCCAGTTGGTGTTCGGTACCATACAACTGTAAGGAGTTTGCCCTACTGGTCAAACCCCCACACCCTATGGGTATGCTCCGACTTACCTCGATCTGGACTACCTCCAGTCGGGAAACCATTTCCATCCCACAGTGCAGGCCTCATCATGTGAGGATTCTCTAGTATCCATGGAATCTAATGTCTAGTGATGATTAGTTATTATAACATGCATCATTATCATATCTAATGATTATCCTATTTCTAAAAATTAACTATCTTGCATTTAAATAATAAATTACTAAACAGTTTTCATATATTTCACAACCATACTCCAACTCTTAAAACATGAACTAGGGCACCCTATCTTTTCGGTACCTCAATTTACACATTCATCACCTTTCGAATCATGACAATTCACAAGACAACTTTCAACATTGTAATACATTACTATTAATATGATTAATAGAGCATTTCAACTGTTGATTTTCACCACATACATTTATTCAAGCATCACAAATATCATACAGTAAGAATCAAACACTCGATACTGTTATTTGAATTGATATGCTTTAAATCAAGGTTAAGAGAGGATTATCGACTCACATTATTCGTCCAAGATCACCGATCTTAGCCCTTTCACCAACTAATCTCAGATCTTAGCTCGCACAGGACAGGATCAAGCTTTAAATTTCAAGATCTCGTTCAAAATAACCACTTTCATGTGTTTCCCGGCCCTAAAGAGGGTCTTCTGTAGGAAGAATATTAAGATCGGAGGTTAATCCAAACCTCAAATCGCTGGATTATGGATCACGAGCAAGGGGAAACTAAAAGGAAGAAGAATTAAGGATTAAAACTACTTACCGACTCGAATCTATAATAACCCCATTAGATTTCTGCTGTTCTGAACGTTCTTCCCCCAAAAATCACCCTAGAAATCACCCTACAATTCTTACTTTCATCCAGAAAGTGGTATGGGATGATATAGGATTAAATTGTAGTTCCAACACACTTCGTTTCATTGACAACAGATAAGTATTGCTCGATATATGATCCTTTTACGATTGGCTGATCTTGGCGGCGTCGATCGCGGTCGTAGTGTCGACGCAGCGTCAGTCACAGTTTATAGTATATGCTTACTAAAAATGGCATAACTCACTCATTTAACTCTGATTTGGTTCATTCTTTTTTTGTTGGATTTGTAATTGAATTTTCTACAATTCTACCATATTATTATTATAATATCATAAAACGAAAAATCATTTATTAATTTTTTCCTCTAATGTCATTAACTCTTTTTTCTTGCACACATGTATGGGTCAATGCTATGTTAACCCCAACACGAATCTTTATAGTATGCTTAAGTCATGATTATGAGTTGCCCAAATAAGTGTTTAAGGTCACTAAGGTTAATATATAGCACAACATAGAATATTACTAGCAAAAACATGAGAAGCATTATGATTATCGTAAATCTCTAGGATTACCAGCAAATCTTGGAACGGGTTGTAACAATTCTCCCCCTCTAATAAAAATTTCATCTCAAAATTTCTAAAAGAGGAAAGGATACTTGTTGAACATCTTTGTCTCCACTTCCCAGGTAGCTTCTTCTACACCATGATTCCTCCAAAGAACCTTTACTAGAGGTATCTCTCTCTTTTTAAACTTTCGAATTATATGGTCTAGAATTTGAATTGGTCCTTCAATATAAGATATATCCTCTCTCAACTGTATAGGTTCTTGAGAAGTGGAGTCTGAGATATCCATCCTCTCCCATTAGCCTCCGAGAGGTAGACGTGTCGATGCCAGTTGCAGACATGGTATTGAAATTAAAGACTTAGGAACCCGAGCATGCTTCTAAGTCTTGTACAGTGAGATTGTAGATTGTTGTGATACTTCCACATGTTGTGGTACACCTCATGTGGGTCTAAATGCATAATAAATGGATTTGAAATAATGTAAATAGTTAGGTTATCCTTTTATTACATTCAATATCTGTACTACTGCCATGCTGAGTGAATTACTATTTTAAACTGCAATGTTGAATGAATTATAGTTCTAAACTGCCACACTTACATGATTGCATTTAAGTTCTATTACTTGTAAACATCATAAATATCTTGGTTACCTGTTGATTCTCTACTCACTGAGCCAGTAGCTCACCAACCTACTAAACAATTTTTCAGGTAAAGGATTAGCTCTTCCTGAGGAGTCAAAAGCCAACTTTAATCAAGATTAGCTCAGAGGTCTTGAAAGACGAGTAGTTAGAATAGTTAGAGGGTCTCTTATCCTTCCCATGGATCCTGGAATAGAAAGAGGGACACAAGAGAGAAGTTTGAAACGTAATGTACATGATGTATATTAAGTGTGAAACTCTTGCTTCTATGTAATAAGACAAGTTTAGTTGCATCTTGTTGTTATGTTTAATCAAGACTTATCATTCAGTAAGTGTTATTATAATATATTTAGAAGAAAAAAAATATGGCGGATATTTTAGGTAATTTATGCCCTAATCTCATGATTAGTGGTAATCGTGGGATGCGAGTGTGACAATTTTGATAAGAGATCTTGTACTACTCGCATAAATGAATCTTCTGTATTAAAAAAGAGGTCAATATTCTAGGATCTTCCTTGTTGGAGTTATTTGACAGTTCGACGTTGTATCAATGTCATGCATGTTCAAAAAAGCATTTTGATAGTAGTATTACACTCTGTTGAATATAGCCAGTAAGAGTAAAGATGGAATCCAATCCATAATGGACTTACATGAAATGGGTGTTAGGAAAGAATTAACAAAATTAGTTAAAAAAGGTTGCCACAAATATCTACCTCCTACTTGTTACACTTTGTCTACAAAGGAGAAAATAACTTTTTTCCAGTTCTTGCATAATGTTAAGGTACCACAGGGATACACAACTAACATCTGTATATTGGTATCAATGAAGGATTTTGAAGCTGATAGGTCTGAAATCTGATAATTTGTCATACTCTAATGCAACACATATTGATTTTGTCTATTCAATCCATCCTTTCTAAGAATGTAAGGTTTTCAATCATTATGATTTGCTTCTTCTTCAACACTCTATGTAGAAAAGTAATTGATTTTGAGATTCTAGATAAGCTGCAAAGAGAAGTGGTCGTTACTTTTTGTCAACTTGAGTAATATTTTTCTCTTCATTCTTTGATATCATGGTACATCTAGATGTTCATTTGACTAGGGAAGTGAAAATGGTGGGTCCAATTTGCTTGCATTGGATGTATCCTTATGAGCGGCATGAATGTTTTTAAAGGTCATGTTCAGAATTGTTTTCAACTCGAAGGGAGTATCATTGAGGGCTATATTTCTAGGGATGTTATGGACTTTTGCAATGACTTTTTGAGTTGTAAAAAAACTCCTTCTAATGTTGTGAACCTTAATGTTTATTCTAGCAAAGGTGTTTTGGGAGAACAATAGATAAATATCAGTCGTGAGTACTGGGAGCATACTTGTATGTCTTATACAACATTGATGGTGTGGGTATTTATATCACCGAACACACCAACAAGCTCAGGAGAAGTTATTCCCGAGCCAGTTCAGTGTGTCTTGCTAGAGATCATATTAGACCATTTATTAGGTATTTTGAAAAGAATTTATTCCATCAGCTATCTCAAACACCTATTAATGTTACAGAAACTATCAAATAGCTCACGTATAAGCCAAAGATCCACATTACATCTTATAAAGGGTTTGACATAAATGGATTTTCGTACTATACAAAATGTCAAGATGGTAAAAGTGTCATCCAAAATAGTAGGTTCACCCTTCAGGCATCTTCATTGTATTTTTCTAGTGCCAAGGATAACAGTTCACATGAGGAAAAGATGTCTTATTACAGTGTCATTGAAGACATATGGGAAATTGACTATACAGAATTTATAGTTTCATTATTTAGGTGTAAATGGGATGATAACAATAAAGAGTTGTAGTTGACAAACTCGATTTCACAATGGAGAATTTTGAGTGGACATGCGAGAAGGATGAACCCTTAATCATGGCATCATAGGAAAACCATATATTCTATATCAATGATCCTGCAAAAGAAAATTGGTTTGTCATTCTTCATGGGAAAGGATAGTTCATTTCAGATTATGTTGATGAAGAAGAGTACTATGACAAGTATGATGAGTCTAGTCCATTTACTATTGTCTTACCAAGTGTAAATGTTGAATCTAACACTGATGACTATACACGTGAAGATCACATAGAAGGGATATTAGTTTAAGGTATACTACTCATATGTGATATGACTTTTTTTCACTATGTAATATGTTTATTTGTTCACATGTGATCTGACTTTTTTTTGTATTATGTAACATGTTTATTTGTTCACATCTGATCTGAATTTTTACATGTTGACTTTTTATATGTTATATGACTTTTTTCATTTGTTGACTTTTGATTTTATAGATGGCATCTGACCAGGACCACTGTGATCATGAGCGTTAGGATGTTGAGTATCCTGACTGGGGTGTTGACGATGTTGATAACCCAAGATGTAAGGGAGTTAGAGGGATAGTTTTGATGAAAGATCCCACATATAGCCAAGGGAGGAAGGGTGTCATTGAATTTAATGAAGTAGGCATGTCACTTACTAAAGAATTTGTCAGCTATTGTGGGTTCCTTGCTCAAAGCAAAGTGCCTCTCCTTGTTAAGGATTGGAGACAAGAGAGTATGGTCCACAAAGAACTCATCTGGAAGGAGTTAGAGGTGAGTTAAATGAAGTTATGTTTTATAGTATTTTTCCTATTCTTTCTCATAACATTTATAAACAATATTGAATGTTAAACCTTTTTAGAGCTGGTATGAACTTGATAAAAAGTTGCTTCACTAGTGTATTATGTAGCTCATTGGGAGGAGACATAGAGATTGGTAGACAATCCTCACAAGAAGACTATGTATTTGGAGACAAGAAGGAACCCCAGCTTAAATAGAACTATATTAATCAAGGTGATTGGAAGGAGTTTGCTCGGAAGAGAGAAATAGATGTGTTCAAACTATTTAATTAATTACATCTTATGATTTGTTATGGTTACTAAACAATATCACTTGTATGAAATAATCAGGCCCTTCATGTCGCTCAAAAATCTAGGCATGATAAGAATGTGCACAACCACCAGTTAGGTATGTGGTTATTGGAAATGCTACATGATGAGACAGTTTCTACAATGAGAGCAAGAGATACAATGACATCAAGAGCAAGTGGGAGAGAAAGGGGAAGATGGAGAGAAAGAGTAGGAGTAAGGGCAAGATCAAGGGAAACAACTAGGGCAACAACAAGGGCCTTCTATTTCTACTCCTTCTATTTCCGACTCTTCTAGTGCTTCTAGGCAGTTATCTAATGATATTGAGTGGATAGATGTGAGGAGAAATAAAGCTGGAGAAATCCCCATCCAAGAAACACCTGAGGCGGTAGATAAAATGGTAAATTTCTTGGTTTCACAATAATGACCATGTTATTTTTTCACTAGATTGTTAAGTTTTAATGATTAGTCTATTTTTTATGATAATTAATTGAGGTTGGATGCTCAAGCAAAGGAGGGCAAGTTCATCCCTCAGGACATACATGATGAATTGACAGTTGCTCGAGGGACATAAGAGAATCATGGACATGTTAGGGGCTATGGATCTAGGTATGGGATAAAATCTTTTCTTGGCACATCCCAGCATAAGCATAAACAAACCAAGAAAGGGGGAGTGGACAAAGAGTACATGCAGAGAATTGTAGATGTAGACCTGGAGAAATATAAAGCTTCTCAGGAGGTGCACGCTTCTCCAATAGTCACCGAACATGTTCATCACTCACCCACAAAGTGTATTGGGAGTAGTTCTTTGGGCCCATAGGGCGTAACCAGGGTAAGATACAATTTAAGTCAACTAATATTAAATTGCGATAAAATAATCCTTCAAGTCAATATGTATGTTTGTCAAATTAAATTTTGTGTTTCATAAAAATGTAGAAGGAAAAAATGTCATCTTGCCAT
Organism: Alisma plantago-aquatica; assembly: GCA_963693085.1. Classification (NCBI taxonomy): domain Eukaryota; kingdom Viridiplantae; phylum Streptophyta; class Magnoliopsida; order Alismatales; family Alismataceae; genus Alisma; species Alisma plantago-aquatica. Next base: position 1,077,488,282 of record OY856413.1, on the reverse strand, counting down.
TGATGCTCTAGCTGGCAATGTAGTGGCAGATGTTGAGTCTTATAATGCCTATGTGGCTCATGGTATTCCTCTTCCTATTGATCACTATCATGTGAGAGTCATACATGTCTTTCTAGGAATGAGCGACATACCTCTCCCATATGAGCACCCAGATGCCACCATAGTCAAAGAGGTAGAAGGAGGCTTTACTGGGTGGCCCAAATGACTCATTACATTTCTTTAGGTATGACAAATGTATATTGAAACTTATATAAAATAATTGAAAGCTAATATTATAATATATGCATGTAGTCTACAACATCTAAGAAGCCCTCTAAGATTCTGAACCCTTAGTCCCCTCATTTTATTCCATAGGAGTTGTTCGACTCCTTAGGCCCTATATGCTAGACATTGCCAAGATGGTTAGACACTATAGACCAAATAGATACCATTGTGATCAGCCTTGGGGAAGATACTATAGGTATACAATTGGACAATGTTATAGTATTGACAAATGTTTTTGAGGTATTTAAGTATAATTGACTGAAAATGTCTGTGATAGAGCTTTGGATACGGTGAGTGTGAATACCCCATCATATGTGAAAATTGTTTAATTATTTCATATAGATTGAGTATTAGTTTTATATATATATATATATATATATATATATATATATATATATATATATATATATATATATATATATATATATATATATATATATATATATATATATTTCAACCATTTGTATTACACGACTCATGACTTCGGAATGGAAAATGTGGGATTTCTAATGTCATCATTGATTGATGATGTACATAGATATCTGAGTGGCGTCAAAGAATACATGACTATTGTGATGCAATATTTTGGTTCTTCCAAGAATGTGATCTTAGCTCCCTTAAACATTAGGTAAGTTTTTAGCTTGTTGTTTTTATGTCTAATCTATGAATACAATTTTGTTGTGAGATTTATTTTATTTTATTTGCCTTCTATTCACTCATAAATATGCACGGGAAGTTGTTAGTGATTGTTCTTGAGACATAGAATGTGTATCTCTTTCACCCTTCGGGTGAAAAACTGACACAAAATGAGGCACACCCAATCAAATTGGCGATTCATGCACATGTATAGTTTTTTCGGTGCCCAACATATTTGTTAATGTTTGCATATATGACAATTTAATAATCCATATATGTCAATTTAACTTATACGAATGTAAAAGCATTTTGTACAGGAGTAGAGAAGGTAGATAAGAAAAAGAAATAAGTAACTTGGACGAGTATTGATGTACAGCCTTCTCATTCCAATTGCATAATATATGACCAACACTTCTTAATTACATTTTATTAATGTAAATTATGAATCTACAAGCCCCTATACAAGACAATGGTTGGGCATGTGCATACTATGTGATGTTGTATATGAAGGTGATGTCAATCACACGAAACAAATCAAATGTATAGAGAATGTAAGTTATTAGTCTTGGATCAGGCTAATGAAGTAATCTTATTTGATTGTAACAACCAAATCTAATTAGAAGTATCATTATCTTTGTAGTTTATTCTGAAGACTGAACCCTATACATTGAAGCAGTTGAATGACCTATGTGAATAGTGGGCAACTTGCTTCATCAAAAGTGTGGACTTGAATGAAAAATTTGATGGATGATTGATATTTTTTTGTAGTTTGAACTTTGATGTCAGATTTTTTATCTGTATTTTGTGAGTGTGAATAAAATGTTATACGCGACTTAAAATTTGAGATGCCAGCTAATGTTGATATGTATTTTGTGAGTGTGAATTGAATGTTTAGTCAATATGTTGTGTGAATTTTAACGTGGAGGCATGTGGAAAACAATGATGTTTATTTGTGTATATATATGTATAAATTGAAGTGTGGATGAGAAATGAAATAATTGAGTTGTGAATTCATGGATTTGTGTGCAATTTGAAATGAAGAACAATGATAGAATGTGGCATGTTTGTGCCTACTTTGTATAAAATCTTTTTCTTGCAGGTGTGTCGGCCTGTTGTTAAGACACGATGCTTGTAAAGAGCTTGTTGTTCTTCAGAACTTCCAATTATGTAGAATAACAGTCTCCAGATAGGCTAACAGGATGGACAACGGGTCTATAGACCTACTATATAAAAAATACACATTTATCATCGATTATTTGGAAATATTGACTACATATTAATTCACCATTGGTTATTTTCAAACTACCGATGACACATTCCTAAAATTTTCACTGTTCAATACATCAAAAAATTTGGCATTGATTATTTGTCATTATCCATTCGGAAAAAAATAGTAACGACATCAGTTGCTTTTCTTGGAACCGACAACCAAAAATTCAAAGCAAATCACTAATGTCGCCCATTGTGGGTTACGTTGTTGGTTCGAATCTAACAAGGAACCGATGATATAAATTATGATCGTCAGTTTCATAACCAAAGATGAATGGTGGAGTTTTTCCATCACCCACTTGGTCGTCGGTTCCTACATAGAATGCCTAAAATAACTGATGTCATATCCCAATTTTTTTGTAATGTTCTATTTTTGCATAGGTGGAAACCTATATTATTTTTACTCGTTCCCTTTTTCCTTTCATTTTAGCTCACCCCTTTTTAATGTTAATTGGATTTCCTGATCAATTGGATTCAACATCATTTTCTACCTCCCAAAAAAATTAAACAATGATAATGAAAGAGAATCCATGAGTTCCTCACCCTCTCCAACCAGCATGGCACACTTGCCTCCCTCACAATATCTTCCAATTGCTTTTGTTCTTGCATCCAAACCTACTCATGGATTGATTGATATTAATAGGAGACTTAACTGTGGAAAAATAATTCCTCAACCCCACTCCCTCACCCAAAAAAATCAAAACCTCATACCCAACTTAGCCTTTGAACATACTCTAAAACTCACCCTCATTTCCTCCTTGACTTCCTCAACACCTAAATTTTTCACAATTTTCCTAAGATCCAAAGAATCCAAGTATAAAATAAAGATACTATTTTTTGATTAAAAATTGAAAGGAATCACTTTGAAATTGTTCCAAATGGTAAACCTAACTATTTTCCACTGATATCTCAAATATCATATAATTGAATGTCACTTATTTAATTATACAAATTTTGTGCTAATGATTCTCAACCCTAAATCTTATCCAGGTGAATGATGATGATGTACTTGCAATCATAAAGCAAATCTTGATGACCCATGATGATGATAAAAACAATCTCGATATGGATGACTATAATAATGTTGAACTTATTGCTGATTTGTCCATTGTGATCTAAATTGTAAATCATTCATCTAATGTTGAAAGTCATATCCCAAAATATTATTTTTGAATACTATATCTTTCATTATCTTGAATGTGATAGATGATTTCACTAAGTTACACTAACCATGGTCTTTGTGACCCACATTGAAACCATGAATTTATTCTAATCCATGTGACTCTATTTAAATGTTAGGATATTTGACCAGATCTTAACCCCAATTTTCTAAGATCTATATTATGGATCAACACAAGGTACTTTTATTGTGATGACCAAAAACAAATCAAGTCATCACCAGTAATAATTGTGAAATTACCATAAATAGCAGATTAACAAAAATCACTAAAATTTAAAACCATTTTATATAGGCATCCACCTCTAGGGAACTCTTACTGAAAGATCCAAAACTCATATGTATCATGATTCACATTGTACATACATTGTTTCATCTCATCTCGAGGACAATATATGACAGTTGCTCTGTCAAAACACATGATGAAGCAACATAAAACCTCGAGGCATACAAGACAAGACCACAAATCATTCATGAAACCATTGCAAACTGACTCCAAGGAACTGAGAGAACATATATGACACATAGGACTTCTATCTAAAAGACACAACTGATAGTACACTCAACCTGAGTTGTTACTGCTACCCCAGCTATTGTTCTTCCTCTACAAAAAGGTCTCTACCGCCTCGTGCATGTCCACCTAAAATTTTGGATCCCACGGGGTGAGACAATTGTCCCATCGAGAGATATAACTCTCTGTCGACCATATTATTATCACAAATAAGCAATATAAAATTCAGTTGAGGTTCTTTTATATTAACAAGCAGGGTTAATCACTGTATAAATAGGATAGAGTAATCTTGTTACTGAAGAAAAATGATGCATTTATCCAAGGTAGGGCAATAAACCATCTATCCACTTTACAAGGAATGTAAAGAAACAAAATAACATCTATCAACTAAGATGTATAACTGAAGTGTACATCAACCAATGTCTTTCCATATTTGTTCCTTAAACAAATACACTACTCGGATGATTACATATTACAATCACACTTATGCCATGAGGAGATAAAGTATATCATTCATGCTCCAACTGACCATGGCTACGTTAGGCATCAGTACCATACAAGCTCAAGGATAGAGCCTACTGCCAAGACCTCACCTGTCTCGGTCAGTATGAGACCACACAGATTTAGCAGGACATCTCGTGTCATCTGCTGGCAGGACATCCCGTGTCAACTACAATTTAGCTATGTCGGGGTATAGCGTCATCTTCACTATAGAGTTACAACCGCAACATGCACTCTGTTTAGGGAGATCTCAGTTTATCAATCCCTAGATTAAAAGAATAAGGAAGATTACACATCAATTCCTTAACTGTTCGGGAGAATCACATTTCAGTCCTGATCCACACAGAATGAAGAAGGATTCTACGCATCAATTTCTCATTTGGTCAGGAGATTCACATCATCCCGTGATAAATAAGAAAGGTGCGACATCAATTCTTCATTGGGATGTCTGGATATAATTCGTCCATCACCCTTGCATATTCAAAAATATGCTCTCCATGAAATCCCTTGGGAAAACCTATTTCACCATTGAGCAATTTCTGATGAGGAATGGATCTATGGTCCGGGCACTACATGATGAGATTTCTCTTGTTTACTTAGGTACATTATAGTATTTTTTAGCATCAACAAAGTTTCAAACATGAATTATAACAGATGCTATAAAGAAAGGGTAGTACTTTTAAGATCTTTGGAACATTTTGAAAGTATATCACTCGGGATCTCAATCCCTTATCACATTACTGGGAATTCTCATCCCTTCACATCATCATCATCATAATTATTGGATCTGGGTATTCAAACCCTTAAATCATCACTGAGGATTGTTACCTTTGTACAAGTATTTCACATAGCTTACAAGGCTCATTAAATATCTTGTCACCTCTCACTAGGAAACAACTATTCTCATGGCTCACAAGGCCCATTCAACATGTTGTCACCTCTCACTAGGAAACAATTATTCACAAGGCTCACAAGGCCTATTAAACATCTTGTCACCTCTCACTAGGCAACAAATATCTTTTAGGTCATCAAAGCACATAAACATTATACTTGTTATACAAGTATTTAACATGTCTCACAAGTCTTATGCAATAAGAGAAATACAACCTTCCCATTATTAGGGTTAGGGTTTCCCTTTATAGCCAAATAGGGTTTCACGTTCATATTATCAATCCAAATCTTAATTCATTGCTCCACACATCTAGTGGCATACATTGACATCATAAGTATTCAAACATACTTATCTATTCTCATAATTTATCATTAAATGATTAACAACACAAAGTATGAGTTTCTCCCTCATCCTCAGTAGGATATTGATTACATCATACTTTATTATCTTGGCTTAACCCTTTCTCAAGGTATGTTAGCCTACACTTATCAAAGTGCATTAAACTCATTACATTTCTATGTAACAATTGACATGTCACACTTCTTGTGTTACTCATTCAAGTATATTGGATATAAGGTGGATCAAAGTGTATCAACCTTGATGCATTGGATGTGATATTTATCCTGCCTTGATGTATCACTTCGCTCATCACTTTTAACTTACTTAAGTTCATCAACTTATCTTGTATTAGGGTATTTCCCTTCCTAATACTTTATTCACTAACTCATCACATTTATTATGTAGTGTATTGGCCATAAGTCACACATTTGAATTACCCAACTACCATCAAGTGATATGGACTCATCTCGGGTTAAGGAATTATCGATATAGGGTTTACCATTTTCAACCACTATAGGTGTTTCACCTATCATGGTATTAGCCACACCATTACTTGGTGTTATACTCATCACTCCTAAGAGTGTTTTACCCTCACCTTTACAAGGCGTATTAGGTTGAATCATGTATGTCAAGTTGAACACATGTATCGGGTTAGGTGTATATTGAGCTAGACATCATCATATCTCTCATACACTTACCCATCAAGGTATCAACCTTACTAATCATATGGTGTATCACCTTCACCATACATGGGTGTAACATCCTCACCTCACTTGAAGATATTGGCCACACCATACTTTAGTGTATTGGCCATTACATGTTCTAGGGTATTAACCACCTTACCATTTTTGTTATCTAGTGTATTGGGTTACCCACCATATTGTTTTAGAGATGTGTGCTCAACACCATATCATCTAAGAGGTGTATGCTTAACCCAATATCGTTTTAGAGGTTTATGCTTGCTTACCATATCACCTTAGAGGTGTATGTGTGTTTACCATATCGGGCATGAGGTGTATGCTTGCTTACCATATTGGGTAAGAGGTGTGTACTTACTCACCATATCACATTAGAGGTGTATGTGTGCTTACCATATCACCTTAGAGGTGTATGTGTGCTTCAGACCATATCGGGCAAAGAGGTGTGTGTGTGTGTCACACCCGCATCCCACGATTACCACTAATCATGAGATTAGGGCATAAATTAGCTGAAATATCTACCATTTTTTCTTTTTTCGTTTTTTCTAAATATATTATAATAACACTTACTGAACAATAAATTTTGATTAAACATAACAACAAGATACAATAAAACTTGTCTTATTATGTAGAAGTAATTAAGAGTTTCACACTTAATATACATCATGTACATTACATTTCAAACTTCTCTCTTTTCTCACTCTTTCTATCCCAGGATCCAGGGGAAGGATATGAGACCCTCTAACTATTCTAACTACTCTTCTTTCAAGACCTCTGAGCTAATCTTGATTAAAGTTGGCTTCTGAATCCTAAGGAAGAGCTAATCATTTACCTAAAAAATTGTTTAGTAGGTTGGTGAGCTACTAGCTCAGTGAGTAGAGAATCAACTGGTAACAAAGATATTTATGTTGTTTACAAGTAACAAAACTTAAATGCAATCATGTAAGCATGGAAGTTTAGAACTGTAATTCATTCAACATGGTAGTAGTATAGATATTGAATGTAATAAAAGGCTAACCTAACTATTTACATTATTTCAAATCCAGTTATTATGCCTTTGGACCCACATGAGGTGTACCACAACATGTGGAAGTATCGCAACAAGCTACGATCTCACTATACAAGACTTAGAAGCATGCTCAGGTTCCTAAGTCTTTAATTTCAATACCATGTCTGCAGCTGGAATCGGCATGTCTGCCTCTCGACAGCTAATGGGAGTGGTCAGATATCTTAGACTCCACTTCTCAACCTGGGTACTCAGGCGATGAGTCAAAGCCCTCAGGCTTAAAGTGCATCAGTGGACCTACAAACTACTGACTACTACAACATGTAGCATAGGTACCACCGGCATCCCCGGTTGATGTTGGGTACCATACAACTGTAAGGAGTTTGACCTACTAGTCAAACCCCCGCACCCTACTGGTACGCTCTGGCTTAACTTGATCTGGACTTCCTACAGTCAGGAAACTGTTTCCTCCCCATAGAGCAGGCCTCATCCTATGAGGATTCTACAGTGTCCATGACATCTAATGTCTAGTGATGATTAGTTAATATAATATGCATCATCATCGTAGGTAATGATTATCCTATTTCTAACAATTAAATTTATTGCATTTAGATAATAAATCACTAAATAGTTTTCATATATTTCACAACCATACTCCAACTCTTAAAACATGAACTAGGGCACCCTGTCTTTTCGATTCTTCAATTTACACATTCATTACCTGTCAAATCATGACAATTCACAAGACAACTTTCAACATGGTAATACATCACTATTAATGTGATTAAATAAGCATTTCAACTGTTGATTTTCACCACATACGTTTATTCAAGCATCACAAATATCATACAACAAGAATCAAACACTGTATACTATTATTTGAATTGATATGCTTTAAATCAAGGTTAAAAGATGATTATCTACTCACAGTATTCGTCCAATATCACCGATCTTAGCCCTTTCACCAACTAATCTCAGATCTTAGCTCACACAGGATAGGATCAAGCTTTAAACCTCAAGATCTCATTCAAAACCACCCCTTTAATGTGTTTCTCGGCCCTAAACAGGGTTTTCTATAGGACGAAGATTAAGATCAGAGGTTAATCCAAACCTCAAATTTCTGGATTAGGGATCTTGAGCAAGAGGAAACTGAAAGGAAGAAAAATTATGTGTTAAAACTACTTACCAACTCGAATCTATAATAACCCCTTTGGATTTCTGCTGTTCTGAACGTTCTTCTCCAAAAACCACCCTAGAAATCACCCTCCAGGTCACCCTTTCATCCAGAAAATAGTATGGGATGATAGAGGATCGAATCGCCATACCAACACACTTTGTTTCTTTGAAAATGGACAAGTATTGCTCGAGATATGATCATTTTACGATTGGCTGATCTTGGCGGTGTCGATCGCGGTCGCGGTGTTGACGCAGCGTCGGTCGCGGTGTCGACGCTGCGTCGGTCGCGGTGTCGACGCTGCGTCGGTCGCGGTTTACAGTATATACTTACTAAAAATTGCATAACTCACTCATTTTAATTCCTATTGTGTTCATTCTTTTTTTGTTGGATTCGTAATTGCATTTTATACAATCCTACCATAATATTTTGACAATATCATCAAATGAAAAATCATTTATTAATTATTTCCTCCAATGTTATTAACTCTCTTCTTGCTCACATGTATGGGTCAATGCTATATTAACCCCAACTCGAATCTTTATAGTATGCTTATGTCATGATTATGAGTTGACCAAACACGTTTTTAAGGTCACTAAGGTTAATATAAAGCACAACATAGAATATTACTAGCAAAAACATGACAAGCATTAAGATTATCTTAAATCTCTAGGATTACCAGCATATTGGGAAAAGAGGGGTGTGTGTGCTTCACACCATATCGGGCAAAGAGGTGTGTTTATGATTCACACCATATTGGGAAAAGAGGGGTGTGTGTGCTTCACACCATATCGGGCAAAGAAGTATGTGTGTGCTTCACACCATATCGGGTAAAGAGGTGTGTGTGTGCTTCACACCATATCGGGCAAAGAGGTGTGTGTGTGATTCACACCATATCAAGCAAAGTGATGTATGTGTGCTTCCATATTTCCCATGAGGTGTATCTTGGTCACCATATCATTCATGAGGTGTATAACCATCACCATCTAGGGTTTCAATATCATATCGGGTTAGAGATGCTTGCTTATGTTCTTGAACCTGATATCACTTTATAAGGTGATACCATCATCTTCAAGCTCTAGACCTTCGTTCTACTTATTCTAGTACAAGGATAACATGTATAAGAAACTACTAGAACTCATAGATATATCAAGTATTCAAGAAAAGTTTGGAATTGAAAGTAGATCATCAAGTATAGCAAGAAAGATGGTCAGTAATAACATGTTTGGGTTCATGTTATATAACCTGCCTAAAGAACAACTTCAAAGCTCCAAGATCCAAAGCTTCAAATTCCTCAGGTTGAATATGACTTATCAAAAGTCCAAGGCTTGTTTAAAAATCCTTCATATACAAGGAATCACTATAGTTAAGAACTTGGTGAAGAAGAAAAGAAAGGAAGATCATAACCCTAGATACATGCTTCAATCCAAGGTTGAAGATTATCATAGCCTAACCTTAGGGTTAAGACTTGAGCTCCTTCTTTCTCCATAGCACCATACACGATACCTCACTACTTATTCATGATATTCCCTCACTTGTGGCTGATATCCCTTTCACTTGTGGCCAATATCACTCCACTATGGCCGATATCAACTTGCTATGGATGATATCACTTGCTATGGCTGATATCACTTGCTATGGCCGATACCAAGGCCCTATGCACGATACCACTTCACCTGTGCATGATATCAAGACTCTATGCACGATATCTAAGAGCACGGAGGTGGTAGGATTCGAAAATTTTCACTAAGGGGTGAAAGGAAGGGTATATATACTTGAGGTTCATGGAAGAGAGAGTAAGAAGTGTCATCACCTTACTACTAGTTGGTGCCACATGGCCATGCATGGATTGAAACATGTACTTGAATGCATTCCATATTTATCTTGCCGTGCAAAATAAAAACTTGAGGATAATGCAAGGGATAAGGGTCGGCCCCTTTGGTTATCTACTAGGACAAACCACTTCCACTCACATTATTATATTCAAAATTCAATGCAACCTTTCCCAAGGGAAGTTGTAAGCCGATATCCATTGCTTTATTGAGGTTCTTAGCTCGTTTTTACAAATGCAAAGAGTTAACAACATGATATGGGGGTCTCCTATTTTACTCCTTGGCCAATAGGGACTCCCATTTAACACTACAACCCGATACACTTAAGTTAGGGTTTCACATTCAACCCCTTTCTTGGTCTTTTCATCACCAAGAATACTACCACTCATAATGATACATAGAGGAATTAGGAACACTCTAGAGGAATTAGGAACACTCTAGAGGTGGTAATTTATATATCAACCCTACATTTTGGGTAATTACAATTTGTATCAAAATTGGTGCACAAGGTACTAACATTATTCAAACAAGTTCAAACTTAGCATTTAGGCTTTCCACAAGCTACACTTAGCATCATTCTCTTTATTATAATGTTAAAACACTTAGGGCACGTTCAACATGTCACATATTTTAATATAACCCCTTATCTTGGGTAAATTGCACTTTGGTCCAAAATAAAGGAACATTACTCAAACGACATTCAATCAGGACCAAACTTAGAACATAAGTGTGTCACATGATAACAAAACTCCTTACAAGTTTATATTAAATTTCTAAGCAACTTATTTAGCCAAAACAAATAGGATTACCTCATAACCTAGGTTAGGGTCATTACATTTATCCTTCTATTGAACATATAATGATATTTTGATATACTATATGCATATCTTGAGCATTGATTTGGCCTAATTATTTCTTCGAACTACATCTTTTCTTATTTGATACATTTTTTTTCTATTGAAATAAATTTGCAAACCACCAAACATAAACATCAGACATTGTAATATTTCTTGATACATTAGGCTAGCTACTTGATAATCATATTGATATTGAATAGAGGTCTTTCCCTTTATTTTTTACATTGAATTGATTGGTGCATGTGAGTGAAGGACTTCCTCTCACCTATTGGGGAGTTGTAGTCACTTCATATCTGGAGGCCTCCCACTTACCATGTAAGGTGTAAGGTCGAGTGGTTGTCAACATTACCTTTGAGTTATAATAGAAATGCATAATATAAGACATGGTTCTACTCATATTGATTCTCTCTGATACTATCATTGCTCAAATGACTCTTAATACTATAATTCCTAGAAAGAAATATTGGTTCACTTAATTTGTCTTTTGAATGTTTTGATATTGTATCATCGCATTCACAATGATGAGGTCTTGAATTTATGATTTTAGATAATGGAATACATTAAAGACAATAAAGATTGTTGAACTAGTTGCTTGAACAAGCTGAATCAAAATATCACTCGATGGAGATCTAATAATGCAAAAACGAATGACACAGTGAATATCTCAATTAGATTTCTTTTCATTACTTTCTTACATGTCGCCTACGAGCTTGTAACGTAAGCTTTCATGAATCATTCAATGAAGTGGAATTGTTTTTTTCTTTTATTGCATATATTGTGCGTGACATGGGATAGAGACACTTATTTTTGCAATATTGTCTTCTAAGACAGTGGGATTGAGATTGGTGGATGTGCAGTTCCATGGATAAGGATATTTGCATGAGTTGCTTATAAGGTGCACTTGTCTGTCCTTCCACACCCATAAATTGATTGATTTCAGACTAGTAGATGATGCCATGTGTGCCAATATGTGGGAAAGAGAACAAATGCTTTCATTACCACTAGTTCTCATGTGCAAAGTAGCTCTTGGAAAAAATTGAACTTTAAAATGGAAGGGGGTAGGAAATTAATTTCAATCATCCTGGTTGGTTGTCGTGGACATGTTGAGTTTCACGAAGTTAAAGGAAAAGATGAATGCATCATCGTTCGTACCGGTTTGTTACCATACGGGCAAGAGGGATTCGTGGAGTTGACCAGAGACTTGTTAGTGGCTGATGGATTGCATGTGTTGAGGAAGCAGTGATACACTCCGGTATTAGGCAAGGAAAATGTGGCCCCGATATCACGCGAGGCAGTTGCTGCATGAGTATCGGGTAGTAGGCTTTTGGCTCCCATATCGGCGTGTCGGGCTTGTGGGGCTATCGGGCAAGAGGTTGCTTGGAGGAGGTACGAAAGGTGTCAGGTGTATGTGGACTGGTGGTGTGGCACGAGATCTATAGAGGAGCAGGAATCGCGTATCGGGCAGGAGTGCTCCTATATCGGGCAAGGGTTTTTCTAGAGAGGAGGAGAGAAAGCAGAGGAGCGTGCCAGTCCCGTGTCGGGCAGGGAGGGTGGTTCCCATATTGGGCTTATATGTAGTTGTAGGTTGTTGTATCGGGAATGGGGCTGAAGGAGGAAGGTGACGTGCTGACCTGGCCTCCCCGTTCCAAACAGTGGTGGGGGTCTCCACCATAAGGCCTTGATCTTCCAGATTTGAGAGCTTCTCTAGAAAGATGTCAGCTTCGAGGGGGAGGCACACTCGGTTTTCAGATAGGAGCGATGATGAGGGGATCCTACGGTAGATGGATGAGCGTCGAACCCCAGATGAGGTGAAATGACCATCATCAAACTGACAAAAAAATCATTACTAATTATGTAGAATAAACATAATCAGCAGATTAACAAAAATCACTAAAATTTAAAATCGTTTTGCAAGGAGATGCTTTTCCAGGAAACTCTTACTGAAAGATCCAAAACTCATACAAATCATGATTACATTGTACAACATCTCATCTTGAGGACAACATATAATAGTTGTCCTATCAAAACACATACTGGAGCAATATAAAACCTCAAGGCATTGAATCCAAAATCTCATATCATTCATGAAAATAGTACGAACCAACTCCAAGGACCTGAGAGTACAAAGACAACACATAGGACTTCTATCTATAAGACATGATAGATAGAACACTCAACTTGAGTTGTCACTTCTGCCTCGGTTGTTGTTCCTCCTCTATAAAAAGATCTTCGCCACCTCGTGCACATCCACCTAAAAAACTGTGGATCCCACGGGGTGAGACAATTGTCCCACGTAGAGATATAACTCTCTGCCGACCATATTATTATCATAGATTAAGCATTTATAAACGGAGTAGAGGTTGTTTTATGTTAACAGGCAGGATAATTCACTATAGGAACTGAATGAAGTAATCTCCTTTCTTAAGGAGAACATTGCATCCATCCATGGTAGAGTTATAAATCATCTCTCCTCTTTGCAAAGAATGTAAAGAAACATAAATTCATATATCAACTAAGATGTATTACTGAATTGCGCATCAAATAATGTTTTTCGTATTCGATCATTAAGAAGATATGCTACACGGCTGAACATATTTTACAATCAAACTTATGCCCTGAGGAGATGAAACATACTCCATTCATCTCCAACCGACCACAAACTTCTCATAAGTCAGTACCATACAAGGTCAATGGGAGAGTCAGTTGCCATGACCTCGCTTATCTCGGTCAGTACAAGACCACTTAGGCTTAGCAGGACATCTTATATCAACTCAAATATAGTTGTTCCAGGGAACATATGCATCCTCGCTTAGAGCCACGACATCAATTGTTCTTTCTTAGGGGAACATCTATTAACAACCGTCCCCAGTTACTGAGTCAAGGTCATTTAGGTACCATACTCTGAGCCATGGTCACATAGGCACCATGCTCTGAGCCACGAGTCAGTTCACCTTTCTCTATTGAGACATTCTTATGACATTACTGAGACAAGGACGCTTAGCCTACATGCCCCCACATATTCAAAAATATGCATTCTGGGTTATGCCGCGGGGAACCCATTTCACCATTCAACAAATTCTGACCCTGATGGATCTTTGGTCAGGGAAACATTTTATGGTTTCGAGTGATATATTAAGTGCATTATATCATTCTTTTAGCATCAACTAAGTTATCATTATTAATCACAACAAATGATACAAAGAAAGGTGTAATACATCTATCACGTACTTTTCAAATCTTTAAAACACATGATACTTGGGATCTCAATCCCTTATCACATTACTGGGAATTCTCATCCGTTCACATCATTATCATGATTACTGGATCTGGGTATTCAAACCCTTAGATCATCACATAGCATTATTACCTCTGTAATAGGTAACCATTACCTCTGTAATAGGTAACCATTACCTCTAGGTCCTCAGACCAAGGTATTCATTTCACTTGTTGTACAAGTATTCTCATGGCTCACAAGGCCATCACACATCTTGTCACCTCTCACTAGGCAACAACTTATTCACATGGCTCACAAGCCCATTACACATCTTGTCACCTCTTACTAGGCAACAACTTATTCACATCACTCACAAGGCCATTACACATCTTGTCACCTAACAACTTATTCACATGGCTCACAAGGCCATTACACATCTTGTCACCTCTTACTAGTCATCAACTTATTCACATGGCTCACAAGGACATTACACATCTTGTCACCTCTTACTAGGCAACAATTATTTACTTGGCTTAAAGTCCATTAAACATTATACTTATCATATAAGTATTTAACATGCCTCGCAAGACTTATGCAATAAGAGCAATACATCCTTCCCCATTATTAGGGTTAGGGTTTCCTTTTGTAGCTGAATAGGGTTTCAAATTAATGTTATCAGTCCAGACCCTAATTTGTTGCTCCACAAATCTAGGAGCATATATTCATATCATAAGGTATTAACCAAACCACATCATGAATCACCCAACTATCATCAAGTGATATAGACTCATCTCGAGTTAAGGCATTGTTGATATACCATTATCAACCACTTTTGGTGTTTTACCTATCAAGGTATTAACGAAACCACATCATGAATTACCCAACTATCATCAAGTGATATAGACTCATCTCGAGTTAAGCCATTGTTGATATACCATTATCAACCACTTTAGGTGTTTTACCTATCAAGGTATTAACCACCCCACATCATTACTTAGTGTTACACTCATCACTCCTAAGAGTTTTTTAACCTGAACTTTATAAGGTGCATCAGATTGAATCATGTATGTCAAGTTGAACACATGTATTGGGTTAGGTGTATATTGAGCTAGACATCATCATATCCCTCATACCCTTACCCATCAAGGTATCATCCTTACCAATCATATGGTGTATATCCTTCACCATACATGAGTGTAACGTCCTCACCTCACTTGAAGATATTGGCCACACCATACTTTAGTGTATTGGCCATCACATGTTCTAGGGTATTAACCACCTTACCACTTTTGTCATCTAGTGTATTGGGTTACCCACCATATTATTTTAGAGATATGTGCCCAACACCATATCGTCCAAGATGTGTATGCTTAACCCAATATCAGTTTAGAGGTGTATGCTTGCTACCCATATCACTTTAGAGGTGTATGTATGCTTGCCATATCGGGAAAGAGGCGTATGCTTGCTTGCCATATCACTTTAGAGGTGTATGTATGCTTACCATATTGGGCAAGAGGTGTATTCTTGTTTGACATATCACTTTAGAGGTGTATGTATGCTTACCATATTGAGCAAGAGGTGTATGCTTGCTTTCAATATCACTTTAGAGGTGTATGTGTGCTTACCATTTCGGGAAAGAGGTGTATGCTTGCTTTAAACCATATCGGGCAGAGAGGTGTGTGTGTGCTTCACACCATATCAGGTAGACATGTGTGTGTGTTCTTCACACCATATCAGGCAGAGAGGTGTGTGTGTGCTTCACACCATATTGGGCAGAAAGGTGTGTGTGTGTTGCACACCATATCGGGAAGAGAGGTGTCTGTATGCTACACACCATATCGAGCAGAGAGGTGTGTGTATGTTTCACACCATATCGGGCGAAGAGGTGTGTGTGTGCTTCACACCATATCAGGCAGAGAGGTGTGTGCTTCAACCCGATATCACTTTACCCTTGATGATGTCATCACCATCAACCTCTTGACTCTTGTTCTTACTATTCTAATTCATGGACAACAGTCCCATGAAGCTTTTAGAACTCAAAGGATCGTCAATTATTTAAGATAAATTGAAATTGCAAGTAGATCAACAAGTATGAGAGAATTCAAAGTGCATAATAATATAATTGGGTTCAAGTTATATAACCCAGCTCAAGAACAACATCAAAGCTCCAAGCTCCACATTCCTAAGGTTGAAGATGACTTCAGAACTCCTGTATATGCAAATAATCACCATGGATAAGCATTTGGTGAAGAAGAAAAGAAAGGAAGATCATAACCCTATATTCATGCTTCAATCCAAGGTTGAAGATGATCATGGCCTCACCTTAGGGTTACGTATTGAGCTCCCTCTTGCTCCTTATCACCTTGCATGATACCTTGCTACTCATGCACGAGATGACATCACTTGTGGCACATATCCCCTTCACTTGTGGCCAAAAACACTTCACTATGGACGATATCACCTTGCTAAAGCCGATATCAACTTGCTAAGGCCAATACCCAAGGCCTATGCACGATACCACATGACCTATGGATGATATCATGGCTCTATGCACTATATCTAAGAGCAAGGAGGAGGTATAATTTGAAAAAATTCCACTAAGGGGTGAAAGGAAGGGTATATATACTTGAGGTTCGTGGGAGAGAGAGTTAGAGGTGTCATCACCTTACTACTAGTAGGTGCCACATGGCCATGCATGGGTTGACACATGTTATTGCATGAACTCCATCTTTATCTTGCGATGCAAAATAAAAACTTGAGGATAATGCAAGGGATAAGGGTCAGCCCCCTTTCGTTATCTTCTAGGACAAGCCACTTCCACTCACATTATTATGTCCACAATTCAATGCAACCTTTCCCAAGGAAAGTTGTAAGATGATATCCATTGCTTTATTGAGGTTCTTAGCTATTATTTGAAAATTCAAAGAGTTAACAAAAAGATATGGGGGTGTCCTATTTGGATCCTTGGCCGAGAGGGACTCTCATTTAACACTACAACCTAATACACTTAATACAAGCTCAAATTAGGGTTTCCATTCAACCCCTTTCTTGGTCTTTTCATCACCAACAATACTAAGACTCATAAATGATTCAAACATAGTGTATCATTCATTCTATATCCTCTAAATGATACATAGAGGAATTAGGGACACTCTAGAGGTGGTAATTTGCATATCAACCCTACATTTTGGGTAAATTATAAATGTACCAAAACTGGTGCACAAGGTACTAACATTATTTAAACAAGTTCAAACTTGGCTTTTAGCCTTTCTACAAGCCACCACTTAGCATCATTATCTTTCTTATTATGCTAAAGAATTAATGCACATTAAACATGTGATATGTTGCAATATAACCCCTTATCTTTGGTAAATTGCACTTTGGTCCAAAACAAAGGAACATTGCTCAAACAACATTCAATCAGGTCCAAACTTGAAACATAAGTGTGTCACATGATAACAAAACACCTTAGAGGATTATATTAGAGTTATAAGCAACTTACTTAGTCAAAACAAATAGGGTTACCTCATAACCTAGGTCAGGGTCATTACAAGTTATAAACCCCTAACAAGGATTTCATCCCCAAAATCCCAGGTAAAGGGAGACAAATATTATTCATTCATCATATCATCAAGTATCCACATAACATGTTGATGTCATGGAGATGCCATAGAACTTTGACCAGCACAAAGTTCTTCCACACAGGGTTATCATTCAATCTGTCACACATGACTCATACTCAACTATCCTATCCATTACTGACTGTGGAGTCAACTCTGTGTCAGACAACACTTTCTAAGTTAGAGAAGTATTATTCATACTTTGAATAATTCAGGTGTCAATCCTTATTGACTCACATCTTTTATGTGATAAGATTCTTGATTCTAGGGAGTCTTCCATACTCCTCACTCAGTTTAGCATTTCACTTTCAAGGAAAGGCCAAGGTTACATTTTGTCACCCACTTGCAACTACATGTCTTATCATACATCTTTAGTGCCACTCTAATATATTATCACAACACAAAACTTTCTTATGACTTGTATCAACTATCTTCCTAATTATTCATTCTATTGTCATAAGGAAAAGTCACTTACTAAAGAAGAACTTATCTGAGAGATATTTCTAGATGTTATGTATAAGCTGCCTCGACATATTTAGATAGGGATATTCTAAGGAATTATTTTTAGCTTGATAATCTATTTCCACAATGATTCTACAATTGTTCCTTCAATTGATACATCCTTATCGATGTTATGTTTATGCAGAGCATAAACCTATAACATATGATGTCCATACTATTTTATGTAACTAGATTGATTTCACAGTTGGCCATTCCAGGTAACCAACATAAATCATCTGATTAGGAGTGATGTTTTTACTTTCCCATACCACCTGAGCATTCTAAGATACCAGAATTCCTTACCTTGGTATCCATCACATGTGTTGAAATCACATCACATTCCCACCATTTCCATCTCTCTATTGTAAATACTAAAATTAGACAAACAAATGGATCTTTCTTTTATCTTGGGACATTATACATTAAACATATCTTTATCTTGGAACCAAAGTCCAAGACAAACTGATACTTTTCTAAGTATCCATCAATTGGACACTTTTAACTCATGCACATCAAATGTCATAAGATCCACTTGATTGTCATGTCCCTGAAAAGAAAGAACACAAAGAAACATATTCCTCTTATCACCCCATCATTACCTAGGGTTTTTTATCAAAGAGAAGAGATTATCATCTCCTCTAATTATTGCATGAACTTTCAACTGTTCATGAGTCATTTACTCTTGTTTCATCCTAGGTTCATTGCCATCATCATAGGAATTATAAGGATGATTACATGTCATCACTCCATTCTTTTTTATTGTCTAACATGTTCATGAACATTTTGTGATTTTATCACATTTCCCATTTCCATATCATGGGAAAAGATCTTTACTATTCACACAAGCTTTATCAGACATGGATCATCTCCCTTGTTCTCATTCTCTTTATCATGAGTATTATACTTTTTACTTCCTCATACACACAGATTGATCTGAGATCATCTCATATTCCATTTAATGCACTTAGGATGTGATAAAAAAATATCCGTGCCATATTTCCAATTTCATTATGCTCACTAGATTGTCTCAAAATGACTACTTGATCAGAGTAATTAGAAAGATAACAATGCAAGAGTTCCATACTTACCTTATCTTCAATAGTTGAATATCTGGCCAGGGTAAACAAGTATTGATATTAGGTAGTATGCACATTGTTTACTATCATAGTCCTTACTTTTTATATCATCAAAAACATAGGACTTAGCATTCCTAGATTTTCTCTAGGCATCACTTCTATACCTCATCATTTTTCACATAGATAAGAGCAATTATAAAGCATTTAAAAGAATACTGAACAAAATATAAATTCTAATCCTCATCATTTCTTTCCTATGTTCCCATAGGGAAATTAATAGGGAAGTCAGTAATAGCAATCCTTCTTATGATTATCAGATAACATCAAGGGAAGCCATATCAAAATGAAAAAGCTTTATCTGATTATTACCCCTCGTAGTCATCTACCGCTTCAGGTTGACTCAACACATAGACTGTAGTTGTTTTATGTTGTTTCTTTTGACTTTCTACACTATTGGGCTGTAACTTTCTTAAGCCCTGCCGAGTTTGCCTCATTTGTTGTGTCATTTCCTCCCTTCTTATTAAACAAAAGAGCTTAGTATGTTCAACATGTCCATATCTATAACATGTCTTATCCTTGTACCATGGTCTTATCGGTCTTATTACCGATGTAGAAGCTAATCTAGTAGTTCTTAAAGGTGCAATGTTAGGACCTTTGCCTTTACTTAGTGAATATTGCCCTGGTACACTAGGCATTGATTGCATTGGTGGCACCAAAACTATCTTTTTAGAACAACTAGGAAAATGTCTCTAGAATTGTAGAGACCTTTCCTTAATTCTCATCTTATTTCCCCTACTTGGGCACTGTCATCACAGATGTATTATCTTTCTGTACTTATGGAAGAGTCTATTTTCTCACCATATGTTAATCATTCCCACATTTCCACTATTTCAACACAACTATGTCAATCAGGACCCCTTTTAAAGCCCAACGTTTCTGCTTTAAGGATTGGTAACCTAAGTTGTATTGCTAGTATCCAGTCCACTATATGTATCACTGTTGTCCTAACCTGCCCAAAAAGAGCATAAAAAGTAGAATTCTCTAACCTAATTGGGTCAAGATGGGAATTCTTAGGCACTTGTTCTTCTCTTTCCTGATCCCTTGTACCCTCTCCTGGTGCAACAACATTGCTTTTAGCAATGTGTTCCTCATGTTCTCCAGTCATTTGTAAACTTCACCCTTTCTTCTACATAAGCAGAAGTCACTATAAAATATACTGGAGGACACTTAGAACAGACTCAATACCTTAGTCATATGTCTTTGTAGACTCAACGAACCTTAAGCTCTGATACCAAACTTGCAACGACCATCATCAAACTGACAAACAAATCGTTACTAATTAAGCAGAATAAACATAATCGGCGGATTAACAAAAATCACTAAAATTTAAAACCATTTTGCAAGGAGATCCTTTTCTAGAAAACTCTTACTGAAAGATCCAAAACTCATACATATCATGATTACATTGTACAACATCTCATCTTGAGGACAACATATAACAGTTGCTCTATCAAAACACATACTGGAGCAACATAAAACCTCGAGGCATTCAAGCCAAAGTCTCAGATCATTCATGAAACTAGTATGAACCAACTCCAAGGACCTGAGAGTATAGAGACAACACATATGACTTCTATCTACATGACATAACAGATAGTACACTCAACCTTAGCTATCACTGCTGCCTCAGCTGTTGTTCCTCCTCTATAGAAAGATCTTCGCCACCTCGTGCACGTCCACCTAAAAAAATGTGGATCCCATGGGGTGAGACAATTGTCCCAATGAGAGATATAGCTCTCCGCCGACCATATTATTATCATAGATTAAGCATTTATAAAATGAGAAGAGGTTCTTTTTATATTAACATGTAGTATAATTCACTGTATGAACAAAATGAAGTAATCTCCTTTCTTAAGGAGAACTTTGCATCTACCCATGGTAGAGTTATAAATCATCTCTCTACTTTGCAAGGAATGTAATGAAACATAAATATCACCTACCAACTAAGATGTATAACTGAATTGCGCATCAAACATTGTTTCTCATATTCGATCCTTAAGCAGATATGCTACATGGCTGAACATATTTTACGATCAAACTTATACCCTGAGGAGATGAAGCATACCTCATTCATCTCCAACCAACCACAAACTTCTCAGAAATCGATACCATACAAGGTCAATGGGAGAGCCGGTTGCCATGACCTCACTTGTCTCGGTCTATAATGACCCTGAGCTGGGTAATGAGGTAACCCTATTTTTTTGGCTAAGTAAGTTGCTTATAACGTTAATATAATCCTCTAAAGTTTTTTTCTATCAGGTAACAAATTTATGTTTCAAATTTGGCCCTGTTTGAATAATGTTTGAGCAATGTTTCTTCATTTTAGACCAAAGTACAATTTACCCAAGAGGAAGGGTTATATTGTGATATGTCACATGTTGAATGTGCATTAAGTTCTTTAGAATCATAAGAGAGAGAATGATGCTAATAGTTTGCTTGTGGAAAGCCTAAATTTCAAGTTTGAACTTGTTTGAATAATGCTAGTACCTTATGCACCAATTTTGGTACAAATTGTAATTTACCCAAAACGTGGGGTTGAAATGCAAATTATCACATCTAGAGTGTTACTACTTCCTCTATGTATGATTTTGAGGTAAGATATATAATGAGACACCATGTTTGAATCAATTATTAGTGATGGTAATCTTGGTGATGAAATGACTAAGAAAAGGGTTGAATATGAAACCCTAACTTGGGTTATATCATGTTGAAAAGCTTATATATGAGTGCCTATCACTCAAGGAGCCATTGTAGGATCCTCATATAGGTTTTTAGACTCTTGGAAAAGGCCATGACGTGCAAAGCACCTCAAGGAGGTGAAGGGTATCGGTTTACAACTTCCTTAGAAAAGTTGTATCGGGTTGTGAATAAAGTGGTGATTTTGTTGATATAATTTATTCAAAGAGATAAGTAAAGGACAAGATTTCATCCCTATATTATCCTCAAGTGTTTTTCATTTCAAGATAACTTTTAATGCATGCATGTACACATGTCACCCATGCATGGACATGTGGCACCTTGTAGCTCAAATTGATGACACCTCATTTACACACTTTTTCATGAACCTCAAGTATATATACCCTTCCTTCCAACCCTAAGTGAATGTTTTTTAATCCTACCACCTCCTTTCTCTTATATATCGTGAATGGAGCCTTTTTTTCATGCATAGGTTATTTGGTATCATGCATATGCCTTGGGCATCGACCATAGCATGTAATATTAACCATAGCACATTGATACGCCATAGCAAGTCGGTATCATCCAAGTGGAGTGTTTTTTGTCACAAGTGAGGGGGATATCGGCCACAAGTGATGGAATATCATGAAAGGGTAGTGAGGTATTGTGTAAAGGTGCTAAAGAGCAATAAGGAGCTCAATACTTAACCCTAAGGTGAGGCCATGATCATCTTCAACCTTGGATTGAAGTATGATTTTCGGGTTATGATCTTCCTTTCTTTTCTTCTTCACCAATTCCTTATCCATGGTGATTACTTGTATATGAAGGAGTTGTGAACGATCTTGGACTTTTGATAAGTCATCTTCAACCTTAGGAATGGGGAGCGTTGGATCTTGGAGCTTTGAAGTTGTTCTTAAGGCAGGTTATCTAACTTGAACTCTATCATGTTATTATTCATCAACTAAATTTCTATACTTAATGATCTACTTTTAATTCCAAAATTTTCTAAAATAGTTGATGACATTATGAGTTTTAGTAGTTTCTTAGACCTGTTTCCATGAACTATAATAGTTAGAACGAAGGTCTAGATCTTGAAGAAGATGGTATCACCTTATAAAGTGATATCGGGTTCAAGCACACAAGCAAGCACCTCTAACCTAATATGATGATGCACCTACTTCACGAAAATGATATGGATATGATTTAATACTTTCTTGCACGATATGGTGGTGTAGTATACACCTCTTGCACGATATGAGGTCAAGCAAAAACCTCAAAAAATGGTATTGGGCTAAGCATACCCCTCTTTGCCTGATATGGTATGAAGCAAGCACACACCTCTTTGCCTGATATGGTGTGAAGCAAGCACACACCTCTTTGTCCGATATGGTGTGAAGCACACACACATCAAAAGTGATATGGAAGCATATATACACCTCAAACCCAAGATGTCAAGCATACATACACCTCAAGGGTAATATGGTAAGCACACATACACCTCAAACCTAAGATGGTAAGCACAGATACACCTCAAGATCGATATGGTAAGCACACATACACCTCTAGGTGATATGGGTAGCAAGGGTATACCTTCAAACTGATATTGGGTTAAGCATACACCTTTTGGACGATATGGTGTTGAGCACATATCTCTAAAATGATATGGTGGGTAACCCAATAAACTAGATGACAGGAGTGGGAAGGTGGTTAGTGTAACATCCATGACCTGGGTTATATTTTAACCCTAGATTTTTTCTTAATAAAGTGGATTATATGCTTGTTTTTATCTCTTGAAAAGTAATTAAGGATCAAGAGGAACTTATATTCCAATTTTAGTCCTTTGTGAATAATGTTGAAACCATGTTTTGTTAAGTTTAGGACTAAAGTGCAAATTACCCAGGTTGAGGGGTTAACTTGCAAATTCTACATGATACAATGTTCCTCAGATGTTGAAGCATCATGGGAATGAGTATGATGCAGTAGTATGGATTCTACAAGCCTGAATAACAAGAAAGAGCTTGTTGAGCAATGGTTGTTCATTAAAACCTAGTTTTGGTGTAGTGTGCAATTTACCAAAAATATAGGGTTCAATATGCAAAATACCACTTCAGGAGGGTCCCTAATCTTTATTTGCATCATGTAGAGAAAAGAAAATGAGAGGGGCGTCTCATTTGTATAATTTTGTAAGAGAGAGAATCTTGATATTAAAATAATCAAGATTTAAGCATAATTGGAACTTTACTTCAAATTTATGCAAAAATAAATGTGTTAATCGAAGTGCCTTCAACCAAAATGGTAATGGTTAAAAATTAGATAAGGTTGGACGAGCATGTGCCTTGCAAAGGCAATGGAAATATCTCAAGGAGGTGAAGAACCCACTCACATTATTATAAGAAAAAGAAATATCCACTCACTTATGGATATTATTATAATACGATTTAAGGTGCTTAGTTTTCTTTTCTTTAAATCATGGATAATTGAGAGGAATAAGAGGAAAAGAGGATACCCTCGTCCCTAAGGAAGAGAAGGGGGCAAGTGACAAGAAAGTTGCGGAAATAATTCCTACTTTCTCTCTTTTAAATGAATTTTCAATAAAATTCATATATAAGCTCCTTTATCCATGAGGTGAAGGGATAATTTTGAATCCACTTTCACTTCTTGCTTCCAAAAATGACCAAGGGAACTTGGAGAAATAGGAGGACGACCCCCAACCTGGTGGTAAGCTTCTTGACCTTCTTTCACCTTGAATTCATGGTGGAAATGACAAAATAATGCATGATTTCTTCTCTATTCCACTCCATCTTCAATTCTAGCAAATCCTTTCACTCCAAAGCTTGAGGACGAGCCTTGCGAGGGTTGAAAAAGATTCCTCCACCATTGTTTATGTGAAGCTCCAATCTTTGAACCTCAATTGAAGGCGGGTTATATAACTTGAACCCTTAAACTTTGTTATTGATTCCATATCTTTAACAATTATTGATTCCTTCTTTATTCCTAAAATTTTATTTGAATGATTGTTACAATCACCATGAAAATCACAGAAAGCTTCGTGGGTTTATATCTTGATGATGATGACATCATCATAAGCACACACCTCCACAAATATCTTTTGCAAATGGTTTTGTAACCTTGGCCCAAACGGTTTCACCAACCCGTTTGGAGACCAAACAGTTTGCAAATTGTTTGGAGGTTTGGATCGCAAACCGTTTGGATGGGTTGACCATTTGAGGTCAGGACCCTAGTATATGTTGGATGATGATACAATTGATTTATTCTATATATAGACAATCCTCCGATTAGAAACCCTAATCGGGTTGAGTGCTGAAATCCTAAATTGATTGATTTAAAATTTTGGGTTGACTAGCCCAAACGGTCTCAAGGCCGTTTGGAGGTCACCCAAATGGTCTCAAGACCGTTTGGAGGTCAACCAAGACCGTTTAGAGGTCTATGGTGGTGTGTGATTGGATGGTGGAAGATCCAGTGATATTAAATTGAAATATAATTACTAGCTCATTTGATGATCGATTCAATGATGCAAACCCTAATTGAATTTCACAAAATTCAACGATGGAATGGGTCAAATAGTCTCAAGACCGTTTGGAGGTCATCCAAACGACCTCAAGACCGTTTGAGGTCAGGTCATATCATGGTTTGATGATGATCCAACGATTTCAATTGAATTAGTTCCACAATGTCAATCATTGATGGTTCTTCGATTTCAAAACCCTAAGTGATGTTTTCTTGATTATAAACCCTAGTTCAATTGGGTTCAAAACCCAAATTGAAGGTCCATTTGAAGGATGATTCAATTGTTCAATTGAAGAACAAATCAGTAGTCCAATTGATAGATGGTTTAATGATTGAAACCCTGAATTGATAAAGTCTTGAAAGACCTTTTTGGTCCATTCAGTTTTGTGAGGGTTTGGACTAAACGGTCTTAAGACCGTTTGAGTCCAAATGGTATCAAGACCGTTTGGGTCCAAATGGTCTCAAGACCATTTGAGACTAAACGGTATCAAACCATTTGGAGACCTAAGTGGCTTCAAGTGTGACATTGTCCATACGGTTTCATTATTGTTTTGCTTAAACGATTTCAAACCATTGAATGTCAAAGTGATCAAGACCGTTTGGGGTTAAGTAACCAAGAACATTTGAGGTTCAATTGGTCAAACCATTTGGACACTTAATGTGACTAAAGTTCAATTAACTAATTGATTATTAATGATGAAAATCAAAGGTGATTACAATGGTCGTACCTTTAAGGTACTAGGGTAGTTAGTACCTTTTTGAGTGGTTAACTCTTGATGCTTATGAAAGCAATGATTTAATATGTTGTGACAACCCTTAATTCAAGTTGATTGGACCTAATTTAATTAATATTGAAGTAATTGACATCCTAGAGAGGATGAGAGAAAGAGGAACCCCGACATGAGTGACAATCATGTAATGGTTAAACCTCAACACTTTCAACATGAACATAATAAGTAATCAGGGTATGATCCTTTGTAAAGAGATCGTGAAACCTTAATTGAGAAGGTTGATGAAACCCTAATCAAGGGTGTAACATGTGAAACCCTAATTAAGGGTGTAACATGTGAAAACCTAATTTCAGGTAATTCTATGTGTAACCCTGATATAGAAGGATAATATATGAAACTCTAATGTAGAGTGATATTATGTGAAACCCATAAATATGGGAGATGCTATGTGAACCTTAATTTATAAACATGGAAAACCCTATTCCTAATAATGCAATAGTGATTAATATATTGATAAGTGTAACACCTAAAGATGTTGATAATGGATATCCTTATATCAGTAGTTCCTAACTCAAAGATAAGACTATATCATTAGCAAAGGTTGTATTTTTCTAAATAAGTGACTTACGACCAATACATTACAAATGTGATGAACTGTGTATAAAGTATTAGGAGGGGAAATACCCTAATACAAGCTAAGTGGATGAACTCAAGTAAGATAAAGGTGATGAGGGAAGTGATACATCAAAATATGATAGATATCACATCCAACACCTCAAGGTTTATATACCTTGATGTATTTTAAATCCAATATATTTGCATAAGTGACACATGAAATGTTTCATGCCAGTTGTTACATTGAGATGTAATGCACTTTGATAAGTTTAGGCTAACATGCTTTATGAAAAGGTTAATCCAAATCAATAAACTTTGATGCAATTATATTCTGGTAAAGATGAGAGAGAAACTCATACTTTGTGTTGATAATTCATTTAATGATGAATTATGAAACTAAATAAGTATGATTGAATACTTATGTTATCAAAGTTAGATCCTAGCTGTGTGGAGCAATGAATTAAGGTTTGATCATTAATAACATGATCTTAAGAACCTAAATGGTTATTTGTGGAAAAACCCTAAAGTAGGGTGATGATATGTAAGAGGAATCCTAACCCTAAAGGGAATAGTGGTATTACTTTGTATTGCATGGTGATGATATGAAAGCATTATAACTATTATCATGAGTACTAATCATGCATGTATGTTGAGATGATAAGAATAGCCAGGTATGAGCTATGATGCTCTTATATTGAAAATGTTTTATAGGCCCTATAAGCCTTCATATGCTTTGTTGCTTAGTGAGAGGTAATCTGGAATTAATGAGCCATGTGTGCCATATAATGTTTTAATTATTGAAATTGTTTATGGGCTTCATAATCCATAAAATGCCTTGTTGCCTATTAAGAGGTAACAAGAGATGAATTAAGCTTTGTGTGATATGTGGAATGCTTATGTAGTAAGAATCATGCTTACCTTGGTCAAATGACCTGAAGGTATTAAATTACATGTTATGTGGTAACAAGTATTCTATGATGAACTAAGGGTTTGAATACCCATATTCTATAATCATGATGATGAACTTATTAAGAAATGAAAGGTACTTGATGAGATGAGGGATTAAGATCCCAATACTTTATAAAAAAGAGTAAGACTACAAGCCATGACTCCACAAAACAATGCCAGGCATTGGCTATGTGATCTAAGCCTGAAGAGAGTATAGGCTGAGGTTATAACTCTATAATGAAGATGTCAATATACCATGGCAAGCTAAGTGCAGTTTGACACATGAAGAGTAAAATATAATCATCCGTGTAGTGTATTTGCATAAAGTTGAAATATGAGAAACATTGGTTGATATTATCCTGCTTAACATAGCGGATAAAGGTTATACATGTTCTCCATATTCATTATTGAATAAATGACATGCTTCTCTATCAGGTTATAGCTGAAAGGCTTTAGATGAGATTAATGTTCTAATCTATTAAACAATGAATTTACTGTTGTTGAATAATCATGATTCTTCGGTTCAGATTTATCTTATTAATTTGCAATAATAATGTTTCTGGAGGAGAGTTATATCTCTCGTTGGGGCAATTTACAATTGTCTCACCCCCGTGGGAACTACATGTTTAGGTGGCCATGGATGAGGAGGTAGGAATCCTTTAGTAGGTGAAGGACAACAACAACAACAACAACAGCAGGAACAACAGTGATTTCTCAGGTGGAGACATTGGTTGATATGCCTTGTATAGATGTACATAGAGGTCCTCGGAGTAGTAGTTAGTACTTTCGAGATTTTGGCTCAGTGCCTCGAGATTTTATACTTCCTGTGTTTAGTTTAACAGTGCAGTTGATGCTTGTAATTCTCAGGAAAAGATGATATAGGACTTGTACTTGTAAACTAGTATGTAATTAAGTTACTTCAATTCTTTGTGAAAGAGTTTTCCTATGTGTGGACCTCTCTGTAAAATGGTTTTAATTTTTAGTGATTTTCGGTAATCCGCTGATTAGTGATTGCTTCCACTTAGTTAATAACATTTTATTCGAATAATGTGTCACAATTTAGTAGTATCAGAGCTCTAGGTTCGTTGAGTCTACAGAGACATAGGACTAAGATGTAGAGTCTATTCTAGTATCTTCCAGTTCATTTGATAGTGACTTCTGCTCATATAGGAGGAGAAGAAAAACTTGAAGATGTCTAGATCACATGAAGAACATGCTGCTAAGAGCAGTGTTGCTGCACCAGGAAAAGGTGTAAGGGATCAAGCTAGGAAGTAACCCGTACCTGATATTCCTCCTCTTGATCAAGCTGCATTAGAGAATCCAACTTTCCATACCCTATTTGGGTAGTTTATGGCAACTATGACACATATGGCGGATAGGATGCCACCACCTGCACCAAGGGAACCATCCCACAACGAGGGATATGGAGCCGGCAAGACTTTTGAGAGACTTCGCCGGGTTGGAGCTATAGATTATGCTGGTACAGATGATCCAACAGATGCTGGTCTGTGGCTGATAGAACTGGAGAAGGCTTTCTGGATCCTTGATATTCGTGAAGCAAAGAAGGTAAGACTTGCAATGTAACTCCTAAAAGGGAGTGATGGTCACAGGTGGATATTAGAAGAAGATAAGAGGCCAGGTGAAGAAATTGGATGGGAGGTTTTCCGATGATAATTCGTTAGTAGGTACTTCCCTAAGACGTATCTAGATGAGAATATCTCTCAATTTGAGAGGATCATACAAGGATAGATGAATGTTAGCGAGTATGAAGCTAAGTTCATGGAGCTATTGTGGTTTTGTCCGCATATGGCAGTTAATAATGAGGAAAGAATTCAACATTTTGAGAAGGGATTGAACACTGAACTGACCACTCCTCTGTCTGCTTTAGAGAACAGGGAGAGGTTTGCCACTTTTTTGGAGTCGGTAAGGAGAATAGAAAGGTCAGCAATCGAGAAATGACAGACCAGTAGTAAGAAGGTATACACTCAATTTCAAGGATAAAGATCTAAAAGTTTTAAGAAACCGAGATTTTCTGCATCAGCAGCATCATCGAGATCCAATACCCAGAAACAATGGATGTCAAGTAGGGGTGGGGACCATAGTATTGCTTCAAGGAGAGCCCCCATCATAGCATCAAAATCGGTGACTGGGTCTCACAGACCCTATCTTGTGCCCAGGATCTGTTACCAATGTAGACAAGTGGGACATCTAGCAAAGGATTGTCCAGATGGGAATACAATGGTGACTCAACCCCAAAGGGAGAGTCAGCAAGGCTCACAAAGAAGGCAGTTTTATAGTAACAATAGAGGACGTGGACAAGCGTCCCAAGATGGTTCATCAACACCTAACAATCAAGCACATGGTCAACAACCAACAACTGTAAGGTTTTATGCAATGAATCAATCTAATGCAATAGTCAACCCTCAGGTTGTGACAGGTCAGATGAAATAGATTCATTTTGATATTTCATTTCATAATTCTATGTGTCAAAAATAAGAAAGTAGTTATATTTGAACTTCCCCTGACTAGTCCTATAAGGACACAAGGAAGATGAGAATTTACAATTTGCTCAATATCCCTTAAAATACATTATAATCTCTCTTATCTGTGTAATAAAAGATGAGATATAGAAGTGATGCCTGAAGAAAATCCAAGAATAAAAAAAATCTTGTGTGTATGATGATATGAAAAGTGAGGAACATGATAGTAAATAAAGTGCATACTACCTAATCCCAATACTTGTATACCCTAGCCAGGTATATGATTATTGGAGATAGGGCAAGTATGGAACTCCTAGTTTGTTATCTTTCTGATTACTCTGATCAAGTAGTCGTTCTGAAACAATCTAGTGAGTATAATGAAACCAAATAAGGAATTGCTGAGTGAACTCTCCCAAATAATATGGGGATTGCTAAAGTGAAGTTTCCCAATTACTTAGGAATTGCTAAAGTGAACTTTCCCAACTAATGAGTTAGTGCTAGGTGAACTTTCCCAATTAATAAGGAAGTGCTAGGTGAACTTTCCCAACTAATAAGGAAGTGCTAGGTGAACTTTCCCAATTAATAAGGAAGTGCTAGGTGAACTTTCCCAACTAATAAGGAAGTGCTAAGTGAACTTTCCCAATTAATAAGGAAGTGCTAGGTGAACTCTCCCAACTAATAAAGAAGTGCTAGGTGAACTTTCCCAATTAATAAGGAAGTGCTAGGTGAACTTTCCCAACTAATGAGGAACGGATAAGTGAACTTTCCCAATTAATAAGGAAGTGCTAGGTGAACTTTCCCAACTAATAAGGAAGTGCTAGGTGAACTTTCCCAATTAATAAGGAAGTGCTAAGTGAACTTTCCCAACTAATGAGGAAGTGGTAAGTGAACTTTCCCAATTAATAAGTAAGTGCTAGGTGAACTTTCCCAACTAATGAGGATTTTCTAAGTAAACTTTCTCAATTACATAGGAAGTGCTAAGTGAACTTTCCCAAACAAATAAAGGATTGGTGAAGTGGGTTACCTCTATTAAATATATATGTTTTCCCTTTGATAAACAACCTTGGATAATGATAGGGGTATGTTCCTTTATGTTTCTTCCTTTCATTAACATGACAACCAAGTAAGTATTATAATGTTTGATGTACATGGATTAGAAATAATCCGTTAATGGATACTTAGGAAAGTATCAGTTTTCTTTGGACTTTGGTTCCAAGATAATGATATATGGAACAAGCAATGTCCTAAAATAAAAGAAATACCTTGTGCATGTGTACCCTTGGTGGTAACAACAAAGAAATGAATATGATAAGGATGAGATGTGTTATCAATACATATGATGAATACCAAAGTAAGGATTTTGGTATCTGAGAAATAATAAATGATTTATGTTGGTTATCTATATTGGCCAACCGTGAAATCAATCTAGTTACATCAAACAATATATACATCATATGTTAGGGGTTTATGCTCTGCTTAAACATAAACATTGATAAGGTTGAACTAATGGAGGAAAATTTGTGTGGATTACAGATCCATGGTATCTCCATGACATTAAGATTCTATGTGGAGATTTGATAGTATGATAAACGAAAAAAAAATTTGTCTCTCCTTTTTCCTGGGATTTCAGGGATGAAATCCTTGTTAGGGGTTTATAACTTGTAACATCCCTGACCTGGGTTATGTTTTAACCCTAGATGTTTTCTTAATTAAGTGGATTATATGCTTGTTCTTATCTCTTGAAAAGTAATTAAGGCTCAAGAGGAACTTATATTCCAATTTTAGTCCTTTGTGAATAATGTTGAAACCATGTTTTGTTAAGTTTTGGACTAAAGTGCAAATTACCCAAGTTGAGGGGTTAACTTGCAAATTGTACATGATACAATTTTCCTCATATGTTGAAGCATCATGGGAATGAGTATGATGCAGTAGTATGGCTTCTACAAGCCTGAATAACCAGAAAGAGCATGTTGAGCAATGGTTGTGCATTAAAACCTAGTTTTGGTGTAATGTGCAATTTACCCAAAATATAGGGTTCAATATGCAAAATACCACTTCAAGAGGGTCCCTAATATTTCTTGGCAGCATGAAAAGAAAATAAATGAGAGGGGTGTCTCATTTGTATCATTTTGGAAGAGAGAGAATCTTGATATTAAAATAATCAAGATTTAAGCATAATTGGAACTTTACTTCAATTTAATGCAAAAATAAATGTGTTAACCGAAGTTCCTTCAACCAAAATGGTAATGGTTGAAAATTAGATAAGGTTGGACGAGCATGTTCCTTGCAAAGGAAATAGAAATATCTCAAGGAGGTGAAGAACCCACTCACATTATTATAAGAAAAACAAATATCCACTCACTTGTGGATATTATGATAATATGATTTAAGGTGCTTAGTTTTATTTTCTTTAAATCATGGATAATTGAGAGGAATAATAGGCAAAGAGGATATCCTCGTCCCTAAGGAAGAGAAGGCGGAAAGTGGCAAGAAAGTTGAGGAAATAATTCCTACTTTCTCTCTCTTAAAATAATTTTCAATAAAATTCATATATATAAGCTCCTTTATCCATGAGGTGAAGGTATAATTTGGAATCCACTTTCACTTCTTGCTTGAAAAAATGACCAAGGGAGCTTGGAGCAACAGGACGACGACCCCCAACCTGTTGGTAAGCTTCTTGACCTTCTTTCACCTTGAATTCATGGTGGAAATCACAAAACAATGCATGATTTCTTCTCTATTCCACTCCATCTTCAATTCTAGCAAATCCTTTCACTCCAATGCTTGAGGAAGAGCCTTGGGAGGGTTGAAAAAGCTTCCTCCACCATTGCTAATGTGAAACTCCAAGCTTTGAATCTCAATTTAAGGTGGGTTATATAACTTGAACCCTTGAACTTTGTTATTGATTCCATATCTTTAACAATTATTGATTCCTTCTTTATTCCCGAAATTTTATTTGAATGATTGTTGAATCACCATGAAAATCATAGAAAGATTCATGGGTTTATAGCTTTATGATGATGAAATCACCATAAGCACACACCTCCACAAATATATTTTGCAAACGGTTTTGTAACCTTGGCCCAAACGGTTTCACCAAACTGTTTGGACACCAAACGGTTTGCAAACTGTTTGGAGGTTTGGATCCCAAATCATTTGGATGGGTTGACCGTTTGGATGGGTTGACTCTTTGAGGTCAGGATCCTAGTATATGTTGTATGATGATCCAATTGATCCAATTGATTGATTTTATATATAGACAATCCTCCAATTAGAAATCCTAATCGGGTGGAGTGCTGAAATCCTAAATTGATTGATTTAAAATTTTGGGTTGACTAGCCCAAATGGTCTCAAGACCATTTTGAGGTCACCCAAATGGTCTCAAGACCGTTTGGAGGTCAACCAAGACCGTTTAGAGGTCTATGGTGGTGTGTGATTGGATGGTGGAAGATCCAGTGATACTAAATTGAAATATAATTACTAGCTCATTTGATGATCGATTCAATGATGCAAACCCTAATTGAATTTCACAAAATTCAATGATGGAATGGGTCAAATTATCTCAAGACCGTTTGGAGGTCATCCAAATGACCTCAAGACCGTTTGAGGTCAGGTCATATCATGGTTTGATGATGATCCAACGATTTCAATTGAATTAGTTCCACAATGTCAATCATTGATGGTTCTTCGATTTCAAAACCCTAAGTGATGGTTTCTTGATTATAAACCCTAGTTCAATTGGGTTCAAAACCCTAATTTAAGGTCCATTTGAAGGGTGATTCAATGGTTCAATTGAAGAACAAATCAGTAGTCTAATTGATAGATGGTTTCATGATTGAAACCCTAAATTGATAAAGTGTTGAAAGACCTTTTTGGTCCATTCGGTTTTGAGAGGGTTTGGACCAAACGGTCTTGAGACCATTTGAGTCCAAACGGTCTCAAGAACATTTCAGACCAAATGGTCTCAAACCATTTGGAGACCTAAGTGGCTTCAAGTGTGAAATTTTCCATACGGTTTCATTATTGTTTTGCTTAACCGGATTCAAACCATTCAATGTCTAAGTGATCAAGACCGTTTGGGGTCTAAGTAACCAAGACCATTTGTGGTTCAATTGGTCAAACCATTTGGACACTTAAGGTGACTAAAGATCAATTAACTAATTGATTATTAATGATGAAAATCAAAGGTGATTACAATGGTCGTACCTTTAAGGTACTAGGATAATTAGTTCCTTTTTTAGTGGTTAACTCTTGATGCTTATGAAAGCAATGATTTAATATGTTGTGACAACCCTTCATTCAAGTTGATTGGACCTAATTTAATCAAGATTGAAGTAATTGACATCCTAGAGAGGATGAGAGAAAGAGGAACCCCTACATGAGTGACAATCATGTAATGGTTAAACCTCAACACTTTCAACATGAACATAATAAGTAATCAGGGTATGATCCTTTGTAAAGAGATCATGAAACCTTAATTGAGAAGGTTGATGAAACCCTAATCAAGGGTGTAACATGTGAAACCCTAATTAAGGGTGATGTCAAGTGAAAACCTAATTTCAGGTAATGTTATATGTAACCCTGATATAGAAGGATAATATGTGAAACTCTAATGTAGAGTGATATTATGTGAAACTCATAAATATGGGAGATGCTATGTGAACCTTAATTTATAAACATGGAAAACCCTATTCCTAATAATGGAATAGTGATTAATATATTGACAAGTGTAACACCTAAAGAGTTTGATAATGGATATCCTTATATCAGTAGTTCCTAACTCAAAGATGAGTCTATATCATTAGCAAAGGTTGTATTTTTCTAAATAAGTGACTACCAATACTTTACAAATGTGATGAACTATGTATAAAGTATTAGGAGGGGAAATACCCTAATACAAACTAAGTGGATGAACTCAAGTAAGATAAAGGTGATGAGGGAAGTGATACATCAAAATATGATACATATCACATCCAGCACCTCAAGGTTGATATACCTTGATGTATTTTAAATCCAATATATTTGGATGAGTGACACATGAAATGTGTCATGCCAGTTGTTACATTGAGATGTAATG
The DNA here is from genome assembly GCA_963693085.1 of Alisma plantago-aquatica. Lineage (NCBI taxonomy): Eukaryota > Viridiplantae > Streptophyta > Magnoliopsida > Alismatales > Alismataceae > Alisma > Alisma plantago-aquatica. Next base: position 1,077,452,600 of record OY856413.1, on the reverse strand, counting down.
TACTTTGATAAGTGTAGGCTAACATGCTTTATGAAAAGGTTAATCCAAATCAATAAACTTTGATGCAATTATATTCTGGTAAAGATGAGAGAGAAACTCATACTTTGTGTTGATATTTCATTCAATGATGAATTATGAAAATAAAAAAGTATGATTGAATACTTATGTTATCAAAGTTAGCTCCTAGATGTGTGGAGAAATGAATTAAGGTTTGATCATTAATAACATGATCTTAAGAACCTAAATGGTTAGTTGTGGAAAAACCCTAAAGTAGGGTGATGATATGTAAGAGGAATCCTAACCCTAAAGGGAATAGTGGTATTACTTTGTGTTGCATGGTGCTGATATGAAAGCATTATAATTGTTATCATGAGTACTAATCATGCAGGTATGTTGAGATGATAAGCATAGCCAGGTATGAGCTATGATGCTCTTATATTGAAAATGTTTTATAGGCCCTATAATCCTTCATATGCTTTGTTGCTTAGTGAGAGGTAATCTGAAATTAATGAGCCCTGTGTGCCATATAATGTTTTAATTATTGAAATTTTTTATGGGCTTCATAAGCCATAAAATGCCTTGTTGCCTATTAAGAAGTAACAAGAGATGAATTAAGCTTTGTGTGATATGTGGAATGCTTATGTAGTAAGAATCATGCTTACCTTGGTCAAATGACCTGAAGGTATTAAATTACTTGTTATGTGGTAACAAGTATTCTATGATGAACTAAGGGTTTGAATACCCATATTCTATAATCATGATGATGAACTTATGAAGAAATAAAAGGTACTTGTTGAGATGAGGGATTAAGATCCCAATACTTTGTTAAAAAGAGTAAGGCTACAAGCCATGACTCCACAAAACAATGCCAGGCATTAGCTATGTGATCTAAGCATGAAGAGAGTATTGGATGCGTCTATAACTCTATAATGAATATGTCAATATACCATGACAAGCTAACTGTAGTTTGACACATGAAGTGTAAAATATAATCATATGTGTAGTGTATTTGCATAAAGTTGAAATACGAGAAACATTGGTTGATATTATCCTACTTAACATAGCGGATAAAGGTTATACATGTTCTCCATATTCATTATTGAATAAATGACATACTGCTCTATCAGGTTATAACTGAAAGGATTTAGATGAGATTAATGTTCTAATCTGTTTAACAATGAATTAATTGTTGTTAAGCAATCATGATTCTTCAGTTTAGATTTATCTTATTAATCTGCAATAATAATATTTCTGGCGGAGAGTTATATCTCTCACTGGGGCAATTTACAATTGTGTCACCCCCGTGGGAACCACATTCTTAGGTGGATGCGGACGAGGAGGCAGGAATCCTTCAGTAGGTGAAGGATAGCAACAACAACAGTAGGAACAACAATGATTTCTCAGGTGGAGACATTGGCTGATATGCCTTGTATAGATGTACATAGTGTCCTATGTGTCATCTCTGTACTCTCAGGTCCTCGGAGTAGTAGTTAGTACTTTCGAGATTTTGGCTCAGTGACTCGAGATTTTATACTGGCTGTGTTTAGTTTAACAGTGCAGTTGATGCTTGTAATTCTCAGGAAAAGATGATACATGACTTGTACTTGTAAACTAGTATGTAATTAAGTTACTTCAGTTCTTTGTGAAAGAGTTTTCCTATGTGTGGACCTCTCTGTAAAATGGTTTTAATTTTAGTGATTTTTGGTAATCCGTTGCTTAGTGATTGCTTCCGCTTAGTTAATAACGTTTTATTCGAATGATGCGTCACAATTTAGTACCCTAGAACATGTGATGGCCAATACACTAAAGTATGGTGAGGACAATATCTTCAAGTGAGGTGCATGTTATCTTAGTGAATGGCATGGAAACCCAAATTCAGGTCAGTTCCAAGGTTTCATACATATATTGATTTTATATGATTTGTTGATAGTAGTCTTTATTCAGTGAATGTTTATGCCGCATGAAATCCTTATGAGAACTATGTGATAAGTGAATGAGGTAAATGAAACCCTAAGGATAGGGTGTTTAATGAATTAAGCATTTTGATTAACATGTTCTTAGTATGAGATGTGTGATGCTTAACAGTTTAGTTGTGGTAAATGTTATCAAATGGTCTATGAAATGAATTGTTTACAGAGCTAAACTAAGACATGTAATGTGATGATTGAATTGTGAATGTAAAAAGTGAATTAGACATGTAGATGCCCTGAACATTGTAGATTCCCTATGAGAGGTCTGTGCCGTACAGATGAAATGACCTAACCCTGGAAGTGTCTAGTATACAGGGGTCAGAACGTACTAACAGGTGGTACGGGGGACGAAGCCCTAGTGGAAGACTCCTTAAATTACAACATGTAGTGTCCAACATCAACCAGAGATTCTGGTGGTACTAGAGTACAGAAAAGCCAATAGGTGGCTTGACCCTCTGCCTGTGTGCTCAGGTTAGAGGAGGAGTCCAGTTTTTACAACATAATAGGTGTTCCAAGGCCAGAAGGCCATTTTACTGTTGCATACCAGTGACATAGTCAGGCTTAGCATCCCAGGGTGTCAGCTAAGTCTTGTACGGTGAGATCGTAGTTCGCTACGAGTCTTCATATGTAGAGTACACTACATATGTTCAATGCATAAGCTAAAATATGATAATATAAGTTTTAAAGAGTTTCTTATAAATAAGATAGGCTAAGAAATATTTGAGTACAATTTTGCAGTAGTTGTTCTTTAAATGTAATTTTGACATTTCTTGTTATTTTAAACTGTAATGTTTTAGATCTGCTCAGTATAGTAATTCCTGAAATGAGTATCACAAGGTAAGCTTGAGATGTTGTAATAGTATGATGGGTAAATGATATACATGTTCTTCCTATTCCTTATAAAGAGAATAGATAATTTAATGCTCTATCATAGATAGTTGCAATGCTTTAAAATATGAGAATGTTCTAAACTACTTATCCTCTTCTCAGTTTAATACTATTTAACTATGATAATAACATTGTTGGTGGAGGGTTATATCTCTCACTGGGACAATTGTCTCACCTCGTGGGATCCACATTTTTTTAGGTGGGCGTGCACAAGGGGGATTGAGACCGTACTACAAAGAAAGAACAACAACAGTAGGGACATCAGTGATAGATCAGGTTGAGTGCACCATCTGTCATGTCTTGCAGATAGAAGTCCTATGTTTCGTCTCTGTACTCTCATGTCCTTGGAGTTGGTTTGTACTGGTTTCATGAATGATATGAGATTTTGGCTTGAATTCCTTGAGATTTTATGTTGCTCCAGTATGTGTTTTGATAGAGCAACCGTTATATGTTTTCCTCGAGATGAGTTGAAGCAATGTGGTACAATGTGAATCATGATATGTATGAGTTTTGGATCTTTCGGTAAACGTTTTCTGGACAAGGATCTCCTTGTGAAATGGTTTTAAATTTTAGTGACTTTTGTTAATCTGCTATTTATGTTTATTCTGCTTAATTAGTAATGATTTGTTTTTCATTTTGATGACAGTCGTTATACGGTCAGTACGAGACCACTTAGTCTTATTAGGACATCTTGCGTCAGTTGCAATATAGTTGTGCCAGGGTACATAGGCATCCTCGATTAGAGCCACAACGTCAACTGAGCTCTCTTAGGGATACATCTACTAACAACTATCCTCAGTTACTGATTCATGGTCACTTAGGCACCATACTCTGAGCCATGGTCACATAGGCACCTTGCTCTAAGCCACGGGTCAGTTCATTGTACTCTATTGAGACATTCTTATGACATTACTGAGACATGGACACTTATCCTCCATGCCCCCACATATTCAAAAATATGCATTTCGGGTTATGCCACAGGGAACCCATTTCACCATTCAGCAAATTCTGACACTGATGGATCTATGGTCAGGGCACATTTTATGGTTTCTAGTGATATATTAAGTGCATTACAACATTCTTTTAGCATCAACCAAGTTATCATTATTAATCACAACAAATGATACAAATAAAGGTGTAATACATCTATCACATACTTTTCAAATCTTTAAAACACATGATACCTGGGATCTCAATCCCTTAACACATTACTGGGAATTCTCATCCCTACACATCATTATCATGATTAGTGGATCTAGGTATTCAAACCCTTAGATCATCACATAGCATTTTTACCTCTGTAATAGGTAACCATTACCTCTAGGTCCTCAGACCAAGGTATTCGTTTCAGTTGTTGTACAAGTATTCTCATGGCTCACAAGGCCATCACACATCTTGTCACCTCTCACTAGGCAAGAACTTATTCACATGGCTCACAAGGCCATTACACATCTTGTCACCTCTTACTAGGTAACAACTTATTTACATGGCTCACAAGGCCATTACACATCTTGTCACCTAACAACTTATTCACATGGCTCGCAAGGCCATTACACATCTTGTCACCTCGTACTAGGCAACAACTTATTCACATGGCTCATAAGGCCATTACACATCTTGTCACCTCTTACTAGGCAACAATTATTCACTTGGCTCATAAGGCCATTAAACATTATACTTATCATATAAGTACTTAACATGCCTCACAAGGCTTATGCAATAAGAGCAATATATCCTTCCCCATTATTAGGGTTAGGGTATCCTTTTATAGCCAAATAGGGTTTCAAATTAATATTATCAGTGCAGACCCTAATTCATTTATCCACACATCTAGGAGCATATATTCATATCATAAGTATCGAATCAAACTTATTTGTTCTCATCATTTGTCATTAAATTATTATCAACATAATAGATGAGTTTCTCTCTCATCCTCTCTCGAATATTGATTACAACATACTTTATTATCTTGGCTTAAACCTTTCTCAAGGTATGTTAGCCTACACTTATCAAAGTGCATTACATCTCAATGTAACAATTGACATGACACACTTCTTGTGTTACTCATCCAAGTATAATGGATTTAAGGTGCATCTACCTTGAGGTGTTGGATGTGGTATTTATCATGCCTTGATGTATCACTTACCTCATTGATTTTAACTTACTTAAGTTTATCAACTTATCATATATTAGGGTATATCCCATCCTAATAATGTATACACTAACACATCACATTTATCATGTAGTGTATTGGCCATAAGTCACACATTTGAATTACCCAACTATCATCAAGTGATATAGACTCATCTTGAGTTAAGGCATTGTTGATATACCATTATCAACAACTTTAGGTGTTTTACCTATCAAGGTATTAACCAAACCACATCATGAATTACCCAACTATCATCAAGTGATATAGACTCATCTCAAGTTAAGGCATTGTTGATATACCATTATCAACCACTTTAGGTGTTTTACCTATCAAGGCATTAACCAAACCACATCATGAATTACCCAACTATCACCAAGTGATATAGACTCATCTCGAGTTAAGGTATTGTTGATATACCATTATCAACCACTTTAGGTGTTTTACCTATCAAGGTATTAACCAAACCACATCATTACTTGGTGTTACACTCATCACTCCTAAGAGCGTTTTACCCTCACCTTTACAAGGTGCATCAGATTGAATCATGTATGTCAAGTTGAACACATGTATTGGGTAAGGTGTATATTGAGCTAGACATCATCATGTCCCTCATACCCTTACCCATCAAGGTATCATCCTTACCAATCATATGGTGTATCATCTTCACCATACATAAGTGTAACGTCTTCACCTCACTTCAAGATATTGGCCACACCACACTTTAGTGTATTGTCCATCACATCTTCTAGGGTATTAACCACCTTACCACTTTTGCCATCTAGTGTATTGGGTTACCCAGCATATTATTTTAGGGATATGTGCTCAACACCATATCGTCCAAGATGTGTATGCTTAACCCAATATCGGTTTAGAAGTGTATGCTTGCTACCCATATCACTTTAGAGGTATATGTATGCTTACCATATCGGGTAAGAGGTGTATGCTTGCTTACCATATCACTTTAGAGGTGTATGTATGCTTACCATATCGGGCAAGAGGTGTATGCTTGCTTGCCATATCACTTTAGAGGTGTATGTATGCTTATCATATAGTGCTAGAGGTGTATGCTTGCTTGCCATATCACTTTAGAGTTGTATGTGTGCTTACCATATCGGGCAAGATATCGGGCAGAGAGGTGTGTGTGTGTGTCCTTCACACCATATCGGGCATAGAGGTGTGTGTGTGTGTCCTTCACACCATATCGGGCATAGAGGTGTGTGTGTGCTTCACACCATATTGGGAAGAGAAGTGTGGGTGTGCTTCACACCATATCGGGTAGAGAGGTGTGTGTGTTCTTCACACCATATCGGGAAGAGAGGTGTGTGCGCGCTTCACACCATATTGGGCAGAGAGGTGTGTGTGCGCTTCACACTATATCGGGAAGAGAGGTGTGTGTATGCTTCACACCATATCAGGCAAAGAGGTGTGTGTATGCTTCACACCATATCAGGCAAAGAGGTGTGTGTATGCTTCACACCATATCGGGCAAAGAGGTGTGTGTGTGCTTCACACCATATCAGGTAGAGAGGTGTGTGCTTTGACCCTATATCACTTTACCCTTGATGATGTCATCACCATCAACCTCTTGACTCTTGTTCTTATTGTTCTAAGTCATGGAAAATAGTCCCATGAAGCTTTTAGAACTCAAAGGATCATCAATTATTTAAGAGAAATCAAAATTGCAAGTAGATCTACAAGAATGACAGAATTGAAAGTGCATAATAATATAATTGGGTTCAAGTTATATAACCCGACTCAAGAACAAATTCAAAGCTCCAAGCTCCAAATCTCCAAGTTCCTAAGGTTGAAGATGACTTCACAACTCCTCTATATGTAAAGAATCACCATGGATAAGCATTTGGTGAAGAAGAAAAGAAAGGAAGATCATAACCCTAGATTCATGGTTCAATCCAAGGTTGAAGATGATCTTGGCCTCACCATAGGGTTAAGTATTGAGCTCCCTCTTTCTCCTTAGAACCTTGCACAATACCTCACTACTCATGCATGATATGACATCACTTGTGGCAAAAACACTTCACTATGGTTGATATCACCTTGCTAGGCCGATATCAATTTGCTATGGCCAATACCCAAGGCCTATGCACGATACCACATCACCTATGCATGATACCATGCCTCTATGCACGATATCTAAGAGCAAGGAGGTGGTAGAATTCGAAAATATTCCACTAAGGGATGAAAAGAAGGGTATATATACTTGAGGTTCGTGGGAGAGAGTGTAAGAGGTGTCATCACCTTACTACTACTAGGTGCCACATGGCCATGCATGGGTTGACACATGTTCTTGAATGCACTCCATATTTATCTTTCAATGCAAAATAAAAACTTGAGGATAATGCAAGGGATAAGGTTTGGGCCCCTTTCGTTATCTTCTAGGACAAGCCACTTCCACTCACATTATTATCTTCACAATTCAATGCAACCTTTCCCAAGGAAAGTTTCAAGCCGATATCCATTGCTTTATTGAGGTGCTTAGCTCGTTTTTGAAAAGTCAAAGAGTTAAAAACATGATATGGGGGTCTCCACTTGGGATTCTTGGATGATAGGGACTCCCATTTAACACTACAACCCGATACACTTAATACAAGCTCAAATTAGGGTTTCCATTCAACCCCTTTCTTGATCTTTTCATCACCAAGAATACTACCACTCATAAATAATTCAAACATAGTGTCTCATTCATTCTATCTCCTCTAAATGATACACAGAGGAAGTAGGGATACTCTAGAGGTGGTAATTTTCATATCAACCTTACATTTTGGGTAAATTATAAACTGTACCAAAATTGGTGCACAAGGTTCTAACATTATTCAAAAAAGTTCAAAACTTGGCTTTGAGGCTTTCTACAAGCCACCACTTTGCATCGCTCTCTTTATAATTATGCTAAAGAACTTAATGCACGTTCAACATGTGACATGTTTCAATATAACCCCTTATCTTCGGTAAATTTCACTTTGGTCCAAAATAAAGGAACATTGCTTAAACAACATTCAATCAGGTCCAAACATGAAACATAAGTGTGTCACATGATAAAAAAAACACCTTAGAGGATTATATTAAAGTTCTAAGTAACTTACTTAGTCAAAACAAATAGGGTTACCTCATAACCCAGGTCAGGGTCATTACACGAGGAGGAGGCAGATCAGGGGGTTTGGTAGGATGGGAACGGGAGAAGGAAGAGGAGACCTCGGGAGCCGACTTTGGAGGCTCGTAGGGAGGAGATAAGTGGGGAGGAACACAAGAGAAGGCAAGGTGTTCCTAGGGGCGGGATGCCTTATCAGAAGTATTTGTGCCATAAATGTTAACATTGGGGGCACTAGAAGAGGGAATGTAGGAAACCTTGGGTGTGCCTTAGATGCGAGGGGTTCGGACTTAGGGCTCGAGGATGCACATCTCGGAGAAATACTCTATCGACCCCACTGAAACTCGTAGATGGATATGATTTTCCGCCTCTGGGAAGGGGAAGAAAGCATGGGGAGGAGGTGGTTTTGACCGGGCAATGAGGCATGATAGGGTTGTTTGCTTGAGAGGGGGGATTAGGCGTCGTGGTTCACCAAGAAGGTCCTTGAGGGGGGATGGTGATCCGATAGAAGGAGATGATACCCTGGAGCGACATCGAGAAAGCCATCTGGGAGAAATGGCTGGACTCCATTAAGGTGTTTCAGTTCGCGAAGGACCATGGTATCATTATCTTGAAGGATAGAGGACTGTCGGAAGTGCTCCTGCGGGTGGGAGAGGTTGTCATCGGAGGGTGGAGTTTATTTATGGTAGGTAGAGCCCAATCGAGACTGCGGAGGGATCTTCCTGGTGGTGGATGCTAGCGGAGGGCCTACCACTCCACTTTCGAATCTTGGCCAAGTTGGAACATATTTTTGGATCATTTAGATGGTTCCGAGGAGCCTCCTTCTGGCGCCAACATGCAACAAACCTCTTAGAAGTGTTGATCCTAGTGCAAGCTAAAGAAGAAGACATTCCAGGAAGGATGGTCATCTTCATCGACAATAAGCTGTCTGACATAGAGTTCACCCTGATGGCATTGATCGAAACTTGAGAGGACTCATTGTCCCTTATGGCTGCGGGAGATATTAGGGGCCTGCTAACGAAGGGGTTCCGAATAGGAGGGTCGGTCGTCGTGGGGAGACGCCCCCCGGTTTCCCCAATGCTCACTCAATTGTCGCAGGAGGAAGGGAGGATGATCAGAAGTTGTTAGGGTGCTGACTCAGAGATCGAATGCGCCATTGGAGGATGGAGTACGTCTGGAGAAGGATCGCTACCCCCTGTGGGTGCGGGTTGACATGGGACACCCCTGGAGGCTGCACGTCACTCAGAAGAGAGGTCTCTGCCAGATCTTCCAGCAAGGAGTGGAAGTGTTGGAAGCTGGTCTATTCCAGAGAGGTGCACGGTCAGGAATAGAGAAGGGAGAAGGGTGAGGGTGCTTGACTCGGTTTTTGGGGATTTCCTTTCATCGGTACCTGAATCGGTCTTCAGCAACACGAGAAGCTCGCTTGCGAGGATGGTGAGGGAAGCTGGAGGTACCAGATGGAGTGCAGACAACACTCGGGATCGGGTCTTCCTGGGGTCTCGAGGAGGTAGCAGAGGAACCAAGAGGGACGTTGTGTTTCTTACCATTTTTGGGAAGGAGACGAGCAGGGGATCATGAAGCATGAATGAAAGGACACGCTTGATATGATATCTATCTAGTTCTTTAATGTTAAAGATCCTTGTATGGAACATTAGTGGTATAGTGGACCTTGACAATAGAGCACATTTGAGAGCCCTAGTGAGGATTCATAAACTGGAGATGGTGGTCATCTCCGAGCCATTTGCAGATAGTTCGAGGATCATGGCCATTGCAGATTGGATGGGGTTTGATTAGTACGCCACCAATGGAAATGGAAACGTCAAGCTTTATGTACTCTTTTACAGGGGCCTGAATCCGAGAGTCTCAAACCACAGTGAGTAGTTCATCATAGTTGAAGCAAGAGGAGTGGTAGGGAAGGAGTTCCCATTTACATGGGTGTACGCGGACTGTGATCGGAATATCAGAAGAAACCTTTGGGGAGATTTGAATGTGGAGGCAATCAGACTTCAGCGGAAGTGTTGGGTAGTTGTAGGTGACTTCAATGCAGTCGTAAGGTGAGAAGAAAGGGTTGGCGGTAATTCTCCAGATCCTATTGCGACAAAGGATTTCAAGAAATGTGTTGAAGATGTTGAAAATAAGGGTAAAAAGCAATTTGATCCATCTCAGAATGTACACCCAAGGGATTATTTGAGCCATATTGATGCAATGCGGCCACATAAATTATAGGTGATGACATTCCAGGGTAGCCCATTCACTTGGGTGGACAAATTGAGGAACGAAATTTCCGAGCCAGTGGTCCAGGCTAGACATAGGGTTTTTGAATGCTCTCTGGTGGGAGGAGGGGATCCAGGGAAGAATACACCACTTGGCTTGCATCTCACATTCAGATCACACACCTCTATAGTTCAATTTTCATAGGTCAAACACGCATATGAGAAAAGGATAATTCAAGTTCCAGAAGATGTGGACTTCGCATGAGGGATTGCTTGGAGTCATTAGTGACTACTGGAAGTTTGAAGGTTGGGGCAATCTAATTTTCAGGCTATTTGCAAAGCTGAAGAATGTGAAAAAGGCCCTTAAGGTTTCGAACAAGGAGGTCTTTGGTCACCTTTTCATGTGCATAAGAGAGTTGAGGCTGTTGTAGAAGAATGTTAGAGAAACTATGACCTTGACCACTACAGCAAAACTGCCCATTAGTGGCATTTATTTAAGTGGCATTTATAAAAAAATCCACTATCTTTCTAATATACAAGCATTTTTAATTAAAATGCCGCTGAACCACCTATTATAGGATTTCTGAAAAGGACATAACATTAGAGGCATTTTTATTTCTAATTAGTGGCAATCTTAAATTGCCATACCAAATTAGGAAATCTTTTCCTAAACTAATTTGACTTCCTGCTCCAAATTAAATTTGCCCTTCGCGCTGCACTCTCCACTCATTCAGCCTGACGTTTTCGATCTCCCCCTCTCTTCGTGTGCGACTTCCTCGCTCCCTGTCCCATCGTGCCCTAGGTCTGTTGGTGGCTCGTGATCATCTACAGACTGGGAGAGACTGGTGGTTCCTGTTGTTTTCCAGTTGCCGTCCGTGGTGCCAATATGTGACGTCCCCAGATTTTCTAAAACTTAATCTGATGTGTGACGTCCAAATTGAAACCCTCACCTCAACGACGATCCCAATTTAAACACCCCACACTAGGCTAAGAAGAAGAAAATCAGAGGAAGTCATAAGGAAACAATCAGTAGTACATGTACATGAACAATAATAAAACCATACACACATGTTCACCATTCAACATATAATTAGAACATGAATTATTACACATTTGATATTACATATTGAACAACAAACGTTAACATATACATGTACTACCACTAAACTATAGGATCTTAAGACAACAGGTCCACCTATACATCAGCTCGCCACACAACTCTCACTATCTTGGATCTTCAAGAGCAAAACCGCAACCTAAACAAAAGATTACATGCGGTACATGTCAGCACAATATTCAAGAATATTGTACTGAGTACGCCTACGTGTCTTTTATATACCTCTCATCGTATCTTGGCAATAAGATAAAACTAATACTTTGCAGTAATAGAAGAATATAAGAAAAGCATATACTTCTATAAAGATATTCATTAACAAAAGAGAACACATATTTTAAGCACATTTCCATTATATGCTCGTGCATGTGCCTACCAATGGGATAGATGCATTCAGGCCTTATGATCTGCTTACCAAAGAGATAGATCATTGTACACGTGATCTGCTTACCAAAGAGATAGATCACTCAATAGCACTATGCTTACCAAAGAGATATAGTGCTTTCATATAAGGGAACAAATATATTATGTTTCATGTGTTCATAGCCATAAGTACGAAAAATCAGGCAACATATCATACAAGAAAAATCATTTCATTCAATACCATATGCCAAGTATTTTACTACTCATATAACACAAGCATATTGTATAATAAGCCAAGTAAGAGGTAATGGCGTACCTTCCAAAGAGATAAATCATTTTAATCATCATATCCTCATATTCTTGATGTCAACTATATCTTGGTCAAACCCCTAGTTAAGATAAGATCACATACTATCATCAGGTTCTCATCATTTTATATCTCATCTTAACCCTAATCGTGCTCATTAGGGTTTTACTTAGTCTCTTTAGGATATTCTCGTTATTATTTCTTATCTATCTCTTCTTGTTATCTAGGATTGACATTACTGATGTTGTATTCCATATTATGATCAATAATTTGATTATTTGATTACATATGATTATGTGTACATATTAACTCTAGATCATATTCATTTAGCATATTAGGGTTTTATATCACATGAAGAGTCATTATCATGTTTCTATTAATTCCATACATATAACTGATCTCAGAGTTAAATGTTATCTTCTAATTACTGATATGAGCTTACTCTGTAAATTTTGTCATTTATTGATCGCCAATGTATTTATTGCATTTTATTTAGGGTAATTAGCCCTAATTAGACATATGGAGAAAATTACAAGATTTCGTGCATTAACATGACCATATCTGACATCATATGCATTATAAACATGATTATGGAGTTACTGACATTTTCCCATAATTTTATATCATCCTTTGATATTTATTACTGATGGACTAAGCATTACATAGATTACATGATATCAACTATATTAGTTTCTCAAAATCCTGATATTATACTTCCATCTTGTTCTACGCATTTTTCTGAACATTTTGATATATTATATGTATTTTTTTATGCTCAAGCTAATTACTACGATTTATCAAAGATCTAGGTAATTACTGGAATTACTGGGTAATTTACCTTTTTAGGCCAATGCCCTTCCGACACGTGGCTCAAGTGGGAAGCAAAACTCCTCCTTCTGGCTTGCCCTGCGCCGGCCGGTTCACTTGGTCTGGGTGTGGTTCAGGGCTGCGGACCCAGTTTTTCTCTCCTCCCTTCTTCTTTCTTGCGAGAACGCCCGTGTGCGTTCCTCTATTTCTCTAGGGCACCGCTGCACGGTCCACCTCCGCGAGTGATCGAGTGGTGTGTCTCCCTCCTTTCCATCTAAAACCACCGTCACCAGGTTCGAGAAGCCGATCCGCACCATCCTGGCTCCTCGAGGAGCTTCATCAGTCGCTGGGGCTGGTTCTCTGCTAGGGCGCCGCCGCCTGGGCTGGCTGCGGCAGAGAGAAGAGGCAAAGTTCCTCTATTCCTCTCCGCACCCATACGAAGCTCCAGAAAGCTTCACAACACCTCAAGGAACTTGTGTTTGATCTCAAACAACGTCAACCACGTCTTGCAGACCACCCTCGAGCTCCAACTTCAAATCCGGCCAAGATCCACCTCATCGGCCATCGATACAGGCACTTGGGTCCACTAAAAAGGTGGGGTTGGACTCCCCTGCACTCGACCTTTCTTTTCCCCTTCTTAGTTCTCCTCCGCGAGCCCCATACCTCTGTTCTGCACTCTCAGACACCACCTGCTCTCTAGCAGTGGAGAACCGATGGGAACAGAGGGCTTACTCTCCCTGAATACACCGCCTCTCAACCCTTGTGAGGGGTCAAATGGGAGCTTGTTCCAGTCCGAAGGAAACTGTCCAGTTGAGGATTTCACTCACTCCCACGATTCGTGAAATGGTGGAGGCAAACGTGGCCTCGTCCTCCCTACATCTCAAACCCAAACCGCTGGAGTTTGAGGACAAGCACACAGCCCTCAGATCCTTAATCTACTGCCCAGATTGCAGCTAAGAACAAACCAATCTGTGGCATCTAAAGGTTGTTTGGTGCGGCCATTAGATCATAGATCTAGGTTCAGGAATGAGCCGCACAGACCCAGCCAAAGTACAGGGCACGTGACACTGAATATAAGCCACAACTTAGGTCTATAAACATCAATATGCACATTATTTCATAATATACAAACTTAAATAACTCTCTCTAGAAGCATCCAAATGCCACCAAATTTTAACCATAGCTTCTATACCTCTCGAGATACATTTTACTCAAATTTGGTGACCAAACTCATCTATTAGACCATTCAATTAAATTCCTCAAGAAGACATAAAAAGAGAGATCTTAATCATTATATAAATCTCAATCAACATTCCAACTTTACTAAAACACTTGGAACTCTCAATATTATTCAACCTTATGATTTCATTTATGTCATTGGACGATTAAGGACTCCAAAAGTCCACTCCATCACATCCTACTCACCTTAAAAGAAAATTTCGTCCTCGAAATTAAGCCAGAAAAACCACTTTGTCACATCATATACATCTTAAAAGAACTTTCGTCCTCGAAAGTAAACCATACTCATACTTCTAGGGAAAACCTAAACGTCTTCATCCATATGTAGGCACCATTCTATGTACAACATAATCAAAAGCTCCAAAACTATATCTAAGCTACTAGGATGTTTTTCAAACATCTAAGGTGATACTAGGGTGGACCACTCATCACATAACATGGTTTAGGAGCTTAGGTTACATCATGGCGTATCTCATATGTTAGGATTGCATATTTATTTTTGCCCATGAATTAGGGTTCCCATATCATATTACCATGTTCTCAAGGAGATAACTGAAGTTATCCCATATGTCAAAGTTTCATCAACATCTTATTGAGCAAATTGTTAGAACAAGTTCAACATTAACATATGCCTTTTAGGAGGGAGTTAACTATAATTAACCCACTTTATCCATATAGATCATATCAAGGTGTCATAAATGTTATGTTGTGCTAACTATCAAATTATATTTTTCATCTTAATGAAGCACTAAGATTAACACCTCATGTAACATATTTCATTCATATGATCTTATTTCATTGTTCATAATAAATTGCATCATTCACTAGTGATTTCATCAATAGATTAACCAAAAATATCATATTATCATCATTATTCATAATTATGGTTAACCATTTATGCATTGATATCTATTAAACCATCTCTAGGTTTCCATCATATCATGCCTATACATCATGTCTCGAGATCATATTACATTTTTATCTTTGTTATACCGTGGTTGTGCCAAACAAACTTATGTGAGTGACATGTTAAACATATATCAAAACTTTATCCAGTCCAACTGGGGTTCTCCTTGACCCATAACATGGGGGTAAAGCCATGCTCATCCTCTCTGAGCTAACTCAACTCTATGAGTATCTTATATGCATATACTTTATCTTTTCTCTCTTAGCTTAGGGTTCTCAGACTACCTCATTGGAACTAGTGATAGCTTTACAAGCTCTCACCACATAAGCACAAACCAAAACATGCTATGGCATACTATCATAGATCTCTACTCATGAAACATGTTTACCCAAAACTCTCATATATACACCACTAGATTCTTATGTGGGAAACCACCAACCCGAGCATGAGGCTTCAGAGAAACTAACATAGCTACCTCCTCCAGGGTCTTGGGACTCTCTCTCCCTCACCCAGATGGTAGGCACTCATATTTCCTTATTCACATATGCATACATAACCAGCCTCTCTCTGACTCTAGGGTTTGGCACTCCAAAAGACATCTAGGGTTCAACAAACTATAGGAATCATGCATAGAGTGACTCAACTCAATCACTCAGGAGTATTCTAGTTTAGGACATATCATATCACATATCTCTGAATTCTCATATCTTGGAGTCTAGGTTCTCTGACATTCTCCCAATGGGTCTCACTCTCTCTGGAGTAAACCCTAAAACTGGTCCTAACACTAGAGGTCCTCTTTCGTAAAAGAGCTTGAGGCTCATGCTAACTCACAACCTTGTCTTAACTTATCATATCTCATCTCATAAAGAACTCATACTTGCATCATCAAAACTTATCTCAAATCCACAAACAGAACTTAAGTCATCAAAGACAAACATAAATCATCATGACCATCTTACATCATCTCTATCAACTTACATCATATCATCAAAACTTATATCATCTATTCCATCTATCATATACATAACCAACAAGGCTCTAGACATCTAATCTAGAACTACTCTCTCTTCTAGACTGATGTCATCACTTTCACTTGGGTTGCATGACCACCTCCTACTCGTACATGTGTGGGGACACATTTTTGTAATACATATACATAATAAAATATTATATAGTTTTTCTCTGATAAAACAAGTGTCAGAGAAAACTATCGAGGTTCGATCCGTTTGGAATCAAAAAACAAAACCAGAAACGAGTGTCCCACACCTAGTAGAGAGTCTAGTGTCATGAAAACTCGTGGAAAGGGTGAGAACATGGTGTAGACTAGTGTATCTATCCTAGACAACGAGTGCTATATGTCTAGGATTTCTCTTCCCTTGATGCACATCATTTCCAAATAGTGCAACGTCCCATACCGCTGCACTACAAGGAAAGAACGACATCTAAGGACTTGCTACTCAACAAGCACTAGTCTAGACCTAGTTCTCGGACATCTAGGTGCTAACCTAGAGGATAGGTTAGATCTAGTCTCTAAAAGACGACTAATATAACCCTAAAAGATTATTACGTTCAAGGTTCTTTAGTTTTGAGTTGCATAATGAGCAAATGTCAGGCTTTGCTATTGTTCATGCTCTGATACCACCTGTGACATCCCCAGATTTTCTAAAACTTAATCTGATGTGTGATGTCCAAATTGAAACCCTCATCTCAGTGAGGATCCCAATTTAAACACCCCACACTAGGCTAAGAAGAAGAAAATCAGAGGAAGTCATAAGGAAACAATCAGTAGTACATGTACATGAACAATAATAAAACCATACACACATGTTCACCATTCAACATATAATTAGAACAAGAATTATTACACATTTGATATTACATATTGAATAGCAAACTTTAACATATACATGTACTACCACTAAACTATAGGATCTTAAGACAACAGGTCCACCTGCACATCAGCTCGCCACACAACTCTCACTATCCTGGATCTTCAAGAGTAAAACCACAACCTAAACAAAATATTACATGCTGTACACGTCAGCACAATATTCAAGAATATTGTATTGAGTACGCCTATGTGTCTTTTATATACCTCTCATCATATCTTGGCAATAAGATAAAACTAATACTTGGAAGTAACAAAAGAATATAAGAAAAGCATATACTTGCATAAAGATATTCATTAACAAAAGAGAACACATATTTTAAGCACATTTCCATTATATGCTCGTACATCTGCCTACCAATGGGATAGATGCATTCAGGCCTTATGATCTACTTACCAAAGAGATAGATCATTGTACATGTGATCTGCTTACCAAAGAGATAGATCACTCAATAGCACTGTGATTACCAAAGAGATATAGTGCTTTCATATAATGGAACAAAAATATTATGTTTCATGTGTTCATATCCATAAGTACGAAAAATCAGGCAACATATCATACAAGAACAATCATTTCATCCAATATCATATGCCAAGTATTTTACTACTCATAGAATACAAGCATATTGTATAATAAGCCAAGTAAGAGGTAATGGCGTACCTTCCAAAGAGATAAATCATTGTAATCATCATATCCTCATATTCCTAATGTCAACTATATCTTGGTCAAACCCCTGGTTAAGATAAGATCACATACTATCATCAGGTTCTCATCATCGTATATCTCATCTAAACCGTAATTGTACTCATTAGGGTTTTACTTAGTCTCTTTAGTATATTCTAATTATTATTTCTTATCTATCTCTTCTTGTTATCTAGGATTGACATTACCGATGTTGTATTCCAGATTATGATCAATAATCTGATTATTTGAGTACATATGATTATGTGTACATATTAACTCTAGATCATATTCATTTAGCATATTAGGGTTTTATATCACATGAAGATTCATTATCATGTTTCTATTAATTCCATATATATAATTGATCTCAATGTTACATATTATCTTCTTATTATTGATATGAGCTTACTCTATAAATTTTGTCATTTATTGATCGCCAATGTATTTATTGCATTTTATTTAGGGTAATTAGCCCTAATTAGACATATGAAGAAAATTACAAGATTTCATGCATTAAAATGACCATATCTGACATCATATGCATTATAAACATGATTATGGAGTTACTGGCATTTTCCCATAATTTTATATCATCCTTTGATATTTATTACTCATGGACTAAGCATTACATAGCTTACATGATATCAACTAAATTAGTTACTCAAAATCCTGATATTATACTTCCATCTTGTTCTACGTATTTTTCTAAACATTTTGATATATTATATGTATTTTTTGGATGCTCGAGCTAATTACTACGATTTATCAAAGATCTAGGTAATTACTGGAATTACTGGGTAATTTACCTTTTTAGGCCAATGCCCTTCCGACACGTGGCTCAAGTGGGAAGCAAAACTCCTCCTTCTGGCTTGCCTTGCGCTAGCCGGTTCACTTGGTCTGGGTGTGGTTCAGGGCTGCGAACCCGGTTTTTCTCTCCTGCCTTCTTCTTTCTCGCGAGAACGCCCGTGTGCGTTCCTCTGTTTCTCCAGGGTACCGCTGCACGGTCCACCTCCCGCGAGCGATCGAGTGGTGTGTCTCCCTCCTTTCCATCTAAAACCACTGTCACTAGGTTCGAGAAGCCGATCCGCACCATCCTGGCTCCTCGAGGAGCTTCATCAGTCGCTGGGGCTGGTTCTCTGCTAAGGCGCCGCCGCCTGGGCTGGCTGCGGCGGAGAGAAGAGGCAAAGTTCCTCTGTTCCTCTCCGCGCCCATCCAAAGCTCCAAAAAGCTTCGCAGCACCTCAAAGAACTTGTGTTTGATCTCAAACAACGTCAACCACGTCTTGCAGACCACCCTCGAGCTCCAACTTCAAATCCGGCCAAGATCCACCTCATCGGCCATCGATACAGGCACTTGGGTCCACTAAAAAGGTGGGGTTGGACTCCCCTGCACTCGACCTTTCTTTTCCCCTTCTCGATTCTCCTCTGCGAGTCCCATACCTCTGTTCTGCACTCTCGGACACCACCTGCTCTCTAGCAGTGGAGAACCGATGGGAACATAGGGCTTGCTCTCCCTAAATACACCGCCTCTAGATGTGATGGAGTGGACTTTTGGAGTCCTTAATCGTCCAATGACATAAGTGAAATCATAAGGTTGAATAATGTTGATTGAGACTTATATAATGATTAAGATCTCTCTTTTTATGCCTTCTTGAGGAATTTAATTGAATGGTCTAATAGATGAGTTTGGTCACCATATTTGAGTAGAAGGTATCTCGAGAGGTATAGAAGGTTAAAATCTGGTGGCATTTGGATGCTTCTAGAGAGAGTTATTTAAGTTTATATATTATGAAATACTGTGCATATTGATGTTTATAGACCTAAGTTGTGGCTTATATTTAGTGTCACGTGCCCTGTACTTTGGCTGGGTCTGCGCAGCTCGTTCCTGACCCTAGATCTATGATCTACTGGCCGCACCAAACAACCTTTAGATGCCACAGATTGGCTTGTTCTTAGCCGCAATCTGGGCAGTAGATTAAGGATCTGAGGGTTGTGTTCTTGTCCTCAACCTCCAGCAGTTTGGGTCTGAGACGTGGGGAGGACGAGGCCACATTTTCCTCCACCACTTCACGGATCGTGGGAGTGAGTGAAATCCTCAACTGGACTGTTGCCTTCAGACTGGGACAAGCTCCCATTTGACCCCTCACAAGGGTAGAGAGGTGGTGTATTCAGGGAGAGCAAGCCCTCTATTCCCATCAATTCTCCACTGCTAGAGAGAAGGTGGTGTCTGAGAGTGCAGAACAGAGGTATGGGGCTTGCGGAGGAGAACTGAGAAGGGGGAAACAAAGGTCGAGTGCAGGGGAGTCCAACCCCACCTTTTTAGTGGACCCAAGTGCCTGTATCGATGGCCGATGAGGTGGATCTTGGACGGATTTGAAGTTGGAGCTCAAGGGTGGTCTGCAAGACATGGTTGACGTTGTTTGAGATCAAACACAAGTTCCTTGAGGTGTTGTGAAGCTTTCTGGAGCTTCAGATGGGTGCAGAGAGGAATACAGGAACTTTGCCTCTTCTCTCTGCCGCAGCCAGCCCAGGCGGCGGCGCCCTAGCAGAGAACCAGGCCCAGCGACTGATGAAGCTCCTCGAGGAGCCAGGATGGTGCGGATCGGCTTCTCGAACCAAGTGACGGTGGTTTTAGATGGAAAGGAGGGAAACAAACCACTCAATCGCTCGCCGGAGGTGGACCGCGCAGCGGTGCCCTAGAGAAACAGAGGAACGCACATGAGCGTTCTCGCGAGAAAGAAGAAGGGAGGAGAGAAAAACTAGGTCCGCAGCCCTAAACCACACCCAGACCAATTGAACCGGTCAGCGCAGGGCAAGCCAGAAGGAGGAGTTTTTCTTCCCACTTGAGCCACATGTCGAAAGGGCATTGGCCTAAAAAGGTAAATTACCCAGTAATTCCAGTAATTACCTAGATCTTTGATAAATCATAGTAATTAGCTCGAGCATCAAAAAAATACATATAATATATCAAAATGTTCAGAAAAATGTGTAGAACAAGATGAAAGTATAATATCAGGATTTTGAGTGACTAATATAGTTGATATCATGTAAGATATGTAATGCTTAGTCCAGCAGTAATAAATATCAAAGGATGATATAAAATTATGGGAAAATGTCAGTAACTCCATAATCATGTTTATAATGCATATGATGTCAGATATGGTCATGTTAATGCACTAAATCTTGTAATTTGCTCCATATGTCTAATTAGGTCTAATTACCCTAAATAAAATGCAATAAATATATTGGCAATCAATAAATGACAAAATTTATAGAGTAAGCTCATATCAGTAATTAAAAGATAATATGTAACTCTAAGATCAGTTATATATATGGAATTAATAGAAACATGATAATGACTCTTCATGTGATATAAAACCCTAATATGCTGAATGAATATGATATAGAGTTAATGTGTACACTTAATCATATTTAATGAAATAATCAGATTATTGATCATAATCTGTAATACAACATCAGTAATGTCAATCCTAGATAACAAGAAGAGATAGATAAGAAATAATAATGAGAATATCCTAAAGAGACTAAGAAAAACCCTAATGATCACGATTAGGGTTATGATGAGATATAAGATGATGAGAACCTAATGATAGTATGTGATCTTATCTTAACCAGGGGTTTGACCAAGATATAGTTGACATTAGGAATATGAGGATATGATGATTAGAATGATTTATCTCTTTGGAAGGTACGCCGTTACCTCTTACTTGGCTTATTATACAATATGCTTGTGTTATATGAGTAGTAAAATACTTGGCATATGGTATTGGATGAAATGATTGTTCTTGTATGATATGTTGCCTAATTTTTTGTACTTATGGCTATGAACACATGAAACATAATATATTTGTTCAATTATATGAAAGCACTATATCTCTTTGGTAAGCATAGTGCTATCGAGTGATCTATCTCTTTGGTAAGCAAATCACGTGTACAATGATCTATCTCTTTGGTAAGCAGATCATAAGGCCTGAATGCATCTATCCCATTGGTAGGCAGATGCATGAGCATATAATGGAAATGTGCTTAAAATATGTGTTCTCTTTTGTTAATGAATATCTTTATGCAAGTATATGCTTTTTCTTATATTCTTCTGTTACTGCCAAGTATTAGTTTTATCTTATTGCCAAGATATGATGAGAGGTATATAAAAGACATGTAGGCATACTCAGTACAATATTCTTGAATATTGTGCTGACTTGTACCACATGTAATCTTTTGTTTAGGTTGTGGTTTTTCTCTTGAAGATCCAGGATAGTGAGAGTTGTGTGGCGAGCTGATGTACAGGTGGACCTATTGTTTTAAGATCCTATAGTTTAGTGGTAGTACATGTATATGTTAAAGTTTGTTGTTCAATATGTAATATCAAATGTGTAATAATTTATGTTCTAATTATATGTTGAATGGTGAACATGTGTGTATGGTTTTATTATTGTTCATGTACATGTACTACTGATTGTTTCCTTATGACTTCCTCTAATTTTCTTCTTCTTAGCCTAGTGTGGGGTGTTTAAATTGGGATCCTCACTGAGGTGAGGGTTTCAATTTGGACGTCACACATCATATTAAGTTTTAGAAAATCTGGGGACGTCATAGGTGGTATCAGAGCATGAACAATAGCAAAGCCTGACATTTGCTCATTATGCAACTCAAAACTAAAGAACCTTGAACGTAATAATCTTTTAGGGTTAGATTAGTTGTCTTTTAGAGACTAGATCTGACCTAGTGAACAAGTGTTGTATGGTTTTATTATTGTTCATGTACATGTGCTACTGTGTTTCCTTTTGACTTCCTCTGATTTTCTTCTTCTTAGCCTTATGTGGATGTTTAAAGTGGAATTCTCACTGAGGTGAGGGTTTCAATTTGGACGTCACACATCATATTAAGTTTTAGAATATTTGGGGACGTCACAGGTCAATTAATATCCTCAAGAAGGCATAAAAAGAGAGATCTTAATCATTATATAAATCTCAATCAACATTCCAACTTTACTAAAACACTTGGAACTCTCAATATTATTCAACCTTATGATTTCACTTATGTCATTGGACAATTAAGGACTCCAAAAGTCCACTCCATCACATCCTACACACCTTAAAAGAAAATTTCATCCTCGAAATTAAGCCAGAAAAACCACTTTGTCACACAATAGTTGTTGGCTATGGAGTGCCAAGTTGTCGGTGCCGCAGTGACACCTTGCCTGTGATCACGAGCGTTATTTCTTCCTCCTGTGCCTATTTGAATCGAGCCAAACTGAAACATACTCAGGCATCGTTCGTTCTGCCTCATCTGCCTTGGCGGACCGAGCCCAGCCGTAGCACCGCCGTAGACTCAATCTGCCCCTCCGGCATCGGCGAGCTTGAATGAGGGACTCTTATCAATCCTCTTCAGGTAACCATTGCTGCACCCTATTATGTTAACTAAGATGTAGCTTACATACCTCCTTCAAGGTCTCTTTCGTGACCAGTGGGTAATAGGCATGTAAAGTGTCAACAATTCTCATGCTTGGATGAAAAATTTGTAGGTATCGAATGCCATGCCACTTGGAATTTGTTCTTCATATGCAGGTTATCCTAAATCATCAATAACTATTAATGGGAAACCTTGTAGTAGAATAAAAAAACATATTCCGACTAATAACTTGTTTACCAGTAGTAGTCCACTCTTGTTTCCAGCCATTTCAATTGACAAAACTTACAAGGTATTTGCCTTGTATCCGACTTCTCTTCTACATACATTATTAGTACTTTTTATCTGTAGTGTTATAATTTTGAAGAAATACAAGAATGAAGAAACTATAGAACTTCAAAGATGTTAACAGAATATGACTTATAGAGTTGACGTGGTATTTTAAACGCACTAACAAACTCACTCGAGGTTGAAATCCTCAAGCTTTTACCAAAACCAAAGTGCAATAATGCCACCCGCAAGAGGACGAGTCTTATCGCAGTATAGTTAAGGATCGAACCCAAAGGACAACATTTTTAAGAATCTTTCTCATTCTAGTCTATTTCGAGTTAAAGCTAATATTTAAAATGATAGGTTGATTTGAGGTTCACTAATTGCAGGAAAGTAAAAGCTAAATTAAAGATGGGTTTGAAACAGTGATATGGAATTGCTGGGATGGTACCAGGTTTCACCACCACTACACAGGAAAACACATTCAATCGCAAACAATCCAGGTAAGATATATCAATCCAAATAGAGCTGCTACAAAACCCCCCATACGGGCATTAGGTTCGCGTAAGCATCACCTTAGGCATCAGATGTCTTGTCACCATCCGGATCACTTACTTATGGCTCTGAAGATACAGAAATCCAACGAAGGTTGTGGGCCCCCTATACAGGTGTTAGGCACACAGAAGCATCACTGAAGGCTAGATGGCACATCCCCTCGTGGATCATACACTTATGACCTCGATGAAATCCCATCCTATTTCTAGTTTTGGAGTCAGTCGCATTAACCGGTAAGCAAGCAGGCGGTTAATATACGAGCAAACATCAACGATTAACAAGAAGATACAAAATTCAACTAAGGCTGTGAACCCCCTATGCAGGCGTTAGGCACACAGAAGCATCACCGAAGGCTAGATGGCTCGTCCCCTCATGGATCATACCTTACGACCTCAAGGAATCCCATTCTATTTCTAGTTTGGAAGTCAACATGTTAAATGACATTCATTCCTACATATAGATGTTCTCTCAACATAGGAAGAACAAAGAAGAAAGCAAGCAATTAATCAAACTACGAAGATAACGGTTAACGATGAAATGAAGAGTTATATACATTGCCATGGAAAGTTTAACAATATAACATGTTTGCATGGGCAGCGGGGCTAGTCCCCGCACCCCAGTGAAATGGTACTACTCGCTCATGATGCGAGAAACAAGAAGAGTGAGAAAGAGAGAGAAATCCGCTATGAACTCGGAGCAAAAGGTATTCGCAGTTCAGTGAAGAAGATACGACCTCCTACGTCGTGTTGGAGCAGATCTGGATGCAAACGGGAGTTGCCAAGACAGATCAGACAGTCTCCCTTGCTCTATCTTCTTTCTCTCCTCAGCATCCTTAGTTGCAACACGGGCAGTAGGTGAAATGAAATTGGCGCAGACTGGATTGGTTTTGGATCGGACCTGTGTACAGGCATCCTGTCGGCGTCCTAGAACCGATGCCTAAATGAGGTCCCTTGGGGTCCTATTTATAGGCACAGATCTGTCCCTCATGCTTTTTGTGTGAGTCCAAATGGTTTTGGTAAATATCTTCTTTAAATGGTTTCATAACTTCAGCCCATACGGTCTTCAAGCAGCAATCGACCATGCAGTTTACAGCTCATGCGGTCTGCATGTTATTGCTGCCTACACGTGAGCAGCTAAACGGTCTTCACATACCCACTTTAGCAAACAGTTTTGGCATTCGGTCCTTGTATTTTCCAGCAAAAGGTCTTCAAATCCGTTCGGTTTGCATTGGCAATTAGCGAAAAACGGTTTGCGTTGTCCGCAAAAGCAAACTGTATGTATTTCTGTCCATTCGGTCTTCGTGCGTTGACTACCCAAACAGTTTGGCTATTCGATTTGCTGCTTTGCTACTTTGGCAATCGATTTGGCTTTGTTCTTGTTATTTTATTCATGCCAAAAGGTTTCATAATTGCATGCCCATTTGGTCTTCACGTGGATGTATCTCTCACGGTCTTCATTGGTTTGACTTTTCTCATACGTTTTCATGCAAGCATTTAGCTGCTCGTGAATAGCTGATCCATTCAGTTTCGAATTGGTAATTGGCCATTCGGTTTGCATGTTATTTGCAGCAAACGGTTTCGTGGCCAAGTCCATCAAACGGTCTCGCACTAATGACTTATCTGCATGGTCTTGTGAGTTCACAGCAAGAGGTCTTGCATAGGCTCATACGGTCTTGGTATTGCATGTGGACTCATGCATGTGGTTTTGCTAGCAACGTGACCATACGGTCTTGTGATAATTTCCTTCATTCAATCTCATGCAAATGTCCAATGCATGCATGCATGCCTTCCAATGAACGTAGCTCTTTCAATCAGCTGGGTCCATTTAGACTTCACACGCAGGTTGTCATTCGATCTTCACTTCTTGCACCGAAAACTGTTTCTACTGCTCAAACGGTCTTGAGACCGCATGGGCTCAAACGGTCTTGAGACCGCATGGGCTCAAACGGTCTTGAGACCGCATGGGCTCAAACGGTCTTGAGACCGCACGGGCTCAAATGGTCTTGAGACCGCATGGGCACAAACGGTCTTGAGACCGAATGGGTTGAATTGCTTGGTTAGATTTCTTGATCGGAGCTAGAGATGAAGGTGGACCTTGACTACTTGTTCAGCTTTGTCAAAACCTACATTAAATGAACAATATTTAGTTAAAACCTTGATAATCAAATCAACTAAGTAGTTTTGCACATTATGATTCATGTTGAGTGAAATAGTATGTATAGAGTTGAATTGGTCCCGAAGTGATAATTGAATTTCATGATGAAAATACATTCATCAAAATACCCCGAACTTAAACGTTGCTCATCCTCGAGTAACACAAAATCTGAAATAGTCGCCAAATGAATACTTTCAATTCGTGTGATTGCTTCATCTTCACATCACAAATGTTTTCTTTCTACTCAATATGACTCAGTAGCTCAACCTCCTGAGACCACTAAACACATCTTATCATATCTTCATCTCTGAGTTCATTTTCTAAAATCACTTCCTCCTCACCTATTCCAACAACAAGCATGTCAAAGAGTTTTGTAAGAGTTCAGAGACACCCGCAGAACAACAAAAGTGCATTTGATCTGACACTGGTGTTTTCCAAGATAGGGTAGGCAATCATTGTGCCATTAGGTAGAAAAGGGAGTGAATGGTGGTATGGAAGGAAGAAATAAATCTCTCCTCTATTCGACTCGAGATTTTTATTTGCTTTGCAATTTCATTTATTGCATTTTTTTGTGTGAATCCCTCCTCTATTCCACTCGAGATTGCATTTCTTTATGTGTGTGCTTTGGCATCTTTTTGTTTACAGATCTCTCCTCTATTCGACTCGAGATTGCATTTTTGGTGGTACGCCCCTATTTATTTGTGAGGGGTATGGAAGAAGCAGATAAAGAGGGAAGTGGCGTGCCACCCCGAACTTAGGGTTTGGCACATATTTGGGTATTTTTGTTTATTTTTTATGAATGGAGGGATACGAAGATGATATAAGAGGTGTAGAAGAGAGTTCAGATCAGAATGCAACTTGATTTACAATTCAGTGCACCGGGTTGTTCTCTTTATCAAACTCTGCTCAAATAATGACTTGATGAGGATCCAGTGGGGATTCCATGCTATTGTTCCACAATTCAGTTAGGAAACACGACGTGTTTGATACCTATCAATTTGAAAGACACTTATCATCTTTGCAAAAGTATCATGATGTTAGGAATCATAAGCTTCACAAGATGATTTCAATCAAAGGGCTTGTTTCAAAAAGTGGTCCTTTTGAAGATTTACTTCGAATAAGGAGGATATAATGATTCAAAATGCATAGAAGATTAGTTAGTGACTTTTAATGAACCCAGAAAGTGTCCAAAAGTGTCAAAAATTCATCAAATATTTGTTCAATTTCTTTGAAAAGTTTTATCAAGAATGTGATAGTGAAAACTGAAGTATGAAAAGGATGGGTGTAGGTGGAAAGTGAGGTACGTACCACCCACCCTCCACCCCGAACTTAGAGATTTGCTCGTCCTGAGGAAACCCTAAATCCAAGATGGAGGGGAAGTTTTATGCTAGAATGACCACTAGGTGTGGTTGTGTTCCGATCAGCGTGCATCCTTTTATCTAAAAATCTCAACGGTAGAGAGCAATTAGATAGCATCTTGTGATGTGAATTTTATTTAATGAAGAATTAACTAGAATGTAAAAACAAAATTGAAGAAATATTCTAATTTGAAAAGAAAAACAAATTTATTGATCGGGTTGCCTCCCGACAAGCGCCGTTGTTTTATGTCGATGGCTCGACTGAATTTTTTAGCTTCATGGTGGATACTTGGGATTGGTGAGTTCCATCATTGTTTTAGTGCCTATGTCAATTGAGGTGAAATATCTCTTTAAGCGGTGACCATTTTCCATAAATTCGACTGACTTTTCACTCCATAAAGAGAAAGTACCATGTGGGGAGATGCTTTTGAGAATGTAAGGTCCAGACCAGTGAGAACGGAGTTTTCCTAGGAATAACTTCAACCTTGAGTTGAGTAGCAGAACTTGGTCTCCCACTTGTATGCCTTTCCTTTTCAGATGTTCATCGTGCCAAAGTTTTGTGCGTTCTTTGTAGATTCGTGCATTCTCATAAGTTGTCATCCTCAGTTCATCCAGCTCTTGGAGTTGCAGTATCCTGGCTTGGCCAGCTTCTTTCATATCAAAGTTTAGTTGTTTAATTGCCCACCATGCCTTGTGTTCCAGTTCGACTGGCAGGTGGCAAGCCTTTCCATATATTAATCGAAAAGGTGTATTCCCAATGGGAGTTTTATAAGAAGTACGATAGACCCATAAGACGTCGTTGATTTTTGTTGACCAATCCTTTCGATTGCGTCCTACAGTTTTTTCCAGAAAAGCCTTTAGTTGACGGTTAGAGACCTCTACCTGTCCACTTGTTTGTGGATGGTAAGGCGAGGCTACCTTATGTGTTACACCGTATTTTCTCAATAAAGCTTCAAAGCTTCTTTCAAGGAAGTGGGACCCTCTGTCAGATATCACGGTTTGTGGCACTCCAAAACGTGGGAAGATAATATCTTTGAATAATTTGATGATGAGTTTGGAATCACTAGTGACGGTTGGTATAGCTTCAACCCATTTTGAGACGTAGTCCACCGCCACTAGGATGTATGAAAATCCATGAGAAGATGGGAATGGACCCATGTAGTCTACCCCCCATACATCGAATATCTCTACTTCTTGCCATAGATTTAGCGGCATCTCGTCTCTTTTTGTTATATTGCCTGATCTTTGACATTTGTCACATGACAGGACAAAGTTGTAGGAATCTTTGGATATGGTTGGCCAGAACAATCCACATTGCAAAACCTTCAAAGCAGTCTTTTTAGAGCTCATATGTCCTCCCACTGGTCCTAAGTGACATTGTTCCAAAATAAGTTGAGCCTCTTCTTCGGTGATACATCATCTATACAGACCATCGGCACCTAGTTTAAAAAGATATGGCTCATCCTAGTGATATTGCTTCACATCATGCATGAACTTTTTTAGTGCATTCCTGGTGCATTGAGGATGGATAACGCCAGCAGCAAGGTAGTTCACAAAATCCGAGTACCATGGTATAGCTTCTGAGGCCTTCATTAGTTGATCATCTAGCAGGGAATCATTGATCAGAATCTTTGCAGTATGCAGAGTGTGGATGCGGCTGAGGTGGTCTGCTACAACATTCTTTGTACCCTTTTTATCTCTTATCTCTAAATCAAATTCTTATAATAGGTGGATCCATCTAATCAATCTGGGTTTTGCATCTTTCTTTGCCAGAAGGTATCTGATAGATACATGGTCTGTGTAGAAATAACTTTTGAACTGATTAGGTAGGATCTGAATTTGCCAAAGGCATATACAACTGCAAGAAGTTCTTTCTTTATAGTAGCATAATTTCTCTGGGCTTCATCGAGGGTTTTCGATGCATAATAGATCACGTAATGTTTCTTCTCTATACATTGTCCAAACACAGCACCCATAGCATAATCACTGGCATCACACATGATTTCAAATGGGTGATCCCTATCAGGAGCTCTAATGATGGGAGTGGTTGTGAGGGCCTGTTTCAATGTGTTGAAGCTTTTGACACATTCTTCATTGAAATTGAAATCAGTATCCTTTAGTAATAGGTTCGTCATTGACTTTGTTATCTTGGAAAAATCCTTTATGAATATTCTATAAAATCCGACATGACCAAGGAAAGCACAAACTTCTTTTACATTTGTGGGGATAGCCAGTTTAGAAATCACTTCAATCTTGGCTTTATCTACTTCAATTCCTCTATTGCTGACCCTATGGCCCAGGACAATGCCTTCTTTTACCATAAAATGGCATTTTTCCCAATTTAGCACAAGATGCGCTTCTTCACAACGTTTGAGGACTAGGGAGAGGTGCTTTAGACATGAATCAAATGAATCTCCATATACAGAAAAATCATCCATGAAAACCTCCATAATTGTTTCAGTAGGACCAGCGAATATGGAAGCCATGTAACATTGGAAAGTTGCGGGCGCATTACAGAGACCAAATGGTATTCTTTTAAATGTGTATGTTCCGAATGGGCAGGTAAAAGTTGTCTTCTCTTGGTCATCTAGATGTATGGGTATTTGATAGAATCTAGAGTAACTGTCAAGATAACAGAAATATTCTTGATGAGCCAATCTTTCTAGGACTTGATCAAGGAAGGGCATTGGAAAATGATCTTTTCGATTCGCCTTGTTCAATTTTCTATAATCTATACACTTCCTCCACCCTATGACTTTTCGGGTGGGGATGAGTTCATTGTTTTCATTCCATATAACAGTTGTTCCACCTTTCTTTGGGACTACATGCACTGGGCTCACCCATGGTGAATCAGATATCAGATAGATTATTCCAGTTGTGAGCAATTTAATGACCTCGCTACGGACCACTTCCTTCATATTTGGGTTCAATTTCCATTAATACTCAATAGTAGGTTTGTGATCTTACATCATAGGGATCTTATGCATACAAAGCGCTTGATTGACCCCAGTGAGGTCACTCATTTTATAACTGATGGCTTTCCTTCTTTCCCTCAAATCCTTTAGGAGTTTATTCTCTGGTTCAGTTGTTAGATTGGAATTTATAATAATTGGGCAAACCTTGAGATCGTCTAAGAACACGTACTTCAGTCCTTCAGGCAGGGGCTTCATTTCAAGAGCCTCTGGTTTTTCGCATGTTTCTTCTGTAGTTTCCATAGCTTTGAGTTCTTCACTAGTGGCTTCAGCATCTTCCTTAGCGGAGTCGAGGGATTCGATGCAATCTTTTACTTGTTCATCAATTGATTCATCAACTGATGGGTTTGTTAGGGCAATTTCTAAAGGATCATCTGATTCATGATGCTCTTGAGTCAGAAGTGACATTTGCTCAATGCAGTCAATCAGATATACTTATTCTTGCATACTTGGTCTTCTCATACTTTCAAAAACTTTAAATTCGAGAGTTTCTTTGCCTAATCTAAGCAGTAAGGTACCAGCTTCAACATCAATCAGGGCTCTTGTAGTGGTGAGGAAAGGACTACCAAAAATGAGAGGATATATGACATCTTCTTTTATATTCATAATGACGAAGTCACATGGAACATATGTGTCCTTGCCTACCTTGACTGGGACATCTTCGAGGATTCCTAATGGACGTTTTATCAAATTTTCTACAACATGTATAGTCATGCCAGTGGGAAGCAATTCTGCAAACCCTAATCTTTTGCATAGGCTAAGTGGCGTAATAGAGATGCTTGCACCTAGATCTGCCAATCCTTTCTTGCATGATGAATCGCCAATATGACATGAGATTCCAAAGGATCCCAGGTCTTTTTGTTTCTTGGGCATCTTGCTCAATATGATATCCGATGTAGTTGTTGCCAGTTTTACTGTCTCATATTCCTCAGTTATATACTTCCTGGTTAGGAGTGACTTTAAGTACTTAGTCCAAGTTGGTATCTCAGCCAGAGCATCTAAGAAGGGTATATCAGCATGAAGTTTCTTCATAGCCTCTTTAAACTTATTGAATCTAGTATCGAGCTCAGTTTGCCTTAGACGGGCTGGGAAGGGTATACGAGGCTTATATACAGGAATATTAGGTTCTGGTGTTTTAGTTTCTTCATTAGTAGATTTCTTAGGACTTCCCTTATCTGCCTTATCATCTTTTGATTGAGACTCTAGTGTTGTTGAGTTTTGGACAATCACATGTTCATTTTTGTCTGTAATAACCATAGGTGTCTTCACTGGGGGATCCGAATAGTCTTTTCCTGACCTGGTGGTGACTTCTTCAATTGTTCAGGATGCTTGGGATTGTTCTCGGGTTGGCCAGCAAAGACTCCAGCAGGTGGCTTTATGCTAGCTGCGAGTTGAGCTAGTTGAGATTCAATAGCCTTCTGCTGAGCTTGTTGGTTGGCTATCATAGTTTGCTGAGTTTGCAATATTTTTTCAATGGCTGATAGCTTGTCATCAGAAGAGACGGGTCCTTCTTGTTGTCCTTGTTGTTGATTAAGATTCTGATACTGAGAGTTGTTTTGATAATTATTGTAGTTCCTATTCTGAAAGTTCCCCTTGAAATTTCCTTGATTCCCAAAATTCTGTTATTGATTATACTGGAATCCTAGTGGGACTCTTGGTTGATTGTTTGAACCAAATTGATGTGAGCGTACTGCTCCAGAGGGTTTCCATATTGAAAACCTGGGTGATTCCTATTCTGATTCGGATTGTAATAACTTTGCCCAG
This sequence comes from Alisma plantago-aquatica, assembly GCA_963693085.1. Lineage (NCBI taxonomy): Eukaryota > Viridiplantae > Streptophyta > Magnoliopsida > Alismatales > Alismataceae > Alisma > Alisma plantago-aquatica. The sequence goes on along the minus strand of OY856413.1, from coordinate 1,077,420,462 downwards.
GAATAGTGTTGATAGCATTAAGATTTTCCATCTGACCATTATCTCCTTATCCACATACATTGCTCAGTACAACATCATAGAGAACATTGCATGATAAAGTGGAATGATCGGTGCTCTTACATGCTTCAAAGAACAAGGAAGTGGACTTGACCTGTTCTGATTGCCGAGTGGGTGAACGTCCTCTTTCAATAGCAGCTAGAGATGATTCAATATGGTCTTGCTTGGCAACTAAGACCTTCAAGGTTTCAGCGATAGACTTGTACTTGGGAGTAGCTTCGGCCATAGCTACTTTTAAGACTCCTTTACCTACAAATCTACCCCAATTGGCTTGGTTTTCTTCTCCCAGGGTGACGACTCTCCATGTGCTGTCATAACTTTGACGCATGAAGTTTCCTCCAGACGAGGAATCTAGAAACCTCTTAATATCATCATCCACACCCCTATAGAAAATTTCGATGAGTTGATTCTTAGGAATTCCATGGTGTGTACATTTGCGTAGAATCTTTTGTACCTATCCCATGCTTCAGCGAGAGTTTATCCAGGGACTTGAGTGAAATTTTTTATCCAGCCCCTAATTTCATATGTGAGAGATGGAGGATAGAACTTTTCCAGAAACACATTTTGGAGTTGTTCCTAGGTGGTGATGGGTATTTCACTTTGCAATGAATTATACCAACTTATGGCTCTATCAGCAAGGGAATACTTGAAGAGACGGAGTCGAATGGCATCATCAGTGACTCCATTTTGCTTTGTCATAGCACATAGATAGATGAATCTCAGAAGATGTTCTTGGTTGTCCTCTATTTGTTTGCCATAGAAAGGGTTGTTTTGAAGCAATGTGATCCAATGTGCCCTAATCTCAAAATTTGCAGCATTGATGGGAGGAGGTTGTACTGGATGATGAACATTCACATCTTTCGGAATTGATAATTCTCTAAGATCCTTTTGTAGTTCGGCTGCTTGTGCTGCTGCTTGTGCTGCTAGGATTTCCTACTGAACCGCAGCCCTGGCTTCTTGCATGAGTCTCTCTCTTTGTGCATTGATGGCTTGAGCCACCCTTCGGGCTACCTCTTCTTCTTGAGCCATCCTTGCTTGCTTTTCTCTGATCTGACGATGAAAAGTTCTATCCATCTCAGGATCAAATCTTGCTGTGAGTCTGGGGTTGTCCGAACGGTGCATGCACTATGTCTTGGATTGTACCTGAATTTAGAAAGATTTCAAAAGTGAGATCCGCAAAGTAGAGTCAAATTCAAGTAGATGATTGATTGTTTCAAAATAAAAAGCAAAATCCTAGATTAGTCTTAACAGAACTAGATTTGACTGACTGATTCCATTGTCCCCGACAACGGCACAAGAATTTGACGTGGTATTTTAAGCGCACTAACAAACTCACTCGAGGATGAAATCCTAGAGCTTTTACCAAAACCAAAGTGCAATAATACCACCCGCAAGCAGACGAGTCTTATCGCAGTATAGTTAAGGATAGAACCTAAAGGACAACGTTTTTAAGAATCTTTCTCAGTCTAGTCTATTTCGAATTAAGGCTAATATTTAAAACGATTGGTTGATTTGAGGTTAACTAATTGCAGGAAAGTAAAAGCTGAATTAAAGTTGGGTTTGAAACAGTGATATGGAATCGCTGGGATGGTACCAAGTTTCACCACCAGTACACACACAAACACATTCAATCGCAAACGATCCATGAAAGATATATCAATCCAAATAGAGCTGCTACAAAACCCCCCATACGGGCGTTAGGTTCGAGTAAGCATCACCTTAGGCATCATATGTCTCGTCACCATCTGGATCACTTACTTACGGCTCTGAAGATATAGAAATCCAATGAAGGTTGTAGGCCCGCTATACATGCGTTAGGCACACAGAAGCATCACCAAAGGCTAGATGGCTCGTCCCCTCGCGGATCATACACTTACGACCTCGATGAAATCCCATCCTATTTCTAGTTTGGGAGTCAGCCGCATTAACCGGTAAGCAAGCAGGCGGTTAATATACGAGCAAACATCGAAGATTAACAAGAAGATACAAAATCCAACTAAGGCTGTGAACACCCTATACAGGTGTTAGGCACACAGAAGCGTCACCGAAGGCTAGATGGCTCGTCCCCTCGTGGATCATACACTTACGACCTCAAGGAATCCCATTCTATCTCTAGTTTGGGAGTCAACATGTTAAACGGCATTCAATCCTACATATAGATGTTCTCGCAACATAGGAAGAACAAAGATGAAAGCAAGCAATTAATCAAACTACGAACATAATGATTAACGACGAAATGAAGAGTTATATACATTGCCATGGAAAGTTTAACAATATAACATGTTTGCATGGGCAGCGGGGCTAGTCCCCGCACCCCAGTGAAATTTTACTACTCACTCATGATGCGAGAAATGAGAAGAGTGAGAAAGATAGAGAAATCCGCCATGAACTCAGTGCAGAAGGTAGTTGCAGCTCGTGAAGAAGATACGGCCTCCTATTTCGTGTCGGAGCAGATCTGGACGCGAATGGGAGTTGCCAAGACAGACTGGACAATCTCCCTTGCTCCGTCTTCTTTCTCTCCTCAGCCTCCTTGGTTGCAACACGGGCAGTAGGTGAAATGAAACTGGCGCGGACTAGACTGGTTTTGGATTGGACCTGTGTATAGGCAGCCTGTCGATGTCCTGGAACCGATGCCTAAATGAGGTCCCTTGGGGTCCTATTTATAGGCACAGATCTGTCCCTCATGCTTTTGGTGTGAGTCCAAACAGTTTTGGTAAATATCTTCTTTAAACGGTTTGCATGGTCCCACTTTTTTTTATGAACCCGGCGTGTTACTCTTCTATTAGAACCAAATGCAAAGCTATACATAATAGGCCCTGGGCAGAGAACCCAAGGACTAAGCAAAAGAAAATGCCCACAAACGAGCAAAAAAGAAAACCAAACAGCAGAAAAAAAACTATGCTATCTGTACAATGGATCAAATAAAAAAAACCTATTCAAGAAAGCTGCACTAGTTGAGAAAAATCACCTATAGAAGGCTTTTTGTATCTCCGTATACTTTCCTTCAAAGAGAGGTAGCACTACAACAACTCCCTTCAAAAAGAGCTCCCATTCCTTTCTAACCATAGGTTGCTTCAGAGTGTATAAAAGTCTGCCTATAACCCCATTGAAAACATCTCAATTAGAGTAGATTGCAGCAAGAAAAACTTTGGATGGGCCAGATGGTGGTGTGGGCTGAATCTTCCGTCAAGAAACTTCCAGGTCCTTTGGCTCATATGACGTACAACTTTTACATGAAACAGAAACACCTCCAATGCTGAAGTAATTGGATTGAAGTGCCAATAGAAAAGAGGACAAAACATGATTTTGGGATGGGCTTAGTTCTCCCAAGCAACTAAAATAGAGAAGGGACATGCATAACTTTGTGGAAGTAATCCGTTCATTCAGAAGAGCATAATGCATCAAACTACTCGCAAACACCAGCAGGAACCAGATTATCAACAGCAGACAGCAAGCCCTAGATAGTTGCCAAAGCAGCCAACCAACATCAAAGACCACATAGAAACACTCAGATACCAAGAGAAAAAGGCTTAAGTATGTAGACATTTCACATCAGTAACACATCTAGACCAAATAAGATCAGCTGATCTTTGAAAACCTGTGAAAGTTCTACCATTTATTTCTTGACAAATATAGTAGATCACTGCTATAGCTGTAGTTTTCTTCTCACCATAGAAAGAAAGGAGATCTCTCAAGTCATGGGGAGTACACCCGTAAACAGACATAAAAGAAGACCAGATAAGAGAGCTAAATTCACAATGGAACAGAAGATTCTCCTGGTCCTCCTCACAGTGTTTGCAAAGGCAACACCTTGAAGACAAATTAAAACCAATCCTCTTAAGGTATTCAAGAGTAGTGACTTTACAGAGAAAGCATTTCCACAAGAATAAACACCAGGTTCTCGAGATATTCTTACCCCAGACCCAAGAAGACCAAGTAACAGTAGAAGAGCTTTTCCTTACAATATGCCAAGCATCTTTCAAACTCAAATCTTGCTTACCCTTATAAGTAATCTTATCAGCGAAGTCCTCAGGCTTAGGAATATAGTTCAGAATACCCTCAATAATAGCACCACCTCTAATCTTTGGAAAGCACCACATACCATTCGCCAAACAAGAAACCACCTTACAACAGGAGCCTTTGCCAAACCGAATGATAATTTGATGATCACAACTATCAACAAGAGTCTTCTTAATAGGTATCCAAGGATCATACCACAAAAGAAAAGAGTTACCCCAACCAAGACAGAAATCCACATGACATTTCAATAAATCTCTACTTCTAATAAGTTTTTTCCATAACCAGGAGGCATTAGACTTACACTCCACACCAAACCGAGATTTGGTGAATATATTTTTCATGCACCCATTTAACCCATAGGGATTCCTTGTCGCTGGCTACATTCCACAGATTTTTAATCATACCAGCCTTAGACCAATCTTCCACCTTACGAACACCCAAACCACCTTCTTGCTTGGGCTTACAGATCGACTCCCAAGATACGGAATGAAGATGCTTATGTTCCTCTGTGTCATGCCAAATAAATTCCCGCATGATCTTTTCAATTTCTTGGGTAACACTTTTAGGCAAAGGAAAGGCAGCAGACCAGAACATGTAGTACGAGGATAGTGTCGAAATAACCAGCTCAATTCTCCCAGAAAAAGAAAGAGTTTTGCTCTTCCAAGAGTCTAATTTTTTCCTCATCTTATCAATAATAGGAGCACACATACCTTTGGTCAATCTTCCAGTAAAGAGAGGAAGACCAAGATAAAGAACAGATAGAACCATAGGAGCAATATTCAGAATAGCACTACTGTCTTCTTGATTGTCCACACTTTTACTATAGAAAGCTGGACACTTTAAGTTATTGAGTTTAAGCCCTGAGAGCCTCTCAAAAGTTGAGAACGCATCCGCAATAGCATGGGCATTTTCCAGATTTGCTTTTGAGAAAACAAGTAAATCGTCCGCAAAGATAACATGAGAAACCCCAAGATTACTAGAGGCTAGAAGTGGCACCAGCCTACCAGACCTCACAGCAGAATTCAGGATAGAAGATAAACCCTGCATAGCTATCACAAAAAGGTAGGGGGCTAAAGGATCCCCTTACCTAACTCCATTATTTGCATAGAAAGGGGGCGAATGAACTCCATTGATAAGGACCTGAAAAGAAGCCAAATCAAAACAGATATGAATCCAATTCATCCAACAAGATGGAAACCCCATTTTCTTCATGTAGAAAAAGATATAATCCCTACAGACAGAATCATACAGTTTAGCTAAATCCACATTGACACACACTTTATTTGAGCCCGAACCCGGAAAGGAGCTGAGTAAGTCATTGGAAAGCAATATTGCTTCACCAATCGATCTTCCCTTAATGAACGCAAATTGATTCTTATCAATCAACTCAGGGAAGATATCACTAATTCTGTTAGCCAAAATTTTAGTGATAATCTTGAACATAACATTACACAAAGATATAGGATGAAAGTCCTTGAGACAGGTAGCTCCAAGAATCTTTGGGATCAAAGTAATGAAAGATTTATTGCTTTCCTTCAAAAGTTTCCCTGTCTCAAAGAAATTAAGAACCGCCTTAACCACATCCTCTCCCACAATACTCCAACAAGTTTTACAAAAACAAGCATTAAAACCATCGGGTCCTGGTGCATTATCTTCATTAAAAGCATTAACCACTTTCTCAATCTCTTCCTTAGTGATAGTTTTCATAAGATCATCTGATTGGGAATTAGACATAGTAGGAATGCTCCAATCACCACTCCATTCAACAAACATAGAGGAAGTGGAATTGAAGACATCACCGTAATACTTCACTATATGAGCAGCAATAGCATCAGATTCCTTCAGAACATTATCACCATCATGAAGCAAATGGATGTTGTTATGGATTCTCCGCGACTTGAGAGAAGCATAAAAAAAGAGGTGTTGCGATTGCCTTCTTTCAACCACATGATCCTAGATTTTTGTCTGAGAAAACCTTCTTCAATCAAAATGGCTTTATTAGCAGCTTTCCTGACTTCTATGAGATCCAACTGAAGAGTTTGATTATCTGGTTGAGCGTCCACCAGTTTCTATAAAGCCAAAGCCTTGTCCTCTAAATTACAAGCTTCAGAAGAAAAATTAGCAACTGACTTTTTGTTCCATCCAATCAAATCATATTTTAGAGAGTTCAGCTTCATATACAGCTTCAACATAGGGGCACCTGATTGGACAGAATTAGACCAGGAATTCTTGACCACATCTAGAAAATCTAGTTTCTTCACCCACACATTAATGAACCTGAACGGTGTCTTCCTCTTTTTGCAAGCATTAAGGTGAATAAGCTGCATACAGTGATCACTAACAAGAATAGGAATGATCTCCCCCCATAAAGAGGGAAACAAAGTCATGAACGATAGATTACACAGACATCTATCAATTCTGGAAAAAGTGCTGATGCCTTTTCTACTTCTACTGTCCCACGTGAAGAAATTTCCTTTAGAACAAATCTCCAACAGACCAGTGATAGCCATGTAGCTATTAAAATCATTCATGCTCTTCAAAGTTATAGGTTGTTTACCCTTTTTTTCAAAATTGAATCTAACAGCATTGAAATCTCCAAGAACACACCAAGGAATAGAAATATTACCAATAGAGTTTAAGGAATTCCATAGAGTAGATCTATCTGAGTCACCATTAGCACCATACACCGCAGACAGAAGGAAGTGGGAGTTTTCAAAGCTAACATCACAGTGAAGGATTTTCTCATTATCAAAAATCTTACTAATAATCATAGAGTCGTCCTTCCAAAACAAAATAATTCTTGTGTACGAATAGAAATCTGAATTGGACAGAAACTTTGCACCATGACAGATGAAATTGACCATAGCTCCAACATCTACTTTACTAGCTCTCGATTCAAGGATGATGTAAATACACGCCTTATTCCTACCTACTTCTTTTTGAATGTGAGTGATCTTGTTATGGCAACCTCTCACATTCCATGTTGTAATGGTACAAGGACTAACCATTTGGAATATTGGGAATTGATGTACCAGTCCCCTCATTTAGATTTTCCAACAAAGAAAACTTATTCGGAGTAATCTGAATATTCTTAACTATAGAAATAGTCTTAGAACTAACAAGAGGAGGAGATTTGGACTTCCTTCTGTGTGTCTCCCACACTGGCGATGGGGCAGGAGTAATTATAGGAGAACTACCACTACCCTCAGCCCTAGGTATGGCACTCGTAGAGACCAGCTCTGAAGAAACCTCAGAAACAATACTCACAGAACCATTATCAATCACTATCTTATCATGCGGATTAACACCCTGTAGGAGTTCAGAACCACTACCTGTAGGATTCATATTGATACCACCCTCATTACAAATGACTTCAATAGCATCACTGAACTCTTCGTGATCTTCATCGGCATTAACAGAATTTCTTTCCTTTGGAATCCAAACCTTCTTTCCAATAGGGCGAGCAGTAACTGACTTCCTGGGATTACAGAGACCTGATTCATGACCAAAGGTACCACAATCAGCACATTTTGCCGGGATCCATTCATAGCTGAAAAAAATTTTATCCACCTGGCCGTCATCACTCTGGATTTCCAATTCACTAGGAAATGAGAAGTCCACAGGGATCGAAACTTGAAGCCTTGCAAACTCCAATCTCGTGAACTTTGCTGTAAGTTTGTCAACACCAAGAGGTTTCCCCAGAAAAGAACCGATGATAGAAAACATCTCATCGTCCCACAGTTCAAGAGGTAAATCGTATATTTTAAGCCAAATTGGGATCTCCTTCAGCTTCAGTTTCTCCATGGGTTCCCAGTGTTCCCATATCTTGATCAGTAGAGGCTTTCCAGCAATGAACCACCGACCTCCTTCAATCGCCGTTTGTAAATCTTCCTCATTCGAAAATAGAAGAATGAAGAAACATTTTCCCCTGGAACTAGTCTCGAGAGAGCCTTTCACATTCCATAGATGAGCAAGAAATTTAACAAGAGATGGCCAATGTGGGTTCAGCCCAACTATATAACCTGCTGTCATTTTTCCCCATCTGCTTAGATTCCTTTCAGCTATGGATTTGGAGTAACGAAGCTTCCCTTCTGTAATATGTATATCCTTCTTAGAAAGCTTGACAGGGTTTGGACACTTGTTGTTCGCAGCCACTTCTGCCCAGGATTTTACTTCCAAAGAAACACGGATCGAAGATAAGATGTGTTCCTTGGCTACCTCCTTTCCTAGATCTTTGACCTTGCCTACAGTCCTCAGCACAACCCCCCCTTCCAGTATGCCATCGAGAATTTCTGCCGTCGTTCCCCCACTCACCCCATGAGTCGTCTTCAGAATTGCCCTAGAGTCGGGAGCGGCCATTGTATAATAAAGATCCATGGTTCCACTTTACCAAATGGTTTCATAACTTCAGCCCATATGGTTTTCAAGCAGCAATCGGCCATGCGGTTTACAGCTCATGCAGTCTGCATGTTATTGCTGCCTACACGTGAGCAGCTAAACGGTCTTCACATACCCACTTTAGCAAACGGTTTTGGCATTCGGTCTTTGTATTTTCAAGCAAACGGTCTTCAAATCTGTTCGGTTTGCATTGGAAATTAGCGGAAAATGGTTTGCGTTGTCCGCAAAAGCAAATGGTTCGTATTTCTGCTCATTCGGTCTTCATACGTTGACTACCCAAACAATTTGGCTATTCGGTTGCTTCTTCGCTGCTTTGGCAATCGATTTGGCTTTGTGCTTGTTATTTTATTCATGCCAAATGGTTTCATAATTGCATGCCCATTTGGTCTTCACGTGGATGTATCTCTCACGGTCTTCATTGGTTTGACTTTTCTCATATGTTTTCATGCAAGCATTTAGATGCTCGTGAATAGTTGATCCATTCAGTTTCGAATTGGCAATTGGCCATTCGGTTTGCATGTTATTTGCAGCAAACAGTTTCGCGGCCAAGTCCATCAAACGGTCTCGCACTAATGACTTATCTGCATGGTCTTGCGAGTTCACAACAACCGGTCTTGCATAGGCTCATACGGTCTTGGTATTGCATGTGGACTCATGCATGCAGTTTTGCTAGCAACGTGACCATACGGTCTTGTGATAATTTCCTTCATTCAATCTCATACAAATGTCCAATGCATGCATGCATGTCTTCCAATGCACGTAGCTCTTTCAATCAGCTGGGTCCATTCGGACTTCACACGCAGGCTATCATTCGGTCTTCACTTCTTGCACCGAATACGGTTTCTGCTGCTCAAACGGTCTTGAGACCGCATGGGCTCAAATGGTCTTGAGACCGCATGGGCTCAAACGGTCTTGAGACCGAATGCGTGGAATTTCTTGGTTAGATTTCTTGATCGGAGCCAGGGATGAAGGTGGACCTTGCCTACTTGTTCAGCTTTGTCAAAACCTACATTAAATGAACAATGTTTAGTTAAAACCTTGATAATCGAATCAACTAAGTAGTTTTGCACATTATGATTCATATTGAGTGAAATAGTATGTATAGAGTTTAATTGGTCCCGAAGTGATAATTTATTTTCATGATGAAAATACATTCATCAAGAGTTCATGTAAACATCACATGTAATTAATCAGTTCCCTATTAAGATGGTGGATTGGTATTTTGTATTCGATGTTTACATGGTCTTCCAACAAAATTGTTTGAGAAACCAGGTGATGTGAAATGTAGCGATCAATATAATTGAAAAGCATAATGTAGACATAATAATTCATAAGTGATCTTCTTAAAACAGACATAATAATTCATAATGTAGACTACGATAATTGTTGGTATAATGACATACGCGTCTTACTTTCCATCTAAGTCTGATTTATATTTCTCAAGTTGTCTCTGAAAATATGTAACATCATTATATATACTTATTGAAAATATATAACATCGTTATATATACTTACAATTGTTAGTACTAATATTTTGTAGTCTCTTTCCACCCACAACAATCACTATGGCCTGGGCCTCGACCCCCCGATCCTTTTCCCTGAAACAGAACAACTGGACATCACCCTAGACCATCGTACACTAGCACAACTCACCCTTACTAGACAGTGGCATCATTTGAACGGAAGATGCTACACGGCTGGTCAAGTGACTTTAAAGTATGGAACCTTGACAACTATAATCGACGTTCAGTATGATGGCGAATACACTTTAAGGTATCCACAACCAGTTGGATTGTGTGGATTCTGAACATGCTAATTGGCCGAGAGGACCAGGTCTGGCTTCTAAACATGCTAATTGGATTCATCTACGAGGGACTCCCTTCGTGACACAACATCATCAACAAAATGGCCAAGTCACCATTCAAACGGGTGTCTCAATTCTTGATGAAATTTTGTTACTTTTAAATAAGGAAATCACCAATAAATGTATTTTTTACTATTTTTGTAGAATGAAATTTTGTTACATTTAAATAAGGAAATCACTAATAAATGTATTTTTTACAGTATTTGTCACAATTCACCAGTAAAATGGGTGTCACAATTCTTGATGTTATATTTTTTACTATTTTTGTAGAATGGATAAGTCTTGGATAGCAGAGGATGACCGAATGAGTAGTAAATACATATGCGGAGTATCCAACTTTTTGGATTTTGCTTTTCAACATTCAGCGATTGGAGACAAGATTGTATGCACTTTTAGAAAGTGCACTAATGTATACCAGGTCACCAGACAGACTGCATTGAGTCATCTATTATGGAATGGCTTCTTAGAAAGCTATATTTCTTGAGCTTTTCATGGAGAAGATGTCGATGTTGAAATGGATGCTCCAACTGATCAGGGTGATTGTCTAGATGATGAAAATTTACAAGATATGTTGCATGATGTTTTTCTGAGTTTCAGTGAAGACGAAAATATGGAAGCAGTACAGTCGGCTACTGATCAACATTTAAATGCTGACAAATTTTATATCTTGTTAAAGGATTCTGAGACAGAATTATATCCAGGGTGTAAGAAAATTACCAAACTTGATTGCATCCTAGAATTCTATAACCTGGTTTGTCTTAATGGCTTGAGTAAGAAAACATCATCTATGTTTCTTAAGTTCATTAAAAAAATGCAACCAGAAGGAGAACAATTACCTAATTCCTTTTATGAGCTGAAGAAGACAATAAAGGAGTTGGGATTACATTATGTGAAGATTCATGTTTGTCGAAATGGTTGCATGCTATTTTGGAAGGAGTCTGCTGATAAAGACATCTGTGATACATGTGGAGAATCAAGATGGCTAACGACTTCAACACCAGATGATGATGATGAGGAGCTAGTAAAAAAACCCAGAAGAACACCTGCCAAAGTGCTCAAACACTTTCCACTTATACCACGGCTGCGGAGGTTGTTCATGTCATCAAAAACCTCTTCCTTAATGAAGTGGCATGCAGAAGAATATGAAAAAGATGACAAGTTAAGACACCTGGTGAATTCACCTACATGGAAAACATTTGATGTTATCCATCCAGAATTTGCTATAGATGCTAGAAATATTCAATTGGGACTTGCCACTAACAGATTTAATCCTTTTGGGACAATGAGTATTCTCATATAATTTACCTCCTTGGTTGTGCATGAAGCAACAGTATTTTATGTTGTCCCTTCTAATTTTTGGACCATCTTTGCCACAGAATATAGATGTTTACTTGTGTCCATTGATTGATGAGCTGATAGGACTATGGAGTACTGGTGTACAAACATATGACGCTAGAGCCAAGGAATTCTTTCAGATGCGTGCTTCTTTATTATGGACTATTAGTGATTTTCCAGGATATGCACATATATCTGGTTAGAGTACTAAAGGCTACAAAGCATGTCCTTATTGTAATAAAGATAATGTCTCACATTGGTTGCCACATAGCCATAAAGTTTGTTATAGAGGACACCGTAGGTTTTTTCCAGCTGGCCACAGATTCCGAAAAGAATCTAGGGCATTTGACGGTGAGCAAGAATTTAGGAGTCCACCTAAACCTCCTTCTGGAGTTGAAATCTTGTCACAATTGGATGGCAGAAGCATTGTAATTGGTAAGAAAAGGCTGAGAGGTAAAAATTCGACACACAATTGGGATAGAAAAAACATATTCTTCGAGCTACCATATTGGGAATCTAACATTGTAAGGCACAATCTAGATGTCATGCACATTGAGAAGAATATATGTGAGAGTATTGTTGGAACATTGCTAGGTCTGAAGGATAAAAGTAAGGACAACTTGAATGCAAGGAAGGATTTGGGGGATATGGGAATTAGATTTCCGCTTCATCCACAAACTATTGGCACACATTCCATACTACCTCCAGCTTTCTATACGATGAGAAAAGAAGAAAAAATATCATTTTGCAATCTCCTAAAATATGTCAAAGTTCCAGATGGGTATGCATCTAATATATCTAGATGTGCAGGCCTAACAGATCAGAAGATACTACCAATGAAAAGTCATGATTATCACTTGTTGATGCAACAACTTCTGCCATTAGTTGTCGCTGTGTCTTTGCCCAGTAAGAATGCTAAGTCATGTATTATTAATCTTTGTCGCTATTTTCAGAGGTTGTGTACTAAAGTCATAGATCCAAATGATTTTGCTGCATTGGAAAATTCAATAGCTGTGGCACTTTGTGAGATGGAGAAGATTTTCCCTCAATGCTTTTTTGACATAATGGTGCATCTATCAGTCCATTTGGTTTTTGAAGCTAAGATAGTTGTCCCTGTTCAGTATCGTTGGATGTATCCAATTAAAAGGTAACTTTTCATAGGTCGTGATGACTTCACCTATTGGAATTTAATTTGTCATAATATTTTCACCAACTTTGTTATCAGGTATCTGCAGACCCTAAAAGGATATGTTCGTAATAAAAGATATCCAGAAGGATCAATTGAAAAAGGATATGTAGCTGAAGAGTGTCTTACTTTTTGTTTAAGATACTTTGATGGAGTTGAAACAAAATTAAATCGGCCAAATAGAAGCGATACTGACGAAATAAATTTGGAAAATGAGCCAACACATGACAGTGATGATTGGTCGATTTTCTCGACAGTAGGTCGTGGTGTTGGTAAAATGATAGCATGTGTCTTGGACGAACATACATTGCAACAAGCCCATAAGCATGTACTATTCAATTGTGACGCAGTTGAACCCTACATTAAGTAAGTTAGTGACAATTGTCTTCTATTATTAAAATATTATTACATATTCCAATTACATATTGCACATCTTTTGTTTTCAGGAAGCACTATGATATCATTAGGATAAAACATCCTCATAAGTCCTTAAAGGAGGTACAGAGAATACATAGTAACTCATTTGATGGATGGTTTAAGGAACATGTAAGTTAATTTGTCATAATTAAATTTGTTATGCTTCATGATTAAATACTACCAAACTTTTCTTGTGTTAGATTGAGACACTCCTAAGAACAGAGATGATGGATGATAAAATCAAGTTTCTTTCTCAAGGTCCACATCAAATGGCCATTAAGTACAAGGGCTACATTGTCAATGGTCACAGATTCCATATCAAAGAAAAAGATCGACATCTAACAACACAAAATAGTGGTCTTTCTAGTAGCTAAGACTGATTGTTATGCTAAAACCAATGACCGCAATCCAATTACTAGAGATGTTACCTACTATGGTGTTTTGAAGGATGTTATTGTGCTCAATTTTTATGAATACTTTAAGGTGACATTATTTAAGTGTGATTGGGTGGACATCTACTCCAAGTGGACAATCAAGCATGATGAACATGGGTTGACTCTTGTTAATTTGAGACGACTTCAATCAACTGGAGAACCGTATGTAGTGGCATCTAAAGTTGGACAATTATTTTATGTAGAACATGTCACTACAAAAGGGTGGCATTTTGTAAAGATTCCCTCACGAGATACGTTCAACATAGAAGATCCATCTTATAGTGAGATTGTCGAAGCTTATGTGCAAGGTGAACCTAGAGATGGGTCATCAATGACAACAGAGGATGAAAATGCAAACTGTGACATAGTTAGATTGGATATGGAAGGAATTACTATTGATAGTTCAACAATTGAGAAAGACCAATCCCAAATTCAGTAGGATGACACAAGTGTATATCAAAGTGATGAGGATGACAATTTTGAATGAAAAAATTACAAAGTAGAAACCAATGTTTATTTTAGTTTGTCGTTATTATTTGACTTATGTTAGCATATTTGATTAGTTGGGCTCAGGCCCATTGTATTTTCCCTTTTCTCTAATTAGCCCATGTACTCTCTGGCTCCTATATATATAGGAGACCCAACTCTCTTGTATTGTTTACCGAAGAGATATTCCTTTATTCATGGTATCAGACATAGTGTCCTAACCCTAATCCTCCCCTCCCTCCCTCTATCCATTTTTCCATTTTCGGTGGCGGCTGCTATCAAACCATTTGGCTAGAAACATCCGATCTCAGAGTACGTAGCTCCTGGCTTTGTATATGAGAGAACAGGAGCAAGAAGGGTAATTGACGATGATTTGTTGTTGATCACCATTCCTTTATATCTTTTTCTAATCCCATCGCCGTCATAGCGGAACTCTCCCTTTGCACATAGTCTTATTCAAAAGCTGCTAAATCATGAAGGATACTCCTTTGGTGGCAAGATAATCAGTTGGAAGCCTGTTCATGATTCAAGTAATGGTTATATTGTTCTGCTCTTAATTGTTCTTGGTCACAAAATAAATATTACACTTCATTTCTATCATCTATTGTAATAGTTGAGTTCGAATAAAAAAAGTCAAAACAAAAGACCCCGTGTTGAATTATAAAGCACTAAAAAAGTAGGGGCACAACTTTTATTTTTTCTTCCTCTCCATGTGGTTCCCCTAATCCACATGGTTGAGTGCTTTCTTTAAAAATTGGGGATTTTATGTTCTTCATCCTACCGTGCCATTAATTCGGTAGTGCTTTTTTCTTTTTATTTTCCTACCGAGACCCATTCCAGTAGTGCTACTCCTCATTCTACCGAGTTTTCATTCCGGTAGTATCTCTATTTCGTTCAATTGTACCGTGCTACATTCTGGTACCTTTACTTTCTATTTGTACCGTGCTACATTCTGGTACGATTCTGTCTTTTTAGACTGTGCTAGTCTCTGTTATCTTTCTTACCATATCATGGGTGATGTTGCTAAAACAACTATCGTTTACAATGATATGCCGCACATATCTGCCGTGAAACTTAATGTGACAAATTTCTACTTTGGATGAATGTTGTTCAGACATTTCTTGAGTCTCGGGGTAAACTCAAGTTTATCACTGAGGATGCCCCTACCGTATCGGATATTGCCTGGACTACAGGCAACAACCAAGTTCTCTCTTGGCTCTGGGGGTGCATGGAGCCTGATATTGCCGTCAAATACATGTGGCACAAGTGCGCGAAAACAATGTGGGACGAAATGAAGAAGTTCTTCACTCAGGAAGACAACTGTTTGTGTATCTACAATGTCATGGACAAAATCTTCTCAGAACAGCAAGGGGAGTGAACCCTGTCCAAGTACTATGATGCAATGAAGGCCATGTCCAACCAACTAATTTTTTTCTCTCGCACAACCTCTGCTGAGGTTAATAAAGAAAGAGAAACTCTCCTCACTGGGTGCTTCCTCAACAGGCTTCATCCTCGCTTTGTGGTTGTTCGACAACTACTCCTAGTTGGTGCGACCCTTCCATCCATGGACCAGGCGTATGCACGTCTGGCCCAGTCTGAAATGCTTGCTCCCCGTATTTCTCTTAATGGTGCATGTGAACCTCCATCAGCAATGGCTGCGGCGGCTAGAGTTCATGGCCGTGGACGAGGCCAATGCCCGAAGTGCACTTATTGTGGCAAGTTAGGCCACACTGAAGATGTTTGTCACTCAAAACATGGATATACAGTACACTATGGGAGAGGACGTGGCAGAGGCTCCGCGCATGTTGCTCAAGCACCTACCCACATTGGTCAATTGTTTACTCCAGCAATTGGTCATGCTCCTCATTTACCACACATATCTTCTCAATCTTCTCATGTCTCATTATCTCATGAGGAATATGAACGTCTTTGCCAAGATGCCCAATATTATGGAGATTCTTCCCTCCACAATAGTATTACCGCTTCTGCATCTTCAGATTGGAAAATCAGAGATCTAACTACAACCGGTTCTTCTGCCCATCTTGCCACCTCATCTCAAGGTAATGTTGGGGCGTCCATGCTTGCTGCTAATTCTAACTGGATTATGGATTCGGGTGCAACTTAACATATGACGGGTATGCCCCATCTTTTAACCACATCTGATTCATTTATCCCTCACTCGTCTATCACCATGGCGGACGGGTCAGTCAAACAAGTAACTCGGTGTGGCACTGTTTCTATCTCTTCTAAAGTCAAGTTGACTGTTGTCCATTTTTTTTTGGTCGGCTAAAAACTCTGTTGCTATTGATTCCAAAACTTTAGGTACAAACATAAGTGAACCCCCTAACCCTCAAGGAGGGTTACCAAAACAAACAAAGGAAGCAAAGGTCATGTATAGAAGACCCAAAAGAAAGAGGGATATAGAGAAAAAAAGACAACAAAAGAGACAAAAACAGAAAAACCCAATGGTACTCCACCCAAACAGTAAAGGAGCTCCACTCTCAATATGCACACCCACAAATTGTAAAGACTTTACGATTGGAGAGGAGAGCATCAGTTGACTTCGATATTTGAACTCCCTTGTTGGCATCAATCCAAAATCACTCAAACTTCCATTGCTGAAGAAGAAATTTATCTTCAGCATCGTCCTACTGTACCAAACTGGATCATAAAAGTGACTATAGTAGCTGTACATCAACATCGATAGCTAGAAATTGGGATCTGGCTCCCCTTCTCCTTGGCATTAAATTCACTTACTGAATGTAGGAGAAGGAGGAAACTAGATTCAAACATCCACACCATCAAACGTCAACACAAAGTCATGGAAACTCATACAAAACCAGAAAGAAACAACAGGAACACAGCTACCATTGGCACCTAAACTCTGTCACCCAACCAGTTGGATGAGAAGATCCAACCACCAAAACATGATGACCAAGAAGGAGAATCAGCCCCAAGACACTCCTTCTCACATTGCATTATGTTCACCTTCAGAGTAGCAATCAGGAGAATAAGGGATATGGTCCACACCACCAGCCAGCACAGACTAGCGCCTAGATGAACTCATCAAGTAGATCGGGACAGAGATGAAACAAAAAATTGGACTGGATGAGAACATAGCTCAACCAGTCACTTCCTAGCTGAAGAGAGACCACCTCAAGGAGAGGATCTCGGCCAAGACCCAGACCCCTGTTTGCACAGAGGCACAACACCGAGCACCTTGGGAGTGCTCCATCATGCAGCAGCAAAGGCCACTAGACTAACGCCAGGGCCCAGGGCTACCTCCTCCTCGCACCAAGCCAAGGTCTGCCCCAAGCAATGACGACGAGAGCTGCTTAAGATCTGGAGATCACTACTGGAACACACAAATCCTTGCCGTGGCCGATGAGAACGCTGATGACTTTAGTTGGTGAAGCCACATCATGGTTGAGTGGCCATGGGCCAACCACCGGATCAGTAGGGAAGGAACACCCTACAGCAAATGAGGCAAAAGCCTGGAACCACCCTGCCATCAAACACCAGACCAGCACTGACCTCAGGCCGCCCTGTTGCCAAGGTAGCCGATGGATCAACAGACTGGGGCGACACCATCATAGCATAAGATTGCAGTTCCGAGAATACCGGCTGATGCCCAATCGCCCATCAAGGAAGACAAACCCGTCGGGATCGCCATAGCCGGACTGTTGTCCATTTTGTTCCAAACTTTCCATACAATTTGATGTCAGTAGCAAAAATTGTTAATTCTCTCAAATGCTTTGTAACTTTTGGTCCTTCTGGTTTTGTTTTACAGGATTGGAGGAATTTGATGATGATTGGGCATGGTGTATGCTCTGGTGATCTCTACTACTTCTCCGCCACTCCCTCCAGCTGACCACAAGCTCTTCTTGCCTCCACGCCACTTCAGCTACATCTTCATCATGGCCATTGACCTTTAGACAAGCTTAAACTATTAGATAGTTCTTTATCTTCATGTTCTTCCATTCAGTGTAATGCATGTCAACTAGGAAAACATCATCGTGTGTCCTTCCCAGCCTGTATATGTACACAATCATCTCATATGTTTGATTTAGTTCATATAGATGTTTGTGGTCCATTCCGAACCACTAGTTACGATGGCTATAGATAATTTCTTACATTTGTGGATGATTTTTCTAGAATGACATGGCTTTACTTACTTTCTACTCGTGATGAAGTTTTTTCACTAATTTGTGAGTTTTACAGGTTGGTTTTAGTTCAATTTTTGACGTCAATAAGATCATTCGAACTAACAACACCCTTGAGTATACCCAAAAGGTCGTCGCCTCCTTTTGTTGTGAAGTTGGGATGATTCATCAATGCTCTTGTGCATACTCTCCACAACAAAATGGCAGTCGAGCGCAAAAATCATCATTTACTTGACATTACATGCTCTCTTCTCATTCATGCCAACTCACCTAAGTCTTTTTGGTCAGATGTTGTCCTCACTGCTTGCTTTCTTATTAATCGTCAACCTTCCTATGTCCTCGGGAAGCGCACTGCTTTTTCCATTATTTACACTCAATCCAAACCATTCCCCTTACTTCCTCGTGTTTTTGGTTGTCGCCTTTGTTCATAATTTTGATCCTAAGGCTGACAAACTTTCCCCCCGATCTATCTGAACGGTGTTTCTCGGTTATCCTTGTTCTAAAAAAGGATACAAGTGTCTTGAACCTAACTCTGGAAGAATCTATATCTCTGCATATTTCACCTTTCATGAGGATGAAATGTTCTTTTCATCCACCTCACCCCCCATTGATCACACTGATACTATGGTTTCATTTCCTGATCCATTCATCCCACTAATACCACCACCATCTCCATCATCCCCAACACCAAACAGGCACATGGAAGATGAGTTATCGGCTACATCTGCTTCATCTTCATCAATTCCGGACCAATCCAATCTACCAGTGGCACTACGCAAAGTTATACGCTCTTGCACTATCAAGCATCCCATTTCCAATACTTGTTGTCTAGCACGTCTTTCTTCTTCTGCATCAGCTTTTACTACTGCCTTGGACACAACATATGTTCCCAAGTGTCCAACAGATGCTCTGCGTCATCCTGGTTGGAAAGCTGCCATGATGGAAGAAATGCGCTCTCTCCACGAAAAACAAGACATGGGATCTTGTGACTCCACCAGTAGGAAAAAATAATATAGGTTGTCGATGGGTTTTCTCTGTAAAGCATGATTCGGATGGTTCTATCGAAAGACTCAAGGCGTGCCTAGTTTCCAAAAGATTCACACAAACCTTTGGAGTAGATTACTTTGAGACATTCTCTCCAGTTACAAGGATTGCATCTGTCTGCATCCTTATCTCCCTTGCAGCTCACCTTGACTGGCCGCTTTACCAACTCGACATCAAGAATGCATTTCTTCACGAAGATCTCCTGGAGGAAGTCTACATGCAACAACCGCTTGGGTTTGTTGTTGAGGGGGCGTCTTCACAAGAAGTATGTCATCTACGACGATCACTCTATGGCCTCAAGCAGTCTCCAAGGGCTTGGTTCAACAAGTTAAGTGATGTCCTAACTCAACTTCACTTCCAGAGATCAGCCACAGACCACTCTTTGTTCTTCTCCAAGTCCTCTAAAGGGCATGTTCTTGTTGTTGTATATGTTGATGACATTGTCATCACCGGTAATGATATGATGGGAATATCCTAGATTAAGAAGTCCTTGAATGCACATTTCCATACAAAAGACTTGGGCACTCTACGATAGTTTCTCAGAATTGAAGTCCTCCGCTCAACCTCAGGGATAAGTCTATCACAACGGTGCTATATCCTAGACCTGCTTCAAGAGGCCAACATGGCAGAAGCCAAACCAGTTGCTACCCCCATGGACTATCATACAAAGCCTATGCATGAAGGAGAACTCTTTGCTGATCCTGAAAAGTATCGTCGTAAAGTTGGGAAGCTGATTTACTTAACTATTACTCGACCAGATATTACATATGCGGTTGGGATAGTCAGCCAACACATGAGTGCACCACTCCAGGTCCATTGGTCCAGCGTTCAACGCATTATTCGCTATCTAAAGAGTGCTCCGGGATGAGGATTGCTCTACAAACATCCAAACTCCAAGGTAATCACCATCTCTGGATATGCATATGCTGACTGGGGTGGTGATTATAAAGACCGATGGTCTACTTCTGGCTATTGTGTCATAATTGGCACTCACCCAGTTTCATGGCAGAGTACAAAACAAGATGTGGTAGCTCACTCTAGCACTGAGGCAGAATATCGGCCCATGGCTCATGCATGTTGTGATCTATAGTGGGTTCGGTCCATCTTGAGTGAATTTCAAATTCCCTTTCAAACCCCAGCTACTCTATATTGTGACAACGAGGAAGCTATACACATAGCTAATAATCCAGTCTTCCACGAGCGCACAAAACACATTGAAGTTGACTGCCACTTTTTGCGGGACCTGGTCAAAGCCAAGAAAATCATCACTCCTCACATTACGATAGGTGATCAAGTTGCGGACATCCTTGCCAAACCTCTTCCTCCTGCTTTATTCAAGTATATGGGAATCAAGTTGGGACTTCACAATGTTTACTCTCCAACTTGAGGGGGTGTGTTAGCATATTTGATTAGTTGGGCTCAGGCCCATTGTATTTTCCCTTTTCTCTAATTAGCCCATGTACTCTCTGACTCCTATATATATAGGAGACCCAACTCTCTTGTATTGTTTACTAAAGAGATATTCCTTTCTTCAACTTACATATGCCTATTTCATTGGCATGAAGTTTCCACTGTCTGAAATGTATCTGACATATTTTAGTTGCATGCTTCTATGTGTGTTGGATTATCTCGCATATTCTCGAGAGAGAAGGTTGTCTGATCAGCTCCTTCAATGTATTGTATCCTAGCCAAAGTGGTATCTAAAAGTAGTATGTTCTGCTTAAATTCTGATGTCCAACTTACTAACAATGATGATCACCTTTTGCCTTGCCTTAATGTAGGTGTATGCAATCAGAGTTTCATTTTTATGCAATCCTCTTCACTAACATTGTTGCTAGCTATGCTGTTACTGATATGTTGACAATGACTTCGTGTACCTCTGTAGTTTTGCATCCTAATTTCTCTGTAGAGGTACATGAAGTCATTGTCAACATGTTAGAACTATGCTCTGGTGGAGAAGTCTACGAAGAAGCCTTAAGGAAGAATAGTTTCTCCAAGAGATTAAAGGCCATTCTCGAGAGATAAGGTTGTAAATGTTTTTTTTCTTCCTACTCTAGAAAGTCTTCTTACATGTTTTGCAGTTACTTGTTTTTTACATGTGGTGGTTGCCATGACTGGTGATGGTGTCAATGATGCACCTACTTTGAAAATGGCAAACATTGGTATTTCCATGGGAATTTCTGGAACTTAGGTGATTATATTCTCTATGGTAATTTGTATATATCTCTTCTTATCTTTTAGTAATTATTATCGATAATGATGTTTCTTCTCTTTTTATGTGTCAGTACAGGTTGCCAAGGAGGCTTCAGACATGGTTCTTGCTGATGATAACTTCAGTACAATATTTATTGTAGTTGACAAAGGGAGATCTATCTATAACAACATGAAGGCCTTCACCAGGTTATGCTCTTATTAATCATTTTATGCTTTCTTACCTTACTAAAATTCATTCAACTTATTATGTATAGACTATAGTTTTATGAGAACACTGGATGAGATTGAGTTTGATTATAATCTTTTGCTTTAACATAATTGTCAAGATTGTCAGCTTTTCCCCCTTTCTATAATCTACTTAGTTGTGTGCTTAGCTAAATGTCTAAAGCTTTGCTGCGTGGGAAACTCTATTTAGCTGACATAATGTGAATGGTACATTTGAAATTATCACCCCTGTCAAACTTATTAGCAGTGGTGAGAAGGTGGGTTCTTGTGAGGCTGCCCTTCTTGCAAAGCTCGGCATTAGGCCCTTCTCATATGGACTGGTTCTGATGTCAGTTTATGACAGTGGATCTGTATTCAGCCCTGAGGTCCTTGACCTTACTGAAGATGACCTTATTTATAAATTTGGCAATGGTGCTATCTTCCCTGATACTATCTTATTGCATGCTAGTGTTGTAAGTTTTTTTGTCTTACATTTGCAGTAAAGTGCTCAACTTTTTGCTCACTTCATGGTAGGATCCTAGCAAGTTTGTAGTTGTTGCTGCCCATGTTGCTACTTCAGGCTATGCAGTTGCACCTGCAGCTTCTGCTGCCAAGGTGGAGGAGAAGAAGGAAGAACCTACTGAGGAATATGATGACTTTATGGCCAAATTATCATATGCTATTGTTGGCTATTTAAGCAACGAGTTTCAATCAAATTAATGATCTTTTACCCGATTCAACCAAACTCCACAAGTATACGGAGGTAGTATAGTCAGGATCGAACACAAGGAGCTTTAGTAAACAACTAAACGCAACAGTCCTAATTTTCAGCAATCTAGATCAGTTTTAAAAGAAGTTGGTTGTTTAATTTCTAAGACAAGGAAATGTATAAGAGCTAAATTTATACAAGTAGAAGAGATTAACAAAAGGTTTCTAGTCAATTGATTAACGATCTTGGACAGTAGGAATTTCATTCTCATGCCATAGCACTTAGGAAACTAAGCAATCTAAACATACACAAGTTCTTATCTCAAAGGATTGATGTGTTGCATTTCATCTCCCGATATACGTGCAACGATCGCAACTTAAAACAACATTCTCATGTCTGAATTTCGTTTTAGATCACAAGAAAACCTTCAACTCATTTCCAGCTACTCTCGTGGATTAGAAAGAGTTGTTATGAAAGATACCTCCATACATTCATACTTATTTTCTCAAATCAAGCACAAATGCAGAAAACATGCACATAAAGCTGCCAACATCATATGCAAGAAGAAGGAAACCGGTATTTTCATAAATAGAGACAAGAAACATAGGTATTTAGTACGAGATCACATAGTTCCACACATGCTATGGCATGGGAGCTACTCTCCCATGCCCAAGAAGGAGAAAACTACTCGTCCATAGCTACACCTTGCACAATTTCAGAAGAAAATGAAGTTCTCAACATGAGTAAGAGAAGAAAAGACAAACAGAACCAAGATGTAACCAAGAGAAGAGGGAATTCCGGCTGAAGGACAAAATTCCTCTTCTAAAACTCCTCCAAAACGTACTAGCTTCTCGCCAAGAAACTCCTCAGAGCTGGGGAAGCTTTGCTGCAACTTGGAACTACAAATGAGAAAGGAGAAGAAGAGAAATGGCCTTCCTTCTCAAGAATATCCTTGGATCTCATCAAATTTGCCTCCTCCCTGGTCTCCTCTGCCTCTGGGACGAGCAAAGAATCTCAAATGACCAGTCGTAACTGTCCCAACACTTCCCCCCTCGTTTTAGGCTCGAATTCTCGACTTTCAAATTTCTGAAACTGCCGGCTGAACGGCGTTCAAAGTGTTTGCACGCCGTGCACTTAACAAAAAGACGGCAGTTAACTGTGTAGTGTACGTCGTGCATAGAGCATGTGCATGCCGTATGACTTTCCAGGAGCATTTGCTGAACTTCTGCGCTCCATGTGAACGTCGTGCAACGCCTTTGCACGCCGTTCATTTCTTTATGCATTCTATAGGAAAGTTGTGCGACGTGCACCATTAGTGTGCACGCCGTACAACAGTGCGTCAGGGTAAGCAGTAGTCTTTTTGGAATGTTGCACGCCGTTCAACAAGTTTGAACGCCGTGCACTTTACTGTTTCTGCACAAATAAACATTGAAATGAGTGATTTCCATGGTAAAATGGCAAGGCAAGATATGGCAAAGTATTTTAATGAAATGATGGCAAAAGTAATATGAAAAGAGACCAAATGTTGTCAAAATGAATAAAATTTGTGTGTGAAAACATGTGAAAAGATGATATATAATTCACACAACAGCTATCACTACAGCTGAGAAGAAGGATGAACCTTCATTGAAGTGTAGCTGGTCTAATCCTACAGAAGCTCACAACTACTTGGAATGCTAGAATGGAGTTGTATGTTTTTGTAAGAAAATGAGTTTGTGTACCTTTGGGGGGTCTCCAAGTGCAAATTGAGTTGATATCCAGTTAGTGATCATGTCTAGAATATGTACCATATATAGTCATATGTGATG
The DNA here is from genome assembly GCA_963693085.1 of Alisma plantago-aquatica. Taxonomy (NCBI): domain Eukaryota; kingdom Viridiplantae; phylum Streptophyta; class Magnoliopsida; order Alismatales; family Alismataceae; genus Alisma; species Alisma plantago-aquatica. The sequence continues at coordinate 1,077,396,123 of OY856413.1, read as the reverse complement.
GTGTTGTATTGAATATAAGGGGCAAGGTAAAATGTCCTCCCCGTGTAATTGTCATTTGATTATAAATAAAAAAAGTTCAATACTTCTAGAAAAATGTGTTTGGCTTCAATTGGCATTCAATTAGAAATCTTGATCATGAACTACAAATTGACTGACTAAAATCCATAAAAAATTAGTAATGTAGAACTAGTATGTCATTAATGGCTTTTTTCATAAGCCACTACATTCAATCAAAACTGTTTTATACAACAACATTATACAAAACAGTGGCATTTGTATAAAAGTCAAATGATGGATAGTGGTTTTTCTATAAGTGCCAAATGATGGTTTAGTGGCCTTTATGTGGCATTTATTCGAAGCCACTAAAGACACATGTTTAGTGGCTTTTACAACTTAAGCCACTATCTTCCTAGTGGCATTGGCACTAGAGGCATTTTTTTAAATGTCAACAAATGCCGCTAAACCTGTTTACTGGCTTTTTTTTCAGTGGCATTTCTGAAAGGCCACTAATGGGTATTTTTGTTGTAGTGGACCCAACCTTTGAAAAGAGAGAATCATGGGTGAAAGCTCAAGATGATCTGAAGGAGGCCATGAAGCTTGAAGAGATTTACTGGAGGGAGAGATCAGGGGTCAGGTGGATGAAAGAGGGGGAGAGGAACACAACCTACTTCCATGCTAAGGCCAAGGCAAGGAGAAGGATGATTACGGTTCATAGGATCCGTGGGAGAGACGGATCTTAGATTGAGGAAGAGGAGTTGATACTATAGGATGCAGAGTCTTTCATCAGGGATTTGTTCACGGAATCCTCCAAGTGCAACCCGGAGTAAGCCAGGTGGAACAACATGCCCAATTTAATCACGAAAAAAGACAACAACCTTCTACTGGCTCTGTCGAAGATGACTGAGACATGGAACACCCTGGTCTTTCGAGACAGAGATAGTGCCCCGGGACCTGATGGATTTGGGGTGACGTTATTTAGATTTGCCTGGGAGGTGATTAAAGATAGTAAGCTCACCTTTGTGAACCAGTGCTTCTGACAGACACTGATCTTCCATGGAATTCTAGCCACGAAAATCATGTTGATCCCCAAAGGGGATGAACCATCAATGCTTGGAGACTTCAGACGCATCATCATTAGCAATGTGGCTATGCGCCTGGTCTCAAAGCTTCTACCGCTGAGGATGCCCCCGACTCCCATGGATGATCTTAGAGGAGCAGAATGTGTTTGCCAAAGGTAGAGATATCACAAGCAACATTAGGATGGCCCATGAGATGTGCCACGACATTGGGCAACAGGATCTGGGGCACGAGAATCTAAACATGAAAATTGACATGTCGAAGGCCTTTGATAAGGTAGATTGGAGATTCTTGCAGAGATCAATCCAGGAATTTGGGTTCAAGGAGAAGATTCTTCAACTTCTCTTATTTCTTACCACAATGGCTTGGTTTGAATGGTGGCTCTGCTGGTTTATCTCGAGCTACAAGATGACTTAAACAGGGGGACCCCCTCTCCCCCTCGCTCTTTATCCTTGTGGAGAAATATCTGGGTTGATCTCTTAGGGTTGGGCTGAATGAAGGCTTGGTAAGGCGTTATAAGATGAGAGGGGCAGGTATGTATCCTTCCCACTTGTTGTTCGCAGATGGCATTTTTTTGTTCATCAACGCGAAGGGGAAATCAGTTACTAACTGTAAGGAGATCCTGAATCACTTTATGGAAGTTTCTAGACAACATCAAGATAGAAAGAATTAGTTCATTGAGGTTGATCCAATAATCAAGCAAATACCCAACTAACAACATTAATGAGAATTTGGATACTCAAACCAAAGGTTAGTGCATTTTCATTACAAAAATCTTCAGCTATATGGATTTTAGAATATCAAATGTCTGCTATCTTTAACCAACTTAACTGAACTCTTTTCCAAAGGATATAGCGATAAAGATTTTGGGTTTCCAGCATTCGGCTGCTAATTTAGGCTTATGCTCACGTGGAATGCTGGTTGGGGCGTTTCTATTACCCTCTTTTCATTTCTCATATCACCTAACCGTCGTTGATAGATCGGACTCACACTAGGCTAGCATAATATGTGGGCCATTGGGCCATCTTTTGCTGGGTAATGAGTGTGTAATACAAACAAAGAGTCAATTAGGAAGGTCAAGGCTAGCAAGATTTGAATCATTCTTTTCAAAATTTTCACTGTAAAATTTTGTTTTCAGATGCACTAAACATTTGGTAAAAGTATCCCGTATTCTAACTAGTGCTGCAAGTTGGATGATTTGCAAAAAATTTTGAACCATTACATGTTTTGAGCAGTCTATGATGTAGAAAAATGAGATATCAATTACAAATACACTTCTCATCAATGTACATGAATAACTTTCAGCTTTCATTTCATTCTAACATATTCCAAATTTTTCTCTTAAATATAGCCAATGGATATATAGAGGAAATAAAAGGAAAAGGGGGTTCATCTCAACAAGATAATCTCTGATCATATGAATTTTGCCATCGAAAAACAAGACATGAAAGGAAAAGACTGACACAACAGACTCAGAGAAAGAAAATTGAAATAAAGATAACAATACACAAATACTGGCCGGTTGTGCCCCCCCTAAGCTTGAAATCAGCAGTGGCCTCACTGCTTCATTCAAAACTTAAGAGGTACACAACCGGGTACCTGTCATCATGGATGAATCAAATAAAAGATCTGTCGCCCCCTTGGTCGGGGAAGAATTGGCTGACAATATCAGGAACATCCATCAGTTGTGTGGAAGGATCATGCTGCTGCTGCGGTGACTGGTGTGGCTGAAAAAACTCTGGAAAATCAGGATGTGGCTGAAAGGGCTGCTGGAATGGCTGAGGCATATGATAGTGGCCCTGAGAGATGTGCCAACTATCCATCCGGCTGACCATATCATATGTAGCTATATACTATGTGGCCAACCTATCATACCGGGTGTCGAACTGGGCGCTCGTCTGATCAAAGCGTGTTTCAATGTGATCAAACCTCCGTTGAACATACCCGAAAAGATGCTGCATGTCCGGGTTCACCCAAGTGTACCCAGTCTGAGTGCCGGTAGAAGGAAGAAGTTGCAGTGTGCCTGTAGGAGCAGGTACTGGTGTAGAAGAGCTAGCACCATGAGTAGCAGGTGCCTCATCAGGATCTAGCCCAACCCATTTCCAATTTTCTTTGTTCTTGATGTCATTCTTTGATGTGTCGGGAAGAATGAGGAACTGCTTCTTTGTGATTTTAAACTTGTACTTGTCATCATTATTACCATATCGATGCAGAACACCACAAGAGATAAGATATGAAATGTCCAACAAATTCCTTCCAGGAGTTGGCTCTAAACGTGTAAGATCAAGATTAAGCTTCATTGCAATTAGAGTAATCATGCCACCACACATAATGTCACCTCCTTCTTTTCCCTCCCTCCTCTTAATGGTGTTTAAGAGTTTTTGCACAATATAGAAACCAGAAGATATTTGTTCGTCATGCGCCATACACCATAGGAATAAAAGGTCGGTCTTACCCACAACCCCTTGTGTTTCATTCTTAGCGAACGGACCGACACTAAGAATACGATGCAAGATTTTGAAAACGGGGTTGTGGATGGAAGTAGCACGGGCCTTATTGGCATGGTGATGTGTTTCTGATGAAATCTCAGTCCAAAAACGGTCACTGTGGAAAGCTGGAGGGTAATCAATGTAGCCACCATAGCTGCAATCAAGTAACTCAGAAAAACGGCGAAGATCCATAGTGTAAGGCTTGGCCAAAAGCCAAAACTAATGTGTGGATACTGTGTCAAGCGGCGCTCAGGATCTTTTCGTGCTTTAAAAGTAGTTAGAAACTCATATACTAGACGAGGATAAGTCTTGCATACTCTTGTGCAAATGGTATGAAGACCAGTAAGAGTCAAATGGGAGTATACCTCGTTCTTGATTTTCAGCCGGTCGAGGGTGTCCTCACAAATATAGCGGGTGGGGAGAACCCTCCTAGTGATGAGGTACTGGTAAGCTGTGTCTTCCTCTGGAGTCACCCTAAACTGGGTAGAAGGTATGAAATTACCTGGAGCGGATTGGGAACCCTCACCCGGAGTTCCTGAAGTAGGCTTCCTAGCCGGGCGCTTGGTTGCTCGCTTGATGGGTGGCATTTGAGTTCTGCAGTAACTTTACACGGGGTGCAGATGTCTGAATGGCGTGTAGAAAATCAGAACAGATGCCTACAGCAACGCTTTGAACGAGGTTCAAATCGATTGAACGGCGTGCACTTCTGCAGAACTTCAAGATGCAGATTAGGTGAAATCTACACGGCGGACAGCTTTTTATCTTACACGAACGGCGTGCGGCTTTGCTGGGCGCAGCTGCTGTAGGTCGGCGCACGGCTGCTACGGATCGGCGTGGTGAAGAGGATTGGCGGCGCGAGGTGCTGCTGGGCACGGCGCACGGCTGCTCGGCGGCTCGTGAAGCTGTGGATGCTGGGCTGCTTGGAGTCGGAGAAGAAGGGAAGGTGCAGGAGGCTACACGTCGGAGAAGAATGGAGAGCAGCTGCATGGCAGACGGCGGTTGCACGGCTTCTCTTGCACGGCGGACGGAGAAGAAAAGTCGCACGGCCTTGGAGAGGCGGCTGCACGGCTCGGGTGGCTGAGAGACAAATTAGGGTTGGTGGTTAGGGCGTACACGCAGTCGGCTTTTGTTCAAATTTTTCGAACAAGTGCACGCTGTGCAAAAGGGCTGTACGCCGTGCAAAAGTCCTGAAAATTTGTTTTCTACAGCACCCAGGTGCACATCGTACAAGTCCAATTTGCATGCCGTTCACATTTCCAGAGTACTCTGCTAAAACCTGACACTCAGATGAACGCCATTCAGATTAAATGAACGTCGTGCAAATCATATCAGTTAGGCATTCTGCAATCGTTTGTCCAGATTGCACGACGTACAAGGCGATATTGCACGCCGTGCAAGATTCCAGAAAGTGTCCAGAACTTTGCTGTCTTATTTCTCCCTGTTTTGCACGCCGTGCATGGGTTTTGCACGCCGTGCAAAGTGAAATTTCCTGCAGAAAAATTGTAGCAGTAAGCACAAATTGCAACGTATTGAGTCTAGATTAAGTCTACATTATTACATTCATCCATGACAACTTATTAAGTAAACTAAAGAAAGTTCTTGAATCAAAAACTTAAAACAAATCTATCCTAATGTGGGGTCAACTCCCACAAGGTCCTCCGTTTAGAGTCCGGAGTAAGACTCTTCAATCATCTCATGCGTCTTGGAGAGGGCAAGAGGCTCCCTTGTCTAACACTTCAGAAGAAGTATAAAGTTTGCATCTCTGTCCATTCACTTTGAAGCTTCCGTCCTTTCCTTATAGTTCCACAGTTCCATACGGGAAGATCTTCAATACAAGAAATGGGCCGGACCATTTTGACTTTAGCTTTCCTGGAAACAATTTCAACCTTGAGTTAAACAATAACACTTGGTCTCCTTCTTTGAAGTCCTTCCTTCTGATTCTCTTATCATGCCATGCTTTTGTCCTCTCTTTGTATAGCTTCGCATTCTCATAGGCATCAAGACGAAGTTCTTCTAATTCCTGCAATTGTAAAAGACGTTTCTCCCCTGCTTTCTTCATATCAAAGTTCTAGAGTTTGATAGCCCATAAAGCACGGTGTTCTAGCTCCAGCGGAAGATGGCAAGACTTTCCATAGATCAGCTTGAAAGGAGTTGTCCCTATGATAGTCTTGTAGGTTGTGCGGTATGCCCACAGTGCATCATCTATCTTCAATGCCCAATCTTTCCTTGAACTAGAAACGGTCTTCTCAAGAATGTTTTTCAATTGCCTGTTGGAAACCTCCACTTGCCCAGATGTTTGAGGATGGTAGGGCGTAGAGATTTTATGAGTGACGCCATATTTGGAGAGAAGATTGTTGAATTGTCTTTCCGCAAAGTGTGTCCCTCCATCAGAAATAATAGCATGTGGGACTCCAAACCGGGGGAAAATGATCTTCTGAAAGAGCTTGATTACGAATTTGGCATCCGGTGCTTGGGTTGGAATGGTCTCAACCCATTTGGACACATAGTCAACTGCAACAAGAATATATTGATATCCACATGAAGATGGGAATGGTCCCATATAGTCTACACCCCATATGTCAAACATCTCAACTTCTAAGATAGAGTTGAGTGGCATGTCATCACGGTGGGATATGCCTCCAGTTCTTTGCCATTTATCACAAGACTTGACAAATAGATTCACATATTTGAACAATGTAGGCCAATAGAAACCGGCTTGAAGTATTTTTGCTGCAGATTTCTCTCCTCCAAAGTGGCCTCCATAAGATGAATCATGGCATTCAGAAATAATAGTAGGAATTTCCTCTTCAATCACACAACGGCGAATTAACCCATCACTCCCATGTTTGAACAAGAAAGGATCATCCCAATAGTAAAATTTGACTTCACTAAAGAACTTCTTCTTTTGTTGAAACGTTAAACCCGGTGGAAGTTGTCCTGTAGCAAGGAAATTAGCTATGTCGACAAACCACGGCACTTGAACGGATGACAACGCATAGAGTCGTTCAATTGGCAGATGATCATCAATAGGTAATGAGTCTTCAGCCCTTGTGGACAGTCTAGAAAGGTGGTCGGCAACATTGTTTTCAGTTCCCTTTTTATCACGGATTTCAAGATCATATTCTTGTAGAAGCAATACCCAGCGGATGAGGCGTGGCTTGGCATCTTTTTTACTCAGCAAGTATTTGATTGCAGCATGATCAGTGTACACTATCACCTTAGATCCCACGAAGTATTGTCAGAATTTTTCGAAAGCATACACAATGGCTAGCATCTCCTTCTCCGTAGTTGTATAGTTGATTTGTGCATCATTAAGGGTTTTGCTTGCATAATAGACAGCATGAAGTTTCTTGTCCTTCCTCTATCCTAGCACTGCTCCTACAGCATAATCACTTGCATCACACATCAACTCAAATGGAGCATCCCAATCCGGAGGTTGAATGATAGGGGCAGAAATGAGAGCCTCCTTGAGTGTAGAAAAAGCCTTTTGGCATTCATCATCAAACACAAATTTTGCGTCCTTTACAAGAAGAGAACATAATGGCTTTGCCATTTTTGAGAAGTCCTTGATAAATCTTCTATAAAAACCTGCATGTCCAAGGAAACTTCGGATGTCTTTGACTGAAGATGGGGTAGACATTTTCTCAATAGCTTCAACTTTTGCCCTGTCAACTTCAATACCCTTATTAGATACCACATGTCCTAGCACTACACCGGATTGTACCATAAAATGGCACTTATCCCAATTTAACACTAGGTTAACCTTTTTGCATGTGGCTAAGACTAAAGACAAATTTGACAAGCATTGATTAAATGAATCACCATATACACTAAAATCGTCCATGAAAATTTCCATTATGTTTTCAATGAAATCTGAGAAAATCGCCATCATACACCGTTGAAAAGTAGCGGGAGCGTTGCAAAGACTGAAAGGCATGCGGCGATAAGCATAGGTACCATAGGTGCAAGTAAAAGTGGTCTTTTCTTGATCGGGCGGATAGATAGTAATCTGAAAAAATCCAGAATACCCGTCCAAGTAACAAAAATATGAATGCTTTGCAAGGCGTTCTAACATTAAATCAATGAAAGGCAATGGGAAATGGTCCTTGCGGGTTGCCTTGTTTAAACGTCGGTAGTCAATACACATACGCCAGCCTGTGACCATGCATGTTTGTATTAACTCATCATTTTCTCCTTTTATGACAGTTTCACCCCCCCTTCTTAGGTACTACATGAATAGCACTAACCCAGGGGCTGTCACCAATGGGATAAATGATTCCGGCATCCATTAATTTAAAGATTTCTTTCTTAACCACATCAAGCATGTTTTGATTTAAATGCCTAGGTGGTTCAACAGTTGGTTTGGCATCATCTTCCATGTTTATTCTATGCATACAAATTTTAGGATGAATGTCTTTCAAATCATCAATAGAATAACCAGTGACATCTTTATATAACCGCAGTTCATCAAGCAATTTATTCTCTTGTTCATTGGTTAATTCATCATTTATGATAATAGGAGATGAGGAGTTTGGATCAAGAAAAGCATACCTCAGCCCCGGTGGAAGGGCCTTTAGTTCTACCTTATTCTATGTTGTTCCTTCATCAACCTTTTCTTCATCATGTAGAGCTTCCACATTATTTGCTTGTTCTTTGAAAATAGGAATAGCTTCAGAATTTTCAGAAACGTGATTTTCAGCAATAACATCATCACAATAGTTTATTATGAATTCAATCATGTCATCAACAAACTCTTCTATGGGATCAACGGTGTCAAACAAATAGATTTCTTTGACTTGTGTGAGTGCTTTCATGGCATCAGAAATAGAGAACTCTATCTCTTCTTCACCCACACGGAGAGTTAACTTTCCTTCTCTAACGTCTATGAGGCAACCGGCAGTCCGCAAGAAAGGTCTTCCAAAAAGAACTGGATTGCGGGGAGTCTCCACCATATCAAGAACTACAAAATCACATGGTATATAGAACTTTCCAATTTGTACAAGTATATCTTCTAATACACCTTTTGGGTGCTTAAGAGAATGATCGGATAACTCTATAACCATCTTGGTTGGCTTTAGATCACCTAGGTCTAATTCCTGCCATAGAGTGGTTGGAATGAGACTAATGCTAGCCCCCAAATCCACTAGACCTTTATCAAATGTGACATTGTTGATCTTGCATGGCAATGTGAAAGTTCCCATATCATCCAGCTTTTCCGAAATAGTTGGAGTGTGGTTTTGAATAATAGAACTCACACGTTCAGAAAGCTTAACTGTTTCTACTTGATCAACCCTTCTCCTTCTAGACAAGATATCTTTAAGGAACTTGGCATAGGAAGGCATTTCAGCAATAATATCAGTGAAAAGGAAGATTAACTTGCAACTTGCTAAGAATGTCCATAAATTTCTTGAACTTGATATCATCCTTATTGTTGACAAGCCTGTGAGGGAAAGGTGTAGTAGCTTTAAAAGATGGTGGCTCTTCAATTTTACCTTTCTCCTTGCTGCAAATAGGAATACTAGGCTCTTCTTCATTAAGTATCTTCATGTCCTTTTCCTTAGATGGCGAAGATCTTTCAATCTCAGCCCCACTCCTTAGAATGATAGCATTGGCCTGCTGTCTCGGATTTACTTCCAGCACACTAGGGAGAGAACCGGATTGTTGTCCTTGTTGAGAAAGAGCTTGTTGAGCTATTTGATTCTCTAGCATTTTTGTGTGAGTGGATATGCTGTCCACTTTGGCGGAGAGTTGAAGAATAGCATCTTTAAGTAGCTTGTCATTCCCCCTAAACTCTTCATTTTGCTGAGTTTGTGTGTTTATGAATTTCTCCATCATAGCTTCAAGCGAGGAATTTTGAGGTTGTTGTTGCTGCTGATAACTTCTGTTGTTGTAACCCTGCGGATTACCTTGGCGGTTGAACTGTGATTGCTGCGGTGGTTGTTGTTGCCCCTGCTAAAAATTTTGAGCATTGCTAGTATTCTTGTAAGAGAAGTTGGGGTGATCCCTCCACCCTGGATTATATTGATTTGAATAAGGATTATATTGCTTATTCCTCTGCATCTCAATAGCATTAACCTGTTCAAGATCTCCCCCCATAGTGTTGGGAGCAAAACATTGTGAAGAAGTATGCCCTGGATTACCACAAGCTTCACATGTGGCTTCAGCAGATTGAACCGGCAATGTAGTCAGCTTCTCAAACTTTTGAGTAAGAATGTCTAGTTTTGTAGCAATGAGATCAATGACATCAACGGTGTATTTTCCTCCTTGCTTTGGGGTTGAAGAACTTGCAGTAGACGATGATGATTTAGTTCCCCTATCACCTCCCCACTGGCAATGGTTGAGTGATATGTCTTCAATGAGGTCATAGGCCTCCCTGTAGGACTTAGTCATAAGAGCACCACCGGCTGCGGCATCTAGAGTCAGCCGGGTGTTGTAGAACAGTCCGTTATAGAAGGTCTGAAGAAGTAACTAATTTGTAAGACCATGGTGTGAGCAAAGACGTTGAAGGTCTTTAAACCTCTCCCATGTATCATAGAGAGTCTCATCATCGTTTTGAGAAAAGTTTGTAAGTTGGTTCCTCAAATGAGCAGTTTTGCTGGGTGGAAAATACTTTGCAAGAACGACATTAAGAAGCTGATCCCAGGTTTTAATAGACTTCTTTGGTAAAGACAAAAGCCAAGACTTGGCTTTATCTCTTAGCATAAAAGGAAATAGCATAAGTCTTATCACATCAACAGATACACCGTTAATTTTGAAAGTGTTTAAGTACTCCAAAAATTCTGCAATATGAAGACCTGGGTCCTCATTGGTGGTACCTCCAAAACGGTTCTGTTGAATCATCTGCATCATAGAAGGAGCAATAGAGAAATTGTTCGCTTCTACGACTGGCAAGTCAATGGCTCCACATATGTTGGTGGCAACCGACATAGCAAAATCCTTCAATGGACGATCGTCTTCCATGGTTGAAGTGCTTGGTGAAGCTCCTTCAACGGATGAAAAAGATGGCGTGGATGATGATGAAGATGGTGATGGTGGTTATGGAGTACCCTCTAGTAGTAACTGTTCCTTTCTCCTTGATCTCCTCAAGCTTGAAATACTCCTCTCTATTTCAAGGTCTAACAATGGGGTTGTTTGGAGACCTCGTTGTGAGTGATGCATGCAACCTGAAAATAACAAGAAAATTTTGAGAACACAACTAAAAGGTATGTGGAAATTTCGAAAATGAAATTGATGATCTAGTCTCGAATACTAATCAGCAGTTATTACTCCAATTAATTTACCGTAGCTCCCCGGCAACGGCGCCAAAAACTTGTTGGCTATTTAAGCAACGAGTTTCAATCAAATTAATGATCTTTTACCCGATTCAACCAAACTCCGCAAGTATACGGAGGTAGTATAGTCAGGATCGAACACAAGGAGCTTTAGTAAACAATTGAACGCAACAGTCCTAATTTTCAGCAATCTAGATCGGTTTTAAAAGAAGTTGGTTGTTTAATTTCTAAGACAAGGAAATGTATAAGAGCTAAATTTATACAAGTAGAAGAGATTAAAAAAAGGTTTCTATTCAATTGATTAACGATCTTGGACAGTAGGAATTCCATTCTCATGCCATAGCACTTAGGGAACTAAGCAATCTAAACATACACAAGTTCTTATCTCAAAGGATTGTTGTGTTGCATTTCATCTCCCGATATACGTGCAACGATCGCAACTTAAAACAACATTCCCATGTCTGAATTTCGTTTTAGATCACAAGCAAACCTTCAACTCGTTTCCAACTACTCTCGTGGATTAGAAAGAGTTGTTATGAAAGATACCTCCATACATTCATACTTATTTTCTCAAATCAAGCACAAATGCAGAAAACATGCACATAAAGTGGCCAACATCATATGCAAGAAGAAGGAAACCGGTATTTTCATAAATAGAGACAAGAAACATAGGTATCTAGTACGAGATCACATAGTTCCACACATGCTACGGCATGGGAGCTACTCTCCCATGCCCAAGAAGGAGAAAACTACTCGTCCATAGCTACACCTTGCACAATTTCAGCAGAAAATGAAGTTCTCAACATGAGTAAGAGAAGAAAAGACAAACAGAACCAAGATGTAACCAAGAGAAGAGGGAATTCTGGCTGAAGGACAAAATTCCTCTTCTAAAACTCCTCCAAAACGTACTAGCTTCTCGCCAAAGAAACTCCTCGGAGCTGGGGAAGCTTTGCTGCACCTTGGAACTGCAAATGAGAAAGGAGAAGAAGAGAAATGGCCTTCCTTCTCAAGAATATCCTTGGATCTCTTCAAATTCACCTCCTCCCTGGTCTCCTCTTCCTCTGGGACGAGCAAAGAGTCTCAAATGACCAGTCGTAACTGTCCCAACACTTCCCCCCTCGTTTTAGGCTCGAGTTCTCGACTATCAAATTTCTGAAACTGCCGGCTGAACGACGTTCAAAGTGTTTGCACGCCGTGCACTTAACAAAAAGATGGCAGTTAACTGTGCAGTGTACGCCGTGCACGGAGCATGTGCACGCCGTACGACTTTCCAGGAGTATTTGCTGAACTTCTGTGCTCCATGTGAACGTCGTGCAACGCCTTTGCACGCCGTTCATTTCTTTCTGCATTCTACAGGAAAGTTGTGTGCCGTGCACCATGAGTGTGCATGCCGTACAACAGTGTGTCAGGGTAAGCAGTAGTCTTTCTGGAATGTTGCACGTCGTTCAACAAGTTTGAACGTCGTGCACTTTACTGTTTCTGCACAAATAAACATTGAAATGAGTGATTTCCATGGTAAAATGGCAAGCCAAGATATGGCAAAGTATTTTAACGAAATGATGGCAAAAGTAATATGAAAAGAGATTAAATCTTGTCAAAATGAATAAATTTTGTGTGAAAACATGTGAAAAGATGATATATAATTCACACAACAGCTATCACTGCAGCTGAGAAGAAGGATGAACCTTCATTGAAGTATAGCTGGTCTAATCCTACAGAAGCTCACAACTACTTGGAATGCTAGAATGGAGTTGTATGTTTTTGTAAGAAAATGAGTTTGTGTTCCTTTGGGGGGTCTCCAAGTGCAAATTGAGTTGATATCCAGTTAGTGATCATGTCTAGAATATGTACCATATATAGTCATATGTGATGGTGTTGTATTGAATATAAGGGGCAAGGTAAAATGTCCTCCCCGTGTAATTGTCATTTGATTATAAATAAAAAAAGTTCAATACTTCTGGAAAAATGTGTTCGGCTTCAATTGGCATTCAATTAGAAAACTTGATCATGAACTACAAATTGACTAACTAAAATCCATAAAAAATTAGTAATGTAGAACTAGTATGTCATTAATGGCTTTTTTCATAAGCCACTACATTCAATCAAAACTGTTTTATACAACAACATTATACAAAACAGTGGCATTTGTATAAAAGTCAAATGATGGATAGTGGTTTTTCTATAAATGCCAAATGATGGTTTAGTGGCCTTTATGTGGCATTTATTCGAAGCCACTAAAGACAAATGTTTAGTGGCTTTTACAACTTAAGCCACTATCTTCGTAGTGGCATTGTCGCTAGAGGCATTTTTTTAAATGTCAACAAATGTCGCTAAACCTGTTTACTGGCTTTTTTTCAGTGGCATTTCTGAAAGGCCACTAATGGGTATTTTTTTTGTAGTGGACCCAAACCTTTGAAAAGAGATAATCATGGGTGAAAGCTCAAGATGATCTGAAGGAGGCCATGAAGCTTGAAGAGATTTACTGGAGGGAGAGATCAGGGGTCAGGTGGATGAAAGAGGGGGAGAGGAACACAACCTTCTTCCATGATAAGGCCAAGGCAAGGAGAAGGATGATTACGGTTCATAGGATCCGTGGGAGAGACGGATCTTAGATTGAGGAAGAGGAGTTGATACTACAGGATGCAGAGTCTATCAACAGGGATTTGTTCACGGAATCCTCCAACTGCAACCCGGAGTAAGCCAGGTGGAACAACATCCCCAATTTAATCACGGAAAAAGACAACAACCTTCTACTGGCTCTGTCGACGATGACCGAGACATGGAACACCCTGGTCTTGCTAGACAGAGATAGTGCCCCGGTACCTGATGGATTTGGGGTGACGTTATTTAGATTTGCCTGGGAGGTGATTAAAGATAGTAAGCTCACCTTTGTGAACCAGTGCTTCTGACAGGCACTGATCTTCCATGCAATTCTAGCCACGAAAATCATGTTGATCCCCAAAGGGGATGAACCATCAATGCTTGGAGACTTCAGACCCATCATCATTAGCAATGTGGCTATGCACCTGGTCTCAAAGCTTCTACCGCTGAGGATGCCCCCGACTCCCATGGCTGATCTCAGAGGAGAAGAATGTGTTTGCCAAAGGTAGAGATATCATAAGCAACATTAGGATGGCCCATGAGATGTGCCACGACATTGGGCAACAGGATCTGGGGCACGAGAATCTAAACATGAAAATTGACATGTCGAAGGCCTTTGATAAGGTAGATTGGAGATTCTTGCAGAGATCAATCCAGGAATTTGGGTTCAAGGAGAAGATTCTTCAACTTCTCTTATTCCTTACCACAATGGCTTGGTTTGAATGGTGGCTCTGCTGGTTTATCTCGAGCTACAAGATGACTTAAACAGGGGGACCCCCTCTCCCCCTCGCTCTTTATCCTTGTGGAGAAATATCTGGGCTGATCTCTTAGGGTTGGGCTGAATGAAGGCTTGGTAAGGCGTTATAAGATGAGAGGGGCAGGTATGTATCCTTCCCACTTGTTGTTCGTAGATGGCATTTTGTTGTTCATCAACACAAATGGGAAATCAGTTACTAACTGTAAGGAGATCCTGAATCACTTTATGGAAGTTTCTAGACAATAAATTAACCTTGAGAATTTGGAGTTCATTTACCAGGGGAACACGCCAGACCTGTCAGCCCAGCTCAAGGCAATCTTGGGTTTCCCCTGCCAGACTGAGACCTTCACCTACCCCGGGATACCTCTTCCCCTTGGGAGAGTGCCCATGTCGGCTTACGAACCCCTGGTGATGAAGATCGAGAGCAAGACAGCGGGATGGCAAGGGAGGCTGTTGTCCATGGGAGGGCGTCTCACTCTAGTTTGATATGTCTTGTCTTCGGTTCCATTGTACGCTTTAGTGGTAGCCACGATTCATAAAGGGGTGATTTGCAGGATCGAGAAATTGATAGCCAGGTTCATTTGGAACTCCACTGAGGAACATCATTGGTGTCAATGGGTGTGCTGGGATTGGGTGACTAGGCTAACGTCGGAGGGAGGATTGGGCCTACAATGCCTTACAGAGGTCCAGAAGGGCATGCTTCTTAAATTTGTGTGGATAGCTCTCTAGGGGAGCTCTGTTTGGGTGGTGTTTTGTCGAAGGAAATACAACAGAAGGAAAAAAAACAACTGATACACTCCACCCGTCATGGCTTAAAAGAGGATCTTTTGCTTCTCCTTACTGGAAGCAGGTCTGGGACTCCTTCCCAACCCTTCTAGACTTTGCAAGATGGGAGATTAATGGGGGGATATGCCGTTCTGGATGGCTAGATGGAGCGATATTCTCCCTCAACAGCACGTGCGCCCAGGAGTGGAAATCTTGTCGGAGCTGTGTATTCGTGATCTGTTTCTAGCCGACGGTGAATGGGATTGGCATTGGATCTCCTCACTGCTAGAGGAGGAGGGGGTGAAGGCAGTTGGGGAAGTCCAACATAAGGACGTACCGAGAGAGACAGCTTGTTGTGGGAGCCAGTGATGGATGGGTCTTTCTCCACTAGATCAACAAAGAAGGTTTGTCGAGGGCGTACTAATGCCCTTCCCTTCGTGAGATGGGTATGGACGTGGCATATACTTTTGAAGATGGAGGTTTTCACATGGAAAATCCTAAATTCGGCAGTCCTCGTTGATGCTAGGATAAGAGACTGCCACACACCCGTGGTATCGAGATGTGAATGCTTCTCAGAGGGTGAAATCGAGTCGACTGGCCATCTCCTTCTTGAGGGGGAACTGGAGAGGTACCTATGGGGGAAGGTGGACGAGGTCCTGAGTCTGACCAGTCCCCATGGGGCCTCTATATCATCAATGTTGCACCAATATTGGGCATAGGCGAGCATAACATCCCTAGGAGGATTCTCCTCAGACATTCTCCCTGCGATTACATGCTGGAACATTTGGACCCAAAGGTGTCGGAGGAGATTTGAAGGACGGAGAGAACAAACGACGTTTATTTGGGAAAGGATCAGGAGAACGACTATTGAAGCCTGTAGGGGAGTGGTTTTCAATAAGGAGGAAGACCAAGAGTAGGCGGCTATTATGTTGTTGCACGGCTTTTCACCTCATGGGGTGAGATTTAGGAAAACTGAGATGGTACGATGGTTACCACCGGTGAGGGGCACGGTCAAGATGAACATCGGTGCTATTCCCTTTGATAGAAGAAAGAGGAAGCCATCAACGGTCGAAGACATCATTCGAGATGACACGGGGGAGTGTATCTTCGCTTTTGCAGCGAGCTTAGGGGAAGAAATCGGGCTGGAGGCCGGAGTGGTTGCTGCGAGCTGCACATGTAATATCTGTAAAATCACCGGACATGGTTTCACCTGCTTGGAGGTAGAAGATACGAGATTACGGAGCGCGATTAAAGGAAGTTGTGTAGCACCGTTGAGAAAGAGGAAGGAGGTGCGAGAGATCATCGAGTTCCTCCGAGGTGAATCCTCAAGTTGTCACCTCATAACTAAAGAGGCTAATGAGGCGGTTAACTCGCTGGCAAGGTACGCGAGAACACACCCACCGCTAATATGTCATACGGCGGCAAGACTTCCACAGATAGCGAGAGACATAGTTCACAGAGACAGTATAGGTATACCCCATAGTAGAGAGATTCTTACTACACACTTTTGAGTTGGGTGAAGTATAGAGACATGTCTTTTTTTTTTGGAGTTTTTTTTGGGGATTTTGTCAGCTAACATGTATTGTATATTATTAGTTTGCTGAGTTAGCTTGCGGGGAGACGAGATGAATTAAAACCTCTCGGTTAAAAAAAATGTGTTGAGGATCTGTTGGTGACCACGCCGAGGAGGGGGAGTAGGAAGAGATGGCTAGGTGGTTGTAACCAAACGAGGAGACCGTGAAAGCCCGCCAGCTACATCATAACTGCCTGGTGACGATAATCTGCACATAACGTACAGGCTGGCTGGATCGGCTGTATTCATCCCGTGCCTAGTGATTGACCACGAACACCATATGGCAGAAGACTGTTAGGCCTAGTTTGGATAAGGACTTTGTAAATTCTGGTAGTTACCTATATAATTATACAACTTTTGATATTGGGGGGTACAGGAGCTGAGGTAAGGCCAGTAAAGCGACCAGTTTCTTGGAAGGATAGACACGTGGGATGCGTGATACAGGGAGCACGGACTGGCAGTTCTAAAGCTCGCCGTTCATGGAGTCATTTGCGATTACCATTTTTCTACTAAATCATATGCACAACGGTAAATAACGAATACAGCAGAGCAACCGTTAATGTTAATTCTTTATGTATGTCCTGCATCAATTGCAGGCAGTTAGAATTACGGCGGCCAAACTAGCCGTTACAAATTGATGGCAGGCTTGCAAAAGGGAATGGCGTGCTTGTTATGATATTGTAAAGGCGTAAGAATCCAGAAACAAAGACTAGGGAGAGATAGCGACTTTCCTCCATGTTAGACATGCATTTCCATGGGCGCGGATCCATACGGTTCTTGACGTTGATTTTCGAAATATTGTGTCAAAGACCCCCTTGGGCTTGTCAGGTCAACGCCCAAGACGCCGCTGCAACTTATGTTTCATTATTTCAACCGGTGAATAAGTCTTGTTAATATTTGACACATGTGCAATTTAATTAACAAGTTCAGGCAGATCCAATAAGAAACGAAGATCAAACAAAGCAGGAGAACATAAATAAAAAGAGTCAGAATTCGTAAACCAGACCATTCGTGAGAAACAAACGTGATACTTAAAGAAATTAGTGCTGGCACGAACCTGGAGCACAGGAACCACCGCCTGACAGGTTGTGTCTCGAAGAAAGATGATGAACGACTTTGTCACTTTCACGAGAGAGATCTCCAAGCGACAACATGAGCGACGGCAGAAGGAGTCCGTGCCCGGCCAGGCCAAGCCAGGCCTGACGTGGCGCGCGCGTGTATTGTGATGTGGTAACCCACCAACCAAAGAGACGAGCATAACTTCCTCCTAGAACCCCTTGGACACTAGTGCCCTATGTGATCCTACATATAAGGACCACAAAAGTTCTAGGAGTGAGCAATATGGGATAAAACGTCTTTGTCATTTACATTAGAGACAAAACTACTTTTCTCATATGTATTCGCTGCACTACATTAGGCTTAACCCATGCTATATACATGACTGCAACAGCTGGACATCTCATGAACAAATTGGACAGCTACATGTATACTAATTTGTACGACAAAGCAACTGTTTGTACAAGTAAATCAAGATAAAATAATCCACCAAAAACCCTGAGTATCTATAGGCGAAACAAAATCAGGAGGTATGACTTTGCTATTAAATTGGAGCCCAAAAAAAGGTTGAACAGGATGTTTTTCTTTATAGAGATTAAGTGCGTCTAGCTGTAATTAAGCTTATGAAAAAGTTGATGCTGACAATGTGACATCTGAAAATAGCTGATTTTGGCGTCCACTTTTTAATTTGAACATAAAAATAACCGGCATGTCCAATGCATTTTTTAAGCGGACGAGGCACACAAGTGTGTGATGACCTCTTTTGCATTCTGATCACAAGGTGGGTGGATGCACGAGCCCGAGATGCTGCTCACGTCTGTTGTGGATCAACTCCGTCGCCTAAAAAGATTCTTGTGTTGTGCATACCATATCGAAGCTTTATGGTATGGGTGGAGTTGGCAGCTATTCTGTCTCCTTTTTAGTTATTTGGATGAGGCCTCCGTTCTTATATCGCCTTGTCCTCTTATAGTGATTTTATAATTGAAAAATAATGTTAGCCCGGCAGTGGAATAACACGAACATACGTCAGGAGGATTCAAACAAGTCAATCCACACGGCCGAGAAAAGAAGATGGTTTATATGACTGGACTAGATTAGTTCTGATTTCATCTTTATTAAATGGATAATTGTTTTGTTCTACACCACGACGGTTGCCGAGGGGTAGGCCTCTACAATTTGTAAGGGCTCGTCTGGTTCTGTGTAATTGCAAGACTCATCACGAATTTGAAAACAAGAAATCAAATGTCTGGAATTACGCAAGGGTTTGGTTCCATGTTGTTTACGGACGACGAAGACAAATAGAGATGACGTCTGCTGGTCCAGGGAACGTTGTTGGCATGAATCAAATATTAAAATCAAGCAGGAGCGGGGTGGAATGAAGATGCCGGTAAGTTAGTAGATATGGCAGGCAGTCTGCAGCAGGATGCTTGAAAACGAACCGCGCCCAAAATGCTTGCGGTTGGTTTTCTCAATTTTCTGTAGAGTTGGAAAACACCGTGCGGTTTGTTTCCAGGGTGCGGGTTCGTCCTACGTTCAACCAAACGGATGAAAAGGAACACACAACAGATTTTCAACTGCTCGAGTTGGTTTGTAGCACAACCAAACGTGCCCTAAGTGAAGAATCCATCAGATTTTGCATCTACATCATGTTCTCTGGTGTCAAATTTTGACTCCAAACATGTCAGCCGGGGTTACAGTAGCCTAGGAAGGAGAAGGAATGCAAGCGATTTAAGATCTGGAACTGAGTTTAGTCATGTAATCCTCCTTTCCTGACTAATTGTGTGTTTCTGATTGTTTATCATTTAATTAGTAAAGCCAGATCAAAGGTTGACAAACCTTTGCAAACAACTAATGTCGTTTAGGCCTCATGAGAAAATAAAAAGGATAACAAATGAACTATACTCTAGCACCTGAAAGGACTTATATCAAAGAAATACAATCTCAAGCACCTATGAAAGTCATATACACATTTTGATCCTGATTTGAGATACGAAAAGGATAATAAGGTCTTGTAAGGACATTTAACCCATCTGATGAAGGAAGTTGTGTTTGCGATTAGGATTGGGGCCAAAATATGGTAAGCAATGTTTCCGGCCATCTATACATGTTGTCTTTAGCATAGCACACCCTCTTTGATGAATTTTACATAAATTCCTCTCTTAAACTTAATGGTACACAATTTCTGTATTTTTCATAATGCATAACTGAGGATATTGTAGGAAAATCAGGGTGACCAATAAGCAAGAGGAAACAAAAAATATAAAGTCTAATTCTCCTTAATAGTAAGATTGTTTCAACAACAATGAAACTAGGAAGGAAGGTAATAAGAGTTATACATGGTCCTAGAGAAAGTCCAGTGACAACTCTTGATACAATATTGTGTTTCTCCTCCAAACAACAACATGCTTCTTCTTTGGTAGCACTCAAACAGTCGTCAGAAATGACCTCCTAGTCTGGCACCTCAGATGGCGGTTGACAGAGTTCTCCTAGCGACAGAAGCCTCCTATAGAAATCCACGCGCACCACCAGAAACTCCACGTTGTGCTACCAGAGCCAACATGAATGAGTTGTCCCTTTCAAATGTCAACCTACTAGATTTGGTATGCTCTCCCAAAATTGTCTCTCCCTTTCTATCCCTCCCTTTATTGGGTAAAACTTACTCGGGCTCTCTATTGGTTACCACAACTAGAGAGGACTATAATTGTCAGAGCCAACTGTTGTGTTCATAGAGGCCCCCAGTACCCCTCTATTTATAGGAGGCTATGGTCAGTATTCTCATTCTATGCAGGAGTCAAAAGGGTCAAATTCACATATTTTTGAGAACCTACACACAGTGAACCAGTCAGTTTGTGTAGTTTTTTATTCTGAATCACATTGGTATCCAATGTATGATTAATGTACAACATAACATCAACAAAATCCTTAATCCAATCAAATTGGCCATTGAATCGGGTGGTTAATCCCATAAACCAATCGGTTGGGACTAGTGAACCGGTCGGTTTGTTATGTGAACCAGTTGTTTCATACCCTGGTTTAGCCATTAATCAGTCAATGTTGATTCCAATTAACCTGACACTCCAACCGATTGGTTTAACACCTTAACCGACCGGTTTAGAGTCCAGTCAATCAATTTTGAACCTCAGTTGTTTAATTGAATACCTAAACACCTTTAGTGATCAATGTAAACATCATCCATGAATATACTCTTTTAATTCAAGTGTATCCTAGGCATGTGACCCTATAGGTCCAAGATAATGTTGGAAGAGAATGTCCATAACCAACTTATGACATCACAAGTAATGAACAGTATCTGGCAATAAATCATTGTTACCCAAGTAGTTTGGAAAGTTGGAGAACAAATTCAACCTACAATATGTGATCAATGTTACCATGATCGTATAGTTCCTTTGTCTCTGATATTCAGATTGAACTTGAGGCATGGAATCATCATCCTCTCAGCATTCAATATATATTCCTTGAACTAGAGTAGAATGTCTGAGATTTATGTGAGTTCACATATCACATATTTAATCACATGAGTATGGTCGTACATTTCTCAGTCTCACTTATCAACATTGCATGGATATCAATCTCCTGTAGGAGGGACAAATAGCATCTACATCACTCACTCTCTATCCCCATGTGTCACAGTGCTCCCTAGCATCACCTTCATGGCAACCCTTATTTAGGATCACGGTGGATGATGTCAAATTATATGAATGACATGTGATGAATGTAGTGACTTGGTCTAACAAACACAATCACCACTATCACTATGAGAGTTGATTATGACTACCTTTCTGTGGTCTTTATGTATCACTCTCATGGTGGGTCTATTTGAAACATTGTTCTCTATCATGTACATATGTGCTTGACTTGATATCACATATCATGACTAATGAGACTCTGCCATCAGTCAACACACACTCTAGTATTGTGTGTTATTGTTTTTGATTTTGCTTCCACTATAATATCTGACTAGGAACATAACAAGAATATATGTACTCTTATCAAACACATGATCTCATTGTTCAGGTCCTCAACCTGAAGACATATGTCATTGAGTAACATCATTCTTTAGACATCTGCTATGTTTGTGTCATCATCTCTTATTGAGGAAAACATAATAGATAGAATGACCTTTATAATTATTAAATCAATTATCTAATTCCCCATTGCCATCATCATATGATTGTCTCTCTTGGCATACATACCTACAGACTCCCACTTTCACTTAGATCCAATTTCTCAAAAATCTTATTCCAAGTGATCATAACATGTCTGTCATGTTTCTGCTGCTCAAGCAATTTTACAGCATGTTAGCAACGTTTGCTTCAAGTTGGTATATTTCAAGTTTCACACCTCCTTGTTGTGCGACCTTTCACATGAGATGGAAGTGTCGTAATCTGGTATCTGGAATTCCCAGCATATCCAGTAGCTCCATTATTGTCACAATATGTCTACTGTGTCATCAATGGTTGGAACCTCCCATAAGTTCATCTTTATGAACTTCTTGATCCATACAATATCCCCTTTAATTCTCATAACAAAGAGATACTCAACTTCTATTGTAGATTTAAACAACTTTCATTAGCCCAAAATCCTTTCCACGTTACAATTCTTGTTTATGGTCAAACCTAATTTTAGATTGTAATCATTAATTTTATTTGTCATTTCAGAACCATGCATCAGTGTAACCCTTTACACCCAACTTGTAATGACCCTGACCTGGGTTATGAGGTAACCCTATTTTTTTTGGCTAAGTAAGTTTCTTAGAACTTGAATATCATCCTCTAAAGTGTTTTTCTATCATGTTACAAACTTATGTTTCAAATTTGATCCTGTTTGAATAATGTTTGAGCAATGTTCTCATGTTTTGGACCAGAATGCAATTTACCCAAGATAAGGGGTTATAGTGCAATTTGTCATATTTTGTACATGCCTAATGTTTTTTATCATCATTATAGAGAGAATTATGCAAGGTGGTGGCTTGTGTAAAGTCTAAATTTCATGTTACAACTTGTTTGAATAATGCTAGTGCATTGTGTACCAATTTTGGTAGAAATTGTAATTTACACAAAATGTAGAGTTGATATGCAAATTACCACCTCTAGAGTGTCTCTACTCCCTCCTAGTATCATTTAGAGGAGATAGAAATAATTAGCCACCATGTTTGAATCAATTATGAGTGATGGTACTCTTGGTGATGAAATGACCGAGAAAGGGGTTGAATATGAATTCCTAACTTGAGTTGTATCAAGTTGAAAAGCTTATATATGAGTGCCTATCGGCCAAGGATCCATAGGAGGAGTCCCATATCATTTTGCGAACTCTTGTAAAAGCCCATGACATGCAAAGCACCTCATGGAGGTGAAGCGTATCAGTTTACAACTTCCTTAGAAAAGTTGTATCAGGTTGTGAATAAAGTGGTGATTTTGTTGATATATTTTATTCAAAGGGATAAGTAATGGACAAAAATTCATCCCTAGATTATCCTCTAGAGTTTTGAATGTCAAGATAAATTTTAATGCATGCATGTACACGTGTAAACCATGCATGGACACGTGGCACCTAGTAGCTCAAATTGATGACACCTCATATTCACACTTCTTCATGAACAACAAGTATATGTACCCCTTCTTTCACCCCTTTGGTGATTTTTTTTAATATTACCACCCTCTTTCCTTAAGGTATCGTGCATAGGGTCCTTATATCATTCAGGAGTGATTTGGTATCATGCATAGGCCTTGGGTATCGGCCATAGCGGCCATACCATGTTGATATCGGCCATAGCAAGTCGATATCGTCCAAGTGGAGTGTTTTTGGCCACAAGTGAGGGGGATATCGGCCACAAGTGATGGCATATCATGCAATGGTATTCAAGTATCATGCAAGGTGATAAGCAAAAAGAGGGAGCTCAATACTTAACCCTAAGGTGAGGCCATGATCATCTTCAACCTTGGATTGACGCATGATTTTAGGGTTATGATCTTCCTTTCTTTTCTTCTTCACCAATTGCTTATCTTTGGTGATTCCTTGTATATGAAGGAGTTGTGAATGAGCCTTGGACTTTTGATAAGTCAACTTCAACCTTAGGAACGTGGAACTTTCAATCTTGGAGCTTTGAAGTTGTTCTTAAGGTGGGTTATATAACTTGAACTCAACCATGTTATTATTCATCACCTAAATTGCTATGCTTAAATGAACTGCTTTAAATTCCATAATATTCTGAAATGGTTGATAAATTATGAGTTCTAGTAGTTTCTTAGACCTGTTATCCTTGTACTAGAACAAGTAGAATGAACGTTTAGAGCTTGAAGATGATGGTATCACCTTATAAAGTGATATCGGGTTCAAGCACACAAGCAAGCACCTCTAACCCTATATGGTGATGCACCTACTCCACTAAAATGATATGCATATGAGTTTATACTTTCTTACATGATACGGTAAGGTAGTTGATAACCTCCAATTTTGTGATGTTATCTTAGTGTTTTTCTTCAATTTTCCACACTCTTTCTTAGATAAATTAGATAGAGTCCCTAGTTATCCTCTTTTATTGCAAATATACTGTTAGATTAACTTTTCTCCTTTTTACTTACAGAAAAAGACACAAAAAAATCACAAAAGACTCAAATGGTCCCAAGACCGCATGGACTCACACGGTCCCAAGACCGCATGAAACCAACCGGTCTCAAGACCGCATGGACTCACACGGTCCCAAGACCGCATGAAGCCAACCGGTCCCAAGACCGCATGGAGTCAAATGATCTCAAGACCACATGAAGCCAACCGGTCCCAAGACCGCATGGACTCACACAGTCCCAAGACCGCATGAAGCCAACCGGTCCCAAGACCGCATGGAGTCAAATGATCTCAAGACCGCATGAATGCAATCGGTCCCAAAACCGCATGGACTCACACGGTCCCAAGATCGCATGAAGCCAACCGGTCCCAAGACCGCATGGAGTCCAACGATCTCAAGACCACATGAGTCCAAATGATCTCAGAGTCCAAATGGTTTCGGAGCCCAAACGGTCTCAGAGTCCAAACGGTCTCGGGGTCCAAATGGTCTCAGAGTCCAAACGGTCTCGGGGTCCAAACGGTGAAGACCGTTTGGACACAAAACTGACCAAACCGTTTGGACTTCACTTAAGGCCTATAAATAAGACCCAAGGGGTCCTCCCAAAAGGCATGAAGTTTCAGATGCCCAGAGGTTGCCTCTACTACTCCAGAGCTTTCCAACTTCCATCCTCCGCCCAAAGGCTGTCGGTCTGAGATCCACGCTCCATCCCAAAGCTACTTTCTCTCTCTTCATCAAAGAAGGTGGGAAGAGGAGACCTCATCATCGAGCAACCTGTGAAGTTTGAAGATCGTCACTCTCTCTCTTTCCAAGGGGTTGACTTTCCTCTCTCCTTTGTGGGGATGATGCTCTCTCTCTCTCTCTTCTCACCTCCTTCTTTGTCCTAGCTATGAGCAAGTAGTCTCTTTCACTAGGGTGCGGGGAGTAGCCCCTCTACCCATGTTTTCATTTCATGTAATGTAATCCATAGTTTGCAATATAGAGATACTTTCTTTTCAGTTCAACATCAATCGTTTAATGAAGGCTTGTTGCTTGATCACCAACTCGTGTTATCTTTTATCTTTTAGTATGAATTGTCTATGTTTGTACTATTAGATTCGAATCTCGATTGAATGTTGGTTCTTGATGCATGTATCCACCATGCATCTGTTTCGGTATCTCGGAATGTTGTTCAAGAAGTGGAGTAAACTCACTTCCATCGTTTTACTTTCATACTATGAAATGGAATCAGTTGACGTATGAAAGTACAATCTTGATAAATTCGAGGAACACCCATTGTGAAGGGAATGATGCAAAGTAGGTGACCATTTGTTCGGGGATGGCTGGCGTTGAAACATTCCCGCACTTCTCATAGTTAGTTTTCCGAAAGGAAACTAAATCTACAAAGATACTAACTGTTTAGACTCTTGTTGCAGGTTATGTTTTATATTGCATGTTTTGATCCATGTGTAGTGGTAGTGAAAGCTGGTCATATCCTAGTGGTCCCTTATCATTGTTGACATCCTTAAATTTACTTATTTACTTTACTTTACTTGCTCTTGGTTTAAAAACAACCAAACCAACCTTTTGATCTAAGTACCTACTATTAAGAGACTAAGTGAAATTCTAACATTTTTCATCTTGTTGCTCCCAACAAGACCGGTGTCCCGTGGATTCGACCCTTAACTATACTACGATAAGACTTCCTCGTATCTTAGCATACGTGGGTGGAGTTCTCGATCTAGTATAAGCAAGGCTAAACTTAAAGACTTACCATCTTTAGGATTTTTAGTGGTACACACAATTCCACGTGAGTGGAAGCTCCATCAAAAATTAGCGCCATTGCCGGGGACAATGGAACGTTTTTATTTCATCTAGTATCTTGCTAGTTGGTTAGGGTTTTACACTTTCTTTTAATCATTAGTTCATATCTTATTAAGTTCATCATATCTATGGTATCATCTAAAAGGTGTGTCCCTTTCTCTACTCAGGTAGAAGATGTGTATGCAATCATTGCATAACCTCAGATTCTCCCCTGATCCAGAGTACGACTCTGAGGTAGAGAGAAGCTTCCACCGCCGCATCAGACTTAACCACCAAAGAGCCAGGCAAATGGCTGAAGATCAATGCCAAGCTGCACTAGTAATGGAGAGGGTCAATGCCACCATAGCCGCTCAAAGAGCACAACTCATTGCTGATACCCGTGCTCAGATTCAAGCGGAGATCCGAGCGGAAGAACAAGCCCGCATCCAAGCCGAAAATGAAGCAGCTAACCAAGTTGCCTAGTTAGAGCTAAGAAACAAGCAATTGAGGGATTATGTTGTCCCCAAGAACTATGAAGACAATCATCCAGTTCGGCGCTCCGATCATCAACATACCCAACTTCGAGATTCGGACACAATGGATTCAGATCATGCAGGGCATCTCATTCTCTGGAGGTTCTGGAGATGCCTGTATGGATCACTTGAAGAGGTTCAAGGCACTTTGCCGACTGGTCCCACAGACCGGAGATGCTTTCGAAGCAATAATGCTACATCTTTTCCACTTCACTCTATCCGGAAGAGCTTTGAGCTGGTACAACTCGCTTGATAGGGAGCTAATAATCACCACATGGGCTCCCTTGGAAGAAAATTTCCTGAAGAAGTTATTCCCCCCTTTGTTAACTTATGAAATTAGGGGGGCAGATTAACCACTTCTCCCAACTTCCTAGAGAATCACTCGCAGAAGCTTGGGAAAGATTCAAAGAGCTTCTAAGAAAGTGTCCTCATCACGGCATCTCCCAAAATCAATTAATAGAAACATTCTATAGGGGAGTGAGTGATGACATCAAGGAAATTCTGGATTCCTCATCTGGAGGAAATTTTATGAGAAAGAACTATGAGGATGCTTGGAAAATCGTCACACTTGGAGCTGAGAATGAATCCAATTAGGGACGATCATCTGGAAAGGGAGTCCTCAAAGTTTATAAAGCTGAGGAATCAATGGAAATAAAGGCTATTGTTGAAGCCTTAAAGACCATAGCTCATAAATAGCAGGCTCTTGAAACTTCGCTTGGAGAATTCGATAAGAAGAAAAACCCTCAAATTCAACAGGTTAAAGCTGCCACAGGGACCTATGAAGCCTGTCATGCATCTGATCACCCAACTCTATCATGCGGTCTGCTTTACAATGTGATGATGGATATGCACCCACCACGACAGCAGTACGAACCAATCATTGAACAACCTGAAGAGAAAATTCACGAACAAGTTAATTCCATTCATTCCATACCTGGACAAGTTTACTATAATCCTAATCAACCAAGAAACCACCCATGTTTTCAATACGGGAACCCTACAGGGACTGCCAACCCGCAACACCAGACACAAGGTGGATCCTCCAATAGGTTGCCACCTGGATTCCAAACCAACTTTAATCAAAATCAAGGGAACCCCAGAAATAACTTCCCAAGATCCAACTATCGTAGAAACCCCTCCGCCTACTATCAATATACCCATCCTCCTCTACACCCACAACTGCACCCTCAGTTACAGCAACCTCAGTTAGCACCGCCTCCGCAGCAACCACATCAAGGACAACAACAACTTGCTCAGAAAAATGCTCCCTCCCAGCCAGCGGACGAGATGACTTCGATAAGGTAGATGCTACAATCCCAACAAACCATGCTCGCTAATCAGCAAGCTCAACAGAAGGTGGTGGAGGCTCAACTAGCACAAATTGTTGCACAACTAAAGCCACATGTAGGCACTTTTGCAGGACAACCTGAGTCGAACCCTAGACACGACCAGAATAGACCTGAATAGTTGAATGTCGTTACTACAAGATCTGGACGTACCCTCCACGAAACTATGAGAATCACTCTTGATGATGATGATACGCTTATCCTTATGCCAAATGCAAACCCGAACCTAGGAACTAAGAAGACCGCAGAGAATGCAAGAGGCAAAGAAAAAGAACAAGCTTCCAAAGAGCTAGAAATTCCTTAGTATAAACCAAGGATACCATACCCGGGAAGATTGAGAGAGACTAAAATGGACACTAGGTTCCAAAGATTTAAGGAGGCGATGAAGAAACTCTATATCGACATCCCTCTCCTCGATGGTCTCTCTGAAGTATCGGCTTGGGCTAAATACCTAAAAACTTTGTTATCAAGGAAATACATTACTGAAGAACAAGAAACCGTCAAAATTGCTCAAACCACCTCCGATATCATCCTTAATAAGATGCCAAAGAAAAAGAAGGACCCTAGTTCCTTCGGTATTCAGTGCTGTATTGGAAATTCCTCAAGCAAAAAGGGATTAGCTGACTTAGGGGTTAGCATATCAATTATGTCCTATTCCATGTGTAAACGATTAGGTTTCACTGACTTGCTGCCCACAACGATGACAATTCAGTTAGCTGATTGCACTATAACTGCACCTCTAGGAATTATCGAAGATATTCCAGTCAAGATAGGCAAAGATGCCTATGTCCCGTGTGATTTTGTCATTATGGATATCAAGGAGGATCTGAGATACCCAATAATATTTGTCAGACCTTTCCTTGCCATAGCCAGGGCGCTTATTGATGTTGAAGCTGGCATGATCATTCTAAGACTCGAAAAAGAAGCAATTCAATTCCGAGTTCTCAACAGCATGAAAGGTCCCATCATTCAAGAAGAGGTCTTTCTCTTAGATGCAATACATCAAATGTCCCAATTAGAAATATCTGAGCCATCTAATGAGTTAGAGAATGTTCTAAGCAACCCAGAAGTCGAATTTTCTACAAATGAATTAGTCCAACAATGTTTGCAACATTTAGAGAAAGGTGAAGAAGCGTCGACAGCCACCTTCGAGGAGCTCAAATATGTCACCATTTTAGAAGCAACAGAAGAACCCAAGGCCCCTAAGATGTAGACTCTACCATTGGGACTTAAACACGTCTTCTTGGACAAAGAAAAATTATGTCCAGTCATCATCAGTTCCACCCTGACAGAAAACCAGGAAGAAAGGCTTCTTATTGAGCTGAAGAAACACAAGAAAGCCATTGGGTATAAAATAACTGACCTTACAGGTATAAACTCAGCCTTATGCATGCATAGACTACCCATGGTCGAAGAATTCAAGCCATCAAGAGAACACCAGAGGAAGCTGAACCCCAATCTAAAAGAAGTAGTTTGCCTTGAAGTTCTCAAACTACTAAAAGCTGGTATAATTTACCCAATCTCAGATTCCCAATGGGTCAGCCCCGTCCAAGTGGTCCCCAAAAAGGGAGGAACCACTATCGTGATAAATGACAAGAATGAGTTAGTACCGACAAGGACTGTGACAGGGTGGAGGATGTGTATCGACTACAAGAAACTAAACAAATCAACACGAAAAGACCACTACCCTCTGCCTTTTCTGGACGAAGTCCTAGAATGCTTAGCCCATCAAAAGTTCTTTTGTTATCTAGACGGTTATTTCGGGTTCTACCAAATACCTATACACCCGGAAGACCAAGAAAAAACTACGTTTACCTGCCCCTTTGGGACCTATGCTTTCAGAAGAATGATGTTCGGGCTGTGTAACACACCTGCTACTTTTCAAAGGTGCATGACTGCCGTAACGGAATCTATAATGGAGGTATTCATGGATGATTTTTTAGTTTATGAAGACTGATTTGATAATTGTTTACTCAACCTTGTACAAGTCTTACAACGATGTGAGGAAACAAACCTCATCCTAAATTGGGGAAAATGCCATTTTATGGTAACTGAAGGTGTCGTCCTCGGACATAGAGTGAGTGACAGAGGGATTGAGGTCGACAAAGCAAAAATCGATGTTATCTCGAAGTTGTCTCCGCCAAAAGATGTAAAAGGAGTTCGAGCATTTTTGGGTCATGTTGGGTTTTATAGAAGATTTATTAAAGATTTCTCAAAAATAGCAAAACCCATGACCCAACGTCTGACGAAAGACACCGAGTTCAATTTTAACCAAGAATGCTTACAAAGTTTCTCAACTCTGAAAATTGCTTTAATCACTGCACCCATACTAAGAGCCCCGGATTGGTCACGACCTTTTGAAATCATGTGTGACGCCAGCGATTATCCCATAGGGGTCGTTTTAGGACAGAGAATCGACAAGAAACCTTATGTAATCTTCTATGCGTCTAAAATGCTCGATGAAGCACAGAAGAACTACACTACTACAGAGAAGGAGTTCTTAGCTATCATCTATGCATTCGAGAAATTCTGCTCCTACTTGATTGGATCCAAGGTCATCATCTACACTGACCACTCCGCCATATGATATCTAATTCAGAAGCAAGATGCAAAATCTAGACTTATCCGCTGGGTGTTGATACTTCAGGAATTCGATTTAGAAATCAAAGATAAAAGCAGAGTGGAAAACGTCGTCTCTGATCATCTCATCCGTATTGAAGTCGAGGATGAAGATAAATCACCTATCTGAGACTCCCTCCCAGATGACCAACTAATGAAAGTTACCAATGGATTCCCTTGGTATGCCGACATTGTTAATTATATGGCTACAAGAATCATTCACCCTTCCGCCTCTCATCACGAAAAAAGGAAATTCCTCCACGATGTAAATCAATACTATTGGGATGAACCTTACCTCTTTCACCTATGTGCAGACGGACTTTTCTGTCGCTGCTTACCTGAAGAAGATATTACCCTTGTTTTAGAGCATTGTCATTCCAGCCCCACTGGGGGACACATGAGTGCGAAGAAAACTGCTATGAAAGTTCTGCAATTGGGTTTCTTTTGGCCAACCATAGCAAAAGATTCTCATAATTTTGTAAAATCTTGCAACAAATGTCAACTTTCTGGCGGCATATCTAAAAGGAATGAAATGCCCCTCACCATGTGGCAAAAGATTGAACTTTTTGACGTGTGGGGGATAGACTACATGGGCCCCTTTCCTTCTTCCTATGGTTTCTCCTACATTCTGGTTGCAGTAGACTATGTCTCGAAATGGGTTGAATCTATGCCCACAGTGTCCAGCGATTCCAAACCAGTCATTAAAATATTTAAAGATATCATTTTTCCTAGATTTGGAGTCCCCCGAACTGTCATATCCGATGACGGGACCCATTTTTTGGAACGAAGCTTTGAAGCCCTCTTAAAGAAATACAGAGTTAACCATAAAGTTTCCATGCCTTACCATCCACAGACCAGTGGTCAGGTTGAGGTTTCAAATAGACAACTGAAGGCAAACTTAGAAAAAATAGTCAATAGACACCGCACCGACTGGTCCACCAAGCTTCCCGATGCCCTTTGGGCTTACCAAACAACTTATAAAACACCAATCAGAACAACCCCGTTCCATTTGGTATATGGGAAGTCATGTCATCTTGCAGTAGAACTGAAACATAAGGCTTGGTGGGCCACTAAACAACTCAATTTTGATTTCAAAAGTGCTGGAGAAAACAGACAACTCCAATTACAAGAGATTGAGGAGCTCTGAATGACCGCTTATCAAAGTGTCAGGATTTATAAAGAACAAACCAAGATGTGGCACGACGGTCATCTAAAAAGGAAAGACATCGCCATTGGTGACAAAGTACTCCTTTTCAACTCCAAGCTCAAATTGTTCCCCAGAAAACTCCACACAAAGTGGTCCATACCTTTCACCATCAAAAATATATACCCGACTGGAGCTATCATAATTATTGACGACAATGGAGGAGAAAGGACAGTCAATGGCCATCGATTGAAAAAATACTACACTCCAGCAGATAAAATGTCAAGACAGACTATTAAGGTCAGAGATGCCACAACATCAGCATAACAACATCGAAAACTTGTCGAGCCAGCGACGTTAAACCCAGGCGCTACTTGGGAGGCAACCCAAGATCTTCCTTTTCCTTTAAGTTACCTTAGGATTATCTTCTGAAAACATAAAAATCATATAACCAAAACAAATATAAAAATATAAAAATCAAAATAACCTTAACCCTCCCAAATGGTCTTGAAACCGTTTGGAACCAAACGGTCTTGAAACCGTTTGGAGCCAAACGGTCTTGAAACCGTTTGGGGCCAAACGGTCTTGAAACCGTTTGGAGCCAAACGGTCTCGAAACCGTTTGGAGTCAAATGGTTGCTAAACCGTTTGACCTAGGGATTTTGTAGGGTCAACCCCTGAATCCTATAAATATAACCCCCCCTTCTTCTTTCTTTCGATTCCAGAACTTCCTTAAACCCTCGGTGCACTGTTCCATCTCTGGTCTCGTTCCCGCGTGACCCGCGACCCAGTTTCCCTCCACCGTCCTCCTTCCCGGCTCCGTGTGTATTCTCAGTGATCGCACTTAGTCTCCGCCTCTCCTCGCATCACCATCGTCATCTCCGATCGGTTCTGCAAGGTAGCTCAGCATGCTCGGCGCTTCCATCTGTGCGCTGCCGCCATCTTTGCTAAATGTCAATGCCTGTAGTGTCGTCGTGGTTCCCTGTTATACCGCACCATTGTCTTTTCCGCCTCCACAACCGTTTTTACCACCATCGACACCCTCAGTGCCGCCGCGGAACTCCCTTCCTCATCGTCGTCGTCACTTCCGCTATCGCCGGCCGCTCCCCAACGTTTTACCTTACAAACGGTCTCCAAACCGTTTGGTTTGAAGACCGTTTGGTCCCGAATGGTTTGAAGACCGTTTGGTCCCAAATGGTCTCCAAACCGTTTGGGACCAAATGGTCTTCAAACCGTTCGGGACCAAACGGTCTTCAAACCGTTCGGGACCAAACGGTCTCCAAACCGTTCGGAACCAAACACTCCTCAAACCGTTCGGGACCAAACGGTCTCGAAACCGTTTGGCCTTTTCAAAACCGCTTGAATTTTGTTAAACCATAAAAACACAAATAAAATCCATACTAAACATGTTATTCTAAAACATAATTTTCCATTTTTCAGAAATGGCTTCATCAGCAAAGCAACCCATAGGAACCGTCGACGCTCCTTTCTGGACTGAGGAACAACTACTGGAGGACCGTGCCAAGCTCCAGAAAGTGGTTGATACCTTTAAAGCAACCGGAAAAATCCCACCCAAGGTCAACATCGTGGAGGTCATGGGTGAGATTGACCGCATTAACAAATGCTTAGCTACGGAGCCCAAAGAAGACGTGGAAGAAATCTCTTCCAGTGATGAAGGCTCCGAATATGAGCCACATTCCGAGGAAGAATCCCCAGCTGAAAAGTCCAAGGGGAAGTGAAAGGTCCAAGAAGTTGCAACCAAACAACCCCCAACAAAGAGGGAAAGAAACAGGTCCGCCCTACCACTGCTAGGGAGCCAACCCTACCAAGCCATATCCCATCCACCACCACCACCACCCCCACGACCACTCCTGCAATCACCACCACCCCCATCTTCTCCATACTAACCACCATAGCACCACCACCAGAAAACCTTTACATCCATACCCTCCCCTCCATCGACAAAATGCTAAAACCAACAAAGTATGTCTGCTCTAGCGTACTACTCAAGATGGGGATCTACGATAGAATCCTCACCATACTAGACAACACTAACCTCTCCAGGCTATGCTTTGTCCCCGAATTTTCATACATAGAGCCGACTACTGAATTCTTCACATATCTCACTAAAGAAGCGGTGGACATTACGCACCGGGCAAGGGACGGAGGTGACCGCAGGCTGGTCACCAAGCTTTTTGGAAACAATGTCATTATAATAGAAAATATTCTGAACAAAATCTTCATAGACAACCCAGAACATCTCAAAAAGGCCAAAGCTGTAGGCACGGAAAATTCCCAATTCAATAGACACAGCTTCTGGAAAACCTTAACAGGGTTCCCGACCTATGAAGCCAAGACATGCAAAGCCTCCAATATCCATTCTGGATTCATGCGTACACTTCACAAGATCCTCACTGGTGTGCTCTTCCCCAGAACGGAAGGAGGAAACGTTATAACTGCCGACCTCTTTCTCCTATGGTCAATTTTGTAAGGAAAGCCGGTCAACATCGGGAGGCATATGATACAAAAATTCTCCGCCTACTCTATAGGAAAAGAAATATGCATGGGCGGACACATAACTTCCATTATCAAATACCTCAAAATGGACAGATTACTCCCTCACTGCATGAAGATCAAGGGCGACATCCTAACTAATGAACAAACCTTGAAAAAATCCTACATCATCAAGGAAAAGGATGCGAAATTACATTACATCTTATGCCCAACTGCCAAATCTTCCAGGACTTTGCTACTTCTTCTGGAGCTAGCAGACTATGACAAAGACAAACTTCTCTTTACTGATGAAGAGATTACCAAACTCCTAACTTCCGTCAAAGTATAAGCAAAGACAACCATAGCGGGACAGACGGAGCTCAGCATAACCAACCTGACAACTAGGATAACAAAAATACCAGTAAAATGACCATCTAAGGTTCGTTTACAACCACCACAACTGTCGGGGACACCAACATCAAAGCTCCAACCGGAGACAGAAGACCCCCCTCTGGAGGAACCTATCACCACCTCTTCCATAGACTCATTCATCATGAGCCTACATGATGAGCTCACCACCACCACCCCCACCACCCTCCCACCATCCACCACCACCCCACCTCCTTCCACAACAATCCCTCCACCCACATCCTCCACTTCCCCATCTTTCTCCCCGAGAAACCCCTTTTCCGCTCCAACACCCGGCTTCACTTTTTCTGCTCCCGTCTCCACCTTCTTTTCCTCAACCTTTTCACCCTCTCATTTATCACCCAGCCACCTACCATTCCCTTCATCTGCCACCACCCCGACCCTACTGGTGACTCCATCTACGGTCACCACGCAGTTCGCGGGACCATCACCAGTGTCGCCTTCGCAAGGCACTACCACTCTCCCTCCCCGACCCCAGCCATACCACCCTTCCGCTTCTGGGGTCCCTTTTTCAAATATCGGTGAGGAATTCAGACGTCAATTTGACACCATCTGAAACCTCCTCACTGATCCCTCTGACATTATGCATTCTATATTTTCATGTGTGCAGGGAATTTCGCAATAGGTTGCCAAGATCAACGAGAAGTACAGCGCCTTGCCAAGCTTTCTCCAAAACATTCAGCAACGACAGGAAGAAGTGCCCAAGGAGGTCGATCATATCGATGACCACTACAAACACTTGCCCGAGCTGGTCCTTGGAGTAAAAAGACAGCATGAAGCACTGGCTCAACAAGTTGACATGATCTCTACGCAGACTCTACCCCTTCCTGAGACCCTGTGCGAGCTTAAGCAACAACAAACTACTTTAAGAAAGCGCTTGGATGACATCGCTACCACCCTCACACAACTCCACAGCCGCCAAGAGGAGTTAGCAAATGCCGAGATTAACCAACTACGAGCTCAAGTAACATATCTTACAGCGTGCCTCCTCTCTGCCAAGGGAAGATACTCAGATCAAAAGGAAACACACGACACACTACTCAAATCCCACGAGCATGTGCAAGTGGCGTTTGATGAGTTACAAGCAACCCATCGACAATGCAAGAAGCCTCCAAAACCGAAGCCAACAGACAAAGAGGCAGACGATAATGATGATGCAGACGACAATAATAATGAGGACTCTGACTCCTCGGCTAACTCCAATAATAGCACCTCCTCAGACGACCAATCTGACGACCCAGGCAATGCTGGGGAGGGCACAAGCTGAGGAGCTGCATCAAAACAAAACAATCACCATGACAGTGATAAAGATCCCAAATCCCCGACTCACAATGTTAATATGTCTTACGGGGATCAATTCCTTGACTACTCCACAATGGGATCTCTAGGGGAATCTGCTAAAGAAGAAGCCTTTGCTGAGTTCCAACAATGTCTACTCGGAACCATCACAAGTCAACAATAAGAAATATCAGCGCAACATCTTTCCGCACCAGACCAATCGGTGCTCTTTCCCCCAGAACAAGAAGATCAAGAAAGAGTCAACTTGGATATAGACGAAGATCTGGAATCAGCTTCTGACTCTGACAAAGACGAAGACCTGCAACAATATATTGACAATCTAGAGCAGACTTCCCCCCTCCCTCCGCAAGAACTACCCCCGCCACCACCACTACCGCACAAAATGCATGATCTTGATATGATGGCTATCTCTACTCTCGACGCTCAAGACATCTTCATCCTTAACACTATAGTAGATGATGCCAAAGACGGGGGCGACATTATCTACCAACACATAAAGACTCAGCGAAAGCTGACGTGCGAGGACTTCGGATCCATCCTTCGACCACAATCAACGATGAAGATGGCAGTCTTCCGCGTCCTCCTTGCCAATTCTATCAAAACATATAGAAGCTCACGGCGGAAGCAACCCATTCTAAATGCATCACCGACTCTAGCAATGAGCCTTATTTACAAAAAATTACAAAGCATACCGTGCCCTTCCAAGTCTCTAGTCACTGGCTGCTTATGATTGTGGACACCGCGGCCCGAGACGCTAAGGTGTACAACTTTTGCGCCACTGAACTACGAATAGGAATAATAAACTTTGCTGGAACAGAAGCCGGGGAGGCCAGATACATCCCTTTCCGGCTCCTGAAGTTGATCTGGGCTGCTTGCCCGTCACTCCGCAATAATTGGAACCAACCTTGGTTCCAAATCATCAACTCCCAAGCTCAAACTCAAGAAGGTTCTAGGGATTGTGCTTTCTACGTAATACGACATATCCAAGCGCTTAATCAACAAATCCCTTTTACCGACTTGGCCAGAGATGACTTTCATTCCCTACGAGGTCGCTACGCCATGGAGTTGATCTGTGATAGAAGGTTCTTTAAGGACCCAAATATGGCACCTACCAAAGTTCCTCACTATCTCTTCTCGGCCATCCAATGTCCTCTAAAACAACCATTCAGGCAAACAATGAAGGAGTTGGAGAAACAACTACCCGCCAAGGCTCCCGAGAAGAAGAAATGGGACCCTTACTCTTTCGATCTGGCGGATGATGAAGGGGTCACTGAGCTTCTAACCGGGGCGCCCATTAACAGAACATCTTCACAAATAGACCCCATGTCTACCATTTCACCTACTTTCCCCAATTTTGACCTCAGTGCTTGCAAACGTCTCTCTGACAATGAACTTCGTCTCATCATGTCAAGGCTTTACGCTAAGAAGGATGACCTTGTTTTCATGTCCGGTGACATTCTTGTCATGGCAGACACACTTCGAGAAACTATACAGTTCAAAGGGTCACTCTCCATAATCTTAATGGCCGCCTATCAATTTCTTCTCGGACAGAATCACCCTACAACCTATATGGCATCTCCCTACATGAAGGATGATTTATTAAAGCTAAAGAACTTCGGCACAACCGAGGCACTCATCTCCTTCTTACAACATACGACCCCGAAGTTCATCATGCTCCCCTTCCTTCATTCTGAACACTGGTTGTTGTTGGCAACAAACCTCCATGAAGGAACAACAATCATATACAACAGTTCCGACAGCCAGTACAATCTAGATCAACAACATTACGCTACAACACCAAGAACACCGATGGAAGAAATGGAAAAGGAGTGTGTCGATCAACTTCACGACCTCCTCTGCAAGCACAGAAGGGCATACAGCAAAGAACACTTTCATAGCCCCGCCTTCAGCCACAAGTGCCCTCAGCAGATACGCAAGTCGAACGATTGTGGTTTCCACATCCTCTACTGGATATACACCATCATAGCACTTGGAAAACTAGTAGAAGACATGACCAAAGTGGATTATCATGCATTACGAGGGAAGTTCGCCGCTAATCTCCTCTGCACACATGGCGCCAATAAAGGACTAACAGAAGCCTGACGCCCTTGTCCTTGTACTTCTCAAACTATCACTTTGACACTCTACGGACAGAGTGTGTGATAAGTTAGGGGGGAGTACACTGACAAGGGCAAGGTATCATTTTCAAAACCCTTCCCTCTCTACATTTTCTTTCAATCCTGTATAAATTTTTACAATTCTTCTTTGTGCATTTAATTTTTGTTTTAAAAGCATTTTCCCTACTAAAATGAACTTTGCACATAAAGAGGAACATCCCTTTTGGAACAAAGTCACCCTCAGCTAACTTTAAAATCATGTTAAGTCCTCAAAAGTAATAATAAAAATAGCACTTAGACATATAATGGTGACTTAATAATGTCTCTCCACTACTGATTTCCATGCTTTTGTTTCACTTCTACATCTGACTCTCCACAGGTCAATATCAAGGAAAAAATAAGCCAAGCTCTCAAGGATGAGAGGGGCATCATGCGACATCCAAATCAAGAAGTCTCGCAAGTGGACCATTAAAAAGAAACTAGATAAGTGCATGTTGAAAAACTCTAAGTATTGCTTTCCTCTCTTTAAATAAAAGAGGCTTGGCCGCCCAAAATAAATTCCCTAAAAACCCCAAATCCTAAGCTTGTGAGTATATGAATAAAAGCCAGAGAGTTGAATAAAACTATGAGATTTGTACCATAAATAAGGATCTATATAAAGAACCAATGAAGGTCTCACCCGGCCGGTACATTCAGCTGCCCTCATGAAGGCAGATGTGTCGTGTCCGGTAGTGGAACCCTAAGGTATCTAAATATATGAAAGGCTTATAAAGGACTCACCCGGCCGATACATTCAGCTGCCCTCACAAAGGCAGATGTATCGTGCCCGGTAGTGAACTCCTAAAAGCATAGACAACCCCTCCCCCGCTTGAAGGGGGAGTTATACATCAAGCCTTTAGCCAACCCTCATACCCACTCTAGCTTCCAGTAGGTTTTTTAGAGAGGTATAAAGCTGATTAGAGTCAACAACATGCACTGAATAAAAAGTGGTCCCAATGCAGGCTACGAAACACGGAAGAAACCTGAGACCTAAGAAACTCTCAATACCTGAAAGAGTCAAGGCAAGCAATAAGACCTGATACGACCTTAGGAGAGCTCGGGTTTATAATTGAAGCAAGAACGTGGAGATCTTAACTAAATAAAATCGCCTCACCATTACATGCCTCAGATCTATCTAACTTGAGGACAAGCTAGACTCTAAGTTGGGGGGTGATAACCTCCAATTTTGCGATGTTATCTTAGTGTTTTTCTTCAATTTTCCACACTCTTTCTTAGATAAATTAGATAGAATTGCTAGTTACCCTCTTTTATTGCAAATATACTATTAGATTAACTTTTCTCCTTATTACTTACAGAAAAAGACACAAAAAAATCACAAAAGACTCAAACGGTCCCAAGACCGCATGGACTCACACGGTCCCAAGACCGCATGAAGCCAACTGGTCTCAAGACCGCATTGACTCACAAGGTCCCAAGACCGCATGAAGCCAACTGGTCCCAAGACCGCAGGGAGTCAAACGATCTCAAGACCGCATGAAGCCAATCGGTCTCAAGACCGCATGGACTCACACGGTCCCAAGACCGCATGAAGCCAACCAGTCCCAAGACTGCATGGAGTCAAACGATCTCAAGACCGTGTGAAGCCAATCGGTCCCAAAACCGGATGGACTCACACGGTCCCAAGACCGCATGAAGCCAACCGGTCCCAAGACCGCATGGAGTCCAACGATCTCAAGAACGCATGAGTCCAAATGGTCTCAGAGTCCAAACGGTCTCGGAGCCCAAACGGTCTTGGGGACCAAACGGTCTCAGAGTCCAAACGAACACCGTTTGGACCCAAAACTGACCAAACCGTTTGGACTTCACTTAAGGCCTATAAATAAGACCCAAGGGGTCCTCCCAAAAGGCATGAAGTTTTAGACGCCCAGAGGCTGCCTCTACTACTCCAGAGCTTTCCAACTTCCATCCTCTGCCCAAAGCCTACCGGTCTGAGATCCACGGTCCATCCTGAAGTTGCTTTCTCTCTCTTCGTCAAAGAAGGTGGGAAGAGGAGACCTCATCATCGAGCAACCTGTGAAGTTTGAAGATCGTCACTCTCTCTCTTTCCAAGGGGTTGACTTTCCTCTCTCCTTTGTGGGGATGACGCTCTCTCTCTCTTCTCGCCTCCTTCTTTATCCTAGCTATGAGTGAGTAGTCTCTTTCACTAGGGTGTGGGGAGTAGCCCCGCTACCCATGTTTTCATTTCATGTAATGTAATCCATAGTTTGCAATATAGAGATACTTTCTTTTCAGTTTAACATCAATCGTTTAATGAATGCTTGTTGCTTGCTCACCAACTCGTGTTATCTTTTATCTTTTAGTATGAATTGTCTATGTTTGTACTATTAGATTCAAATCTCGATTGAATGTTGGTTCTTGATGCATGTATCCACCATGCATCTATTTCGGTATCTAGGAGTGTTGTTCAAGAAGTGGAGTAAACTCACTTCCATCGTTGTACTTTCATACTATGAAATGGAATCAGTTGACGTATGAAAGTACAACCTTGATAAAGTCGAGGAACACACTTTGTGAAGGGAATAATGCAAAGTAGATGACCATTCATTCGGGGATGGCTGGCGTTGCAACATTCCCGCACTTCTCGTAGTTAGTTCTCCGAAAGGAAACTAAATCTACAAAGATACTAACTGTTTACACTCTTATTGCAGGTTATGTTTTATATTGCATTTTTCGATCCATGTGTAGTGGCGGTGAAAGCCAATCACATCCTAGTGGTCCCTTATCATTGTTGACATCCTTAAATTTACTTATTTGCTTTACTTTACTTGCTCTTGGTTTAAAAACAACCAAACCAACCTTTTAATCTAAGTACCTACTATTAAGAGACTAAGTGAAATTCTAACATTTTTCATCTTGTTGCTCCCTACAAGACCGTTGTCCCATGGATTCGACCCTTAACTATACTACGATAAGACTTCCATGTATCTTAGCATACGTGGGTGGAGTTCTTGATTTAGCATAAGCAAGGCTAAACTTAAAGACTTACAATCTTTAGGATTTTTAGTGGTGCACACAATTCCACGTGAGTGGAAGCTCCATCAGTAGTATACACCTCTTGGACGATATGAGGTCAAGCATAAACCTCAAAAATTATATTTGGTTAAGCACACACCTCTTTGCCCAAGATGGTGTGAAGCACACACAGACCTCTTTGCCCGATATGGTGTGAAGCATACGCATAACTCTCTACCCTATATGGTGTGAAGCACACATACACCTCTAAAGTGATATGGTGTGAAGCACGCACACACCTCTTTGCTCGATATGGTGTGAAGTACACACACACCTCTTTGCCCGATATGGTGTGAAGCATACACACACCTCTCTTTCCCGATATGGTGTGAAGAATACATACACCTCTAAAGTGATATGGTGTGAAGCACACACACACCTCTTTGCCCGATATGGTGTGAAGCACACATACACCTCTTTGCCCAATATGGGGTAAAGCATACACACATCTCTCTACCCGATATGGTGTGAAGCACACATACACCTCTAAAGTGATATGGAAGCAAGCATACAACTCAAAACTAATATGGTAAGCACACATACACCTCAAGGGTGATATGGTAAGCACACATACACCTCATACCCGATATGGTAAGCACACATACAACTCTAAAGTGATATGGGTAGCAAGCACACACCTCATACCCGATATGGTGGAAGCACCTCAAAACCCATATGAAGGAAAGCACCTTAAATGCAATGTACTTGATGGAGTAACACATGAAGTGTCTTATATCAAGTCATACATTAAGAGGTATGGAGTTTAATGAATATTGATTAAGTAGGCTAATGAACCTTGACGAAAAGGTTGAGCCAACTTAATAAAGTATGAAGTAATCAACATCCTAGTAAGGATGAGAGAGAAACTCATACTTCTATGATAATCATGAAAGGATCATACATTAATACTCCTAATATGTGTGGAGACTGAATTAGGGTTTGATTCTTGATAAATGTACTTGAAAACCCTAGATAGTTTTTGAGCAATCTGATCATCTTCATTACTGAAAAGCCATACAACATCTACACATAGGGAAAGTGATACTGGAAGTACATACAACCACCAAGAGCAGGGCTAACAGATCACCAAAACTCATATTGGAATGATAATAAAATGCTTATATTTTGATCTCTTTTCCACGAGGCTGACATAGGAAACTTTTCATAAGAGATTCCTTCAAACTGAGCATAGATCGGTGGTGATAAACCTGTAAATGAAAAATATGCAGACAAGTGTTTTCCACCACAAGAAGAGCCATAGACCCAGTAGTGAATCCGTATAGAATAAAATTGAGGCCAACAAGAGCAAAGAGTTGTAGCTCCCAAACAGAGAGAATAACAATGCTGACAAGAAATGACAACAACGCCGACGAGTAGTAAGAAACGGGCGAAGGAACCGGTGACTGATGGCAGTTGAACTGCCAAAACACTAAAACAAAACTAAAGAGCAACAAAGCACACTAGAACCGAAGGAAGATAAAGGATAGGAAACAAGAAGGGGGAGAAAACGATCGATGCTTCCGCTAGATCCAGGGAAGGCGGGAATAAAGCACCGACTTCTCAGGTTATCTGTGACACAGAAACACCCCAATAGTCAAGCCCTGTGCCCACTACCGTGAAGCTCCACGCCAAGTGTCATCAGGTCCATATCTATGAACCAGATCCGTCGCAGTCGCCGCTAGGAGTTGAGAGACCTGAGAAAAGTGGAGGGATCTGCCCACCACCTAAACTAGCAAACAGAAGTTGGTCGGGGAAGTGGCTTGGGGGGAGAAGGGTGGAAATCACTAGCAGTTGGACCCCCTCCCCCAAGCCAGTGTGCCGCACAGAGAGAACCCTAAATCGCCAAACCTATCGCCTGCTCCCATTTCTTGAAATGTGTGCTACTTGAAAACCCTAGATGGTTTTATAAGAGAAACCTTAACCCTAATGAAGGGTAATGATAAGAGTTGAAATTATAATTGGTTAATAAAGGGTAAACCTTGACCATATTGAAACCATGCTGATAGCATGAGATAATGAGCATGGCTAAGTATGAACTATGATGTTACATATAATACAATTTAATGGGTCTTGTGAGCCATGTGATTAGTTGTTGCCTAGTGAGAGGTGAAAAGATGTTTAATGGGCCTTGTGAGCGATGTGATTAGTTGTTGCCTATTGAGATGTGACAAGATGTTTAATGGGCCTTATGAGCCATGAGAATAGTTGTTGCCTAGTGAGAGGTAACTAGATGTCTATAAAAGTCTCATGTAAGATATGATAATGTTCAAATAAACTAGGAAAAGCAAACTTAGTAACATAATAATAATAATAAATGGATACAATAATAATAATGAAATCTTAATCATACACGATTTATGCTTATAGCTAAATAAGGGCTATAGTGTTTTGAATATGCTTAAAGGAGATAAGAGGAATAATTGTATTATATAAAGGATGTGAATAAGTATATTGTCTTGGCCAAGGTATAATGCCTAGTAAAGGTGATGTGGTATTCAGTGATGAGATGCACATGATTGGCATAGTCCAATGCCTGGAATAGATGCACAGGATTGGCAAAGTCCAATGCCTGGAATAGTCTCACAGGATTGGGATAACCCAATGCATGGTTGTTAATCACATGATTGGTAACAACCCAATACTTGGTTGTTAATCATAGGATTGGTAATAACCCAATGCATGGTTGTTAATCATAGGATTGGTAATAACCCAATGTATGGTTGTTAATCACACGATTGGTAATAACCTAATGCCTGGTTGTTAATCACAAGATTGGTAATAACCCAATACCTGGCTATTAATCACAGGAGTGGTAATAACCCAATGCATGGTTGTTAATCACAAGATTGGTAGAGTCCAATACCTGGTTGTTAATCACAGGATTGGTAATAACCCAATGCCTGGCTGTTAAACATAGGATTGGTATTAATCCAATACCTGGTTGTTAATCACAGGATTGGTAGAGTCCAATGTCTGGCTGTTAAGCACAGGATTGGTAATAACCCAATACCTGGTTGTTAATCATAGGATTGGTAATAATCCAATACTAGGTTGTTAATCATAGGATTGGTAGAGTCCAATACATGGTTGTTAATCACAGGATTGGTAATAACCCAATACTTGGCTATTAATCATAGGATTGGTAATAACCCAATGCCTGGATGTTAGTCACAGGATTGGTAGAGTCCAATACCTGGCTGTTAATCACAGGATTGGTAATAACCCAATACCTGGTTGTTAATCACAGGATTGGTAATAACCCAATGCCTGGATGTTAATCACAGGATTGGTAGAGTCCAATACATGGTTGTTAATCACATGATTGGTAATAACCCAATACCTAGTTGTTAATCACAAGATTGGTAATAACCCAATACCTAGATGTTAATCACAGGATTGGTAGTAACCCAATGCCTGGCTATTAATCACAGGATTGGTAGAGTCCGCTTG
Organism: Alisma plantago-aquatica; assembly: GCA_963693085.1. Classification (NCBI taxonomy): domain Eukaryota; kingdom Viridiplantae; phylum Streptophyta; class Magnoliopsida; order Alismatales; family Alismataceae; genus Alisma; species Alisma plantago-aquatica. The sequence continues at coordinate 1,077,351,668 of OY856413.1, read as the reverse complement.
CTTGTTAATCACAGGATTTGTAATAACCCAATGTCTGGCTATTAATCACAGGATTGGTAATAACCTAATGCCTGGTTGTTATCACAGGGTTGGTAATAATCCAACACCTGGCTGTTATCAAAGGATTGGAATAGTCCAATACCTAGAATAGTTGCACAGGATTGGCAAAGCCAATACCTGGAACAGATTATGATGATGTACATTCACATAACTGGTACAATTCAATATCTGGTTAGAAGATTAGCTGAGGCCAATATATAGAAATGAGAATGATTCATGGATGTCATACCATGATAATGAGTATCACATGATAAGCTTGAGATGTTGATATAGTATGATGGGTAAATGATATACATGTTCTTCATATTCCTTATAAAGTGAATAGATGATTCACTTCTCTATCATAGATAGTTGCAATGCTTTAAAAGATGAAAATGTTCTAAACTTCTTATCCTCTACTCAGTTTAATACTATTTACCTATGGTAATTACATTGTTGGCAGAGAGTTATATCTCTTGCTGGGACAATTGTCTCACCCCATGGGATCCACATTTTTTTTAGGTGGACGTACACGAGGGGGGTTGAGACCATACTGCAGAAGGAGAACAACAGCAGTAGGGACAACTGTGTCAGCTCAGGTTGAGTGTACTGTTTGTCATGTCTTGTAGATAGGAGTCCTATGTATCGTCTCTGTACTCTCAGGTCCTTGTATTTAGTACATGTTGTTTTTATGAACAATCTTAGATTTTGGCTTGTATGCCTCGAGGTTTGTTGTTGCTTTATGTATATGTTTTGAGAAAGCAACGGTTATATGTTATCCTCGAGAAGAGATGATACAGTGTATGTACAATATATGATCAATGTGAATATCAGGTTTTGGTTCTTCCTTACAGAGCTTTCCTACAAATGGATCTCTTTGTAAAAGAAAAATGGTTTTAATTTTTAGTGATTTTAGTTAATCCATTGTTTATGTTTATTCTGCTTAATAAGTAATGATTTGTCTTTCAGTTTTGTGGTGGTCGTTACAAGTTTGGTATCAGAGCTTAAGGTTTGCTGAGTCTACAGAGACATAGGACTAAGGTGTTGAGTATGTTCTAGTATCCTCTAGTATACCCTATAGAGACTTCTATTTATGCAGAAGAAAGGGTGAAGTTTATAAATGATTGGAGAATACAAGGAACACGTTGCTGAGAGCAATGTTGTTGCACCAAGAGAGTGTGCAAGGGATCAGGCAAGAGAAGAATGAGTGTCTGAGAATTCCCATCTTGACCTAATCAGGATAGAGAATCCTATTTTTATGCTCTTGTTGGGCAGGTTAGGACAACAATGATGCATATAGTAGACTAGATACTAGCATTACAACCTAGGTTACCAGCCCTCAATGCAGAAATTTTGGGTTCTGAAAGAGTTCCTGAATGACATGGTCATGTTGGAATAGTGGAAAATGTGGGAAGAATTAACATATGGCAAGAAAATTGACTCTGCCATAAGTATAGATAGATAGTACATGTGTGATGGAAATGCCCAAGGAGGGGCACTAAGCTGAGAATTAAGGAAAGGTCTCTATAATTCTATAGACATTTGCCTAGTTGTCGAAAAGACAAAGTTTTTGATGACACCAGTGCAATAAATGCCTAGTGCACCAGGGCAGTAGTCACTAGGTAGAGGCAAAAGTCCTAACTTTCCCCTGTAAGAACTCCTGACTTAGCTGCTATATGGATAATTAGACTGATAAGACTATGGTACGAGGATAAGACATGTTATAGATATAGACATGTTGAGTATACTAAACCCTTTTGTTCAAAAAGAAGGGAGGAAATGACCCAACAACCGAGGCAGACTCGGCAAGGCTTACAAAAGTTACAGTCCAAAAGTGTAAAAAGGAAAAAGTAACAATACGAAATAGCTTGACTCTATGTTTGAGTCAACCTAAAGTAGTAGATGACTACGAGAGGTGATAGTCAGATAGAGCTTTCTCATTCTGATATGTCTTCTCCAGATTTTATCTGATAATTATAATAAGGTAGTTGTTGTTGAGCTTTTGTTAATTAGTCCTATGAGGACATAAGGAAGAGATAAGAAGGATGAGAACTTATATTCAGTCCAATATTCTCTTATATGTTTTGAAATTTCTCTCTTCATGTAGAGAGGGAAGAGATATAAAAGGAACACCAAGAGAAAGTTAGAGATAGTAAGTTGTAAAATCAAAAGAGATGATAAGAGTAAGAAACATAATATAAAACAAATGCATACTACCTAATTTTAGTTCTTGAATACCCTGGCCAGGTATTCATCTATTGAAAATAAGGTAAGTATGATACTCTTAGATTGATATCTTTCTTATTACTCTAACCAAGTAGTCATTTTGAGAAAATATAAAGAGCATAATGAAGTCAAATATGTGGCATGGATATTTCTACCACATCCTAATTGATATATGGAGAAATCTGAGTTAATTATAGATCAACTTATAAACAAAAGAAGATGTTTAGTATAATGTATACCTTGGTCTGACGACCTAGAGGTAACAATTACCTAATGAGAGGTAACAATGTTTAGTGATGAACTAAGGGTTTGAATACCCAGATCTAGTAATCATGATGATGATAACACTGAGAGGTAGTGACATGTAATCATCTCTATAATTCCTATACTGAAGGTAAGGAACCTAAGAGGAAATAAGATTGAATGACACATGAATAATTTAAAGTTCATGTAATACTCGAAGAAGGTGATAATCTCTTTTCTTTAAATAAACAACCTTGAATAATAATGGGGTAGTAAAAAGGACTAGATTTCCTTGTGTTCTTTCCTTTTGGAAACATGACAATCAAGTAAGTCTTATGACACTTGATGTGTAGGGATTAGAAGTAATCTATAGAAGTATACTCAGAAAAGTATATGTTCATCTTGGACTATGGTTCCAAGATAAAGATATGTGTAACAAGTAATGTCCCAAGATGAAAGAAAGGTCCTATTATATGTTTAGTTTTAGTAATAACAACAGAGGATGGAAAGAATGATGATGTGATGTGTTTTTGGCACATATAATGGATACCAAGGTAAAAAAATCCTAGTATCCAAGAACTTTCAATGATATGAGAAGATGGGAACATGACTCCGGATAAGATGAATAATGTTTGGTTACCTAGAAGGTCCAACTTTGAAATTTTTCTAGTTACATATTGTAGTATGGATACCATATGTTAGGGGTTTATGCCCTGCATAAACATAACTTTGATAAAGATATATTAATTGAAGGAATAAATGTAGAATCATTTGAGAAAATTCTTATCAAAGATAAAAATGTATGATAAGACATGTAGTCCCAAGTGGGTGACAAATCAATGAGGTTTGACACCTGAGTTAAATAAGGTATGTATAATGATTCTCCAACTAAGAAAAAAATGTCACCCGACACAGAGTTGACTCTACAGGCAATAATGAAAAGGACAGTGGAGTATGTGTCATGTATGACAAATTCTATGATAACCTTGTGGTAAAGGACTTTGTGTTGGTCAAATTTATATGACATCTCCATAACATTAAGATGTTATGTGGAGACTTGATGATATGATGACTGAATAATATCTGTCTCCCTTTACCTGGGATTCCGGGGATGAAATCCTTGTTAGGGGTTTATAATTTGTAATGACCCTGACCTGGGTTATGAGGTAACCATATTTGTTTTGGCTAAGTAAGTTGCTTAGAACTTGAATATAATCCTCTAAAGTGTTTTTCTATCAGATTACAAACTTATGTTTCAAATTTGGTCATGTTTGAATAATGTTTGAGCAATGTTCTCATGTTTTGGACAAGAATGCAATTCACCCAAGATAAGGGGTCATAGTGCAATATGTCATATGTTGAACATGCCTAATTTGTTTTAGCATCATTATAGAGAGAATGATGCAAGGTGCTGCCTTGTGGAAAGCCTAAATTTCAAGTTGCAACTTGTTTGAATAATGCTAGTGCATTGTGCACCAATTTTGGTAGAAATTGTAATTTACCCAAAATGTAGGGTTGATATGCAAATTACCACATATAGAGTGTCCCTACCCCCTCCAAGTATCATTTAGAGGAGATAGAAATAATGAGGCACCATGTTTGAATCAATTATGAGTGATGGTACTCTTGGTGATGAAATGACCAAGAAAAGGGTTGAATATGAAACCCTAACTTGAGTAGTATCAAGTTGAAAAGCTTATATATGAGTGCCTATCAGACAAGGAGCCATAGGAGGAGTCCCATATCATTTTGCGGACTTTTGGAAAATCCCATTACATATAAAGCACCTCATGGAGGTGAAGTGTATCGGTTTACAACTTCCTTAGAAAAGTTGTATCGGGTTGTGAATAAAGTGGTGATTTTGTTGATATATTTTATTCAAAGGGATAAGTAATGGACGAAAATTCATCCCTAGATTATACTCAATAGTTTTGAGTGTCAAGATAAATTTTAATGCATGCATGTCTACATGTCAACCATGGATGGACACGTGGCACCTAGTAGCACAAATTGATGACACCTCATTTTCACACTTCTTCATGAACAACAAGTATATATACCCCTTCTTTCACCCCTTTAGTGAACTTTTTCGAATATTACCACCCTATTTCATTAAGTTATCATGCATAGGGTCATTTTATCATGCATGAGTGATTTGGTATCATGCATACGGCTTGGGTATTGGCCATAGCAAGTAATATCGGCCATAGCATGTTGATATCGGCCATAGCAAGACGATATCGGCCAAGTGGAGTGTTTTTGGCCACAAGTGAGGGGGATATCGGCCACAAGTGATGGCATATCGTTCAAGGGTAGTAAGGTATCATGAAACGTGCTAAGTATCAAGAGGGAACTCAATATGTAACCCTAAGGTGAGGCCATGATCATCTTCAACCTTGGATGGAAGCATGATTTTAGGGTTATGACCTTCCTTTCTTTTCTTCTTCACCAATTACTTATCCTTGGTGATTCATTGTATATGAAGGAGTTGTGAATGATCCTTGGAATTTTGATAAGTCATATTCAACCTTATTAACATGGAGCTTTGGATCTTGGAGCTTTGAAGTTGTTCTTAAGGTGGGTTATATAACTTGAACTCAACCATGTTATTATTCATCACCTAAGTTGCTATGCTTAAATGAACTACTTTAAATTCCGAAATATTCTGAAATGGTTGATGAAATTATGAGTTCTATTAGTTTCGTAGTCCTATTATACTTGTACTAAAACAAGTATAATGAAGGTCTAGAGCTTGAAGATGATGGTATCACCATATAAAGTGATATCGAGTTCAAGCACACAAGCAAGCACCTCTAACCCGATATGGTGATGCACCTACTCCACAAAAATGATATGGATATGAGTTTATACTTTCTTGCATGATATGGTAAGGTAGTGTACACCTCTTGGACTATATGAGGTCAAGCATACACATCAAAAATGATATTGGGTTAAGCACACACCTCTTTGCCCGATATGGTGTGAAACACACACACACCTCTTTGCCCGATATGGTGTGAAGCATACACACACCTCTTTGCCTGATATGGTGTGAAGCACACATACACCTCTAAAGTGATATGGTGTGAAGCACACACACACCTCTTTGCCTGATATAGTGTGAAGCACACACACCTCTTTGCCCGATATGGTATGAAGCATACACACACCTCTTTGCCCGATATGGTGTGAAGCACACATACACCTCTAAAGTGATATGGTGTGAAGCACACGTACACCTCTTGGCCCGATATGGTGTGAAGCACACATACACCTCTTTTCCCGATATGGTGTGAAGTATACACACACCTCTCTTCCCGATATGGTGTGAAGCACACATACACCTCTAAAGTGATATGGAAGCAAGCATACACCTCAAACCCGAGATGGCAAGCACACATACATCTCAAGGGTGATATGGTAAGCACACATACACCTCATACCCGATATGGTAAGCACACATACATCTCTAAAGTGATATGGGTAGCAAGCACACACCTCATACCAGATATGGTGGAAGCACCTCAAAACCCATATGAAGGAAAAAACCTTAGATGCAATGTACTTGATGGAGTAACACATGAAGTGTGTTATATCAAGTCATACATTAAGAGGTATGGAGTTTAATGAATATTGATTAAGTAGGCTAATGAACCTTGAAGGAAAGGTTCAGCCAAATTAATAAAGTATGAAGTAATCAACATCCTAGTAAGGATGAGAGAGAAACTCATACTTCTATGATAATCATGAAATAAGCATACATTGATACTCCTAATATGTGTGGAGACTGAATTAGGGTTTCATTCTTGATAAATGTACTTCAAAACCCTAGATTTTTTTTTGAGAAATCCAAACATCTTCATTACTGAAAAGCCATACGACATCTACACATAGGGAAAGTGATATTGGAAATACATACAACCACCAAGAGTAGGGTTATCAGATCACCAAAACTCATATTGGAATGATAATAAAATGCTTCTGCATTGATCTCTTTTCCACAAGGCTGACATAAGCAACTTTTCAGAAGAGATTCCTTCAAACTAAGAATAGATCATTGGTGATAAACCAGCAAATGAAAAATATGCAGACATGTGTTTTCCACCACAAGAAGAGCCATTGACCCAGTAGTGAATCCGAACATAACAAAATCGAGGCCAGCAAGAGCAAAGACTAGTAGCTCCCAAACAGAGAGAACAACAACGCTGATAAGCAACGATAACAACGCCGATGAGTGGCAAGAAACGGGTGAAGGAACCGGCAAATGATGGAAGCTAAACTGCCAAAACACTAAAACAAAACTAAAGAACAATGAAGCACACTAGAACTGAAGGAAGATGAAGGACAAGAAACAAGAAGGGTGAGAAAACGATCGATGCTTCCGCTAGATCCAGGGAAGGGGGGAACAAAGTGTCGACTTCTCAGGTAATCTGCAACATGGAAATGCCCTAGCAGCCGAGCCCCGTGCTGACTACCATGAAGCTAAACGCCAAGCACCGTCAGGTCCAAATCAATGAACTGGATCTGTCGCAGCCGCCGCTTGGAGTTGAGAGACCTGAGAAAAGGAGAGAGATCCGCCCGCCACCTAAACTAGCAAACAGAAGTTAGTCAGGGAAGAGGCCTGGGGGGAGAAGGGTGGCAATCAGTGGTAGCCGGACCCCCTCCCTCAAGCCAATGCGCCACATAGAGAGAACCCTAAATCGCCATACCTATCTCCTGCTCCCGTTTCTTGAATGTGTGCTACTTGAAAACCCTAGATGGTTTTATAAGAGAAACCTTAACCCTAATGAAGGGTAATGATAAGAGTTGAAATTATAATTGGTTAATAAAGGGGAAACCTTGATGACCGGCCTAAATCGTGCGTCCTAAAATTGGAGGCGGATTTGAGGTAGTCTAGCTTTCACATTTATAAACCCAAATCCCCTAGGCCCCCGCAACTTTGTTTACGGGGTCGAAGTAGATATACGGGGTCGAACACAGGGATAAGGGGGGTAGTGTTGAGAACCCAGAATCGACAATCTACACTCCGGCAGGTATAAAGAGAGATAAATTCCCTAAAGGGGAAACAACAGGATGTCACAAATAAAACAAGAAAACTATCTCCAGGTGGAGCTACTAGAAAGATTTAAGGTTTTAGTCATTTAGCAATTTTTAGAGGTTTTCTTGCAACAGAAACAGAAGGATAAAACTAGGGCTCGAGCGAGGTACGAAGGATAAAACTACAGCTTAACAAGCGGCACCGGTAACATCCTGCACCCCTCCTCTCAGAGCAAGTACCTCTAACCAAGCCTCGTCACCCCTCTCGAGGTTGCTGGGCTCAAAGTTAGAGCGGAATGTTACTGAAACGACTCTGTTCCAGGCACTCTCGTACTCCAGAATCGGACTAAACACTAGATCCACAACACAACTCTCGAAGTTGTTGCGACAGGAAAACACGATTCTGTAGCTAAGCGAAACGCGATCCAAACATGTAAGCTAGAGTTCATATATCAAACATAGTAGTCATCCAACATATTGCACCAAGCATAGAGCAACAAGTAATTAAGCATCTTCTATTTCCATAGACAAATAAAGGGTCTTAATTACAATGCATAAGTAAGGAATTAAATGACAGAACGTAAAGATAGGTGTCGCCTCCTTGATGTAGAAGAACGACAGGGCACTGTAGCTCTCCTGCCCGATATCGGTGAGAGGCCTAGCCCAATACATAGGTGTCGGGCGGCACGCACCGACTGTCGATCGTATCGCTCAAGGACCCTGGTCGATACGCTCATGTCGGGCGGCACACTCGACAGGCTAAGTGTATCGGTTTGATATTGTGTCGGGCTAATAGCTACGCAATGTTGTTGTCGCGCACTTGTGTCGCTCATCTACGTCGGCCGATATCGGCCCGCAGTGTCGCCCCGGGATGGTCCTAAGTGAACTTCCCCTCCCTCTCGGGATGAGGAGAAGCTCACCTAGTGTCGCCTGAGACAAGCACTGGGGCACGACACGTATGCTCTCGTAGTCCCTTCGGAAGATAGCTCAACTCCCAAATGTCAGAATCCTGAAACTCCGAACTGACCCCCGCTGTCTTTTCGGCTCCCTGTAGCTGCTATTTATAGTCAGCTGGCCGGGAGGAGTTATGGTGCTCGAAGCGCCATGTGGCCCCCTTAAGCGCTGGTCAATGGACGACCGATACAGGTATAGCTCGGTGCGGAGCGCAGAGGTGTCTGCTATCTGTCACGTGACGGTCGGCGCGCCTGCCGGTGGGTGGCTGTGTCGCCCGACAAGCTGGGTTGTCGGGGCGAGCCGGGCTCCCTGTCGGGTAGAAGGTGTGTCGTATGTCAGCGTCTTCTCGCGCGGCACTTCTTTATCGAGCGTCTTTGTGTCGCCCAACCCCTGTCGGGTAGGGGTTGTATCGGGCGTCAGGGAGGCCGAGACAGGCTTGGACTTATTCATGGGCCGGAGCAGCCTTATTGCCCAAAAACGAGGGAAACTCTGTAAAAGATAGGAAAATTGGATTAAGAGCATTGCTTGGCCAATTATTGCGAAAGTGCATACAAAAGAGAGGAAGATAGCTGAAAATGGCAGTTTTGATAACAGAAAAACAGTCTAAAATATCACAAAATTTGGCGTTATCAACTCCCCCAAACTTAGCATTTTGATTGTCCTCAATCAATATTTAAACTATTTTTTTGTGCTGCTTCTTCTGCTCAAGAAAGCTTTCTGTTCAAAAAGTGAAACAAAGATCGTAATGCCTTAAAGATAATGTTGTCTTAATACAAACAAAAGACTTAGTTTTTCCTGCCTTAATGTTTAGGTAAGATTTTTCTCTACAGCTTCGGCTAGACTTTGTTGTACGATTCCGAAGTTAGCTTACACACCAAACAGCTTTATTTTTGGGGCAGAAAGTTGTGTACAGGGTAGGCTAAGGCTTTTTGGGTTTTTCATTCTTGTCTCCCATCAGTCCATCCAGGTAAGGGTCCGTTAGTGGGTAAGTGGTCCCTACAGTCCAAGCCAGTTGGCTTTAGAGTAGTGATTTCACATCCTACGTACCACTGCCCCAAATCTACCATGCCTAAAGATGGGTACTTTTGGAAAACAAGTGGTGTATATATATATATATTCTTTTTCTTTTATTGGGCACAACTCTCATGCTTTTATTCATGCTCATAAGGCTTCTCTCTTTTGGGATTTTTGTTGGGTAAGGGGAACAAAGAGATTCTTGCTGTTTGGGCAGCTTTTTCCTTCTCCATACTCGTCTCTTAACTGTTTGCGAGATTATTGTATTTCTCCAAATTTTTGGCAAGACGAAACATATTCTTTTGTTCGTTTGAAGCAGCATTATCAAAAAGATATAACAAAACTTGCATCCCATTAAGTACAAAGAAAACAAACTTTGCAAGAAGTCGCAACAGGTTTTTACTAATATAGCAACTTTGTACATTTGTATGGGAACAAAATAAGAAAAGGAAAGATTTTTGAATTTTTTTTTATATGGCATACATGCGTACATCAGATATACAATAAGCCATAAGAACATACATAAGCACATCAGATATAAAGTAAGCCAAAAAGCGTGAAGAGCTTGAAGCGGAAAAGAACTTTATACCTCCCTCACTGGAACATGGGTACCCCCCCCCCAAACTTACTCCACACTCTGTCCCAGAGTGGTGAAGAAGACAGGGTAAGGTAATGTTTAGCCAGTGAGGGTTAGCTTGCTGGTGTGCTGCAATATGATCCTACAAAGTTGCAGCATGCCATTGGGAGGTTTCCGGTCGAGAAGCTTCAATATGCTTCTTTGTTGCAGCCTCCTTCTTTCTCATTTGGAAACAACTTCTGCAAGTGCGGACACTTGTGGCTGCTTCCTCTTTATTAAGTAGCTGGAACCGGGATGCCCAGGTTCCATCCGGAGGTCACCGGCAAGGTACTCGTGCTGTTTCTATAGGATGTTTTAATCACCACCGAAAACAGACTATGATAAAGAAATGACCCTCCTCTTGAGCTACCAAATCAAGAAAAATCTCCCCGCATTCCTTCTACGGTAGTCGACGGCTCACTGCCTTGGGATTTCTACGTTTCTGCCCGACAGTTGTTGCTTCATCTGCGGCCACCATTTTTCCTGTTATCAAGTTTATTGACCGTTTATATGTTAGATAGGAAAAAGAAACTTGATAAACTTATTACAATCTCTGGGTATCGTCCGTCAAAAGAAAACTCAAGTCGATACAAAACTGGGCGATACGAAGAGTGTTGCGCGGTAAGACATACCGCCTAATAGGGGTATATCAGCCGATAAGACCGCCAAAGAGCAACTGCTCGACAGGCCGTTACAAAAGAAAAATGTGTCGCCCGACATGGTGTGTCGGGCAGACACCATCGGCCGTTATGTCGCGCTTAACTGCGTTGGACGATATATAAAATCGACAGCGCGTGAAATCGACAGCGCGTGATAGGAAAAACCTGTGTCGGACGATAAGCCTGTTGGCCGATAAGACTGTTGACCGATAAGCATGTCAGTCAGGAGGTCTGTCGGTCGATAAGCTTATCGGGCTATACCTTTGCTCATAGGATCCATCGCCCGATACCACGGTGAAGGCAACTGGCCGACACGGGAGCAAAAGGGCAGACTACTGCATGCGTTACAGGTGGCTAAAACGAGTAAAGTGTGACAGCCCGACACGGTAAAACCACCGTTCTTATTTATAGCCAGCTCGGCCGGGGGCGAAACGGACATCTCTGGGGCGCACGTCGGCCAACGGGTCAGGCGGTTCCCGAGACGATGGTCACATCAGTCTCATTAAGGGCATTTATTCCCATGCACGATAGGGTGCACGCCGCCCAGGAAAGCTGACCGTCACGGCCGTTGTGATGCCCGAGAGACCAAAGCCCAGTACGGGCGGTCCTGCACGCCAGCTGAGCGGCTGCCCGATACGGTTAAAACAGGCGGGCAAAAAAAACTGAAAACCTAAGAGCAGAAACAGCAATCAAAGGGTAAAACATCATCGGCCAAAGGTTAAGCCTTTGACCTCAGAGTGCAATACTCTTCAAAGCTTCAAAAAATTTGGCGATGACCCATAAAACAGAAGAGTCGGAACGCTCGGCGCGTGCTCTGGCTTGGGCCTTATTACATACCATAAAGTTTGTTTTTATTTTTTATAATAATCATGCAACCTATTCTATGAAAGAAAGAAGAACTCAGCTGCCTCCCGAGGAGCGCTGGGGTTTGCGTCGCCAGGCCGACCGGTGTAAGATCATCTTGATCAGCCCTCAACTGTACCCATGTCTTGCAGACTGATCTCTGCTCTCCTAACAAACATTTCATCTTCGTAGAACCTTTTCACCCTGTGCCTGTTCACCTGAAAGGCTTTGGTCGGATAGTCTTTGTCGTAGAGCTCCATCATCCCTGATGGATATATCTTTGACACAGTGAACGGTCTAGAGCACCTCGTTTGCAACTTCCCAGGGAAAAGACGAATAGAGGACTTGAATAACAAGACCTTATCTCCTTCGCTTACATCTTTTCTCCTGAGATGGGTATTATGCCACAACTTTGTCCTCTATTTGTAGATTTTTACATTTTCATAGGCGTTCATTCTCAGCTCTTCGAGCTCTTGAAGCTGCAAAAACCTTTTTTCTCCTGCTTTGTCGAGGTCCATATTTAGGAACTTGATTGCCCAAAGGGCCTTGTGTTCCAACTCCAAAGGCAGGTGGCAGGATTTTCCGTAGATGAGTCGGTAGGGGGTGGTTCCAATGGGTGTTTTGTAAGCGGTACGGTAGGCCCAAAGTGCTTTGTCAAGCTTCATGGACCACTCTTTCCTCGTTCGGTTGACTGTTTTCTCCAAGATTTGCTTTATTTGCCTGTTGGAAACCTCTACCTGCCCCGACGTCTGTGGGTGGTAGGGTGTAGCGATCTTGTGCCTCACTCCGTACTTGCGCAGAAGTGCTTCAAATTTTCTTTCTCCAAAGTGCGACCCTCCGTTGTTTATCACAGTGCGTGGTACACCGAAACGAGGGAAGATGGTATTCTCGAAGAGCTTGATAACTGACTTGGCGTCGCAGGTTTGGGTGGCTACCGCTTCCACCCACTTCGATACATAATCTACTGCCACTAGTATGTATTGATACCCCCGAGATGGGGGAAACGGTCCCATGTAGTCCCATCCCCCACACGTCAAATATTTCTACTTCGATCCAACTTGCCATTGTCATTTCATTCCTCCTCCCTATGTTTCCTATAAACTGGCACTCTTTGCAAACCTTTACAAATTGTGCAGCGTCTTTAAACAAGGTGGGCCAGTAGAAACCTGACTGTAACACTTTTGCAGCTGTTCTCTCGCGACCCAGGTGTCCACCGTAGGGGGAGGCCTGGCATTCTTTCAGGATGTCTGCGGTTTCTTCCTCTAGTATGCACCGCCTGTATAAGTTGTCAGCACATCTTCTGAACAAGAGAGGATCATCCCAGTAGTAGTTTTTGACATCCGCAAATAGCTTCTTTTTCTGATTGTACGTGATGTCAGGAGGCAATTCTCCACAGGCAAGATAATTGCAGATGTCTGCAAACCAGGGTAAGCTTTCTTCTTGAGCTTCTGCCAACATCAGAGCCTCGTCGGCGTAGTCGTCATTGATTTGAGGCCCTCTCTCTCTCTCAGTCACGATTCTTGATAGGTGGTCTGCGACCACATTCTCTGCGCCCTTCTTGTCGATAATTTCGTGGTCAAACTCTTGGAGCAGCAAGGCCCACCTCAACAGTCTGGGCTTTGCGTCTTTCTTTTGCATTAAATATTTTATAGCCCCGTGATCTGTGTATACCTTGACCTTGGCTCCAACGAGATACGATCTGAATTTATCAAACGCGAAGACGATCGTGAGCATCTCTTTCTCAGTTGTTGTGTAGTTTACTTGGGCCTCGTCCAACGTGCGACTAGCGTAGCAAATCACATGGTGCTTTTTGTCTTTCTTTTGCCCCAGGACTGCTCCAACCGCGTAGTCGCTAGCGTCGCACATCAGCTCAAAAGGTAAACCCCATTCCGGCGCTTGAAGGATAGGTGGTAATATCAAAGCATTTTTCAGGGCCTGAAAAGCACTTAGACAATCGTTAGAGAAAACAAATTCAGCGTCTTTTACCAGAAGATTGGATAGCAGTTTGGAAATCTTTGAGAAGTCCTTGATGAATCTTCGGTAATATCCCGCGTGCCCGAGGAAGCTTTGCCCCCCCACGGATCTCAGTGGGGGAAGCTTGGATATTGCTTCAACCTTGCTTGCGTCCACCTCGATCCCACACTTCGAGATCTTATGCCCGAGAACGATGCCGTCCCGCACCATGAAATGGCACTTCTCCCAGTTTAGAACTAGGCTATTCTCCTCACACCTTTGAAGGACCAATGACAGATTCTTCATATAGCTATCGAAGTCCTTCCCATAGACGGAAAAATCGTCCATGAAAACTTCTACGATGTCTTCTAGAAAATCTGAGAACATCGATATCATGCATCGCTGAAAGGTTGCGGGGGCGTTGCAGAGTCCGAAGGGCATTCTTCGGAAGGCATAAGTGTCGTAAAGGCATGTGAATGTTGTTTTCTCTTGATCGTCGAGCCAGATGGGTACCTGGTAAAAACCTGAAAAGCCATCATGAAAACAAAAGAAATCGTGATGCGCTAACCTTTCGAGAACTTGGTCAATAAAAGGTAGTGGAAAATGATCCTTTTTTATAGCCTGATTTAGCTTTTGGTAATCTATGCACATCCGCCAGCCGGTGACGGTCCTTACCGCCACCTCATAGCCCTTCTCACCCTTGACCACCGTCATTCCGCCCTTTTTGGGCACTACGTGGATCGGACTTACCCAATTGCTATCGTTGATTGGGTAAATGATCCCTGCATCCCTAAGCTTTATTACCTCTTTCTTGACGACCTCCTTGAGAATCTGGTTCAGCTTCCTCTGGGGTTGAGCCAGAGGCTTGGCAGATTCATCCAAGTTGATGTGATGCATGCACAGGGCGGGGCTAAGGCCTTTGATATCATCTACTGAATATCCTATAGCCCTCATGTGGAGCCTTAACTCCTCAAGGAGTCGGTCCAGCTGGTTGCTTGAAAGATCGACGTTCACGATGACGGGGTTTCTGTGCTCTTCATCTAAGAACTCGTACTTCAGGCCTTCGGGCAATGCTTTTAACTCTGGATTGGGTCTAGGTGCCTTCTTTTGAGGCTCCTCCTCGAGAGAGGCATACTTCGCAGACTCCACCATTGTATCCTCTTCTTACAAATCTTCGTCAGAAAGGTCAAAAAGTTTGAGGTGCTTCGCGACCTCAGGATCTTTGAGGTCGGGATCTTGACAGTTTATAGCCCTCAAGAGAGGGTCTACTGTCCGGATATCTTCCTCTACTTCCTCACAGAATTTATTGTAGCTATCTAGGAAACATGCTGAGTCAGATAGGGATAGGCTCTTCATGATCTCTTTCAGCTTGAAGTCGATATGGTCATTTCCGACCCTCAAGGTGATCATCCCCTCGGAAACATCAATCAGCGCTCTCCCTGTCGCCAAGAAGGGGCGACCAAAGATGATCGGGCAACGGGGGTCTTCAGCTGTGTCGATGACGACTATATCGCAAGGGATGAAGAAGTCACCAACCCCGATCGGCACATCTTCGACAATGTCGACGGGTCTCTTAAAGGTGTGGTCTGCCAGTTCAATCCGCATGTTGGTTTGCACCATGTTGGTCAAGCCCACCCTTTGCCCGAAACTTAAGGGCATGAGGCTGATGCTAGCACCCAAGTCTGCCAGACCCTTGGGCTCGACGTTGTCTCCGATAGCGAACGGGATTGTGAAAGCTCCGGGATCCCTTCTCTTATTTGGCGTGTCGGGCTTCAATAAGGTGGAGGAGGCGGAAGCTAGATACACTGTCTCTGTCCTTCCTCCCCTTCTCTTCTTTGTGATAAGGTCCTTGAGGAACTTGGCATACATAGGCATCTCTTCCAATGCATCAAGGAAGGGGACTTCAAGATGCAGTTTCCTGATCGAGTCCATGAACCTTTCATGACGCCTTTTCAGATTTGCCTTGATCAGCTTATGTGGGAATGGCAACCTTGGAGCATAAGAATTCCTCCCACCAGGTAGCTCATCAGAAGGCTTCCATGCAGGCTCTTGAGCTTGTGCTTGTCCACCTTCGCCCTTTGCTGGAATGATACTCTCCAACCTCGGTTCAGGTTCTGGTTCGGCATCAGCTGTGCGCTCCACCGTCTTTCCAGACCTCAGTACCGCCATTCTGGCAGTTTTCGAATATGAGAGTGTCTTTCCCGCAGGGTTCTTTATCAGATCCGCCATCTGGGCCAATCGTTGATCGACCTCCCATTGGCGCATCCGCAGACTTGCCATCTGGTGTTGCATGGAATTCTGAGCTCCAGGGATGGGAAGTGCACCCTGCACCAACCGGTTGATAATAGAGTCTTGCCTTATTGTGAAAGCATGCAACTGGCCAACCAGGCTGGGCTGGTGCGAAATCTCATCTCGGCCTTGACATTCACCTTCCAACGGAGATTGCTCACAACGAGACATGGCGTCTGATCTCGAAGGAATAGGTCACCGTTCTTTAGGGTTCCTGAGATGGCACGAGAAATCAAGTTTAGAAGATAGATTTATTAAATTTCAAGCAAGGAATAATAGTAAAGAAAAAGAGAAAGAAAAAGAGTGATGTCAAACTCATTGCTAAGCTTGAGGCACAGGAGTGTAGTTAGTGGATTCGAATTCGTCAACACTACCATTTTCCCCTTGTCCCCGGCAATGGCGCCAGAAAGTTGACCGGCCTAAATCGTGCGTCCTAAAATTGGAAGCGGATTTGAGGTAGTCGAGCTTTCACATTTATAAAGCCGAATCCCCTAGGCCCCCGCAACTTTGTTTATAGGGTCGAAGTAGATATACGGGGTCGAACACAGGGACAAAGGGGGTAGTGTTGAGAACCCAGAATCGACACGCTACACTCCGACAGGTATAAAGAGAGATAAATTCCCCAAAGGGGAAACAACAGGATGTCACAAATAAAACAAGAAAACTATCTCCAGGTGGAGCTACTAGAAAGATTTAAGGTTTTAGTCATTTAGCAATTTTTAGAGGTTTTCTTGCAACAGAAACAGAAGGATAAAACTAGGGCTGGAGTGAGGTACGAAGGATAAAACTACAGCTTAACAAGCGGCACCGGTAACATCCTGCACCCCTCCTCTCAGAGCGGATACCTCTAACCAAGCCTTGGCACCCCTCTCGAGGTTGCTGGGCTCAAAGTTAGAGCAGAATGTTACTGAAACGACTCCGTTTCAGGCACTCCCGTACTCCAGAATCAGACCAAACACTAGAGCCACAACACAACTCTCGAAGTTGTTGCGACGGGAAAACACAATTCGGTAGCTAAGCGAAACGCGATCCAAACATGCAAGCTAGAGTTCAGATATCAAACATAGCAGTCATCCAACATATTGCACCAAGCATAGAGCAACAAGTAATTAAGCATCTTCTATTTCCATAGACAAATAAAGGGTCTTAATTACAATGCATAAGTAAGGAATTAAATGACAGAAAGTAAAGATAGGTGTCGCCTCCTTGATGTAGAAGGACGACAGGGCGATGTAGCTCTCCTGCCCGATATCGGTCAGAGGCCTAGCCCGATACAGAGGTGTCGGGCAGCACACCCTCTTGGGTGGCATGCACCGACTGTCGACCGTATCGCTCAAGGACCCTGGCCGATACGCTCATGTCGGGCGGAACGCTCGACAGGATAAGCGTATTGGTTTGATATCGTGTCGGGCTAAGAGCTACGCATTGTTGTTGTCGGGCACTTGTGTCGCTCATCTATGTCGTCCGATATCGGCCCGCAGTGTCACCCCGGGGCGGTCCTAAGTGAACTGCCCCCTCCCTCTCGGGATGAGGAGAAGCTCACCTAGTGTCGCCCGAGACAAGCACTGGGGCACGACACGTATGCTCTCGCAGTCCCTTCAGAAGATAGCTCAACTCCCAACTGTCTGAATCCTAAAACTCCAAACCGACCCCCATTGTCTTTTTGTCTCCCTGTAGATGCTATTTATAGTCAGCTGGTCGGGAGGAGTTATGGTGCTCGAAGCGCCATGTGGCGCCCTTAAGCGTCGGTCGATGGACGGCCGATATAGGTATAGCTCGGTGCGGAGCGCGGAGGTGTCTGCTATCGGCCACGTGACGGTCGGCACGCCTGCCGGTGGGTGGCTGTGTCGCCCAACAAGCTGGGTTGTCGGGGCGAGCCAGGCTCCCTGTCGGGTAGAAGGCATGTCATCCGTCAGCTTCTTCTCGCGCGGCACCTCTTTGTCGAGCGTCTTTGTGTCGCCCAACCCCTGTCGGGCAGGGGTTGTATCGGGCGTTAGGGAGGCCGAGATAGGCTTGGACTTATTCATGGGCCGGAGCGGCCTTATTGCCCAAAAATGAGGAAAACTCTGCAAAAGATAGGAAAATTGGATTAAGAGCATTGCTTGGCTAATTATAGAGAAAGTGCATACAAAAGAGAGGAAAATAGCTGAAAATGGCAGTTTTGATAACAGAAAAATAGTCTACAATATCACAAAATTTGGTGTTATCACTTGACTATATTGAAACCATGTTGGTAGCATCAGATAATGAGCATAGCTAAGTATGAGCTATGATGTCACATATAATACAATTTAATGGGCCTTGTGAGCCATGTGATTAGTTGTTGCCTAGTGAGAGATGACAAGATGGTTAATGGGCCTTGTGAGCCATGTGATTAGTTGTTGCCTATTGAGAGGTGACAAGATGTTTAATGGGCCTTGTGAGCCATGAGAATAGTTGTTTCCTAGTGGGAGGCAACCAGATGTTTATAAAAGTCTCATGTAAGAAATGATAATGTTCAAATAAAATAGGAAATGCAAACTTAGTAACATAATAATAATAATAAATGGATACAATAATAATAATAATGAAATATTAATCATACTGGCTATTAATCATAGGATTGGTAATAACCCAATACCTGACTGTTAATCTTAGGATTGGTAATAACCAAATGCCTAGCTGTTAATCACAGGATTGGTAGAGTCCAATACCTGGTTGTTAATCACAAGATTGGTAATAACCCAATACCTGACTGTTAATCACAGGATTGGTAATAACCCAATGCCTGGTTGTTAATCAATAGATTGGTAGAGTCCAATACCTAGTTTTTAATCACATGATTGGTAATAACCCAATGCCTGGTTGTTAATCACAGGATTGGTAATAACCTGATGCTTGGATATTATCATAGGGTTGGTAATAACCCAACACCTGGCTGTTATCAAAGGATTGGTGTAGTCCAATACCTGGAATAGTTGCATAGGATTGACAAAGACAATACTTGGAATAGATTATGATGATGTACATTCACATATCTGGTATAATTCATGGATGTCATACCTTGATAATGAGTTAGCAGATTGGCTGAGGCCAACAGATAGAAATGAGAACGATTCATGGATGTCATACCTTGATAATGAGTATCACAGGATAAGCTTGAGATGTTGATATATTATGATGGGTAAATGATATACATGTTCTTCATATTCCTTATAAAGTGAATAGATGATTTACTTCTCTATCATAGATAGTTGCAATGCTTTAAAAGATGAGAATGTTCTAAACTGCTTATCATCTGTTCAGTTTAATACTATTTACCTGTGATAATAACATTGTTGGTGGAGAGTTATATCTCTCACTGGGACAATTGTCTCACCCTGTGGGATCCACATTTTTTTATGTGGACGTACATGAGGGGGGTTGAGACCATACTGCAGAAGGAGAACAACAACAGCAGGGACAACAATGACAACTCAGGTTGAGTGTACTGTCTATCGTGTCTTGTAGATAGAAGTCCTATGTGTCATCTTTGTACTCTCAGGTCCTTGGATTTAGTACGTGCTGATTTTATGAACAATCTGAGATTTTGGCTTGTATTCCTTAAGGTTTGTTGTTGCTTTATGTCTATGTTTTGAGAAAGCAACTGTTATATGTTATCCTTGAGAAGAGATGGTATAGTGTATGTGCAATATATGATCAATGTGAATATTAGGTTTTGGTTCTTCCTTAAAGAGTTTTCCTAGAAATGGATCTCTTTGCAAAAGAAAAATGGTTTTAATTTTTAGTGATTTTTGTTAATCTGTTGTTTATGTTTATTCTGCTTAATTAGTAACGATTTGTCTGTTGGTTTTGTGGCGATCGTTACACAACTCTTCCTTATTACCGTAATCAAGAAACAACTCCTTTTAGCACTTCTCAAGATTTAAGTATGCTCTTTGTGGCAGTCTAGTGACCTTTATTGGAATCTTACAGACATCCACTCATCATGTCTAATATATACAAGATGACTGGATGAGTATATTTTCTCATCATGTCCAATACATTTGAGATAAAAGAATGAGTACATACATAATAGATCCATTTGTGAATGTATATGGCATCTATCTATGTGCTCCTATTCTTCCCAAGAACTAGGACACTAGGCTCCTAAGAGACTAACCCCATAGAATCATGGACAATTTTTCTCTCATCGAGTCTTTCTTGTTCACCCCTTTCAACATCTTGCCAATGTATGTGCTCTTCCTTAGGTTGAGAATCTTTCTGAATCTATCTCTATATATCTCAATTCCCATCACATTGGATGCTTCACCTGAACCCTTCATAGGGAAGGTACTTTTCTTGCTAGTTTATAATTCATGCAACATCATTCCCTATCATAATGTGGAATGTGAATATGCTCCCACTAATTTTTTTGTAATGACATATTTCATATTCAATTTGACTTAAGTCAAACTCTTTGAATGTCTTGTCAAATAGAAGATTCTAGGTTTGAGATGCTTGCTTCAATCCTCAGATTGACCTTTGTAGCTTACAAACTTCATTTTCATTATTGGATTTATAAAACCTCTAGGTTGGGTTATGTATGGGTCCTCATTATTATTACAATTAACGAATGCAATTTTAACATCCATATGCCAAATCTCATTAGTCATAATAAGTTGCAAGAACAACCATGATCCTGATGGCTTTAATCATGGAAACTGGTGAAATACTCCATCGTGTTCAACACCTTAAACTTGCTTCAAACTCATTTAAACCAAATTACCCTTCCAGATTGATCTTCTTCCTAATGACCCAATTGCGCCCTATGGGTTTTACCCCTTCAGGTAGATCTACCGATGTGACATCCCGCTATCACAAAGATAGCAAAACACCACACGAAAATGTGTGGAACCACCATAAACAATATATTACCAAAAACACGAGTTAATTAAAATCAATTGCGGAAAATATCATAAAAGAAAAACTATTACAACCAAATCCACTACCTGCAAGGAAACATGTTATATTTACATAAGCGTGATATATGTCCACCAACACATAGGATCAAAATGTTCCATATCCATCAAGGATACATCACTTATTTATATACATATCAGACCTAGCCAGGCCAAAAATAGGTTACAAAAAGCCATACTAAGATCTTACATGTGAAACCTCGTCAAAACACCTCCGAGGACCTGAGAGTACAGGGAGACTCTAAGACTCTACTACAAAACAACCACAGCAGCAGCATATCCAACCATGCCTTCTACTGATCTTCTTGTTCCTTAGTCACAACACTACGATCACCACCACTTCTAGATTTATCACCTAAAAAGATTTAAGCCAGTGGGGTCAGACACATAGTCCCAATGAGAAACACAACTCCCCACCGAACTATAAAACCTCAGAAAAGCTAGAGTAGTATATAGCAGAGAACCAGATCATATATGAAATATGAAGATCAAGATTATATATGTATAACAGCTTAACATGATACCTGAGAAGCATATATCTAACTGCATGAAATACTTAGAGCATGTATATAAGGCAATCATACATTATGCAAGGCCTCAACCAATGTTCCATGTTTTTCCCTAAGCAAATATATTATACGGCTGGATTACCACTTATTATGCCCTGAGGAAATGAGTTGTACCGCTCAAATCCAACCTTTGGTTGCGAAACCCAAAGTAGGTGCCATACAAGGTCAATATAAGAGCCGGACTCCACAACGTCATCCACTTCGTGGTCAGTGCATGATATCCAAAGCAGGACCGCAGTCTCTTTCTTAAGTGACCTCAGTCACAGGGTCAGCTCCTACAGGCTACCCTATCCTCTATCCCACCTTGGTACAGGTCTCAGTGCTAGCAAACCTTGAGCCACGGTCCTGTTCACCATGCTCCTGATCCATGAACGCATTCATGCTCTATCACACTGAGCCATGGGCCTATTCACCATGCTCTTATACACATCTTGAGTCTACAACCGAAGTTGGAATCTAATCCTTCTATTTTCGGCTAGGAGAAACCCCGCATATTCAATAATATGCACTCCGTATTAACCCGTAGGAAAACCCATTTCACCATCACCAGCTCCTGACAAGGATGGATCTATGGCTAGGGTAAACTACATGGGACGTTCATCTATAATTAATTAGTGCATTTTAAGTGGATTGTTGGGGCACCCAAGTTATATTAAGCAAACCATAAACAATAGTAACAACATAGATTCCATTATCTTGTGTCACACTATTACTGCTATTCTTAATGCCATCATCATCATCATCATGTTCCATCTCAAGGATCGTACATCACATATTTCCACTTGGCCTCTTGCCAATCATCGTGATCAATCAAAAGAATCCAACATCATAGGGATTCCATCCCTCCATTAAGCACATGTTACCAGCACATAGGAAACACTTATCATGTACCATCATAGTCCACATAACACATAGTGTTCCTCATTATCTTAATATCAAGAGAATGTCACCAAGGACATTATTATAGCTCATACTTGAGTACACATCTCAATTGATGAAACATCCATGGTTAGTATTCTCAAGAGATATATAGACACTTCATCGAGAGAGATATTTATGCAACATTAGATGACCATGCATATACATAACATCCACATATAAACATTCCAAATGATATTGGGGTTACAAATAGATTATAGTGTATAACCCTCACAAAAGCATATCGGGTAAGGGATTACCCTCACCAAAAGATACATCGACCCTCACTAAAGTTACAACGACCCTCACCAAAGGTATACTACCACCTATCCTTAAGGAATCAGTTAACAAGCAAACTAGCCATTGTTTATTGTAATGGCTAGCACACCTCTTTCACACATGTATCAACCAACACCAACAAAGGTCATTGGGTAGATAACAAACAAGGGTATCATGCAGAAACCTAACAAGTGCAATGCCAGACGCAAGACAACCCTAATGCCCAAGAGAAGCAGGCACCCTAAACATCATATCGGACAACACCCAAACCAAGGATCAACCCTAACGTATAAGAATCAAGTTCCATAATGGTTAACGTCATAACGGGCAATGCATCACAACATAGTGTCGGACAACACCATCAAGGAGGATGTTGTGCAAGGCACCAACCAACCCTAACACCCAACACAAACCCCATATCGACCAAGTGATCAACAAGGCAACCACCTACTGTATTGCCCAAAACCTAGCTCAAAGGAAAAACAGGGATATCGGGCACAAGCACCAAGACACCACCATCCATCACATGTGACAAGGGTTCGAAACAACCTCAACCACATAACGGCCACCCACGCCATATTACATAGGGCATCAAGAGTGTTAGCTCACCTCACAACAACTAGGTTGATTGAGGGGTATTGCCAAACTCAAGCATATCAGGTAGGAGCGAGAGCTCACCTCACAACTCAAGGAAGGAGGGGTGTTGCTCAAAGATCCCCATCAAAGGCATGGCCGCCCATGGCACCAACAAGGACATAACATGAAACTAGGGTAGATCCCCATCTCAACACTAAGGGCAGCACCTTAATCGTCCAAGCCAACTAACCATGATGCCCAAACAGCTAGAACATAGGCTCACCTCTCAACAACAAAGTGAGAGAGGGGTATTGCCTCACGGGCACACCACCATAACTCTTTAGATTAAGAAACCCTAAGCTCACCTCTCAACAAAACGAGAGAGGGGTATTTCTTGAGATTCTACAACACAAAGGATCGGCCAACACAAAGGGTAGCTACACATATCGCCCAACCTGATCTAAGGAACACATATCGGGCAGCAACATCACCAGCTAAGGAAAAAGCACTACTAGCAATATAAGCATAGCCGATCAAGATAACATAACAAAGCATTATATAAGGGAGATAGTATATCTAGGTTAGAATTTATGTAACACTCCTCAAGAACAAGCTCCAAGCTCCAAGAACTTCCTCCAAGCTTCCGACACCAACTAGAGAAGAGAAACATCAGGATGTGTCGGCCACCACCAAGGAAGAAGAAAGCAGCAGCAACAACAGCTATATCGGCCACCTCCTCTCCTTCCTTCTTCTTGTTCTCGGCCATCAAGGAGGGGAGCAACAACTATGGAACTAAAGGGACTACTAGCAAGCAAGATGGGTGACATATATACAAGAGGGTAAAGGGGGAGATCAAGGCAAGGTGGAGTCCACTAAGGACCACGCCACATGCTAGCACCCCAACAACACTTGTCCAAGGTCTCGTCACTTGCTAGCAACAAGAACCATGTGTCCAAGAGAGGGTGACACAAATGAGGCTAGGTGGAGGGGTGTGTGTCACCCAGCATGGAAACCTAGCACACCCACCAACACTCCTTGACTGACACACCATGGCCGACACAAGGCACCAAACACTCCCTTGCCTGACACACATCAAGCAAGGAGAAAGGGCATCGAGTCGAAAAATAGGCCCAAGCTCAAACGAGGCCCAAAACAACACAAGAAAGTCACTCAACTCATCTTCTCAACCCTAGAGGATGCAAAGAGATACAAAGAGATACAAAGAGATCTCTCAAGGTGGCAATCTTGCAAAGAAACCCTAGAACTTGAGTAAATTGCAAGTTGCACCTCAACCCCACAACAAAACACAACAAACACTAACCACAACTTAGGTGATTAGGCAAGCTTTTCAACACTAGGCTTAGGAAAAGCAAATAGGGTAATCACAAAATGAAGGTCAGGGTCCTTACAAGCCAGAAACCCCTACAAAAGGATTTTTCACCCAAAATCCAAAGATAAAAGCTAGGGATACTTCCTCCACATCTCTTCCTCAAGCTCCCATGTGGCTTCCTCAACACCACGATCATGCCAGAGAACCTTCACGAGCACAAGGTCTTTCCTCTTCGGCTTCTTCACCCGTCTATCAAGGATCAACACTGGACCTTCCTTCTAGGTCACATCTTCATCAAGCTTGACCTCAACTGGCTGTATCACTGTATCTGTTCTTGGATGAATTCTCTTCAACATACTAACATGGAACATTGGATGCAATCTATGCAGCTCTGTTGGTAAATCCAACTTGTAAGCCACTTTTCCAACATGTGCTATCACTGGATATGGTCCCATATACCTGGGAGCCAACTTGCCTTTCCTTCCAAACCTTAGCACACCTTTCCATGGAGAGACCTTGAGATACACCTTATCTCCCACTAGGAACTATAAAGGTCAGTGATGATTATCTGTATAAGACTTCTTTCTATCCTGTGTCGCTTTCAAATGTTGTCGTATCACCTTGACCTTCTTTGTCGTCTGCGGCACTAACTCAGGACCCAAAAGCTGATACTCACCAGACTCGTACCAACATAAAGGAGATCTACACTTTCTACCATACGATGCTTCATAAGGTGCCATGTCGATACTTCATTGGTAGATGTTGTTGTAAGTAAACTCTATCAGACTAAGATGCACGTCCCAACTTCCTAGGAACTGCAGAACACAAGCTCTTAAAAGATCTTCCAAAGTCTAAATAGTCCTTTCAGACTGTCCATCTGTCTGCGGATGAAAAGTGATATTGAACCTCAACTGCATTCCCAACACCTTATGCAATTGTTCCCAAAAATGACTTGTGAACTGAGTACCTCTTTCAGAGACTATCGTTGCTGGCACACCGTGCAAATGCACTCTCTCATCTACATATAACTGTGCAAGCTTCTCTACTGTGTATGTTGTCTTTAAAGGTATGAAATGTGCAGACTTCGTCAATCTGTCCACTATCACCCAGATGGAATCATGATTCCTAGCTATCCTCAGAAGGCCAACTATGAAATCCATGGTTACATGATCCCACTTCCACTGTGGTATCGACATGGGTTGCAATGTACCTGCCGGCTTCTGATGTTCTGCCTTAACTTGCTGACATACCACACACTTTGCCATGAACTCAGCTATGTGTTTCTTTAATCCAGGCCACCAATACAGATCCTTCAGATTGTGATACATCTTGGTGACACCTAGATGCAGAGCATACATAGACTTGTGTGCTTCCTTGAGCACTAACTTCCTTAGATTATCAGCATCGGGAACCATCATCCTGTTATGATAACAAACTAGCCCATCCTCAGACTCATGGAAACCGTCGCGCTTCTCACTGTCGAACTCTGATTTGATCAGCTACATTGTAGCATCATCTTGTTTTGCTTATATGATTTGTTTTCTCAACGTAGGCTTCACTTGCATATGTTCCAACAGTCCGGCCAACAAAGAGACTTCCAACTGTACATTCATCTGCCGCAAAGAGATAAGCATATCCTGTTTATGGCATATCAAAGAACTCAACTGTATCTTCCTCGTTGGAAGAGAAGAAGACTTCCTACTAATCTCATCTGCTACCACGTTCACCTTACCTGGATGATACTCGATGGTGCAATCATAATCATTGATTAACTCCATCCAGCGCCACTAACGCATGTTCAACTCATTCTGTGAGAAGATGTACTTCAGGTTCTTGTGATCCGTAAAGATCTAACACACTTCCCCATAAAGATAGTGTCTCCAAATCTTCAATGCATAAACCACCGTTGCCAACTCCAAATCATGTGTCGGATAGCTTTGCTCATGTTTCTTAAGTTGTCAAGAAGCAAAAGAAACCATATGATCTTCTTGCATCAGCACACAACCTATGCCCTTCTTGGAAGCATCACAGAAAACAACATACCCTTTCCCCTATCCTGGCAACACTAACACTGGGGGCACTTGTTAGCTTCTACTTCAAACTCTGAAAATCTTGCTGACACTGACCATCCCAAACAAAAGGTACATCCTTTCTGGTCAACCTCGTTAATGGAAACACTATAACACTGAAGTTTCTTATAAACCTTTGGTGGTATCCTGCTAAGCCCAAAAAACTACGGACTTCAGTCAGTGTCTTTGGTTTCTCCCACTCTGCTACTGACTCTACCTTCTTGGGATCCACCCTGATCTCTTTCGCTGAGATCACATGACCCAAGAAAGTCACTTCCTTCAGCCAAAACTCACACTTACTAAATTTGGCATACAACTGATGTTGTCGAAGAAGAGTCAACGCTTGTCGAAGATGATGTTTATGTTGTTGGCAGTCGTGACTATAGATCGAAATGTCATCTATGAAGACTACAACAAACTGATCTAAGAATGGATGAAACACTCTATTCATCAGATTAATGAATGTTGCTGGTGCATTGGTTAGCCCAAACGGCATAACCACAAACTCATAATGTCCATACCTCATCCTAAAAGCTGACTTTGGTATGTCATCTTCCTTGATCCTAAGCTGATGATATCTAGACCACAGATCAATCTTTGAGAAAACTATCACACCGCACAACTGATCAAACATATCATCTATTCTCAGCAAAAGATATTTGTTCTTGATCGTAACCTTGTTCAACTGTCGGTAATCTATACACAAACGCATAGATCCATCCATCTTCTTTACGAATAGAACTGGAGCACCCGAGGGCGATGTGCTTGGCCTGATGAAACCTTTATCAAGCAGCTCTTGCAGCTGTTTCTTCAACTCTACCATCTCTACTGGGGCAATCTTATACGGTGTCTGAGCAACAGGCTATGTCCCTGGTACTAGATTGATTTCAAAATCAATCTCTTGAGGTGACGGAACACCGGGAAACACATATGTGAATTCTCTGATGATAGGCATGTCGTGAAGGCTAGAACCTTTTGCCTTGGTATCCACAACATGACCTAAGAACACTCTACAACCTTGCCGCAACAACTTCTCTGCCACCATTGCTGACACCAAACTCGTCGAAAGAATCTTCCTATCTCCTTGGAAGATCCACTTCTCACTACCGTCAACAAACATTGCCTACTTGGAACCACAGTCCAACACAACCTTATATCTTTCTAAGGAATACATCCCAAGAATTTCATCGAATCCATGCATATCAAGTGGTATGATATCCACTCATATGTTGTGTCCTAAAAAAGATAGAACACGAGATGGACACACTTCTCGAAGCATCATAGGACCAAAAAGAGGGGTTTCTAACAACAAGTTATCTTTCTTACAACTAATAGGTAAAAGATAGCTATCAAGCATACTATGTGTGATAAAAGAGTGCGTAGAAATTGGGTCAACTAGAACATATATAAAGCAAGAAGAAGACAAATCAGAATGAAACAACTCCATCTGACCTGCAACTACTCGCAGGTTGAGTTTCGCCTCCGGCTGACTCATAACATAGAATCGAGTCATTGCTTGTTGTCGCCCATGTCCTTTGCTTCCTTTAGTAGACGATCCAGCTTGCGACGCTTGGCTGCGTCCTCACCCTCTGGCACCATTAGACCATTGTCTATCCGATCCTTGCTGACTCTACCTCAGTTGTTGCATCACCTCAACATCTCTTCTCAGGCAATTCAACTTTAGATGCCTTGTCTGTCCATAGAGAAAGCACGACCTATCCCCTAACCACGGCCTAGATGTCCCTATCACTGCTAATGAAGTTGTACTATAGGCTCTACTGGCAAAAAAACATTACCTCTTCCTTTACATGGTGACCATTGTGATGGAACTTGAAATTTGCATCATAGAAGGTGCAGAAAACCTTGGCTTATTGGGGCCATCAAACCTCTGTCTCTAAAACTGAACATGTCTTTTCTTGGACATACCCTCTCTCTTTTCCCGGACTGACCGTTCTATCCTTCGAACAGACTCCACAAACGTGGCAAACCATTCCCAGTTCTCCAAAGTAGCAACATATGTTGTCATCTCGGCACTCAAACCTTTCTCAAACTGTCTGATCCTCTAATCATCTATTGTCGCCATGTGAGGATAGAACCTTAGCAGCTCCATAAACTTGGCTTCATACTTAGTGATGCTTAGAGGACCTTGGCGCAAATTCTCAAACTAACGGATCTTGTCATCCATATACGTCTTTGGGAAGTATTGACTGATGAACTCCTGCCGGAAAACATCCCAACTGATCACCTCACCAGGTCGCTTCTCCTCCTTGATGGCCCACCAGTGGCCAGCACTACCTTTCAGAAGGTAGACAGCGTGCTTGACTTTGTCTGCCTCGGGGATGTCGAGGATCAAGAAGGCTTCTCAAGACCTGTTAGCCATAGATCTACATCAGCTAGATCAGCCGTTCCAACATAATATGAAGCTCCGACTCAGCGAAGCCGCTCGAAGGTCTTCCCAATACCCAGAGATTCACCATGGGGAACTGATACTCTTGGAGGATGTACATGTAATCTCTCCACCATGTGATTCATCATAGCCATTAGCTTCCCCATAAGGTGTTGATAGGTAGGGTTCTCAAGAATGGTCGGGTCAAACTGGGGGACCTCAGGCACCCGATCCTCATGTGCCTACGTACTAGGTCCATCAACAGATGCAGCAACACTACTCTCGACAACATGTTATTCATGATTCCCAGACATCTTTTAGCTTTAGCTTCTGCTGGGGGCAGAAGTCATTATAAGAAAATCTGGAAAAATCACAAGAACAAACACAAGCCTAGTCCTAGATCCATGTAGACTAAGTGAACCTAGAGCTCTGATACTAAAAACTGTTGTCACATCCCACCATCACAAAGACAACAAATTGCCACATGAAAATGTGCGGAACCACCACAAACAACATATTACCAAAAAAATGAGTTAATTAAAACCGATTGCAGAAAACACCATAAAAGAAAAACTATTACAACCAGATCCACTACCTGCAAGGAAACATGTTATATTTACATAAGCATGATATATGTCCACCAACACATAGGATCCAACTGTTCCATATCCATCAAGGATACATCACATGTTTATATACATATCAGACGTAGCCAGGCCAACAATAGGTTACAAAAAGCCATACTAAGATCATACATTGTGAAACCTCGTCAAAACACCTTCAAGGACCTGAGAGTATAGGGAGACTCTAAGACTCTACTATAAAACAACCACAACAGCAACATATCCAACCTTGCCTTCTACTGATCTTCTTGTTGCTCAGCTACAACACTATGATCACCACCACTTCTAGCTCGATCACCTAAAAAGGTTGAAGCCAGTGGGGTGAGACACACAGTCCCAGCAAGAAACATAACTCCCCACTGAACTATAAAACCTCAGAAAAGCTAGAGCAGTATATAGAAGATAACCAGATCATATATGAAATATAAAGATCAAGATTATATATGTATAACATCTTACCATGATACTTGAGAAGCATATATATAACTGCAGGAAATACTTAGAGCATGTAGATAAGGCAATCATACATTATGCAAGGTCTCAACCAATGTTCTCTGTTTTTCCCTAAGAAAATATACTATACGACTGGATTACCACTTATTATGTCCTAAGGAAATGAGCCATACCGCTCAAATCCAACCTTTGATTGTGAAACCCAAATAGGTTACATACAAGGTCAATGGAAGAGCCAGACTCCACACCCTCATCCTCTTCATGACCTGTGCATGATATCTAAAGTAGGACTATAGTCTCTTGCTTAAGTGACCTCAGTCACAGGGTCAGCTCCCACAGGCTACCCTTTCCTCTAGCCCGCCTTGGTACAGGTCTCAGAGCTAGCATACCTTGAGCCACGGGCCTGTTCACCGTGTTCCTGAGCCATGAACGCATTCATGCTCTATCACACTGAGCCATGGGCCTGTTCACCATGCTCTTATATACATCTTGAGTCTACAACTGAAGTTGCACTCTAATCCTCCTATTTTCAGCTAGGAGAAACCCTGCATATTCAACAATATGCGCCCCGGATTAACCCGTAGGAGAATCCATTTCACCATCACCAGCTCCTGACAATGATGGATCTATGGCCAGGAAAACTACATGGGAGGTTCATCTGTAATTAATTACTGCATTTTAAGTGGATTGTTGGGGCAACCAAATTATATTAAGCAAATCATAAATAAGAGTAACAACACAGATTCCATTATCTTGTGTCACACTATTACTCCTATTCTCAATGTCATCGTCATCATCATGATCCATCTCAAGGATCTTACATCACATATTGCCACTTGGCCTCTTTCCAATCATCATGATCCATCATAAGGATAAAACATCATAGGGATTCCATCCCTCCATTAAGAACATGTTACCAGCATATAGGCAACACTCATCATGTACCATCATAGTCCACATAACACATAGTGTTCCTCATTATCTTAATATCAAGAGAATGTCACCAAGGACATCATTATAGCTCATACGTGAGTACACATCTCAATTGATGAAACCTGCATGGTCAGTATGCTCAAGAGATATATAGACACTTCATCATTGAGAGATATTTGTGCAACATTAGATGACCATGCATATACATAACATCCACATATAAGCATTCCAAATGATATTGGGCTTACAAACAAATTATAGTGTATAACCCTCACAAAAGAATATTGGGTAAGGGATTACCCTCACCAAAAGATACATCAACCCTCAGTAAAGGTACAACGACCCTCACCAAAGATATACTACCACCTATCCTTAAGGAATCAGTTAACAAGAAAACTAGCCACTATTTATTGTAATGGCCAGCACACCTCTTTCACACATGTATCGACCAACACCTACAAAAGACATCAGGAAGATAGTAAATAAGGGTATCAGGTAGCAACCTAACAAGTGCAACGCCCGATACAAGACAGCCCAAACGCCCAAGAGAAGAAGGCACCCTAAACATCATATCGGGCAGCACCCAAACCAAGGATCAACCCTAATGTACAAGGATCAAGCACCATAACACTTAACATCATAACGAGCAATGTGTCAGAATAGAGTTTTGGGAAGTACCATCCAGGAGGATGTTGTGCAAGGCACCAACTAACCCTAATGCCAAACACAAACCCCATATCGAATAAGGGATCAACAAGGCAGCCACCTACTATATCACCCAAACCCTAGCTCAAGGGAAAAAGAGGGATATCAGGCAACAAGCACCAAGACACCACCATCCATCTCACGTGACCAGGGTTAGAAACAACCTCAACCACATAACGGCCACCCATGCCATATTTCCCAGGGCATCAAGAGTGTTATCTCACCTCACAACAACTAGGTTTATTGAGGGGTATTGCCAAACTCAAGCATATCGGGTAGGAGCTAGAGCTCACCTCACAACTCAAGGAAGGAGGGGTGTTGCTCAACGCTCACCATCAAAGGCATGGCTGACCATAGCACCAACAAGGACATAATGTGCAACTAGGGTAGATCACCATCTCAATACTAAGGGCAGCACCTCTATCGGCCAAGCCAACTAACCATGACACCGAAACAGCTAGAACATAGGCTCACCTCTCAACAACAAAGTCAGAGAGGGGTATTGCCTCACGGGCACAACACTATACCTCTTTGGATTAAAAAACCCTAAGCTCACCTCTCAACTAAACAAGAGAGGGGTTTTTCTTGAGATTCTACAACCCAAAGGATCGGCCAACACAAAGGGTAGCTACACATATCACCCAACCTGATCTAAGGAACACATATCGGGCAACAACATCACCAGCTAAGGCAAAAGCACTACTAGCAAGATAAGCATAGTCGATCAAGAAAACATAACAAAGCATTATATAAGGGAGATAGTATAGCTAGGTTAGAAGTTATGTAACCCACCTCAAATACAAGCTCCAAGCTCCAAGAAATTCCTCCAAGCTTCGACCACCAACTAGAGAAGAGAAGCAATAGGATGTGTCTGTCACCACCAAGGAAGAAGAAAGAAGCAGCACCAACACCTATATCGGCCACCTCCTCTCCTTCCTTCTTCTCATTCTCGGCCAATAGGGGGAGTAGCAGCTAAGGAACTAAAGGGACTACTAGCAAGGAAGATGGGTGTCATATGTACAAGAGGGTAAAGGGGGAGAGCAAGGCAAGGTGGCATCCACTAAGGACCACTTGTCCAAGGGCCACACCACATGCTAGCACCCCAACAACACTTGTCCAAGGTCTCGCCACTTGCTAGCAACAAGCACCATGTGTCCAAGAGAGGGTGACACAAATGAGGCTAGGTGGAGGGGTGTGTATCGCCCAACATGGCAACCTGACACACCCACCAACACTCCTTGGCCAACACACCATGGCCAACACAAGGCACCAAACACTCCCTTGCCTGACACACATCAAGCAAGGAGAAAGGGCATCGAGCCCAACAACAGGCCCAAGCTCAAAGGAGGCCCAAAACAACACAAGCAAGTTGCCCAACTCATCCTCTCAACCCTAGAGGACAAAAAGAGATACAAAGAGTTTTCTCCAGGTGGCAATCTTACACTGAACCCCTAGAACTTGGGTAAATTGCAAGTTGCACCTCAACCCCACAACAAAACACAACAAACACTAATCACACCTCAGGTGACTAGGCAAGCCTCTCAACACCAGGCTTAGGCAAAGGAAATAGGGTAAGCCCAAAATGAAGGTCAGGGTCCTTACAACCGAGGTCATACCTTGTTGGCTTACATCGAGTCAATCTTTGGTCCCATGGCCTCAAGTCATTTCTTAGACTCTGGTCCCTCAATAGCGTCTAGGTAGGTTGTTGACTCATCATATGTGATCAACTCACCACTTTTTGAGTTATCATAATATTTCAAACTCAATGCGTGTTCTACTAGATCTACAAGTTTAGTATTACATAAGGAACTTGAGATTCCACAACATTTTGTGATTCTACTTGTACCTATTGTACGTCTTTAGGTTCAATGTTTTCTTCTTTGTCTCGAACATTTTGAGTTCTACTTTTACTCCCACAGATTCCTTTAGAACTAAGTTCCTCTTCAGGAATAAAATTATCCATGTTAACAAACAACTTTGTTGTTGGATTGGGATAAGAGTAGTACTGAAAAAAACATTTATGTGATTTGTGGACAAATCTTTCAAGAAACTATTTTCTTACATAAGATTTCAATCATAATCATTATAGAAGACATATAGGGACACCTCCTGGGACATATCATATATGGTGTCTTTTGAACCATTTTAGACGGTACATTGTTTGTGTAAAGCTTGTATCTAAAAGAAATTAGAAGGTTAGCTAGATTTTTATTGATAATCACATCATGAGTAACAATGTGTGATTTCTTATTTCTGATACACTCTCATGATACACTATCATTGTGTTTCACATGGAGTTCATCACGATACATTATCATGATCTCCCAGAAGGTGCTCAAACTCTTGGTTTAAAATATCTCAACATCGATCACATTGAAGTATCTTAAATTTTTTACCAAGTTAGTTACACACCTCATTCACAATCTCCTTTAACACTTCAAGAGATTCATATGTGTATTTCATTAAATACAAATTTGCATATCTACTGATAGAATCAATAAATATAATAAGGCACTTGTAATTACCAATATAATTTATTCTAAAAGGTCTATGTACATCAGTATGTAGTAGGCCTAATGGAATACTCAATCTCCCACTACATCTAGTGAAGATGCTCTTGTCATATTGCCCAATAAATAAGACTTGCATGTCTCTATTGGTTCGATAACCAGAAGAGTCTAGATCACCATCATTATGGGATCTAGAAATGTAATTCTCATTTATATGGAAATGTTATATATTTGTTTGAGTTATCCAGTCATTCTGATATATGCATCATACATATGTCTTATAACTATAAGTATAGGTTATGAGACATAGGGCATTGTCATAAAACATCAATTCTTATCCATACAAGATACATGATGTTTTCCTCAATGGTAGGTACATAATAGCAATTCACTAATTCTATTATGTTCCCATGAATGATAACTTCCAACTGTAGTGGAAACAACTCTTCCTCTGTATACTTCTAGATTATTTCTCATTGGGTCCTGAAGTAGAGATCTCTATCTGTTTCTTCTTCCTTTTCTTTTAAGTGAAAATGATAGACTGCTTTTACACTTACCCTTCTCCTAGTCTTGAGAGTAGAAGACTTGGACTTCAGCTCAGCCTCAGAACTCTTGTTGACCTTTCCTTTTCCCTTGTACTCACTTCTGCTAATCACCATCAGTATAAAATTGTCCTTCTTGATTCTGACTTTGGCATCAACATGTCAAGTAGTTTTGATAGCAGTTTAGCCAAGTTACTCAAGTAGTAACACTTGATAAACTGGCTATATGATTCATATAACAATTTGCAGATTCATATATGAGGTCAAATCTTGACCTAAAAGTAATCCTAGTCTCTCCACATGCCTAATTATATTGAACACAAGGGGCTCTACTGGGTCTCCCTCTGTCAGGTTGTAGTCAAACAATGCTTTGGAAACATTACACCTTACTTGCTTTATATGATTATTAAGATGTGTTATCATCTCAAGAATGACTATGGTTTTTCATGTTGTTTATTCAACTCATCGTTCATAAAACATATCATAAGGTCTTTGATGTTTATGGCATCATCTACATGCTTTAAGTAAGCATTCATTCTAGCCTTAGGCACATTTAGAGCAGGTTCCTTTGGCTCTGAACTTTCAAGGACATAGAGATTTTGCTCATTTATGAGAATGATTTTCAAAATCTTAGATCATATGTGGAAATAAATCATGTTTAGTTTGTCCTACTCAAGGACTGATCACAATTGTGTTTGGTATTAGATTCTACAATGAAATATTTCAACTTCTTGAAACATTTTATATTTTTTTAATTTGATAAGTTAACGATATTAATTAGATTTTTAATTAATTATCACTCCCACTATTTTGTTCAAATTGATAACACTCATGTATCAATTTGGAAGATTACAACGTACAATCTTCTAGTGAGTTAAGATCCATATTTGATCAAATCATGACTCAGTTTTGGGTGATCACACACAACTCGACTATTTAGGTAGACAACATTTGTCAATTGTTACGCTTGCAACTCTTGGATAGGTGGTATGTGCAACTCCTTGCCGTAGTCATCTTCATGCCTGTGGTTCTTAATCCCATTAAGTAAACTCAATTAAACCCGAACCAAAATCCAACATGATAGAATATGTACCCTACATTGGCATATCTACACACCTACCATCATATTTCCACGAGACAGATGACACACCACACTTTGGCATAACCTAAGCTTGGCCGATCAAGCTTTCCATGTTTGTTTCTTAGGGAAAGCATTTAAGACTTAATATGTTATTGAGGGCTTTCATATAGAAATAGATATACATATCTAATCATCGCATACTTATACTACGTATTATATACATGCTAAAATCACAAAGAAAACATGCAATATAAAACACACAAGTGATGGTTATGGTCATTCTATTGTAATTCTTTGGAGCCACAAGGAATTACTACCACCTAAGGTTCACATACTATGTAACCTATTGTTGATGAAAATCTATGCTTGGTCCAATCCAGATTGATTTGTTCAACACTTGAACTGGTCGACTCACTGATAACACCCAAATTTACGTATTTATGCTCAGAATTTATCTATGGTTTTGTGTCACTGTAGGCTTAATATGCCCAAAATATCCCAGGTTTCTTATATTTTAGTAATTGATATATTTTCATAGATAAAGTTGCTCAAACTAACCAATTTTAAGACTTGTAAGCACCGAACCTAAAAAGACATCTATTCTCCAAGATTTCTCCCCAACACACAGTTTTTGTAGCAGCTAGACTTCCATCTGTCATGACCATTGTGGACTAAGAATCACACAATGTGCACCAGCTTAGGAGACGGTGGTCTCGCTAACTGACTAGCGGGCCCAAGAAACTTTTATTATCTTGGACCCTATTTTTGATAGCCAATCCTCTATCAGGACGTATCCTAGCGAATCAGAAGGCTCATCAACGAAGGCCCATCGACCACCAATAATAGCCTTCCCGGTGGGGGTGGGTTTGGTCCTTGATACCACGACCTACAGTATATCTTCCAAGACCATGATCGCGATGACTGGAAGACAAAATGCGACCGCGACCGTGACCTTGACCATGACCTCGACCTCTACCGCGACAGCGACCTCGACCATGACCGCGACCTCGACCGCAACCTCGACCATGACCTCGACTGTGACCGTGACCTCGACCTTGACCACGACTGTAGAGTTAAGTCGGTGCACACCTTGACCACAGTACTAAGTCGGTGATTTGCGCCTATAAATACACACCCCCCGCGACCTGGGGTGGGGTTCCAATCTGGGAAGTTTCCACCTTGTGGTTCCAACCCCTCTTAGTTCTCATAGCCTTGTGGGTGAGTTCGAAGGACCTAGAAAGGCCAGAGAACTCATCCTATGCCCGTCTCTTCAGTTAGCTTCCATCCATCACCACTTCCACCTCCGTTCACCCATTTCCCACAATTTCCAGCCATCTTCCACCTCCACACATCCACCGAGCTGCTGTTTGGGGCGGAATCAAGGAGAAAGGAGGCTAAGGAGTCCATAAGATCAAGAAGGATGACCCAAAGATGAGATCCAGCCCATACAGAGGCTAAGGAGTGAGATCCACCTCTCCTCTATAGGCTAAATCTCTTCTTCTTTCTTCTACTGTTCTCCTCTAATTATGTACAAATAGTGTTCTTTCATCTTTGTTAGGTGCCAACTATGCTTGTCCATGTCTAGTTGAGCTCCTTCTTGGCTATGTAGGCCGTTTTGGGTATGTGTATGTACTTTTACCTTAAGGAAGTAACTTTATTTTAGATCTAGTATGTTTCTTGTTCTATGTTCTCTTTTTGGTTATGATTGCTAGTTTGGTTGATCTCTTTCTTGCTTGAACTGTCGTTTCTTCCTCTATCGAGAGATTCATTGTAGAAACGGACAAGAGAGGGTAGTTTGGATTTGAATCTGAGAGCAGGATGGTCCAAGGTGATCCGTGCAGAACTGTAGACCTTGGGAATGGCTGGGTCCAGCCCGACACGGTCAGGCCTACTACCTGGTTCTGCCCAAATCATATCTATTCTTGGCACCTTAGTATATTCTAGACCTGAGAGGGTATCTAGAATATTCTACGGAGTTGATTTGTCATCCTTGAGAGAGGGTTCACGACGTTGATGGGTTTTAGTCATGCTTTGCGAGAGCGAGTGGGATGACCCCAATGAACAGATTCCACAGTACGTACTATGGTTGGATGTAGGTTGCTTGATGAGGTGTTCGAGGGTTACCTATGCCCAAGAATGGGTGCATAGACTGCCCAACTTGTGGTTACATAGCCAGGAACTCCTCTCTAATTAGTAGAATCCTACAGACTCTGATTTGTTTTTTTTTTCTTTGTTTTGTTTTAATTCGTGACAACCCCCTGGACCAGTTCTAGCGCCTTACTTTTATCGACTACCAGAATGGCTTATCTGACTTAAGGGCAAGATCTTAAGCATTCTAAATGTCCCTACGTCCCTGTGTTCGACCTCACATATCTACTTTGAACCCATAATAATGTT
The DNA here is from genome assembly GCA_963693085.1 of Alisma plantago-aquatica. Classification (NCBI taxonomy): domain Eukaryota; kingdom Viridiplantae; phylum Streptophyta; class Magnoliopsida; order Alismatales; family Alismataceae; genus Alisma; species Alisma plantago-aquatica. Next base: position 1,077,313,484 of record OY856413.1, on the reverse strand, counting down.
GTGGGGGTCCTTGAAGGTTTCGAGTTATAATTTTAAAGTTTGATTCCTTCTGAGTCAACCTCCCTTACAGACATGCGATTTAGGCCGGTCACTCGCCTCCGGGTCACTTGGTTGGGATCTTGAAATGGTCATCTAGTCTTCAGATTCAAGCACTGTCTGGACTCCTCCAATCGATCGGTTGGGACACCAGTCAAACAATTCATCCTCCTTTCATCTGATCTCCTCGGTCTTCCAGTCGATTGGGTTGTCTCATGAGTCGGTCAGTTCTTCTGGTGTAGAACATCTTCATGATGAAACATAAATTAAAACTATCCTATTTCTTATTACATTGTATAAGGGAAAATCTAAAGTTATATTAGAGGGTAAATAGAAAGAAGATCATTAATTTACATTTGGCAAGGAGAGAGAAGCTCGATATGCAAACCGAAATATAAACAGGACTAAACAACCACAATCATGCACATATAGATCTAGGGTTATTGGCCATAACCATTCTAAACATACACCATGAAAACCTATTTTAGGGTGACCCATGTAAATTGCATGTATTTATATATATATATATATATATATATATATATATATATATATATATATATATATATTAGTTTGTGGAGTCGTATGTGGTAATTAATCAGATATAGACATTAACCGATTTAATATTCACATCGTATGTAATAAAATAAATCTAATCATATTGATTTAAATCTAGATACATAGTAAATTTACATGGCTCTAGTGCCACTTTAGAGAAATTAGGGTGACAAATGAGGTAGCGGAAATAAAAATATAAAGTATGACTCCCCTTGGCATTAATATTGCATCAACAAAAATATATCTAGGAAGGAAGGTAACAAGAGTTATACCTGGTCCAGAAGCAAGTTGAATGACAACTCTTGATGCAGTATTGTGCTTCTTCTCCAAGCAACATCTTGCTTCTTCTTCAGTAGCACTCGAACAATCGTCAACAACAGCCTCCTGGTCTGGCACCACAGATGGTGGTTGATGGAGTTCTCCTAGTAGTAAAAGCCTCCCGCCTATAGAGAAGTCCATGAGGACCAGCAGAAACTCTACATTGTGCTACTAGAGCCAACGGGAAGGAGTTGTGCCTTTTGAACGTCACCCTGCTAGAGTTGATACACTCTCCCACAATTTTCTCTCCCTTTCTATCCTCCCTTTATCTAATAGGACTTGCTTGGGCTCTCTATTGGTTACCGCAACCAAAGAGGAAAACAATTGTCAGAGCCAACTGTTATGTTCAGAGAAGCCCCCAATACCCCTTTATTTATAGGAGAGGCTAGGTTCAGTGTTCCTAGTCTGTGCGGGAGTTGAAATGGTCAAATTAATCAATTTTCTAGAACCTACGCATGGAGAACCAGTCGGTTTGTGTGACATCATGATGTCACATAGACAATGAAATGCCATGTGAAAATGTGTAGAACCGTCATAAACATCATATTACCAAAAACACAGGTTAATTAAAACCGATTGCAGAAAGCATATAAGAAAGGAACTATTACAAACAGATCCACATCTTGTAAACAAACATGTTATATAAATATACATAAACCTTGATATATGTCCACAGCTTATAGGAATCAGTTGTCTCATAAGTATAAAGAGTCCACCAACTATTTATATATAAAACATGCCATATCAGGCCAACAGTAGGATAAACAAGCTACATCAACTATACATCGTGAAACGTCACCAAAACACCACCAAGGACCTCAGAGTATAGGGATGACTCTAGGACTCTACTAGAAAACAACCAAAACAACAACATATCCATCTCTTGCCTCCTATTGTTCTTCTTGTTACTCGGTCGCAACCTCATGACCACCACCACGTCTAGCACGATCACCTAAAAAGGTATAAAACTAGTGGGCTGAGACACACAATCCCAGCGAGAAACATAAATCCCCGCCAAACTATAAAACTTTAGAAAACCTAGAACAGATAAAACAGATGATTGATATAAGCAGATCATATATGCAGCATACTGAGCAGAACTTAACTTTAATAACAATATTACGAGGATATCCAGGAAGCATATAGCCAGATGTTTCTTATGGAACATGATTGACAAGACAAGTTATATAAGAACTTATCATAAGATATGAGGAATGTATAATTAATTGTAAGATATAACTAGGGAAACTATACAAGCAAGGCCTCAACCAATGTTCCGTGTTTTGCCCTAAGCAATATATATACTATACAGCTGGATTACGATTTGTTATGCCCTGAGGAAGTGATCTGTACCGCTCAAATCCAACCTTCAGCTATGAAGCCCAAAACCGGTGCCATACAAGGTCAATGGAAGATTCGGACTCCATGACCTCACCTCCTCATGGTCAGTGCACGATAACCAAAGCAGGACTATCGTCTCTTTCTTAAGTGGCCTTGGCCACATGGTCATCTCTGCAGGCTACCCTTTTCTCTAGCCCACCTTGGTACATGTCTCGGCACTAGGATACCTTGAGCCACGGGTCTGTTCACCGTGCTCCTGAGCCATGACCGCATTCATGCTCTATCACACTGAGCCATGGGCTTGTTCACCATGCTCCAACAGTACTGAGTCTACAACCGAAGTTGCACTCTAATCCTCCTATTTTTGGCTAGGAGAAACCCCACATATTCAACAATATGCACTCTAGGTAATCCCACAGGATAAACCTATTTCACCATCACCAGCTACTGACGATGATGGATCTATGGCCAGGGCAAACTACATGAAATATTCCACTATAATTAATTAGTATATTTTAAGTGAATTGTTGAGGCAACCAGGTTATCGAACATAAACAACATTGTGTCTCACCAATACTATCATTATTACATTTCCATGGGATCTAAATCCCTCATCACATAATGCCACTGTCTCTCAAGGCTTCACCGTCATACATCATCATGGGATATCAATCCCATATCTCATCATCAGAGGATAACACCTCAATCAGGCACTCAACCTTTATCAGGTCAACAGACTTTTCTCATCATACTGGTGATACATGTTATCTCATCAATAAGGAACATCATTATTTAGTTTTATACAAAACACATACACCTCATAGCTCTTACATGACTATGAATTCATTTGATAATACCAGCATGGTTAGTATGCATATCAGGAGAGATAACGTGATCACCAAACACAAATCTTTAGAGAACATATTATGATTATCATGACATTAAGATTCAAGGTGCATAAGATTGGAACAACATTCATTATTATGAACACATGAAGCATAAAGTTATGAATGGTATGTCAAACAAATTATGTTATTATTACCAAACTGTGATCATCTACCATGCCCTATATCTCATGACATCATGAACACAACCATCCCTAAGGATACATCCTTAAAGACCACACTACCATGATCTACCATCTCACTTATCCTCAACCTTAGGTAACAACCATATCACTGGTCACAACCCATCTATTATAGCTCAACATCATAACCAAAGATGTGGGCTCAAGGTAACAAGTTCACCAACTTAGGGTGATCGGGTTAGGCGCATCCCTCACCAAAGGTGTCACCTACCCTCACCAAAAGGATACAGGGTAGGGTATCATCCCTCACCCAAACGATATCGGTCACCACCAAACCTTAGGGAACCAAGCCGCATATGGGTTAACCATCATATCGGGAAACCATGCACAAGAGCATGTCAGACATCACTATCATCATATTGGTCAAGACCCTATATCACCCTCTAGGGTTGGGGTTCCCATGTCAGGAAACCACCAAAACCATATCGCCCCAGGCACATCATTGCCATCCATCAAGCAACATCATGGGTATCCCACCATGGCGCCCAAGGTAGCCCTATCGTCCAAGCTAGGGTTTGGGACTCTCTATCGGTCAAGGCACCATATTGCCCATCAGGGTTACACCAACCAAGACTCCATATATGGCAACAACATATCCGCCAAGGATATATCACCCAACTACATCTTGGGTAAAGGTCAATATCGATCAAGAGGTCAACAAGATACCTCCTAGCATATCGCCCAAGATCAACCCTAGAAGAGGGATATCGAGCTGGACCCAACCTTAGGGTATCATGCAAGGGTCCTAAAGACATGACGGGTTGGTCATCTTCAACCTCAAGACTGCCACCAAGAAGCCCTAGAAGATCAAGAGAGGTGGCTCACCTCTCAACAACTAAATAAGAGAGGGGTTTTGCACAACTTCCATCACCTATCGGGCCATCAAGGAGGTCCATTACCATATCGATCAACCAACCCAAAACTCCACTCACCATTGAATTAGGAGACCCTAGGCTCACCTATCAACAACTAAGTGAGAGAGGGGTTTTTCCCAAAGAACTCCACATCCAATGGTTCGGCCAACCCAAGGAAACCATCTCAACAAGGTCTAGGGTACATCTAAGGCAACCTTATAACCATTAAAGCAAGAAACATAGCTAGAAGATGACATGGCCGAAACATATAGCAAAAGAAACATGATAAAGAAGTAGTATAGTAGGGTTAGGAGTTATGTAACCCGCCTCAAGCTCTAAATCTCTAAGCTCCTACCACCAAGCTCCAAGCTCCAAGGAACCACCTTTGGCCAACACAAAGAAGAGCAACTTGTAACCACCATGGCCGAAGAGAAGGGGGAAGAAGAAGAAGGTGCCAAGAAAAAAGGGAGAGATACTTACCACAAGAGAAGGGAAGGGATAAGCTAGCAAGGTGTGTCACCCAAGACACCAGTTGTATCTGCCACCACTTTCTCCTTTCTTCTCCTAGCTCGGCCACCAAAGGAAGGGAAGCAACTAAAGGAACCAAAGGGACCTAGCAAGCAAGGGGGAGTCATTTATTTACTAAGGGGTGAAGGGGAAGAGCAAGGCAAGGTGGCACCCGCCCCTAGCACACTTGTCCAAGGGTTATGTCACATGCTAGCACCCCAAAAACTAATGCCCATGAGTTTCCACCCACTTAGCAAAGCAACAACCACTTGTCCAAATAAAGTGACACAAATGAGGCTATGTGAAGGGTGTGTGTCACCCGAGATGGAAACCCAACACACCATGGCCGATACACCTCCTTGACGGATACAACCAACACTCCCTTGTCCGATACACCAAGGTCCAACCCGATGCCAAGCCTCAATAAGGCTCAACAAGGCCCAACAAAGCCCAGTAAGGCTCAACAAATCCCAAGGCTACTCAAGCAAAGAGCCCAATGATGCAAGGGTTTTGAGTCGCTTTTATAGGCTAGTTTTATAATCGTTTTGTGCGTGTATTGGTCATATTTGTCGTTAATATTGCATGATTCATTTCCTTTATCCTACAAACTCATTATGCATCAAATTTGTCTTATTTCATCTTATTTTATATAAAAGATCATATTTCTCGTATTTGATTGGTGTTCTTCTCTTTATTTCAGGGAATTTGCATATCTGAGGTTGTTGATACCATCAATGGCCGTCGATGCCATCGACATGGCCACAGCAACAAGCTGGAGAAAGAGCAGAACCAGTCGATACCATCGACAGGACGGTCGATGGTATCACGATAGTGTCAGCGTGCTAAAGATCAACAGGTTGATACCATCGACATGTCTGGTCGATGGTATCGAGCTATCATCAAAGAGAATGCCAGAAATCAAGGAGTGTCGATACCCTATACGGGTTGATACCATCGACCCACTGTCGATGGTATCGACGTCATTAGATCTAAAAAAGATAGTTGTGATATTTTATCAGTCGTAAGTGATCCCTATACCTAAAAAAGACGGCCCAAGTTGTACAATCACGTCATTAGCCGCTGCACAAGTCTCATAAGAGGAGAGGATGAAGAACGGAGACCAGAGCTACGCCCCAGATATTTCCAGAGCTACAGACAGAGTTTTCTACCACCGCAAGGCTACAGAACTCCCATCCCGTTCTGAGAATCGTTCAGTTCTCCTTCGTTCAGGGGTTACACCATCTCCATCCACGTTTCCCCTTTGTTGTCTTCTTCTTTCATTGTGTTTCTCATTGAGATGAACATGCGAGGCTAATCCCCTTTGTCTTTAGGATCGGGAGTAGTTCGGATAATCGTTGTATGACACTTTTTGCATAGTTAATCATAATTTGTCTCTCAAATCTGTGGTATGATATTGTTTTCTCAATTCTATCATTGTGCTTGATCACCATAATGGTAGTTTAATACCTTTAATTGTTTTTGACGAAGAATTAATAGTTGAAAAGATGCAATAATCACATTAACTTATAAATCCTTTGGAAAAGGCGATGTACGGTTAATGGTGGAAACCTAGAGATATGTTTTCATGCACCTAATTTAGAGTATAGGTTACTAATGACGTGGAACCGATCTAAATTAAGGTAGTGAATTCTATCTCGGAAGCGAACAATTCTATTCACATGCCACTACCCGGAATAGGAGACGAGTTGTGATAATTATGTAGGAATTAGTACAACGAGAATCTGTGGTGAAACCATAATCCTAAAGATTCCATTTTAATTGATTAAACCAACCATTTAATCGATTGCTTTGTTTTCTTTTGTTTGTATTTTCTTTTTCTAAACAACTCTCAAACTTTTATAATTGGTCTAGCTGATTGCAAGTAGTTAGTAGTAGTCTACTGTAATTACATTCCCTGAGTTCGATTTGGGCCTCACAAAGGCCTATATTACATTGACGCGTGCACTTGCATTTTACGAACGGATTAATCATGTCAAGTTTTTGGCACTGTTGCCTAGGAACGACAATTTTTGACACTACGAGTGCTACGAACCACCACACTATGCCACCCTTTCATATAATTCTTAAAATTTTAAACTAATTTCACATATTTTAATTACTTATTTCTTTTTAGCACTGTACTGAAATAATTTCCATCTTTTCATGTGATAGTTGATGGTAAAGACGTGTAGCACAGACTACGCAGAATTACCAGAAATTCCTCCATTGGGTGAAGAAGTCGAGTTGACAAATCCACCAACTGAGGAAATTGAAGAAGAACGGGAAGCAATGGCTAAGGAATAGACGATATGGGAGAAGATCAAGGCTTCTTCCTCATCAGCATCAAAGGGGCCGATCAAAAGGCAGGCAATCAACATTCCCACATACAAGATTGATCTGACACTGATAAACCTGGTCAAGTCTCAAGCATTTCACGGGTTGAAGAATGAAGATCATGTTGCCCACATCAGCACTTTTGTGGAAAATTGTGATATGATCAAGATTGATAGGTTTCCACAGGAGGCACTTTACTTGAAGCTATTTCCCAGCTCTCTTGTAGGAAATGCATGAGAATGGCTGCACAACCATGATGATGAAATCATTGAGACTTGGGATCAAATGATAGAGGTTTTCTTCAAGATATTCTTTCCACCAGAGAAGACCAATGACCTCCTGAGGAAGATCCATAATTTCAGTTAAAGGGTCGATGAGACCTATTCTGAGACATGGGAGCGCTTCCAGATCATGCTGACGAAGTGCCCAAATCATGGGTTAGATAAGGAAAAATATGTCAAAATCTTCTACTTTGCTCTCAATGAGCATGACAGAAGCAACCTCGATTTAGCAGGCTCGGGTTTCTTCTTAAACAACACAGGCACAACGTGTTGGGAGATCTTGAAGAACATGGCCAAGAAACAATCATGGGGTGATAGAGATGCACCAAAACAAGTTAGAGTTGCAGGGGAATCAAAGGCAATTAAAGAGTTAAATGAGAAGATGGACCTACTAGCTAAGAAGCTCTTAGAGAAGGAGAGCAATGGGTCTGATGAGGAAGAATATGTAAAGTTTATGCATTAACAGGGTTGTAGGAGCAATGACTACGCTTGGAGGAAGGACAATAAATTTTCATAGAAGGATCCAAACAACTTCCTACAAGACCCAGATGCAAAGCCACAACCCACTACGGAGGAGAAAAGCACCGAATTGCTCAGCCAAGTGGTGAAACAAAATTAAGAGTTGATGAATATGTTCGGCAAGCAGTTACAGTCTCAGGGTGAGATTTTCAATAAATTTGGGCAGACATTGCAAAGTCATGGAGCGTAGATGAGGGTACTAGAGATGACTGTAGCCCAAATTACCAATGAAGTGGCAGCCATGAAGCATCAAAATAAAAAAAGACCGGATGGTAATGCAGACACTACTCAATCACATCATCAAGTTAAGTATATATATGTGATTAAGAAGACAGAGCCACTGGAGTTGGGGGTCCATGAAAAGGGGAAAATGCATTTTGACACGGAGGCTAGACCCAGTGTGCCATACCCCCACAACTTATATGGACTACCAGGAGGATGTTGCCCGTTCCGCAAATCCCACCAAACCACCATCATAGTTGTGCCCACATCTAGGTAAGAGGAGCAGGTGAAAGCCATATTTCATAGTGGAGCCACTACCACCAAGAAGGATGGGCAGCCACGAGCCTCACAAACTGAGAATGGCGTGTCAAAGCATACACAAAAGGGTGACATTGAAGCGAGCTTAGGGGAGGAGACACCAAATAGCCCATATGTGCCACCATACAAGCAAGTGAAGGAGCCAAATGTGTTTTTTCCAGATAGTCTAAGGCCAAAGAAAGAGCATAGGCACTACAAGAAGTTATTGGAGATGGTTAGGAAGCTTCACATTAACATTCCACTAGTAGAGGTGATAGAACAGATTCCTACATACTGAAGATTTATCAAGGACATCATCACTAAGAAAAGGCAGATAAAAGACACTGACCTTTACTTTATGAATGAGACGGTGAGCTCAATAATCCACAGGAGTCTACCAAAGAAGAAGAAAGATCTCAGGAGTTTCTACATACCGTACTCAATTGGCGGCCGTCACTTTCCGCACACATAATGTGATTCAGGTGCTAGCATAAACCTTATGCCGTTAACCATGTTTCAAAAGTTGGGATTGAAGTCACCAAAGAAATATGACATGTCTATTGATTTAGCGGATGGATCTATAGTGAAGCCACACAGAGTGTGTGGGGATGTACTTGTCAAAGTTGACAGATTTATCTTCTCTGTAGATTTCATAGTCATGGACATGCCACAGCTGAATGGTTGTGAGATGCTACTAGCTAGGGAGGTTGTTTCAAGCTACAGCTGATGCTATCACTGCTATCGGGAGAGGTACCTTGATATTAGGGATCGGAAAAGAAAGAGTTGATTCCAAATTGCCGAGTGATTCCTTAGGGACACTCTCTGATGCCCCAATTTGATGAGAATTGTTGCGTCTAGCCTAAGACGTTAAAGTAGGGCGCTTGTTGGGAGGCTACCCAGCCATTAGTAGACTTCATTTCCATTTTTTTTTGGAGAAGTCAGAGGGCCTTTTTATTCATCTCGCCCCTCTCTTGCAAGCTGAAGCAAACTATTACAATTTAAACTACTCAAAACAGAATTAAACTTGGTAGTACTACTACCATTACAGATATCCATGTTGACTAGGTCAACAATGTGATTAGGTGGACTCCTATAGTAATAAGAGCCACGGTTGTTTTTGATATGGAATTTAGCTAGTTGGTCTGCAACCCTATTCCCCTCACGTTTAGTGTGTGCACAGTACCAACCTAGTTTCATCCCACTTTGCACTGCAATAGTCCATCTGGATAACTTTGGGAAACTTGGGCCTTCGTCATCAATAGCCATCTTAGCATTCATGCAATCTGTTTCAATGCAAATATTATCACAGTCTAGGTCTTGTCCGATCTCGACAGCAAGCTCAACCGCTTGAGTTTCAGCTTCAAGAGCACTATCAGCTTGAATGGTCCTGCCCCAACCACCACGCCATTGGCCTCTATCATCCCGGCATACTGCAGCAATAGCAGCTCTTCGGGTTGTCGTATTGAAGGCGGCGTCAGTATTGATCTTCAACGCGCCTTGCTTCGGTCTAGTCCAGCCAATGTGATTACTCTCATTCAGTTTTTGCGGATGATCAGAAATCCATGCCTTTGTGTTGATAAGTACTTCTTTGACAATGAGGTTTTTCAGGTGGGTCACACTTAGCTTCTTTTTTTCAAAAACCTGCAGGTTCCGGTGTTTCCAAAGTTGCCAGCAGCCGGTGGCGAACTGAATGCAATGAGGTGCAGGGGTATTCAATTTATTTTGTAGCCAGTTCCAAGTAATTTGCTCTCTGAAAAATTGATCCCAATACCTCTGACTTATGATCCCCTTCCAAACCTGTGCAGCCTGCTCACAGTCCCTCAAGGCATGGAGAATAGTTTCCTCCTGTAGACCACATATCGGGCAGTGGCTGCTCATAGTCAAGTTGTGAGCAACTCTTCTGCTGTTCGTTAATAGGGCATTGTGTCCTATGATCCAGAAGAAGAACTTTATTTTCATACTAGCTTTCATTGTCCACACTAAATCCCATTTTCCATCAGTTCTTACATCCTTTGCCGACCTGATGATCTCATAGGCACTTCTGGTAGTAAATAAGCCTGCGTCAGTGTGACACTAGGCCCGGGGGTCTTGAGCATTGGTATTCAGCGGGGTGGCTGTAAGTAGCACCTTCTTCACTATGTCGTATGGAAGCCACTCCTTCAAGAACTCCTCATCCCATTTACCTTCCAAGTTTACAAGGCAGGAAACTTTCAGATCTAGTAACTCCTCCGGTATAGGTTTTGTGGCGAAGTCCTTCAAAGGTGCTTTGCTGCCCCACCATATGTCAAACCACACACTTGTATCTCTGCCGTTCACAAGGATCATAACTGAATTTTCGAGAATGAAGGATTTACCCTATAGCACAGCACGACCCAGTCTAGAAACATTGGGTATGCAACCCCCATTGAACTGCATGTACTTCTTCAGTAAACCCTCACACCAAAGGGAATTCCTGTGTGAACTCAAATCCCAGGCATGTTTGTATATCAAGGCTTGGTTCAGGTCTCTCATCGACATCAAACCCAGACCACCATGCTTCTTGTCACAAGTAATCTTATTCCAGGCCACCAGCGATAAGGCATGTTTCTTCTGGCTTCCGCCCCACACGAAGGATCTGATGCTGCTGTCTATACGCTCACATATCTTTGTTGGCAGCACTGCTGTTTGCATTGTGTAGGTAGGGATCGCCGTGAGAGTCGCTTTGGCTAAGCACACCCTTCCTGCCAGACTCAAGGTTCTAGCTGACCATGAGTTGATATTGTTTGTGACCTTCTCAAGGATATTACCATATGTGTCCTTCTTCACCCTACCGTGAATAAGTGGTACCCCCAAGTATTTTCCCATGTTCTCAGAATGAGTAAAACCACTCACTCTGCATATGCGCTTTCTTAGTCTTGATGGGACGCTCTTGGAAAAACGAATACATGATTTGTTAACCGAGATCACCTGGCCAGAGAAAACACCAAATTTGTTAAAGCAATCCATAACTATTTTAATTTCAGCAACGTCTGCCTTTGTAAAAAGAAGAAGGTCATCGGAAAAGCAAAGATGTGATATCTTGGGTCCCTTGTTATACAATTGGACTGGTGTCCACTTCTTTTCCCGCACCAAGTTATCAATGTATTGACAGACACGTTCAAGGCACAAGACAAAGAGATATGAAGACAGTGGGTCTCCTTGGCGAAGACCCCTTGTTGGTTTGAAAGAATCCGCTTGTTTTCCATTCCATATGATGGATTCCTTCCTACTTGAGATAGAATTCAGAATGTACTTTCGGGTAGGTTCCGGTATGCCTGTCTTCAGCAGCGTGTCAGTTATAAATGGCCAGGTCATTTTATCATAGGCCTTTGAGAGGTCTACCTTGATAGCCATCATTTGAGGGGTTGTCTTCCTTCTCATTTAGTGTAAAATTTCTTGTGCAACTGTTATGTTGTCTGCAATGCGTCTACCAGGTACAAATGCACTTTGGGTATGAGATATCCACTCGGAAAGGAAGTGTTTCAAGCGTTCAAGTACTACCTTGGATGCGAGCTTGAGGACATTGTTGTTGAGTGAGATGGGCCTGAATTGTTCACATTTCTCAGGTTTTGTCACTTTGGGGATAAGGACAATTCTAGAATCACAGAGTGACTGCTCGAGCTCCTCTCCTGATAAAGCTTTGCTAATGGATGCAAGAAGGGAGTGCTTTATAGTGTGCCAATTCTTCAGCAGAAATGAATTGTCAACTCCATCCGGACCGGGAGCCTTATGGGGATTGGTTCTGGATAGTATATTATGAACCTCTTAGAGTGAAGGGGGTGCTGAATAATTTGTTTCTCTTCGCTGGAAAGAGGTTTGAACGAGCCACAATAGTTGTTGATGGCCTTCGGAATTATGTGCACTGGTTCTGTGAAGAGTTTTTTGAAGTGATTGTCGATCATGTTTCTAATAGTGTCTTCGTCTGTTACCCAGGCACCAGAGTCATCTTTGAGCATGGAGACATTGTTGAATCTCCGTCGTTGTTTGACGTAGGCATTATAAAACTTGGAGTTGTTGTCGCCATTGATGACCCAGATAATGTGACTCTTTTGCTTCAAATTGTCTTCCTCCTTTTTCAGTAGAGCAATGTATTTAGTTTCCATGTCCACAATAAGGTTGACAGTATGCTCATCATAGGTGTCAGCCAAACTAGCCTGGAAAATGTCGAGGTTTCTAGTGATCCGTTTCTTTTCCCTTGTCAAATGGCGCCTTTTTTCCGACGCCCAATTCAGGAGATGTTTCTTTGCTTGACCCAAAGCTTCATGAAACTTCAAACTCGGGTTCCAGCTATCCCTGACAATCGTTTGGAATTCAGGATCCGTTGACCATGATTCTTTTATCGTAAATCTGTGCGGGGCGGCTGCTCTATTTGTTGCTCTGAGCAGAAGGAGGCAATGGTAAGAACTCGCTCTGGGAAGATGTTCAACCACATACTGTGGAAATTGCTGGATAAAATCTGCATTGGCTACAACGTGATCCAAATGCTCCCTAAGTTGCCCGTGAACATATGTGTATCTTGTACCATTATAGCCCAAATCTGAGAGACCTATTTCCAGAAGTGTGTCATTGAAGAGATTAGCTTCGTTAAAGTTATAATGCCTGCTTCCCATCTTCTCCTCAGGCGTAATAGTTGTGTTAAAGTCCCCCATGGCGATCCACGACATGAGAATGTTTACACTAATGTCCCAGAGTCAGTCCCACAGAAATTTACGGACAGAGAGATGCGGGTTTGCATAGATAAATGTTACCAAGACTGAGTTATCGGTTCTGCAGGTAATGAATTGCCTGTGATAGTTGACAATCTATACTTCGACTTCGTCCTCCCTCCAACAGATCCGAATTCCACCAGAGAAGCCCCTGGCATCGCATCTGAAAGATTTAGTGAATCCGAGCTTGGTAATGGTTTCAGTAGCAGCAGGGCCGCTTATATGAGGTTCTAATTTCATTTTTAGTGTAAAAATGATACCCTGATACGTTTGCTAAGTGTGCAAGTTTGTGTGGATGTCGATACCATCGACCACTGAGTAAATGGTAACGACGAGGGTGCAGAGCGATAGCTACAGAAAATTTGCTTCGTCGATACTATCGACGGCCTCGTCGATAGTATCGACCACCCAACAGGAGAATCAACTCAAATTCTGGAGCAAGTCACTAGTATCGACCCCCTGGTCCATGCTCACGATATCTCTAGAGATATTCAGACGAATCTTTGTCAGTGAAGTCGATGCCATCGACCCCAATGTCGATGGTATCGACACAACTTTAGGGGAATCCATCGCCAAGGACTCGCGAGGATAATGGATGCTACAGAAGTCAATGCCATCGATGCCATGTTGATGGTATTGACGGGCCACGTCAGTGAGCCGCGAGACACCATCAACAATGCATGCCAAATTGGGAGGTCGATCCGTGGGACGGGTCGATACCATCGACCCTCATCGATGGTATCGACGGGGTACCAGGGGCGTCGACCTCAGTTATAAAAGGAGGGATTGTATTTCATTTCTTTTCACACCTTCAGAGTTGGAGATGCAGAAACAACCCTTCTATGACCACTACTGGAGTACGGACCACTTTGGAGGCTAGCCACAGCCCCCACTGATGCCCCCATCTGATCCTTCATTTTAGGGGCAATATCCTACATGGGATCCCAATAGTCAGCACTACCCACAGTACCCGCCACTTGAGTAGTAGAAGGGTATCACTGTTCCACCTTCTGAGTTTGTTCTTGACTATGAGGCTATATTCAAATTCAAGCTTGGGGGGGGGGATGGAACAGTTTCTATCTTAGTTTTATTTAATTTTCTTTCATTTTAGCATTTTCTTAGTTTTTTGCAATTTTTCTTCTAGTTGCACAATTTCTTTATTTACAGCTTTCTAGGATCCACTTTCTATCTAGTGTAATCAATGGATGTCTAAATGTAAATTGCATGTCATCTCAATGTTTTTCATATAGGGGTAATGGGTGCAATTGTCTGAATTTTGAGCATTAATGAAAATTTTCCATAAATTATAAGTTGGACTTGTTTGAAATTGAGCACATAACTTATGAAAATAATTGGGTAGGTCAACTTTAAAACATATGATCATAACTGTCAATCCTTATGGTTCAAGAAATGTGGACGGATTTGGATGTTTAACCTAAACTGACCAAACGGTAATGAGACGTTAATCAAAAGTGAGAGAGAGAAACCTGTTGATGGATTGGTACACATGTCAGTAAGGAGGGACATATAATCTTTTCCGATGGTTATGTCAATTAGTCTTGTGATCTATCCACCCCACTTCATTCACACTCCACCATAAGAATTGAGAGCACATTACTATTTTTCATTTCTTGATTGCATGTCAACTAGATAGGATTGCATTATAGCTAGATTTTGCATTAAAAAATGATAAAATGAAAAGAGATTTGTAGATTAGTCATGCATGTACACATTCTAGAGTGCATGCCATTGTAGTTGCATAATTACTTTCATATAGTGGCATTTTGCATACTCTTGAGCATATAGGACATTATGTGCCTTACTTATTCTGAAAAATAAGAAATGCGGGGAGCTTGTTCTATACTCTCTGAGAAGTGAATTGTAATGCACCAATTGTGGTAGTTATGTGAAAATAAGCCTGAAAAAAAATATATATTGTAAATGTTTTTCTAGTCAAGATTGAGAAGAATTTGTCTCTCAAAAAAAAATTAAGCAGAAATTAGAGGGAGAAAAGAACTTGTTTCACCTATATATTAAAAAGAATAAGCACATGATCTAGTTTCGTAGACATTCCATCTCATATTGAGACGGAATAGTAGAGCATGCATCATTCCACCTAAAATGTAGGCATTAGGTCATTTCCATACACATATGCATCATTTAGGTTATTTTTATTATTTTTGCATGTTAAACTGTATTGTGCTTCCTCTTATTCCACATCTGTCCATTTCATCCACTTGTTGCTCAAAACGGTAGGCCACCCATGATTATCTCCTCATTCTTGTATATCAGGAGATCTACTTCCATGTAGATGGTAGTTAGGATATGAGCAACGTAGATAGGAGATCACAAGATGCACCAAGCCTGAACCGGAGGAATTTATTATATCAACTACCTTATTTGATAGTGTTCGTTGGTCTTGGGGTGGACATCTTTCATGGACGATTATTGTCACCTTTAGGGTAGTTACCGTTCCGTGGTCAGTGAGGGCCGGTATGTGCCTTGCAGGAGGGAATCATTCTGAGATGTCTTTTATGCTAATATGTTATTAGTTGACCCTCACAATTATATTCTGTAGTTTTGTTGCTCGAGGATGAGCAAAGTTCAAGCTTAGGAGAGTTTGATGCAAGGGTTTTGAGTCACTTTTATAGGCTAGTTTTATAATCATTTTGTGCGTGTATTGGTCATATTTGTGGTTAATATCGCATGATTCATTTCCTTTAGCCTACAATCTCATTATGCATCAAATTTGTCTTATTTCATCTTCTTTTGTATAAAAGATCATATTTCTCATATTTGATTGGTGTTCTTCTCTTTATTTTAGGGAATTTGCATATCTGAGGTTGTCGATACCATCAAAGGTCGTTGATGCCATCGACACAGCCACAACAATAAGTCGGAGAAAGAGCAGAACCAGTCGATACCATCAACAGGACGGTCGATGGTATCGAGATAGCGTCAGCGTACTAAAGTTCAACAGGTCGATACCATCGACATGTCTGGTCGATGGTATCGAGTTTCCATTTGAGAGAATGCCAGAAATCAAGGAGCGATGATACCCTACATGGGTCGATACCATCGACCCACCGTCTATGGTATCAACATCGTCAGATCAGGAAACAACCCAAATCGATCTAAATCGAACGGCTGTGATATTTTGTCGGTCGTAAGTGATCTCTATACCTAAAAAAGATGGCCCAAGCCATACTATAACGTCATTAGCCGCCGCACAAGTCTTGGAAGAAGAGAGGATGAAGAACGAAGACCAGAGCTACGCCTCAGACATTTCTAGAGTTGCAGACGAAGTTTTCTACCGCCGGAAGGCTGCAGAACGCCCATCCCACGTCGAGAATTGTTCGGTTCTCCTTCGTTCATGGGTTACACGATCTCCATCCATGTTTCCCCTATGTTTTCTTCTCCTTTCATTGTGTTTCTCATTGAGATGAACATGCGGGGCTAATCCCCTTTGTCTTTAGGATCGGGAGTGTCCCGGATAGTCATTGTATGACACTTTTTGCATAGTTAATCATAATTTGTCTCTCAAATCCGTGGTATGATATTGTTTTGTCAATTCTATCATTGTGCTTGATCACCATAATGGTAATTTAATACCTTTAATTACTTTTGATGAATAATTAACGGTTCAAAAGACGCAATAATCACATTAACTTATAAATCCTTTGGAAAAGGTGATGTACGGTTAATGGTGGAAACCTAGAGATATGTTTTTCATGCACCTAATTTAGAGTATAGGTTACTATTGACGTGGAACCGATCTAAATTAAGGTAGTGAATTGTATCACGGAAGCGAACAATTCTATTCACAGGCCACTACCCGGAATAGGAGATGAGTTGTGATAATTATGTAGGAATTAGTACAATGAGAATCTATGGTGAAACCATAATCCTAAAGATTCCATTTTAATTGATTAAACCAACCATAATCCTAAAACAACTCTCAAACTTTTATAATCAGTCACGTTGATTGCAAGTAGTTAGTAGTAGTCTACCGAAATTAAGTTCCCAGAGTTCAACTCAGGCCTCACAAAGGCCTATATTACATTGACGCATGCACTTGCATTTTATGCATGGTTTAATTGTGTCACCCAACCCATCATCTCAACCCTAGAGGATGCAAAGAGAGAGAAAGACATCTCTTAAGGTGACAAACTTGCACACCCACCCTAAAACTTGGGTAATTTGAAAATTGCACCTCCACCTCTCAACAAAGCACAAACAAACCATAATCACAACTTCAGGTGATTAGCAAGCATCTAAACACAAGGTTTAGGAAAAGCAAACATGGTAAGCCCAAAACGAAGGTCAGGGTCCTTACAGTTTGCATGCTCAATCGTCTGGTTCATGCCATGAAATCTATGAACTGATCATTTCATACCTTAGTTCAGCCATTGATCAGCCAATGTTGATTCTAATTGACCTAACACTCAAACTGATCAGTTCAACACTTGAATTGGTTAGTTCAGAGTCCAGTCAGTCAATTTTGAACCTCAATTGTTTAATTGAATACCTAAACACTTTAGTCATCAATTTAAACATTATTCATGAATATACTCATTTAATCTTAGTGTATCCTATGTTTGTGACCCTATAGGTCCAAAATTACATTGGCAGTGAATGATCATAACCAATTTATGACATCACAACCAATGGACAGTATCTAGAAACACATCATTGCTACCCAAGTAATTCAGAAAGTTGGAGAACAACTTCAACCTACAATTTGTAGTTAGTGTTACCGTGATCACATAGTTTCTTTGTCTTTGATATCCGAATTGAACTCAAGGCATGGAACCGCCATCCTCTCAACGTTCAATCTATGTTCCTTGAACTAGAGCAGTCTGTATGAGATGCGTGTGAGTTCACATATCACATATTGAATCATATGAGTATGGTCGTACATTTCTTAGTCTCTCTTATCATGAGGTCTTGGATATCAATCTCTTGTAATAAGGACAAATCTGACCTACATCACTCACACTCTATCCCCATCTATCATAGTGCACCCGAACATCACCTTTATGGCAACAATTTTTCAAGATCACGATGGATGATGTCAAATTACATGAACGACACGTGATGAATGTAGTGACTTCAGGTCTAAAAACTATAATCACCGCCATCACTATTGGAGCTTATTCTGACTACTATTCCATGGTATCCATGTATCATTCTCATAGTGGGTCTGTCTGATACAATGTTCTCTAACATGTACCTGTGTGCTTGACTTGATATCACATATCATGACTAATGAGACTATGTCATCAGTCAACACACATCGTAGTCTTATGTATTACTATTGTCTATTTTGCTTCCATAGTAATATTCGATTAGGGACATAATAAGAATCTATGTACTCTTATCATCCATGTGATCTCATTGTTCAGATAGTCAACCTGAAGACATATGTCATTGAGTAACATCATTCCTTAGGCATCTACTATGTCTGTGTCAACATCTCATGCTGAGACAAACATAATAGATAGAATTACCTTTATAATTATCAAATCAGGTACCTAATACCCCATTATAATCATCATATGATTGGCTCTCTGAGCATACATACCAACACATATATATCTGTGAAGTTGATTTTAATGATAAATATTGTATTTTGTAGAGCTTGAAGATGGATTGATGGTAGTCTTAGTTTACCTTCTTAGATTTTTTTGGTGAGTGTTTTTCCTGTATTGAGATATTAAATATGCTTTATTACAATTACACCCAATTATGTTTGATTGCATGGAATTCTAGCTATTATAAAATTGTTAGGTATTTTTTTGGAGATGGCATAATAAATTTCATGAGTAACGATCTAAGATCATTTGTTAATGAATATAATGTGTGTAATTAATTTTGAATTGTATTATTCACATCTATAATGAAATTTTACCTAGTTTAATATGAATATTGCAGAAACCAGTCTAATGGAGTGTTTATGGCGGAATATATGTAGTAGTGTCCGCTACCAAGTGTTTATTTATTACTTATTGTTTCTTTTACATTCTTAGCCATGTTTAATGAAATGGAATTGTTTAGATTGATTTAAAGTTGAATTATACAAATTGGGACTACTATTGAGAAAGTTGACGATAAACAGGCTAATGATATCTATTCTTTGTATTGATCAGGCTGGCTGGATGGATTGTTTGCATCCAAATCTAGTGATAGAGCACGGGCACCATGTGAGACGGAAACAAATTGATGGCGGGCTTTCAAATCGGAATGGCGTGCATGTAATGATATTGTGAAGGGGTAAAGTCTAGAAACAAAGACTAGTGAGGGATCGTGAGTTTGCTCCAATCAGATATGCATTTTCATGTGACTATGTGAGCAGATTCATATGGTTCTTGACGTCGATATTCAAAATATGGGGTCAATGACGGCCTTAGGCATGTCAGGTCAACGGCCAAGACGCCTCTGCCACTTATTTTTCTTTATTTCAACTAGTGATTAAATTCCTAAGCACATCTCATGAACAAATCGGACAGTTGCTTATCATAATTCGTACTACAAAGCAAGTGTTTGTACAAGTGAAACAAGCTAAAATAATCCGCCAAAGACCCTGAGAATTTATAGGAGTAACAAATTCAGGAGTTGTAGCCTCACTATTAAATTGGAGCCCGTGATAAAGCAGGAAAAGATGTTTTTCTTTAAAGAGATTAAGCGCGCCTAGCTGTGATCAAGTATAAGAAACAGTTGTTGCTGATTATAAAAGGAACAAAAAAACAGTTATTGCTGACAGTTGAGATAGTGCGCCGATTAAACAGAATTTAGCGTCAACTTTATAATGTGAACATAAGAATAACCGGTATGTCCAACGCGTTTTTATATTTATTATATGTCGAAGTGCATACGGCTCAGAAGTGGGTGAAGACCACCTCTTTTGCAGTCTGATCATAACGTCGGTGGATGCACGATCCTGAGATGTTGCTCACGTCCGGACCAGTGGGGACCGATACCGTCGCGTAAGAAGATTCTTGTGAATTTCATGGAGCAGTGAGTTGAGCCGGAAAGAAGCTTCCTGGTATGGGGAGAGTAGGAGTTGGCAGCTATGCCATTGTTATATTGCCTTGATCTCTTCCAACTATGTTGGAATTGGAAGGTAATGTTGGACCGCAATAAAATCACATAGACATACGTCAGGAGGATTTGAACAAGTAAATCCACACGGGCAACAAAAAGCAATGATTTATATGATTTGGTGTACGTTACCTATAATCCTATCTTTATTACATGTGGAACAGCTCAAGTCTACACCACGGGGGTTGGTGGGCGTAGGCCCCTGCACGACCTCGTCCTTTGCGGTAAATGTAGGATCCGAATAATTTTGCATTTAAAATACGGATCTGGTTTCAGATTAAGACTCCAGACATAATAAGTCTGGTTATCGTAGCATAAGAATATGAAGGTATGCAAGGAATTTTTAGATCTGGAACCAGGTAACCCTCACTACCTAACTAATATGCTCTACTATCAGTTTCTTTATTTATATAAAATTAAGATGCTTAGGTAAGAGGTTTAGCATTGGAAAAAAAATCCAATTTCTACAAAATTAGTATTTTCGAGGCAAAATCAGTTTTTTCTCATGTATATTGATGACACAATATGTAAAAAGGAGTAGTGACCATCTTACCATAGAATAGGGTTGGATTGAACCAATAAAACACATAATGGATAAATAATGGACTATGCCCAAGCACCTCTAAGGACTTAAATTGATCAAATTCAACCCTAAGCCACTATAAAACTTGTAAAAACCATTTTATCTTAGATTCGAGAGACGGACTGGATAATTAGGGCTTTGTGCAGAGATTTTACCAGTTAGAAGAAGGAACTTAGATTTAGCGATTGGTATTGGGGCCTATATTCGGTAAGAAAATTTTCTAGCCACCAATTCATGTTAATTTCTACTAACATGACATCTTGGATGAACTTTACATAAGTTTCTCTTCTAACCAAAACCTTATACATTTTCTTCCATGTAGGTGAGGATATACCATCACAGGAATATTGTATTTGGTGATGTTTGGAAATCGATTGATGGTAGATCAGAGTTCACCTTCTAATCATATGTTGATGAGTGTTTTAACCACATTCTGGATATTTATTAAACCAAATACAAACTTATTACATGGAATTCTAACTATTTAGACGTTCTTGGCCAAATTTTGACACATCACCTAGAATAGCATAACTAATTATCTAATCATTTAAATCCTATCTTGATGAATATGAATTTTTTTAATTTAATGGTTAGGTATAAATGATTCATATATGTTTAGATGAATTTTCCTAGTTAATTCTAATATTGCATAAATCAGTAAAATAGGGTATATATGGTTGAATACATACACCACTAATACCACCAAGGGTTGATTCACTCCTATAAGTTTCTTCTACGTTCCTAATAAAGCTTAATAAATTGGAATTGGTTAGAATAATTTAAATTGAATATTTTCAATTTATAACGTATAATGTAAATATTGACTAGAGTCATGTGAATGACATTATCTTATAATGGTCAAACTGAATTTACGTAGTTGATAACATCAGTAATTGTATTCAACATATGATACACTTCACATAGTTTACCGAATAATAATGTTATAATCGGAGTAGATGAGGTTATTATGACTGTAGCTCACTTCAAGTTACTGTGCAATTCCCCTTTGAGGGTAAAAATAGGAGTAAAGATATGAGTCTTGAAGTGAGAAAATTAGTAGTAAGATACATTAATATCAATCTTCAATATGCTACCCAAATTATGCATGTGACGCTATAGGTCCCAAATTATGTTGGTAGTGAATGTCCATAATCAAATTATGACATCACTAGCAGTGAGCAATGTCTAGTAACACATCATTGCTACCCAAGTAATATGAAAGTTGGAGAACAACTTCAACCTACAATCCATGATCAGTGTTATAGTGATTGTATATTGGCTTTGTCTCTTCTATCCAGATTAAACTCAAGGCATGGAATCGTCATCCTCTTAATGTTCAATCCATGTTTCTTGAATCAGAGCAAACTATGTGGGATACGTATGAGCTCAATATCATATATTGACTCACATGAGATACGTCCATGCATTTTCTCAGTCTCTCTTATCAAGTGGCTAGGATATCAATTTTCAATAGGAGGGACAAATCTTACCTATATCACTCATAGTCAATCCCCATGTATCACAATGTACCCAAGCCCCACCTTTATGGCAACCCTTATTCAAGGTCACATTGGGTGATGCCAAAGATCAAAAAATGACATCTGATGAGTATAATGATTTTAGGTCTAAGAACCATGATCACCACTATCACTATTAGGGCTTATTTTGACTACTAGTCCATGGTCTCCATGTATCACTCTTAAGGTGGGTCTGTCCAGTACACTATTATCTAACGAGTACCTATGTGTTTGGTTTGATATCACATATCATGGCTGATGAGATTCTATCATCAACCACCACACACTCTAGTCTTGTGTATTACTGTTGTCTATTTTACTTCCATAGGAATAATTGACAAGGGGCATAACAAGAATGTATGTACTCTTATCATACATATGATCTCATTGTTCAGGTCCTCAATCTTAAGACATATTTCATCGAGTAACATCATTATTTATTCATTTATTATGTTATAGCATTATCTCATAACTAAATAAAATATAATAAACTAAATTTCCTTTTATTATTATTATCAAATCAATTACATCATTCCACATTACAATCATCACATGATTGGCTCTCTGGACATACATAACAATAGACTCCCATTGAACTTAGAAACAGTAACTCATGAATATTATTCCAAATGATCTAACATGTCGATCGTGCTTCTATTGTGAAAAAGCTTTAGTTAGTGGGTCAACAAAATTGCCTTCAGTAGGTATTCTACAAATATTTACATCTTATCATTGTACAATCTCTTGTATTATATGGAACCACCGTAGTATGTGCTTAGAATGAAGATGCGATCTGGGTTCCTTCACTTGTGCAATATCTCCATTGTTATCACAATAAACTCTATTGCATCATTAATGCTTGGAACCATCCCAAGTTCATTGATAAACTTCTTGATTCAGACAGATTCCTTTGTTGGATTGAATGTAGCAATATACTAGGCCTCTATTATAGAACCAACAACTGTCTCTTGCTTCAAACTCTTCTAGGCCACAACTCTATTTTTGAGAAAAACACAAATTCTGATTGTGATTGATAATCATCATTTTCAGTTTGGAAGTTGCATCAGTGTAACCCCTTACACCCAACTCTTCCTCATTGCCATAAACACGAAACTGATCCTTAGCTCTTCTCAGGTACTTGGATGTTCTTTACGACAATCTATGGACTCTCACCAAAATCTAACTGATATTGTAACATCCCAAGATTTGAGGTCTCGGAAAACATGATCTTAAAAGGAATGATTGGACTACCCATATCACCAAGGTGCACCTCCTTTTCCGGGAGCCCATCACTAAAGAACTCCATAGTTAAGTGTGCTCAGCTTGGAGTAATACTAGGATGGGTGACCAGTCAGGAAGTTGATCCTGGCTTGCGCGTCAGTGTGGACAAAGTGCACAGTTAAGGCTAGTGGTGGTTTGTGGGGCCAGTCGTCATTCCTGAAACTCTACTAGAGCCATGGGCAGTGGGCCCAGACGTTACAAATGGTATCAGAGCCATAACCCCTCCAGTAGGTGGGGCCCACATGGGCATGTGGCATGCCAGTCTTGAGCTGTGCGGTCCAGGCAAGTTGGAAAGGGCTATCCGTAGAGACGAGATGGAGCCGCCCTTGCATTGGTAGCCGTGGACGGGAGCTAGGTGTCCATGGGCCATTGTGGGTCTACACTGAAATGGGGTCAGATTATGAGGCCATATAGTTGAGCCTTGACGATGACGTCAAGAGTCTAAGTGGGGGAGATTGTAACATCCCAGGATTTGAGGCCTCGGATAACATGATCTTAAAAGGAATGATTGAACTACCCATATCACCAAGGTGCACCTCCTTTTCCGGGAGCCCATCACTAAAGAACTCCATAGTTAAGCGTGCTCAGCTTGGAGTAGTACTAGGATGAGTGACCAGTCGGGAAGTTGATCCTGGCTTGCACGTCAGTGTGGACAAAGTGTGCAGTTAAGGCTAGTGGTGGTTTGTGGGGCCAGTCGTCATTCCTGAAACTCTACTAGAGCCATGGGCAGTGGGCCCAGATGTTACAGATATCTTCTTGTCATGCTCAAGGAATACGAGACATCAAAATGAGTGCATAACATTGCATATATGATAGATCCAATTGTAGATACATATGAAATCTTACTCATGCGTTCATGTTCTTTACAAGAACTGGGACAATGGGATTTATAGAGGATAATTCCATGTGAAATTGTCAAATTACCTCTCTTTGAGTCATGCATGTTGAACCTCTTCAACACTTTATCAATGTATGTACTCTGGATTAGGACAAGAAGCCTTCTAGATCTATCTCTATAGATCTTTATTCCTAAGATATATGATGCTTCTCCTATATCCTTCATAGAGAAGGTACTTCTTAGCCAATTCTTTACCATCTATAAATTAGGGATTTCACTCCCTGTCAATAGTATGTCATCTACATATAATATGAGGAATACAATTATGTTCCCACTAACCTTCTTGTATACACAAGGTTCATCTTAATTTTGACTAAATCCAAACTCTTTGACTGTCTCATTAAATTGAAGATTCCAACTCTGAGATGCTTGCTTCAATCCATAGATTGACCTTCGTAGCTTACATACTTTATTGGTTTTCTTTGTATCTATAAAACCCTCAAGATGTGTCACGTTCACATCATGTGATTCCCATTAAAGAAATCAGTTTTAACATCCATATGCCAAATCTCATAGTCATGATAATCTGTGATGGCAAGCATGATCCTGATGAACTTGACCATGGTAAATGGTGAAAAAGTTTCATCATAGTCAACACCTTAAAATTGTTTGAAACCTTTTTGCAACCAATCTTCCCTTATAGGTCTATACATTATCATTCATATTGGTCTTCTTTTTGAAGACCCACCTGCACCCTATGGGTTTTACCCCTTCAGGTGGATCCATCAAGTTCCATACCTTATTGGTATACATGGATTTCATCTCAGATCTCATCCATTCAAGACATTTATTAGACTCTAGTCTCTTAATAGCCTCTAGGTAGGTAGTTGTCTCATCATCTATGACCAACCCACCACCTTCTTTAGTCACAAGATAACCAAATCTTTCAGGATCAAGGTGTGACCTACTAGATTTACAAGGTTGTTGTATTACATGAGGAACTTGAGATTCCAAAATGGCTTGTGAGTCTCCTTGTTCCAGTTGTACATCTATAGGTTCAATGTTTTCTTGTTGATCTCAAACCTCTTCGAATTATAATTTTCTCACACGGATTCCTTTGGAAGTAAATTTCTTTTCTAGGAATACACTAGTCATGACAACAACCACTTTATTGTTTTATAGAGTGTAAAAGTAGTATCCCCTAGTTTCTTTGGGATATCAAACAAGATAACATCTATTAAAATTTGGGTCCAAGCTTTTCAAGAGACTTTTTCTTGACATAAGTTTCACATCCCCAAATCTTCATAAAAGACACATCGGGACAATTCCCATACCATATCTCACACAGTGTCTTTTGAACTGATTTAGATGGTATGTGGTTAAGTGTAAATGTTGAAGTTTCAAGAGCATAACCCCAGAAGGAAGTTGGAAGATTAGAAAAACTCATCATTGAGTGTATCATATCTAGTAATGTGTGATTTGTACTGTAACATACTGAAACTTTGACATATTCTCTTTTTGGCCCTTTTCCAATATTGTTCTATCATTTCTATCCTTTTCGGCCTTGATGCTTAAATTGTGAAATTTATATTGGTTTGGTGAACATTTGTTCAATAATTATACCAATGGAAGGGTTTATGCACAAATACCTCAGTGAAATCTTATTTAAGGATCTAAAATGTAAAATCACAGCTTAAGTGGAACAATGGTAAATAAATCCATGTTAGAAGTGTAAGACACCAAACATTACTTAATGTATTGAACAAGCTTAAATACCATAATTAGGTACTCTAAACATTAATATAACCTTGTGAGGTATTTTTCAATCATGCGAAAAGATTAAGTTTCAAGTTTGGTCCAATTTAGACGTTGTTTGTGCAAGTTATGCAATTATATGCACATTTTGGACTTTTATGTAATTTACCCAATTCAGAGGCATTCTTTGTAAATTGTCACAAGAATTATAATATTTAGATATTACCTTACCATTTTATAGTTTTTGAACCATGGGGCACCTAGTTGCACCTTGGTTTGAAGGTGTTACTTTCCAAGGGCATTATAGGGATTATCCTATTTATAAATGTGCTTATCTTTAAAAGCTATCAACCAATGGGGTTATTTCTTTGTTTGAAGGATGGTGGGGATGGCCTAGAAGGCTCTAGGGTCTTTTAGGACCGACCTTTGATATACAAGAAGAGTCTATGAGTTGTCCTCTTGCATGGCCATGAAGCCATAGCCTAAGGACACATGGAAAGTCACATAGACACCTCATGCTTCCCCCCTTCTTTATAAAGCCATGCCTACCCCTTCCCACCTCCCAATCCAAGAAGCAATCCTCTCCTTCTCTTTCCCCCATCTTAGAGCATCATCCCTTCTATATTTGGCCATGATGTTGCTGTCCCAAGGTAAAAGAGGGTGCCTACCTTGGTGAAGAAGGCTCCTAGAGCTCCAAATTTCTCTATTTAGGATTTCTTAAGCTCTTCCTTGGTTATTTTGACCAAAACTAGTAAGAATCCTCCTTTCCTTTCCTGTTTTTATGCTATTAGTATTCCTCCCACCTTCTTCCAGGTCAGAACCATGACCTTCCATGGTAAAACTCAACCTAGAACCCTAAAACATCTCATCTCCATGCTCTTTTGCTAGGGTTTGCACCTCTAAAGTGGAGAAGGTGATCTTTGCTCAAGAAAGGAGCTTGGCTTGGAGCAACCAAACCTTCTAATCTCAGGATCCTTTCTATTTGGAATGTTTACCTCCCTAGAGGCAAGTTTTTTTTAACTCCTTTCTCATATGTTGCTTACTACATGCTTAAACTCATGCTTCTATGTTTAAAATCGATGATCTCCATCTCTATTTACCATGTTCTTCTAGGGTTTTGGTTTCTTGTTGTTTTACCTTCTCTAGAATATCTAGTTTGGTTACCTATGCAACTTCAAACCTGATCTTGGGTCAAATGATGTTTTCTCCCTCTCCCTCTCTCTTCAATTATCTCAATCAGTTTGATGATGTGGCAATTTCATATTGGTCAATATTGAAAAATTCATATCTTCTAATCCGCTTATCCAAATTTGACAAATAAATATGTTTTGGAATTATAAAATTAATATCTATCTAATAAAAGTATTTTCAAGGTCTGATTTCGTTGTTTTATGAAGGTTGATTTTTGTAAAATGAATTTGATGCATAAAATCCGTAAAAATTACATCTTAATCATCATAACTCAAAAATTAATGTAAAAATATGTTTTCTTCATCAGAAGACCCTAGTAAGTTCATTGGTGATATTTTCAAAATTTAAATCTGATTTTTTCTAAAAAGTTCTGAAATTAGGGTTTTTATACATTAATGTGTAGTATGTACTCTAATACATGTTAATACATTGAAAATAGGCAAAGTGGATCTTAGACTCAATTAAAGTGGTGAAAGTCAGTAATTTTAGTAAGAGAGGTATGTGCAATCCTTCTTTATGTATGTGCATTCCTTACACCCTATGTTGGGATAATTGCATCCAAACCCTATATTTCCTTAATGAGGCTTAAATGAACCCTAAATCTTCTATTTTTGAATCCTAATGTTGTTCATGCCTCAAATCAGATTATAATTTCTTTTTGTTTGGGTCTTATACCCCACTGCCATGCTTATTGAATATTATGACTACTCTTGCCATGACTACTTTTCAAGTATGTAGATTTATGTTCTATTTAATTTAAAGTAGTGGTACTTATGTACAACCACCCACAGAGGGTATGTATATAATCGCCCTGGGGAATGTTTTTATTCTCCCCAATATAATTGTGTAGGTGACTGAGAATGTATTATTATCCCCTCACCTATAGGTTAGAGTTTCGGTAGGTGCCTCAACCGTACTTAGTTAGGTAGACATAATTATCTTACACGCAAATCCTTTTTGATATAATTGTCAATGGCATGTTTCTTTTGAATATAGCCTCATACTCTTGTTCTATTCATCATATTTTGAAAGCTTAGCCTTTACTTTCATTCTATTCTCTTATCTTTTATTCTTGTTCATTATTTGACACATACCATGTATTTCTCTCTCTTACTGGGTGATTCCTCACCACCCAGGTTTAGATCGAGGTGTTGAATATGACCAAGGAGAACATAGCTTCCAACATGGACCTAGCTCTTGGAGATGTTGCTTGGAGATAGATTTGAAGTAGTTTAGATTTCCTTCTACTTAGATCCTTATGTTGTATCATACATGTAAACTGTTATGGGATATTACGATGTACTTTTGTAATCTTTTGTGAAATTGAATATATTTATTATTTTTATTCCGCTGCTATACTTTGGTCTTTTGCATACCATTTATTAAAATTTGAAAATGTTACACCTATTCCAGATTACCTTTGAGTGTGTTTGGAATGTATGAGTTAATTATTCAAATTTTTTCTTTAGTAAGGGAGTGATCCTGCCTCCTTATAGCATTGTATCATAGCCCATGGCAGTCGAAATCTGACTATTTCAATTTTGTCTCCCTAGTTAGAATACTTGACTTACCTTTAAGTTACATGTTTTCCCTAGAGTTGATCAATATATGATGAAGGGTTGATTTAGGATCCTATAGTTTCACATTAAAATAATGATGAATACATTCCTAAAATACTTACTACTAAAAGATGCATAAGTAAGCATAATAACTTGAGGTTTTTTAGCTTGGCCTTTAGGCAGCTACTAGGACATGAAGTTGAAAGCAAATGTGTCCAGAAAGGATCAGGGTTCAGGGGCTGGCAAGATTTTCCTCCACACCACTAGCTTGGTTTACGAGGAATCCCGAATCCATATGACACTAGCCTGGCCTAAGTTGATATGAATTGTTCAAAATAGCATGCTTTTAGGCAATAGTAGCCTTAGACATTTATTTGATTTATCTTTAGGGACCCTAATATGTTGAACTAGTCTGTCAAATGTAATGGCCTATTTGAGGATGGATACCCAATATAGTTTCCTTATGACCCATAAACCCACATGTTTGGATAGTTATCCCTAGAACCTAGACTTTGAAATTTGGTGTTTAGTAAGCAATCAAAGTGTGCAGTGAAGAGTGATGGATCTTGTATATGGTTTAGTTAGACTCAACCTTTTACCTCTAGATTAGTGTGGCATGGAAGGTCAAACTTTTTAAGGGGTGGAGAGTAGTTGGTTTGATGATGTTCGGGTAGTTAGATTTTGAAGATGAAATCCTTTCTAAGGGGACAGAGTCATGCAACATACTAAAATCTATCTACTCTGACTTTAGAAACCCTATCTCCCAAATTAGGAAGTTAGTGTGCTTGAATCCTTAGATTTTACCAAACATGTTATAGTTGTAACCACATGTTTCTTGATATCTAAAAGAACATATAACGATTATCTAATGAATAGTTCATATGTTTGAACCCTAATAAATATCTAATGCACATAATAAGAGTAACTCACATTTTAAAACGAATAGTGGATAAGCATGATGTTGACCATGTCATAAACCAATAAACCCTAATTATATGATGGGCAAGATAATTGTAATTTAACCTTGGACTTAATGCATCCTAAGAAGGTATAGGTGATGAATAATGATCATGTTAACCTAAACCCTAAGTTGTAATCATCTAACCTTAACCTATACATCCTTAATGGCATTCATGATAAATTAGTGGCACTAGGTGTCATAATCAGATAACATACTTTAATACACTTAAATCATAGATTAATCAGGTCATCAATATGAAATGCATATCACCTTGTTCTCTAATACACACCTAATTAATCACCTAATGACTTAGTATTTGAATCGAATCATTAATATGTAATATGTCCCACCTTGATCACTAAGCTATATATAATGACTTCAATATGGATAAGAAGTAATTGATTCACGCAAATGTTCATAATCAATAATAAGAATTGAATAAATTTGAAAGAATGATTAATGATGACATTAATGTGAGTAAGAACGGTAAAGTAACAATGTCTAATATACATATAAGTAATTAATGTGACTTTATTTGGATTAATTGTAACAAATTGGATAAAGTGTCCTATTTCATACAAAATAATCTGATACAACTGATAATGGAGTCTAAATCCAAGATAATGGTCAGACATCATAATGCATATTAAGATTATTTAGTATAACTCTAGTTGTGCTAAAATTCCTAATGAGATAAATAAGAAATATATTAGGTTTGTGCATAATAATAAAATATAACTCTTTTGGAAACAAAATAAATATGACATGATACAATTACAAGAATAATAATGATAATGTGATATTCTAATGAATATAATTCTAATAAGCCAAAAATTTTAAAAAGAAATCTTAAAATTGGAACCTTTAGGTGATCCATGAGAACTAGACCTATGTGGAGTTTCTTGAGAAGATTTTGAACTCCCAAGTTAATCAATTGAGAAATAAGGAGTGTAAGTTAGTAAAAGTTTTGGTGGAAGTTTAGTGGATTGAACCTGGGAGTTTAGTGGTGAGATGTTGCATACTAACCCTTCTCACTTTGATTTATATTTCGAGGACGAAATCCTTTTCAAGGGGTGTAGTGTTGTAACATATCGAAACTTCGAAATATTCTCTTTTTGGCCCTTTTCCAATATTTTTCTATCATTTCTATCCTTTTTGGCCTTGATGCTTAAATTATGGAATTTATAGTGGTTTGGTGAACATTTTTTCAATAATTATACCAATGGAATGGTTTATGCACAAATACATCAGTGAAATCTTATTTACAAATATAAAATATAAAATCACCACTTAAGTGGAACAATGGTAAATAAATCCATGTTAGAAGTGTAAGACCCCAAACCTTACTTAATGTATTGAATAAGATTAACTACCATAATTAAGTACTCTAAACCTTAATATAACCTTTTGAGGTATTTTGAAATCATGAGACAAAATAAAGTTTCAAGTTTGGTCCAATTTAGACGTCGTTTGTGCAAGTTATGCAACTATATGCACATTTTGGACTTTTATGCAATTTACCCAATTCAGAGGTTTTCTTTATAAATTGTCACATGCATTATAATATTTAGATATTCCTTTACCATTTTCGAATTTTTGAACCATGGGGCACCTAGTTGTACCTTGGTTTGAAGGTGTTACTTTCCAAGGGCATTATAGGGATTACCCTCTTTATAAATGTGCTTATCTTTAAAAGCTACCAACCAATGGGGTTATTTCTTTGTTTGAAGGACGGTGGGGATGGCCTAGAAGGCTCCAGGGGATTTTAGGACCAACCTTTGATATACAAGAAGAGTCTATGAGCTTTCCTCTTGCATGACCACGAAGCCTTAGCCTAAGGATACATGGAAAGTCACATAGACACCTCATGCTTGCCCCCTTCTTTATAAAGACATGCCTACTCCTTCCCACCTCCCAATCCAAGAAGCAATCCTATATTTCTCTTTCACCCAATTTATATCATCATCCCTTCAATGTTTGGCCACAAAATTGTTGTCCCAAGGTAAAATAGGGTGCCTACCTTGGTGAAGAAAGCTCCTAGGATTCCAAATTTCTCTATTTAGGATTTCTTAAGCTCCTCCTTGGTGATTTTGACCAAAACTAATAAGAATCCTCCTTTGCTTCCCCGTTTTCATTCTGTTAGTATTCCTACCACATTCTTACAGGTTAGAACCATGACCTTCCATGGTAAAACTCCACCTAGAACCCTAAAACATCTCATCTCCATGCTCTTTTGCGAGGGTTTCCACCTCTAAAGTGGAGAAGGTGATCTTTACTCAAGAAAGGAGCTTGACTTGGAGCAACCAGACCTTCTAATCTCAGGATCCTTTTTATTTGGATATTCTTACCTTACTAGAGGTGAGTTTTGTTTAACTCTTTTCTCATATATTGCTTACTACATGCTTAAACGCATGCTTCTATGTTTAAAATCGATGATCTCCATCTCTATTTACCATGTTCTTCTAGGGTTTTGGTTTCTTGCTATTTTACCTTCTCTGGAATATCTAGTTTGGTTACCTATGCAACTAAAAACCTGATCTTGGGTCAAATGGTGTTTTGTCCCTCTCCCTCTCTCTTCAATTATCTCAATCAGGTTGATGATGTGGCAATTTCATATTGGTCAATATTGAAAAATTCATATCTTCTAATCTGCTTATCCAAATTTTACAAATAAATATGTTTTGCAATTATAAAATTAATATCTATCTAATAAAAGTATTTTTAAGGTCTGATTTCGTGGTTTTATGAAGGGTGATTTTTGTAAAATTAGTTTGATGCATAAAATCCATAAAAATTACATTTTAATCACCATAAATCCAAAATTTATATAATAATATGTTTTCTTCATTAGGAGAACCTAATAAGTTCATTGGTGATATTTTCAAATTTTAAATCTGATTTTTTCTAAAAAGTTCTAAAATTAGGGTTTCTATACATTAATGTGCACTTTGTACTCTAATACATGTTAATACATTAAAACTAGGTAAAGTGGAACTTGGACTCAATTAAAGTGGTGAACGTTAGTAATTGATATCAGTAAGAGGGGTATGTGCAATCCTTCTTTATGTATGTGCATTCCTTACCCCTATGTTAGGATAATTGCATCCAAACCCTATATTTCCCTAATGTGGCTTAAATAAACCCTAAATCTTCTATTCTTAAATCCTAATATTGTTCATGCCTCAAATCAGATTATAATTTCTTCTTGTTTAGGTCTTATACCCCACTTCCATGCTTATTGAATATTATGACTATGTTTGCCATGACTACTTTTCAAGCATGTAGATTTATGTTCTATTTAATTTAAAGTAGCGGTACTTATGTACAACCACCCAAAGAGGGCATGCATTTAATCATCCTAAGGAATGTTTTTATTCTCCCCTATATAATTGTGTAGGTGACTGGGAATGTCTTATTCTCCCCTCATCTATAGGTTAGAGGTTCGGTAGGTGCCTAAACCCTACTTAGTTAGGTGGACATAATTATCTTACATGCAAATCATTTTTGATATAATTTTTAATGGCAAGTTACTTTTGAATATAGCCTCATACTCTTGTTCTATTCATATTATGATGAAATATGAGCCTTTACTTTCATGTTTTTTCCTTATCTTTTGTTCTTGTTCATTATTTGACGCATACTTTGTATTTCTCTCTCTTGCTGGGTGATTTTCCAACCACCCAGGTTTAGATCGATGTGTTGAACATGACAAGGAGAACATAGCTTCCAACATGGACCTAGCTCTTGGAGATGTTGCTTGGAGATAGATTTGAAGTAGTTTAGATTTCCCTCTACTTAGATCCTTATGTTGTATCATACATGTAAAATGTTATGGGATATTATGATGTACATCTATAATCTTTTGTGAAAATTGAATATAGTCATCATTTTTATTCCACTACTATACTTTGTTCTTTTGCATGTCATTTATTGAAATTTGAAAATGTTACACCTATTCCAGCATACTTTTGAGTGTGTTTGGAATGGATTTGTTAATTATTCAAATTTTTTATTTAGTAAAGGAGTGATCCCGCCTCCTTACATGTACTTTCTGATACACCATTGTGTTTTGGTGTTCTAGGTGGAGTCCATTGTGATACGATACCATGGTCTCATAGAAGGTTCTCAAACTCTTGGCTTAAATATTCTCCACCTCGATCAGATCAAAGTGCATTAACACTTTTACCAAGTTGGTTATGTACTTCATTCATGTAATCCTTGAACTTTTCAAGGGTTTCAGACTTATGTTTCAGCAAGTAAACATAATCAAACCACTAAAGTCGTCAGTAAAGGTCATAAAGTGTTGATAATCACTTGTAGCATTTGTTCTAAAAGGCCTGCATACATAAATATATCACTTGTCATGTCATTGTTCTACTGAAAGGATTCTTTGTCATCTTGCCCAACAAACAAAATTCACATCTCTCTAATGATTCAAAATCAAAATAGTCCAGATAATCATCTTTATGGAGTTTGGATATGCATTACTTATTAATGTTCCCTAGACGACAATGCCAAAGGTATGTTTGGTTTCAATTATTTAGTTTTTGTGTTTTGGTATTTACATTATACACACTTTTCTCTAGATATATCAAGTATAGAGAATAAGACATTAAGACACTACCATAAAAGATCCCATCTTTACTAATAGAACATCGAACATTCTTTATAAGATATTTGAATCCTTTCTTGTCCTAAGAAGATACAAATATGATTTTCCTATTAATAGTAGGTACATATTAGAAGTTATGTAACTCCATTACAAGCCTAGTTGGATATAACTTATTGGTTCCAACTAAACTGGCAGGAACTCTTTCTCCATGAGAAAGTCACAATTCAACCTCACTTTTCTTCAAAGGTCAACTTCTTTTCAAATCCTTCACATTTGAACAAATGTGTGATCCACATCTGGTATCCAGTACTCGAGATGAAGAAGTAATGAAGTTAATCTCCATTATGTATATACTAGAAGTAGAGATATCTATCCCTTGCTTCATCATCCAAGGTTTCCTTGCCCCTTTCCTTATTTTGAGTGTAGAATACTTGGGCTTTATCTTAGCCTCATAACACTTCTTGGCCTTGCCTTTGTTCTTAGAATCTATTTCTCTGATCAACATCACATGTTTGTCCTTCTTCATTTATTCTTTGACACTTATCAAGATGTCAAGCAACTCAGACAGCGGGTTAGCCATGTAACTCAAGTGATAACACTTGATAAACTGACTATATGATTCAAGAAATGATTGAAAAATCATATACGTAGCCAACTCTTGACCCAAAGGTAATCCTAGTCTCTCTAGATGTTCCACATTCCCAATCATATTGAGCACATGGGGCTCTACTGGATCTCTCTCTGTGAGTTTTCACTCAAACAAGGACTCAGAGAAATTATACCTTTCTTGCTTTTCATGTTGTTTATGCAACTCATAGTTCATACAACCCAACATAATATTTTTGATGTCTACGACATCATTGGCATACTTCAAGTAAACATACATTTCAGCTTTAGGCACATATGGAGTGTGTTCCACTGGCATTGGCATTTCAGGGGCTTAGAGAATGTTTCTCAAAGTCATGAACCAATTATGTAAGTTTATCCCATTTAGATTGTTCTTCTCAAGGACCGATCATAATGATTGTGTGTTTTTCATTTATATCTACAAGAGTAAAATCTGCATTTTGTCAAAACTCTTTTATTTGATTCTATAATATTGACGATATTAATTAGGCATTTAATTAATTATTGTTCCTACTATTTTGTTAAAATTGATAGCCCTTACTACCAATTTAGAAAATTGCAGTGTATCGCCTTCTAGTGAGCCAAGATCCAAAATAATTAAGTCAAATACCCAACCAATGTTGGCGCTCATAACCAATTATTAAGGTAGGGAACATTTGCCAATTGCATCTCATGCAATTCTTGGATATATGGTATGCACAACTCCTTGTCGGAGTCCATATGTATGCTTCTAGGCACTTGATCCTATTAAGGCCACCTAGTTAAGTCTGACCCATAAGCCAACAAGATAGAATATGCACCCTGCTAGGGTAGACCCACATATCTACCATCAAACTTCCATGAGATAGACGACGTACTATGCTAGGGCATGCCAATGCATGGTTGATCAAGCTTTTGATGTGCGCTTCTTATGAAAAGTATCTTAGACTTAATATTTAATGAGGGATTTTATATATACATACATAAACATTCCAATCAGCACATACTTATAGTATGTATTATATTCATGATACAACCACAAATGAAAATGTGCAATCTAAAATGTAAGAGTGATGGTTATGGCCATACTAATACAATTCTTTGGAGCCACAAAAAATTACTACAACCTAGGATCGACATCATATGTAGCAACCTGTACTAGAAAATTGTTTTGACCCATTCGATCATCGGAACCCTTCAATCGATCAAATGGCCTTCAAGTTGATCAGTTGGCTCCTTCTATCTATTGGCCTCCTCGGTCCTCCAATCGATTGACTAGAATTTCAGTCAGTCAAAAGCAGAATGCCTTCTCATGATAAAACATAAATTAAAACTATCATATTCTATATTCTTTTAAAAAGGGAAAATCTCAAGTTACATTCAAGGGGAGTATAGGAAGAGGAGAATTAATTTATATTTGAAAAGGAGGGGAGAGGCTCAGTATGAAAACTGAATAACAAAAGGAATGCAGATACCAAATGGTCTGTAACATAATTTATTATGTGCTCAATTTCGTATAAAATAGAACGTGGAATATATATCCTACTTGGACACAATTTTATTAGGATAGCTAACATATGTAGTCATTTTGATAATCTGTACCAATAGTGTACATGTACTAATTTTATATATAATTACTTTTGTCTAATGAATTTGGAGTAAATTATGTGTCATTTGTAAGGAAACCTACTTTCAAATATACAAGGTTATATGGCTTTGTATTGGAGGGTCAAGTAATCAACTTCAAATTATTCATACATTATCAAAACTACCTAACATCAAATTAAGTATAGCATAAACATTTAGTTATGAACGAAGATAGATGGTATGTATCAATTGTCCTGGTATCCAATTTGAGAAAAATAGTAGTTACGGTTGTGAACCCGTGTTCTTTTTTGAGTATCATCTGTTAACTCTTTCTAAGAAGTACTAAATGAAGCATTTTTAGGGCGAATAAAATATCGGGATTGATGATTGATACAAACAGGCGCCACAACGTCCAGATTGATGGAGCATAAATAAGGAAATTAGTTTGAATCAAACATGACGACAACAAATGAAAAAACAAGAAAACTAGTTGTTGAAGAAGACCCACCTGAGCAGTGCGGAGAGATTGGCGAACGAGGAATCTCAATTGGCAGCTTCTGCGATCACCTGGACTATAATATGCAGATACAATAGCAGCACTTCGACTAAGGACAAACTCAATTTATAGCACAAGATATACCCCAGCCGATAGGGTTTGTCTATCGCCTCTGCCCCTTCCCGCATCTTCATTGAAATTCTATCAAACAATGGTAAAATTTACTACTCGGACACGACAAGGCTGATGTTACAACTAGCCTTACCTGCTAGCACCTGCTCGCCTTCTCCTTTGACCAGCTATTCCGCCTGTGACGGTCCAGCTGCTCACACAGCCAGGGGATACGGCGATAGGATATTGGCTCATGTTCCGCCGTCGGGACAGATGGTAGCCCTCATCTTCAATTTGCAGACAGCGTCGCAGTCTTCTCTCAGGACAAGGGGATGCTTTTCTTCCGTCTTCCTCGAGAGGTGATGTGCGAGCCGCGGAGTAAACAACGAAGGGAGGGAGGGAGTCGGGGGTGTCGGGTGGAGGAACGAGTGAACCATGTGTAATCCAGATGGCAATTTGTAATCCGACTCAGACCGGGACCGAGTTGGTCTGAATTTGGGGATAACGGAACACCAAAACGGGCCCGTTACGGGATTACGAACCAAACAACATTTCAAGCCGACCCGGGCCGAATTTGGCTGACCTGGTACAAAATGACACCCGCTAATCCGGACTGAGTCCCGAACCAATTAGGGGCTAAGCCGTTGAACCCGCGTTCTCTTCTTGCGCTTCTTCACGTGTCGTCCCCATCAACTCGGTTATAATAACTAAAAAATGATGACTGATTCCAGAGATTATCCCATCCTCATCGCATACGTTTACCGCTTCCACTCAACGCATACTAGGTACCTAACGAAGCCATTATCAATGACCAACCTACTCGACTCGAGCAATAAAACAGGGCGGGGGAGTATGGACTCGGCTAGATTGACTTTAGTTGATGATAAGCTCGAATAACTTTATCATAGGAGGCTTACTGTAGTTATTTCTTACAAGTCGAGTAAAATTCCGTTTAAATGTATAGTAATCATTTTTCTTTCCATTTTTTTTGCTTTTCTAAGGAAGGAATTCTGAGGGAACATGTTGAATTCTTATTAATCCTCTTATAGAAAAGTCTAAGATGCTTCCTAACTACAATTTTCCGACAAGGCCCCATGGTTTCAGCGTGAAAAAGAAGTCAACATTGGCTTGGGTAAATGGGGTTGAACTATTTGTTTTTAAAGAAGCAACAAGGCCTATCATAACTAAAAGTATGAAACAAATTAATGGATAATGACGCCCATTGTATTGGAATCGATAAAAAATAAAAATACAATAAGTCTATGTCATTGATTAATTTTTCTTTTGAAGCCCTATGTCATTGATCAATTAGTATTAGTATGAAAACAAAGGAATACATATTTCTTCTTTTTGCTTCCCGATCAATGTTTGTTTTAAATCTCGTATATTCCAGTATAGGACTAACCCCCAAAATCAAATTGGGTGCATTTTCTTTTTACTCTGATAATGTATTGAAGGACCAACAAAAAGTGTATCTTGATGAATGTTTGTTTCAACTCCCATTTATTCCAATATATGTTTAATCCCCAAAATCATTATGGGTACATTTTCTTTTTACTCTGATAAGGTATTGGAGGATCAATAAAAAAATGCCATTCTAGGATCGTATACAAGTCATTGCTTCATTTCACCTAACATTCTCAGTGTTACATGCTTCCCATATTTCCTCTTTTGGACCTAACTTCTATTTATGATCAAGAGATTCTCTCTGTCACCGATTCCATCTAATTTTGAAGATGTCTAAAATATCATCATAACTGCAATTCCACATCAATATAAATCTGGTATTCATGTTTATTTTATTTAATGTAGGTGATATATCATTATCAAATAGATCTCATAATGCTCATGTCCTTTATTATAGTACGATCTTAATCATTGAATGGACTACTCAGTGGTATCTACCAACACATATCGTTTGCATGTTTACTATTTTAAATACTAATGTATTATTTACATATGATATTTCCCATTATATTCAATGTTTTAATGTATCAACTAAGAAACTCTCATCATCTTCCATGATATCTCTAAGAAACTAAAAATGAAGAACGTGTGTATCCTAGAGACGAAGAGGCCATCGAAGGAGATATAGATAGCCATGATGGTTTCAAAATAGGATGAAGGAGAAACACCTTATAAATATTTAAAAAAACTGTAAGCTTGGTAAAAAAGTATATACTCAACTAACATAACTTTCAAATAAGTCACACCAAGATGTGTAATTAATTCTATTAAATTTTACCATGATCACATTTTTTAATTCACATATGATTAATAATGTTCATCAGATATATAGA
The DNA here is from genome assembly GCA_963693085.1 of Alisma plantago-aquatica. Classification (NCBI taxonomy): domain Eukaryota; kingdom Viridiplantae; phylum Streptophyta; class Magnoliopsida; order Alismatales; family Alismataceae; genus Alisma; species Alisma plantago-aquatica. The sequence goes on along the minus strand of OY856413.1, from coordinate 1,077,273,908 downwards.
AATTGAGGCTAATATCTACACTAAATCATTTCTTTCATGTAAGTCATCATTTTTCTGCACTAGAAAGAACTACGTACTATCGGGGTAAATTGAGACAAAAGTGGACATCCATGTCAAAGCTCAATAAAAATTCACTAAAATTGCTACAAAACAATTTATTTCAATTATCTCACCATTTTTGTCATTTAAAACATCATGAATAATGACCAATAACATAAAATCAACGAGATATACCTATTATTTAACTAACCTACAAAGAAAATCCGTAATACCCATTTTATATTACAAGACAGTGGATTTTTTTACTAACACCAAATAGATTTATGATATGATGATAGGAGAGTTGATATTTATAATATTATCATTATAATGGGAAGAGAGAAAATTGAATGAATAATATGAATTGAATCACTTTGGCATCTTCATAGACCACTTATAATTCAAAAAGTAGAATTTTGAATTCAAAGAAAATGTTCATGTTATCATGAGCTCTTGAAGAGGTTAATATTCACCCATTCCACATAATAGCAAATATGATTCACAAACCATAATTCACATTGAGTTCCAAAGACCAAGTAAGCTAATAGTAGAAGGTGATGACATAAATATGTATTTTATTAATAAACTTTAAAATGTACATACTCTTATATTGTATTGACGTATGATTTAAATGTTGCATATATTAACATGAATAAATATAATATGTACATCCAACAAGATTTCTTCACCTGTTATCAAAACGACACATTCAAATGTAAATTTATGATTAATACCCCAATGATATAAACTGTTTGTATCAATATGATACTCAAAAGTTAATGATCATAATAGAAAGTATGTGAAAAGAAAATTTGTTTCTCAATCAATTTTCTAGAAATGTGATTGGGTTGAATTTTTATAGTATGCATGATCACAATGAATATGATTCAGATATGGTAGTTTAGTTTTCATCTGGTGAATATATTCTTCAAAATTGAATTAAATCACAACAAAAACTTAGAATATAGAAATATATTTCCTTCACAAAACAACTTTGAAAATCATAAGCGTGGTTGTGAACTGGTGTGCTATGATATAAAGAAGTGAAGAGTTATTGTGAGTAATTATATAATGGAGAGAAAGCACCAAATTATTCCAGCATGAAAGTGTTCTTGACAACACCAACACATAATAGATTTTCATGTTCTACTGATAAGTTTGTGTGTACAGATGCATAGGCATACATACATGAGATGATAGGGTGTCTAGAGCCAAAGTATTATCATCTAATGTGGCACAAGAAAGGACAATGCTATATTGTTTCCTAGAGCATAAGATCTTCTAAATTTTAAAGTCATAAATCCTATATCATTGATGAATTTAGTTAACTATTTTGATTCAACTCTTGTGATTCATGTATTTCTTAAAAAGTCTCCAATATTATAAAAGAACTATGTCCTCACTTTTTTCCAGCAAATGACTTCCATAATTGTGAGATCAGATGCCACTCCTTTATTGTCCTATTGTTTCCCTTCTAAAAGAAACACATTATTGTGACCTGCCACAAAGGATGAGTAACGGAAATCAAAATTTGACAGATCACAAATTAATCAAAATTACCCAAAAGGTAAGAAGAAGGACTGAATAAAAAAATACACAATATTGTTTGTATGAAGGCTCATTTTCCATTCATATAACATACACAAATTTTATAGGAGTTTATTAATTTCTATCACAAATCTTATAAAAAATATATTGTAATATCCTTAAATCCCGTGAATTTGAATTATACAAATACAAATATAAGGCTTTCATAGATAAGTAAATGCCCTAATTGAATTATTGATGGAATAATAAAGTTATCTGGCATGGGTGCAACCTATCACACAAGTGAGGCCCATGAGACTATTTGATTTGTAAATAGCTCCTTGTGGCATGATTTAAAGAAATAAAAGGAATATGTGCATTAATAAAGAATAATGGCTTTATGGTTTGTTAAAGAATGGAAATATCGAATAATAAAAAAGTTTCTAAAAGATCCAAAGACAATGTGTAATTTAGATAATTAAGGGAGTAATTTATTTAACCTTGTTTGGCAACATAAGATTTGAGGCATAAAATAGTGTTACCTTGGCCTGACTTTTGGTATACTTGAAAATGATAAGGAAAATAAGATTATTCTAGAATGTGCGAGAAAAAAGACATCCCACGAGATAATGCTAATTGATTTAATGAAATGTTTAAGAGAGCAAGCTTTGTAGATGAAAGATATCCCAATAAATCTGAAAAGTATATATAATTTGGGAAAGGAATTAATGAGCATCCATGAAATAAGGATAATTGCTTTTAAGGAATATATCAAAAAAAAGATAAAGAATAATCTACAATTCAAGTCATAAAGGGTTTCCTAAATAGTTTAATGATCAAATTATCCAATGTGTACCATAGAGTTATATGTCATTCCTTTATGGCTTTTGGTTTGAAAAATTCAAGTTTTAGTAAGGTGATGCTTTCCTTTACATAAAATTTGGATCCATAGAGTAAAATCTATAAGCTTTTCAAGAAAGGAGAAAAGGAAGGTAATTACTTCCTTTCCTTATGTGTTCTCATGCCAATAACATATGTATATGTATGTAAATGGGACCTATAAAGCACCCAACCCTAGTACTATATATGTAGTGGTCTAGACAGATGACCAAGGAGGAAGTCAAGAACCCGACCCTCTCCAATCACATCCTTACCTAGCAAGACAGAAGGTGAATGATGGGATGAGTATGTTGAAGAGGTGGTGGCCAGTAGGTGGCATTGGTAGAAGGTCTATGTAGTCAAGATGAAGAATTGGAGAGCAGTGGGGGACTCACTGGGCTTGGATGCATCACATGTGGGAGATGTTTAAAGGAGTTTGACCAAACCTATTGATGGTGAAGGGACCCTTGGTAGATTTGCACACCAGTTTGTCATAGAGAGAGCAAGCTTTCTTATTAAAAGAAAGAAGTAAACCTACTAGCTTTTGTCAGTGGTAAAGTTTAGAGGAAGAAGATAAATTGGAATCTTGAAGGTGATTGTGTTCCTAGGACAATGGGGATGGCAAGTGGAATCAAGGGGTAGAGGTTCATGAGGATGGAAGAGACACGCAAGGAAGGTTGCCTTCCATCCTAGGTGGTGGCATGGATGTCCTCTATCCAGCTATAGCCTCCGCACTGCATTCCTTGCATAAGTAGGGGATCACGCGATGAGAGAAGGAATGGAGGGGATGGGTTGTGGAGTTGAGGAACCGGACTACAGTTGTGTGTGAGGGGGGAAATTGTAAAGAAGTGAAATCAATCCACCTCTCTACTAAAAACAATGATAACCAAAATCCAATTGGGATAGCAGTGGAAGATAAATTTTTGACTATATTCAATTTCAAATAAAGTGTACATAAAAATTCTCCCAATATGGGTGCACATGCTTTATACAAAAAGAGGATCTAAGTATAGGGAAGTCTAGAATACTCCACTTTTATCTCCAAGCAACATATCCATCAGCTAGTTCGTGTCAACGCTAAGATCTTCATGCCATATCCATCACCTTGCTTCACATCTGGGTGGTTGGCAAAGCACCCAGCAAGAGGGAAGGAAAATAAAAAGTATGTGTCACTAAACTATACTAAAGGTGAAAAGATAAATATAACAAGTAAATCAGGCTAGGGATTCATCAAAAGATGAGACATCAAGAGAATGAGGCCATATATATATATATATATATATATATATATATATATATATATATATATATATATATAAAAGAATATTTCAATAGATGCTTGTCATAAACAAAGTAAAATAACAACATTTGCATGTATGATTAATATTGACTGTCTTAACTATGTAGGGTTGAGGCACCTACCGGACCTTCAACCAAAGGGTGAGGGGAGAATAACACATTTCCAGTCACCTGCACATATTTCATGTGTGGGGGAGAGTAACACGTTCCCCAGGGGAGAAATAACACATTCCCCAACTATGGGTGGTTGTATATACAAGTACCACTACACTAGTTAATTAGTCTACTAAAATCAACATGCTAGAAATAATGGAAAGTAATAGCATCATCCAAATAGAACATGGCAAAGGGGTACCAAGACCCAAGAACAATATTTCAAAATGATTATGAGGTAAGTAAAGCAATAGATTCAAAAGAGTAGAATATAAGGTGCAAATCAGCCTCATTATGGAAAGCATAGGTTAAGGAACAAATAATTCTCAACTAAAAGGTTAAATGCACATACATAGCACATACGTTATTTTTCGAACACTAGAACCACTTTTCATAACCTTTACATGAGATCAGATCCACTTACCCTAATTTCATCATTATATCCATGTATTAGATCTATGTATATTCATTAAAGGCTTAAAACCTCAAAACCATCGACTTTTTCCACAAACGATCGAATTAGACTATGAAAACCTCACTACTGTCTTAGTTACGTTCTTTTGATCAAAATAACATATAGGTTTGTATATTTTCGAAATATTAACTTTTTAGGCTATTTTCCATATTTTTCAGTATATTAAATCATCCTCAAAAACACATATTCGAAAACATCAGAATCAAACCATGAAAGTATTTTTATTAGATAGATCTCGTTCTCCCGATTCCAATACATATTTTAGATTTAAATTTGGACAACCGAGTAAAAAGATATGATTTTTATAAATTCGACCAATCACAAAATTCCACATCAGCATTTAAAGTTGTGAGAGGGAGAAAGAGAGAGAGGGGCCTAGATGACACGGCCCAATCAGATTCAGCCATGTCACTGGGTCAAAGTCCGATTGATTTGCCTCAAAACAAAAATAACAAGGGCAAAAATGCAATATTGCCCCTGACCCAGAATAACAAAGGAAGAGGAAAACAGGGGGTAAAAGAGTAAAAACTCAGGGAGTCATCTCCCTTCCAGACTTGTTGCCATGACATCGAGCAGTTGTTGCTGCTTGGCTGCGATTTTGGGCAAAACCAGGATACCCAACCAAAACCAACGTTCAAATATGCGATTGAAAGAGAGAGAGATCACGAACCTGATGATTCTATTAATTGCGTCGATGGTGATGTCATAAGAGAGAGAGAGAGAGGCGATGCAATCTCCATATCTTTGGCGGCTCATCGGCGGTCGAAATAGCGACAAATCAAGCAATTGGAAGTAGGGTTGAGCCGCAATCGTGTCGGCGCACGTAGGGGTAGGGATATATATAGGTGAGGGGAAGGGATGTGGCGAGGTGGTTGGTGGCCGAAAAGCTTGGGAAGCAAGCAATGGGGTGTTTCCTCGATTCTTCATGAAACTTGAAAATTTTGGGATAAACCTTTGCGGAATCGAGAGAGGAATCTATAGCAACAAAAATCAATCAATTCCATTGAGAGATGAGAGAGATATTGCGATTTTAAAATCGACCAAAACCGCGGCATGTTTCCTATTTGGCTCGAGGTAGATGATGACTCGTGGATCGTCAGATCAAGATCCAACGGCTGATGGCTCGCGCAACATATTAAATTAAAGTCCTTAACCAAATCGGATTGCAAATAAAGTGGAGCATTAAATCTTAAAATGAATTTCTCTCTCTTCATTTGGAGGCCCAAACATTAACCACAAATTCCCAAATTTTATATTCTGACTTATTTTGATGCGTAGAATCCAAATATGAAATTTTTTTGCCTTTTGAGAATATTTAATGTGTTAAATAATTCAAAACACATTTCTCTTTCCTTATTTGAGCATTCAACTGAACTCCAAATAAATCCAAATTTGGAAGGTTTACTGATTTTGGGGTGAGGAATCCGAATATAAAATTATATTTATATTTTGAGAAATTTAGATTATTTAATTAAGCAAATTACTATTTTCTCTTTCCTCCTTCACTCATGGCATTAGAATTATCCAAAAATTACAAAACTTCACCCATAACTCAAATTAACTATGTTGAATACAAAATTTTCATTATTTCCATTTTTTGAAGTTTTTTATTATTTTATATAATGAGTTGAAAGTTTTGCACACTTTCTCTCTCCTAAATTATCGTCTCATCAAATATTTTCCAAATTGATTCAAAATTCATCCAAATATACATTTTAAAATGTAAAATACGAATTTGGAAATATTATATTGTTTTGAAGACCTTTATTATTTTATTTAACTCATTTACATTTTATCACTTATTTGTCCTTTTAATATATTAAAGGCATCTAGAAACTTCCTAAAAATACAAAAAATTGTTCTATAATCAATACTAAACGTGGGGAACACGATTTTGGCATTAATTAATTTTTTTTAACATATATTTAATATTTTTGGTCTTTAAATCATTTTCTCTCTCCTAAATAAAATAAAATATTAAACATTGACCAAATTAAATACAAATTTGCCCAAAGGATTATTTTTTTGTTTAGAATACGAAATTGGAGTTAATTTTCTTATTTGAGAGCATTAAGTATTTTATTTCACTTTATTGGCCTATTTCCTATTTTCTTTTGATAATGACATTAATATATGTATTTATCTTCCCAATTAGATAATACTTGGCCCTTAAGTAACTTTTAAGTCAAGAAAACGAAATTGATATCCAAATTATCTTCTTGGGTTTCTATTTAGGAATTTTGGAACAATATATTCCTCATTATCTTCTTTTATCCAAAATATTCCACATTATCCCCAATTATTGCATTTATCATCTCCTTTATTTATATTTCAGGATTTTATTTCTTTTTCATATTCTAAAAAGCACTACAAATTTCTAGGATGAAATATTTTATTATATTTATTACTTATGGACTTTTTACATATTAGACCCATTACTAAGCTTTCACTGAGGTATTTGTGCATAAACCCAAATATTGAGAGAAAAGGTGAACAAATGTTCATTCGACCATTATATTCTCTACAAATTAAACAAAAAGGTCAAAGAGGGTATAAATGAAAGGAAAAGATGGAAAAGAGGACCAAAAAGGAAAAATGTCCAGAATTTAGTATGTTACATCACTCCACCCCTTAAAGAGGATTTCGTCCCCGAAATCACTAGCAATTAGGGATGGGTGTGTGCGCAACCTCACATCTCAAAACTTCAGGTTGTTCCTCCAACCATACAACTTCTACCAAAACTTATACTTCAACTACACCTAAGGGTTCATAAACTTCACATACATCTCATCATAGGTTGGGTTCTCAAGGATCACCTAGGGTCCATTATTAAGATATCTTTTATGGGATTTAACATTATTTACATTTTTGGCTCATTAACCTTATATTCATTATGATAATACATTATCATCATTATATTAATCATGTCATGTCATATACACTTGGTTTCCAAAAAGAATTATTTTTCATTATTATGCACAAATAGAAGTTACTCAATTATCTCAATATATTTGATTATTATTAATAACTTGGATTTACACTTCATTATCCTCATATTATCACTTTATTAAGTTATAATAAATTATCTCACATGGAATATTCAATTTGTCATTAAGTCTATAATTAATCCAAATTAAGTCACATCAATTACATATATTTACATTGAACATTATCTTATTGCCAAATTATCTTTATTTCTCACATTAATGTCATCATTAATCATCTCTCATATTTATTCATTTATATGATTGATTTCGCACGCTTATGTGAATCCAATCACTTCATATTCACATTGAAGCCATTACATTTATTTCAGTGACATATTACATATTAATGAATTGATTCACATTAAGTGACTAATCACATGTGTATTAGATAACAAGGTCACATGCACTAATATTGATGACTTAATTAATATGTGATTAGATGATCATATATATCATTTATGTGTATCAAAGTTTGTTAACTGATTATGGCACTTAACATCATCAATGTATCATGAAAGGCATTAAAGATGTATAGATTAGGGTTAGATATTACAACTTAGGGTTTAGGTCAACATGACCATTATATTGCACTTATTCATTTCTTGGCATGCATTAAGTTATGAATTATAACCTTACTCATCATATCATTAGGGTTTATTGGTTCATGACATTATTAACATCTTACTTATTGACAATTAGCATTGATATTCATATTATGTGCATTGGATATTTATTAGGGTTTAAAACTATGAATTATTTATTAGATGACCATTACATGTTCATTAATATGTAAACAAGCATGTTAGGGTTACTACTATTACATGTTTGGTCACTACCATAGATCCAAGCATACTATCTTCCTATTCATGGGGTTAGGGTTTCTAAAGATATATTAGATATACTTCAAGATGTAGTAGGGTTCCATCCCCCAAAAGAGGATTTCGTCCACGAAATCTAACCACTCAAACATCCAACCTAACCATACTCCACCCCTTAAAAGGTTCAACCTATCAAGCCAAACTAACCAGGGTTTAAGGATAAGTCTAACTAAACCATTCTCAAGATCCATCATGCTTCCACTGCGCACTCTGATATCTTCCCAAACACCCAAACTCCAAGGTCTAGGTTCTACAGATAAACTATTCAAGCATATAGTCCTAAGGGACATAAGGAACTATATAGGGTATATATCCTCAAACACGTCAAAGGTTATCATATTAGGGTTCTAGGAGAAACCAACATACATGTGAAACTTAGTTCAAACTATTAGGATACCCAAAGATATATAACATAGAACTCTAAGGTTACTATTGCCTAAAAGCAAACTATTTCGGACAATTCATATTAGCTCAGGCCAGGCCGGTATCATATGGGCACGGGAGTCCTCATATACCAATCTAGTGGTGCGGAGGAAAATTTTTCCAGCCCCTGAAACCCTGATCCTTTCTAGACACCCTTGCTTTAACTGCATGCCCTAATAGTTGCCTAAAGGAAAACCTAAACAACATCAAGTTATGCATATTTTAATTATAAGTATTTTAGGATTTTATTCATCAAGTTTCTAATTTGGAACTATTTGTTCCTAAGTCAACCTATGATCAAGGTAGATCAAATCTAGGCGAACATGTCACTTAAAAGAAACTATGCAAGTCTAGGGTTCTAATTAGGGAGACAAACTGAAATAGTCAAAGATCCGACTACCATTGGCTCTGATACAATGCTGTAAAGAAGTGAAATCAATCCACCTCTCTACTAAAAACAATGGTAACCAAAATCCAATTGGGATAGCAGCGGAAGATAAATTTTTGACTATATTCAATTTCAAATAAAGTATACATAAATATTCTCCCAATATGGGTGCACATGCTTTATACAAAAAGAGGATCTAAGTAGAGGGAAGTCTAGACTACTCCACTTTTGTCTCCAAGAAACATATCCATCAGCTAGTCCTTGTCAACGCTAAGATCTTCATGCCATATCCATCACCTTGCTTCACATCTGGGTGGTTGGGAAAGCACCCAGCAAGAGGGAAGGAAAATAAAAAGTATGTATCACTAAACTATACTAAAGGTGAAAAGATAAATATAACAAGTAAATCAGGCTAGGGATTCATCAAAAGATGAGACATCAAGAGAATGAGGCCATATATATATAAAATAATATTTCAATAGATGCTTGCCATAAACAAAGTAAAATAATAACATTTTCCTGTATGATTAATATTGACTATCTTAACTATGTAGGGTTGAGGCACCTACCGGAACTTCAACCAAAAGGTGAGGGGAGAATAACACATTCCCAGTCACCTGCACATATTTCATGTGCGGGGGAGAGTAACACGTTTCCTAGGGGAGAAATAAACATTCCCCAACTATGGGTGGTTGTACATACAAGTACCACTACACTAGTTAATTAGTCTAATAAAATCAACATGCTAGAAACAATGGCAAGTAATAGCATCATCCAAATAGAACATGGCAAAGGGGTACCAAGACCCAAGAACAATATTTCAAAATGATTATGAGGCAAGTAAAGCAATAGATTCAAAAGAGTAGAATATAAGGTGCAAATAAGCCTCATTATGGAAAGCATAGGTTAAGGAACAAATAATTCCCAACTGAAAGGTGAAATGCGCATCCATAGCACATACCTTATTCTTTAGAATCCTAGAACCACTTTTCATAACCTTTACACGAGATCAGATCCACTTGCCCAAATTTCATCATTATATCCATGTATTAGATCTATGTATATTCATTAAAGGCTTAAAACCTCAAACCCATCTACTTTTTCCACAAATGATCAAATTAGACTATGAAAACCTCACTACTGTCTTAGTTACGTTATTTTGATCAAAATAATATATATGTTTGTATATTTTTGAGATATTAACTTTTTAGAATATTTTCCAAATTTTTCAATATATTAAATCATCCTCAAAAACACATATTCGAAAACATCAGAATCAAACCGCAAAAGAATTTTTATTAGATAGATCCTGTTCTCTCGATTCCAAAACATATTCTAGATTTAAATTTGGACAACCGAGTAAAAAGATATGATTCTTATAAATCTGACCAATCACAAAATTCCACATCAGCATTTAAAGTTACGAGAGAGAGAAAGAGAGAGCGGGGCCCATATGACACAACCCAATCAGATTCAGCCATGTCACTGGGTCAAAGTCCGATTGACTTGCCTCAAAACAAAAATAACAAGGGCAAAAAGGCAATATTGCCCCTGACTGAGAACAACAAAGGAAGAGGAAAACATGGGGTAAAAGAGTAAAAACTCAGGGAGTCATCTCCCTCCCAGACCCGTTGCCATGGCGTCAAGAAGTTGTTGCTGCTTGGCAGTGATTTTGGGCAAAACCAGGATACCCAACCAAAACCAACGTTCAAATATGCGATTGAAAGAGAGAGAGATCATGAACCTGATGGTTCTATTAATTACGTCGATGGTGATGTCATAAGAGAGAGAGAGGTGCCGCAATCTCCATATCTTTGGCGGCTCATCGCCGGTCGAAACAGTGACAAATCAAGCAATTGCAAGTAGGGTTGAGTCACAATCGTGCCGACGCACGTAGGGGTAGGGATATATATAGGTGAGGGGAAGGGATGTGGCGAGGTGGTTGGTGGCCGGAAAGCTTGGAAAGCAAGCAATGGGGCGTTTCCTCGATTCTTCACGAAACTCGAAAATTTTGGAATAAACCTGTGCGGAATCGAGAGATGAATCAATAGCAACAAAAATCAATCAATTTCATTGAGAGATGAGAGAGATATTGCGATTTTAAAATTGACCAAAACTGTGGTCTGTTTCCTATTTGGCCCGAGGTAGATGATGACCCGTGGATCGTCAGATCAAGATCCAACGGCTGATGGCTCGCACAACATATTAAATTAAAGTGCTTAACCAAATCAGATTGCAAATAAAGTGGAGCATTAAATCTTTAAATGAATTTTTCTCTCTTCGTTTGGAGGCCCAAACGTTAACCAAAAATTACCAAATTTTATATTCTGACTTATTTTGATGCGTAGAATCCAAATATGAAATTATTTTTGCCTTTTGAGAATCTTTAATGTGTTAAATAATTCAAAACACATTTTCTCTTTCCTTATTTGAGGGTTCAACTGAACTCCAAAGAAATCCAAATTTGGAAAGTTTACTGATTTTGGGGTGACGAATCCGAATATAAAATTATATTTATATTTTGAGAAAGTTAGATTATTTAATTAAGCAAATTACTATTTTCTCTTTCCTCCTTCACTCATGGCATTAGAATTATCCAAAAATTACAAAACTTCACCCATAACTCATATTAACTGAATACAAATTTGTCATTATTTCCATTTGTTGATTTTTTTTATTATTTTAAATAATGATTTGAAAGTTTTCCACACTTTCTCTCTCCTAAATTATCGTCTCATCAAATATTTTCCAAATTGATTCAAAATTCATCCAAAGATATATTTTAACATGTAAACTACGAATTTGGAATTATTATGTTTTTTTGAAGACCTTTATTATTTTCTTTAATTCATTTAAATTTTATCATTTATTTGGCCTTTTAATTTATTAGAGGCATCTAGAAACTTCTAAAAATACAAAACTTAGTCTATAATCAATACTAAACATGGGGAACACGATTTTGGCATTAAATAATTTTGTTTCAACATATATTTAATATTTTTGGTCTTTAAATCATTTTCTCTCTCCTAAATAAAATAAAATATTAAACATTGACCAAATTAAATGCAAATTTGCCCAAAGGATTATTTTTGTGTTTAGAATACGGATTTGGAGTTACTTTTCTGATATGAGTGCATTAAGTATTTTATTTCACTTTATTGGCATGTTTCCTTTTTTCTTTTGATAATGACATTAATATATGTATTTATCTTCCCAATTAGATAATATGTGGCCCTTAAGTAACTTTTAAGTCAAGAAAACGAATTGATATCCAAATTATCTTCTTGGGTTTCTATTTAGGATTTTTGGAATAATATATTCCTCATTATCTTCTTTTATCCAAAATATTACACATTATCCCCAATTATTGCATTTATCATCTCCTTTATTTATATTTCAAGATTTTATTTCTTTTTCATATTCTAAAAAGCACTAGAAAGTTCTAGGATGAAATATTTTATTATATTTATTACTTATGGACTATTTACATATTAGACCCATTGCGAAGCTTTCACTGAGGTATTTGTGCATAAACCCAAATATTGAGAGAAAAGGTGAACAAATGTTCATTAGACCATTATATTCTCCACAAATTAAACAAAAAGCCAAAGAGGGTATAAATGAAAGGAAAAGATGGAAAAGAGGACCAAATAGGGAAAATGCCCATAATTTAGTATGTTACAGAAACCCTAGTTGTTCAATGCCCTCGACCACCACAGGTTAGGCGTAGGTGGTGAAACTGAGAGACCAATCATGTGTCTGCTATGTGTGAGATCATGTATGCCTTGTGTGAAGACAGACATAAGGGAGTCAGGAGTCAGGAGTCAGTTCAGCATTAGACCAGCTGATTGAAGCACATCCCAACATTGGGTTGCACCCCAACTCAACCAGCTGGACCATGGCTCCAAGGTGGCATGATCAATGAGATCTCGATACATCACCCACATACTAAGTATTTGTTCTAAATTTCCTTTTATACTTTATACCTTCCAAAAATCATAATAATTGCAAAGTTGTCTGAATATAGAAAAATTTGAATCAAAAAAATGTGTAGAATACAAATATGATACTTTCTGATTCTAAATATGCTTCCTATTACAATAGTTGGGTAAATGCATGATTAAAGGGTGATTATATACATGGAATTGTAGAATTAATAATGAACATGTTGATTATATTAAAACATTTACTTTGCTATAAAAAAATCTAAGATGATGATGATTAGGATGATGAAAAATTAGGATTTTTATACCAATAATAATCAACATGTGTTTATAAGATTTTGAACACCGATGTTGTAACTTGCTATGACCTTATTGCATAGAATTTAATATAGGTCTTCAAAATGTAACAACATGATAGATTTAGTAATCATGGTTACACTTAATATGAAGTTGGGTTTTAGAATTATTAGATAAATGAACACAAGGATTAGGGTTTCCCAGCATAAACCTAATGCTAACTCAATGCCAAGGAAACCTAAACCCTAGACCAAACCATGATTAATATTTTGAATATGATGATAACACTTTAGGATATATATCCATGCAAATTATATGTTGATTTCTTGGATCCATACTTGGTTTCTTGATTAGAAGATATGGTAAAGTACTTGAAGTATGATTTCATGATTTGCATGGTTCTACATTAGGGTACGTGGCTACAATTATGAGTACTCACCAAATCGATTGCCTGTGTTTTCCGACAATTTCTCAAGGATTGTTCAAACAAACTATTGGATGTTTACTTACTTTATATGCAATCATAATGCCACTGTGAGTATTACACAAAGATTAGAATATTTGAAGAAAATTCTACTTCTTATTTGTAAGTAGTTGATTGATTGTATTTTTTTTTGTCTTACTTACAAACTTTTGCGTGCACCCATGTACATGGTATAACAATATATTGATTCGCATTTTGTTTCACTGCAATTTAGGTAAGTGCAATATATGAAGATATCATGGCATGATGGGTCAGATGAAATCCAGCAATGACATTAAAGATAAGAAAGGAGGATTATTTAGATGATTCTTCTCATATGTATCAGTTCTGTCTTGAACATTCATCACTACAACAAAAATGTCAATTAGTGGCCTTTTAGAAATGCCACTAAACATGTTTAATGGCATTTGTTGACATTTAAAAAAATGCCTCCAATACTAATGCCACTAGAAAGATAGTGGTGTAAGTTGTAAACGCCACTAAATGTTTATCATTAGTGGCTTATAATAAATGCCAAATAAAGGCCACTAAACATCGTTTGGCATTTATAAAAAAGCCACTATCCATCAATTGGCTTTTATACAAATGCCACTATTTTGTATTATATTGTTGTATGAAATGGTTCTTATTGAGTGTAATGACGTTTAAAAAAAGCCACTAATGACATAGTAGTTCTGTATTTCTACATTTTCATAGTTTTTAGTCATTAAATTTTCAATTCATTATCAGGTTTTCTAGTTGGATGCCAATTACAGTCAAACTCAGTTATTTAAAAGTAAGAATATTTTTTATTTATAATCAAGTGACAATTACATGGGGAGGACATTTTACCTTGCCCCTTAGATTGAATACAACACCAATGATATACTTCCATACAACATTTTTCTATTCAGTACAATAACTTCTACATCATTGGATGTGTCTTCCCTGATATGACTATCTACTGTTCGGTATGCCAACTTCAGAGCTCCTTCAGGATATAGCTTTACCTTCCGGTGGAATCCCTAAACCACCTCCCAGAACCACTAGATAACATGTGATGCACTGCTGTAGCCAGAGTATTCTGTATTCTGAAGTAATCAATAACCATGATAGAATTGGAATTGAAGTTTCTGGAAGATTATGCATTGTTTCAGTTTTTAAAAACCTACATCACTTGAGAATGATTCAAACTCGTGTTAGGTGCACCTGAATTTTAGCATGTATGCAATACAATTAGTAGTAGGGAAAAGTTGGTGTTTATTTTCTGGATTTTAGCATGTATGCAATAAAACGAGTAATCTTAATAAGTAGTTGTACCTGAAGACTAGTATGAACAGTAGATTCAAGACCATTGTGGAAACAATAATAGATAGCAACTTGCATGGGTTTTGATTGAAGGAACTTGTCTTCAACAAAACCAACAGAATATGCCACCATACTTACAACCTACAAGACATCTTCCACATCTTCAAATGTCTCTTTCCAGTGGTTTCCCCTCAACCACCCAGCCTCCACCTGCAAGCCAGTTTGTCAGTTTAGGCACCATGTTACCTTCTTCCCAGCCAACTATGCCTCAAGGGTTGTCATCTACTTTGCATAGTTCAGTACATGTATAAGGAGCACTGGCTAACGCCAATCAACAACAATTATCTAGATTAAGTATAGCACAGTTGCTTCAGTAGCCCATTCAGCAAGCACCTTCTCAGATGGTGCTTCAGCAGTAGGGACAAGTATTACAATCAGGCTTGCAACCTTCTCAACCATCAAATTGCCAACTTTAGCAGTAGTTGCAGCTAAATAATTCATTGAGCTTGAGTCAGCAGCTGTTCTAACTATTGCAACCGGTGCAATTTCGATGACCTATAATTGGACGAATTGAAAAAGATTAGTCTTGGAGACAAAACACTACAAAAAAGAGACATTCCATATTATCTTTTATAAATTTTTTTGTAGTCACAATTGTCTATAATATTGGATGGAATATATATCCATTATCATCCTAAAAAGATATCACCTGGAACATAATGCTTACAAACCCCATTTGTCTTCAATATTATCTTGCCATGCCCTTTCTGACAAGTTCCTGAACTGCAATGAAAGTTTGTAGCTACTGAGAACTTCTCTTAGACTTTAAAGATTAAATTTTGCACTAGCTCTATTTTTATCTAACATCAAGTATAAAAAAGAAATAATACTTTATGCTATAAAGCATTTTAAAAAAGAGGCAGACACCGAAATTGCAACACAACGACCATAGTCTAGTTTTTCTTTATAATCCTAGGAAAGAAAATACACAGTTGAATTTTTTAACAATAAAGAGAGACTAGAGATGCCATTTGAATCAAACTATATCAAAAAGGAACTTGGACAAAAAAATATAATGTTTAGGTAAAAGATGATAGTGACTGTATAGCTCTGATGCACTTGGATTGGCATTTAGATAGCTATAAAATAATCTCTCTGTCAACTAAGAACTTTGGACCCCGAGTAAGGAATAGGGATACATACCATTATTCCAGGCCTCTCAATGAATTGCCTTCATACTTCATTTTCCACCTCATGAGCAGTTCGTCCAACAACAGCACATGCCCAAGCACTAAATAGGTATATAAGCATTGAGCCCAACAACCCACCAACAAAGACCTCAGGAATTGCTATGTAAACCTTCAGAATGAAAATTACAACATATAAATATAAGCAGTATGATGATACACAGATAAGATACTGCTAACAAAAGAGTTACATTAACAATTAATCATGATAAATTTTCACAATAAAGGTGCAAAACATGTTTAAAAGGGACACGAGTAAAAGTAGATACTTCATCCATATAAGTACTGAAAAGAAGAAATGAAGCCAGTGTTGTAGATCCAATTGGAAACCTTTTCGTTGTTGCCTTTGTTGTATTACCAACAACATCTAGCAAATATGTTGTCTCTAACACTTTCAGGTTGTACGTAACAAGTATGAATCATTTTAGCTAGTAGCAACTGAAATTACTACCAGAGATGGGAGCACCAAAGAGACCAGAAATGTAATAGAGTCAGACACATTTATGGGTTTGGGAGCTCAAAAGTTAAGAGAGTTCAAGAACATAAACAATGTTGGAAACTCCTGTAGGAATCTAAAATAATCTAACTACCTCAGTGACATATCTAGCTTAAAGAAACATGCCTGACCAGTGACCAGTAAAAAATCATGTCTAGACATACTCAAATAGTCAATGCAAGTTTACTTCATGAAACTTAATATTAATGGCACTGCATAAAGTTTCAAATCATATTATGTTGTTCAGTAGATTTACCTGCTGACTCATCTCAATAATGCCACCTGCATTATCAGCAATAGTTCCAAACATATCCGTAGGCAATACATATACAACAGTACTCAACATCCCCATGGTTGCAAAAACAGTCCCAAAAAGACCACCTATGGGATTTCTAGTTCCATATACCCTGCTAACATGTTTGAGACCCTTGAGTGAACCCATTGCATCAAATATATTTACCTACACATTTAAAACATGGAAGAGGTCTATTAACTAGTGAATACATACTAAACTATATGTTTTTTCTTTGCAATTACAGTTAACCTTTTATAGATATCCATTTGATACTTCTTCTCATTTGATATATAGACAACTTCTACAAGCGGGTGGGGGAGGAAATCAGTATAAACCTGAACTAGAATATACAAAACAATCAATATTTCAAGAGACTACAAAAACGAAAAGTTAATTACCTCAATAATGCTACACATATCAGAGAGTAATGCAACTATGTGAAGACAATATATTAATATCATTTGTAGAGCCCATCAGAGGAGAAGACATAGACATTGTCGTCAACACCTGCACTTAAAAAAATATAGACACATCTTTGGTTAAGAATAGTAGAATGTGTGGGAGCTGTGATCAACAATATAACTGGAATGGTGCTAGTCTGGGAACAACATACACTCATAAAATATTGAAAACTACATTTTAAGAGAAGAGAGAAACTTCCTTACCAAGATCATTCCCATTATCAAGGAAGTAGTGTCCCCCATCCTTCCCTCTCTTTCCACATGAACTATGTATACACATGCATAAGTTCCTAGTAAAAGTCCTCCCAAGATGGTGCCAATCAATAGATAAATTCATGAATAGTCAAAGGCGAAAACAACTTCAACCACTATATACTGGAAAACCTCATAAGCATCCTTGGTTGGTGAATTAAAAGCCTTTTTATTATTGAGGAAACCGCTCCTATAGTCAGATCACAAACTTTGTGCCCCCCCGGTAGAGTAAAATCCTCGAGCCCTAGCACCCGACCCATCCAGGAACCAATTTGCGCAATGGCCAACCTACACGACTGGTATCATTTTTGAGAAATAGCTCTCAGTGGGAACTAAACTAGGGACCCTTCACCAGGGTTCACTAAGCTCATCACATGTCGTTTAGTGTGCAAGTTAGGATTCTTGTATAAGTTTCTGTAGCTTGGTCTCCGACTAATAATTGCTAGCTACTCTTTATTTTCCAGCCTCTTAATCATTTAGGTATGGACAAGCAGTGATCGGCTATGATCTGCCGACAATGTCCAGAGTATATTGCTAGATGAAGGCCATTGATAAAGGACATTTTTTAACATCATGCATATATTAACATTGACCAGCTACATTCATGTTATCTTTCACAATTCAGAATTTAGAGGTAAACTTAAACAGTCGATATATTATGGCTTTAGAAGAGTCTTTATTCCTGAATGCCAGACCTATAAATTAAACAAAAGTTGCGAGAAGGCCAAGCACTATTCAGCGGATCATAATGGTGCTAGTTGTACTTTATATACATCTACGAGTACCTTCGATTAATAAATTAACTAATGGAATTAAGGACAACATAATGAAATGATTCGGTATTGAAATCCATTTCAAAACCATTACTGTCATACAAGTACTAATAAGATTACATACAATGGAAAGGACAGAACTGAATTCGTAGGCTAAGTAATAATAATCTTCTGGACACTTGATGTGTTGTTTCCATACTTCAAAATACTTGAAAGGTTAAACCCCAAAAAAGAACCGATGCAAGTAAGACCTCCTCTAGAAGTTCCTACATGTTAATGATGGCAATGGTGTTGATGTGCTCAATGAGTAATGCCCCCACATGCAAAATTTAGAAACTAAAGTGATGCTTGCATACGGTAACTCCAAATATATGCTTATTACAAATTATTCTTTTTTTTTCATTTGGACTTTGACTTTAATACCAAGAAATCTTAGATGTCTCACAAGTGCTTTCAAGTTTTGAATTGGTTAGATGCATCGAACATCTTTGCATCTTCCACATACAATCCATCTTAAACAATCTACACCATCGTTCCTACAAAGATGAAAAATAATAGAACGAAGAAAAAGGATTCCTGTTGCAGGCGTACTTTTTCTTATGAATATATTAACCTGAGGCTGGTAGGAGGGTGTAATTAACCTGCCGGGGAGGAGTGGTTCAGGTGGTTCGGCACGGTATCCCCTCATGAAGGGACTCGGGTTCGATGCCCAATGACCACCTCCAAAATGGTACCTATCGCGTAGGTCGGCCAACTGTACATTTTAACCGGTTCCCCGGTGGGCGGGGCGCTCGGGGACCCGAGAGTTTACGCTGTCTACGAATGTCATAAAAGTGGCGCTTTTACGAGAGCGGTTTTCCCGTACTTTGAAAAAAAATGATGTAATGAAACAAAGAAGAAGAAACTATATTATGGAATATGTTTCAGTTTTAGCATATGACGTCTGTGAATGCAGGCTATGCAGCCATTTACTATTACCGCTTTCATTAATCTGAAAATGCATCCATTTATATGTGTATCAAAACATTGATTCTGATAGTAAACGGTTCAAACATTGTCCCACCAAGCTGGCTAAAATGTACAATGAGGAATTTTATTTTACAGATATAAATCTATTCAGGCCAAAATAGAACATAAAGGAAACATAAATGTGATCTTACAAAGCCAGTAAAAGATAAGTACCATTAAAATTAAAAAAGTAACGGTGCAAAAACGTAAACATCAAACAAGGATAGTTTAGTCAGAATTCACCAATAAAGCCAGGATTGCAAAGTGCTCAATTCTTTGAACATGAGGACGATCGCCTATTTGCTGTCAAATACATGATGGAAAAGAGATCTCTCCAAGGAAGCCGCACAAAACAATCCCACTTGTCAATGGTTGCTTTTAATCCAGATTGAGGAACACCCCCAAACATAATCTTAAATACATGGATTCGTTATGTAGTTGTGCCCAGAGCATTTGAATCTCGCTGCTGACAGAATGACTCACACCTTTGCTGATACAACAAATGTACTAGTATTAATTGACGTCCGGAAGATCCATAGGAAAGGATTGTGTTAGTGTTTAGATGGTTAGGAGAGAGGCCAACGATGCCGGTCATGACAGCTTCTAGGGCTAGAGTGGAATTTGAGAGGTATTGCGAAGTCCGAGATGATTCACACTCTCCCGCAACGTGATTGAGTGTGGGATGGATAGAATAATCACTTGGCTCTCCTAGATCAGCAGCCATTAACGGGATATCGTGTGCACAGCCGCGTGCAGTAGCACAAGATCGCAAGGACGTCGCCTGCCAAATCTGGATCAACGACCGGCCGCCATGACTTTCCTCAGGTATCGAATTGCTGAAACCTAAACAGACGCGTGATTTTTGAGAAAAAAAAGGACCCTAATCTACGTCCAAAGGAGATAAAATATAGATTTGTTAAATTTTACCAGTTTATAATTGGCATTTATAAACTGCCACAATTAATTGGTACAAATGCCTGTATTTGTGGATTTCTAAGGTAATTTTTATAATAGGGTATATTGTGGCATTTTATTGAAAAATGCCTCTGAAAGTGAATGTGTATAGGCATTTGAAACAAATGCCACCGTGTTAAATGCCACTAATATGTATTTTTGCTGTAGTGCATGTAGCTTCTTAGTGGTGCATCACTGTAGTTCTTATAAACAATATTTGAGAAATAATGGATATTATTTGCTATTATTTGTTATTTGTTAAATATACAACTTGAGGATTTTAGGTAACGGCTCTCAACTTTAAGGACATTTCTTAATGGGGGGATGCTAAAAAGTGAGGTCGTTATATTTAGTATTAGAACCCCAAATTTTTCAAATAATATTGAATAGTTTATTATTTCAAGTAATATATAGAAATATAAGGAGAATTATTAGGGCACAACCTGATGGTAATGGTGTCTAGAGTAGATCATGGTTTTGAGGGTCGATAATATTTTTCTCCACAACATAAAGTTGGTATACGAAGACTCCCTTAGCCAATGTGATATTGTCCTGGCTAGAACCTAAGGTTTGCCTAAAGTAATGTTTCCCCTAAGTCTCCACATATCTAATTTCATCCACCTATCATCCTCTTTCTTAATAAACACTAAAACATACTTCCCTCATATCAAGTTAAGGTTTTCAAGAAGAAGTAGGGTTACCACATCCTCTTCCAATTAATATACATGTAATGTGGAAATAATGATAAAATAAAATGTTTAATGGGTCTTTCCTTGCAAGGAAAAACCCTAGATTGAGCTAGGTCTAGTTTAGGAAAACTCTTAGTGGGTCAAGGGAATCATAAAACTCTAAGGTGTAGGGGTAGTCCCTAACCCAAACCTTGATACCCTAATATGGGGAAATAGGAGTAGTGTGGGTGAGATAATAACTCTACCCATTTGAACCCTAACTAGGGTGAATGGACTGAGAAGATTCAAATGAATATAGGTGACCCAATCTCCCATGCATGCATGTATCTAGAAAAATTCATTCATGATTCATGTGAAGGGTTTTAAGAAACATGACCAACCTATGAGTAACACATAATATCAATATAACTTTCTCATCACCCTAATGTTATCTCTAGAGGAATGGATGAATAAAGAATACCCCCAATGTGTGTGTATGCTATTGAAACTACCCCAGTGGTCGGTATTTTGTTAAAATTACCCCCAGCGAGTGGGTATGCTACCCCCAATGAGTGATTATGCTATTGAAACTAACCCCAACGAGTGGGTGTGTTATTGAAGTTACCCCATGTTAGTGGGTATGCTACCCCAAGTGAGTTGGCATGCTCTTACAAGTATCCCTAGAGAGTGGGTATGCTATTGGAAGTACCTCTAGTGAGGGGGTACGTCATGATGATTACCCCGTGAGTGTGTAGTCCTAAAAGATTGAGAAACAAGGGTTGAGCAGTTAAAATGAAATGCTTGTTCAAAAATATGAAACCCTCAATTCAACTTTTAGGGCTGGTATCCCGACCTTGGGTGGGTCAACCCAAGAATGGGAAAAGGACCTATGGGGGGGGAACCCTAAACCCGTGGGGTCAGGTTGTGTCTAGAGAGCCTAACCTCCTTTTATGAGTCAATAAGACACCCTAGATTAGGACCTTCCCTAGAAGGGTGAGTTGACAAATCCGTTTGAGAATTGAGGTAACCTTGAATGTCACCTAAAACTTGGAAAATGAAGTATACAAAATATGAAGACACATACATTCTGTGAACCCAAGTATTCCATCTTCAAGGGGTACAAGGATAAGTCACTAAGAAAGTGGTTGATAGTATAAGACCAAGCCCAGAAGAGAAGGTCTCCAAGAGCCCAATATAGGAACTTAAAGTGAAAATATGTACCCAAAGAGATGAAGGAAATCTGGGCTAAAGAATTACATATGAAAATAATATGCTCTCCATAAACCCTAGTCATGGTAGAGCCCTAAGTCAATCCTATGGTCAGGTAGGTAGGATTATAGGTACTTGAGACCTATTAGATCATGAGGCAATCATGTCCTGAGTGCATAGGACCATAGGGTTAGGATATAGCCATCCATGTTTGCCTGAGGCCCATGGATCAGGAGATTGGACACCTTCATGAGTTAATGACACCCAGAAGAATATGTGATTGGAAATCAATAAGTGCATAAGGTCCACGAGGATAAGAGGAGATCACTCCAAAGGTGCATGTACCCCTAGAGACCTTAAGGAAGTGACTAAGACTAATGATACATGAGATATAGATGTAAAGAATACAACAAGTCATGTAATAATATTGATAAATCTAGAAGAGAGTAGTGCATAAATTCAAGGACTATGAAAAATCACTTCCCTTGCGATGACATGAAAGTGAAGAAATTGAGGGATTAAAAAGTAATTGTGGTTGGAGTCCTTGTTGAGAGTGATCCAAAAAAAAAATTTAAAATTTTAAGTTAATGTGTGATACACAATCTCTTGTCTTGGAATGGGATGAACTTTGTCTTTGGATTGCATCCAAATTCTTATTTCATCTTGTTTTGAGTGAGCGAGATTGGGTAGATACATGTTATGCTTAAAATTGACATATGAGAATGAATTCCTTAAGTTTAGTTTTTGATGACATGACCTAGGGTTTGAGTTGTTACCTCACCCTTATTAGAAGATAATTGAATTATATGTTGGAACGTAGGTTAAAATATAATCACCAAAATGATATTGAAATCACAAGTGAAATGTATTCACTAAGAGATGGTATCATGTGGATACACCTTGAATTGAATTTAGGTACCAATTTTGGTAATAATGTGAGGAATTCACGTATCAATAATAGATGTTAAGGATAACTAAGCAGGGTTGATAACCCTAAGTTTTGAAACTAAGTTGAGTTATCATAAACCCTAACCTTACCAAGTGAATTTTAGGGAAACAATTTCTTTTAAGGAAGGGTTAATGTGATATCCTCGATTTGAATAATTTGAGTTATAAAAATATAAGGATTGAATTGATAAGTAAATCCCCTAATTGAATTATTGATTAAATAATAAAGTCATCCTTGTGGCATGGGTGCAACCCATTTCCCAAGTGAGGCCCATGAGACTATCTTCTTTGTAAATAGGTCCTTGTCACACAAGTTAAAGAAATAAAAGGAGTTCGTGCATAAATAAATAATAATGTCTTTATCATTTGTTAAAGAATAGAAATATGGAATATAACAAGTTTCGAAAAGATCCTAAGATAATGTGTAACTTATATAATTAATGGAGTAATTATCTAACCCAGTTTGGCAACATAAGATTCAAGGCATAAAATAGAGTTATCTCATCCTAACTTTTGGTATACTTGAAAATAATAAAGATAACAAGATTATTCTAGAATTTGGTAGAAAAATGATGTTCCATGAGATAATGGTAATTGTTTTTATGAAATGATTGACAGAGAAAGTTTTATAGACGAGGGATATTCTAATAAATCCCAAAAATAGATAAAAGTTGGGAAAGACATTAATGAGTTTCTATGAAATAAGAATAATTGATTTAAAGAATATATCAAAGAGAGAGATAAAGAATAATCTAGAATTCAAGTCATCAAGGGTTTCATATATAGTTTAATAATCAAATTATCCAATTTGTACCATAATGTTAAATGCATTCCTTAATGGCTCTTAGTTTGACAAATCCAAGTTTTAGTAAGGTGATGGTTTCCTTTACGTAAACTTTGGGTCTGTAGAGTAAAATATATAAGCTTTTCAAAAAAGGAGAAAAGGAAAGTAATTAATTCCTTGCCTTGTTTGTTCCTGTGCCAAGCGCATATGGATATGTATGGAAATGAGACCTATCAAGCAACCCAACCCAAGTACATTAAACTGGTGGTCTAGAAAAGAGACGAAGGAGGAAGTCAAGCATCCAATCACATCCTTACCCAACAAGATAGAAAGATAACAATGAGATGAGGTTTTGGAAGAGGTGGTGTCCAATAGGAGGCACTAGTAGAAGTTCTTTGTAGTCAAGATAGAAGGATTAGAGAGCAATGGAGACTCGGTGGTCTTGGCCCCATCACATGTTGGAGATGGCTGAGGGAGTTCGACCAGACCTTTCAGTGGTGAAGGGACCCTTAGAAGATTCACACACCAGTCTGGAATAGATAGGGAAAGATTTCTCACTAAAAGAGAGAGAGGAAATAAACCTGCTAGATTTTATCAGTGGTAAAGTTTAGAGGAAGAAGATGAAGTATATGCTTTAAGGTGGTTGTGGCCCAAGGATAGCAGAGATGGCAATGTTGGGAATAGAGAAGACAAAGAAGGCAATGAAAATAAAAATTGTATCCCTATCCTTCCCAAGAGATTGCGTCAACAACAATGTATCTATGAAAAAAGGATAGCAAGAGGTATACCTGATCCTAGAGAAATCCAATTGACTACTCTTGCTTAGTGATGTGCACTCTTCGCAAGACAAACCCAGTCAACTGGAGATGACAACCTCCTGGTGCAACACTATAGATAGAAGTGGTTGTTGTCCTCCTAGCATGGAGGAAATGACCTCCACACCTCTACGTAGTCCACTCAGACCACTGGGAACTCCTTATTGCTTTTCCTAAAGCCAATGGGAACGAGTTGTCCCTTCAAACTTCAACGTGCTAGAGTTGACTTGCTCTACCTTGTTGTATCTCCCTCATTGTCTCTCCATTTTATGGGTAAGACTTGCTAAGGCTCTCACATTATCACAATTGTGAGAGGACAACAATTGTCAGAGCTCATTGTTGTGTCTCCAGAAAGCCTTGACTACACCTTTTTTTATAGGAGAGCCAAAGTCATGGTTTCCAGATCAATTGGGAATCGAAGAGATAGATTTTCATGAATTTTTGGCAGCTACAAATCATGAACCAATCAGTTCACTTTTGAATCGATTGGTTCATTTATGTACTGGTTGATTCACATTCTGAATCGGTGGGTTCGCATGTGAATTGGTCGATTCAAAACTTGAATGAACTAGTTCACTTTATTTCCTATTCGTAAACATGTTGGATTTTAATGTGATTATTAATGCACAACATGACACCAACATAAACCCTTGATCCAATCATATTGATCACTAAATTGGTGATTAACAATCTAAATCAATCATTTCACATTTTGAACTAGTCAGTGCTAATGTTTATAGGAGGAAGGTGAAATCAAAGCTTGAATGTGACTGTGTTCCCAGGACAACAAAGGTGGTAGGTGAAGTCAAAAGGTAGAGGTGAACAAGGAAGGTTTCCCTCCACCTTGGGTGGTGGAGTGGACGTCCTCCAGTCTGTGGAGGCCTCTGCAATGTGTCCCCTATGCGAGCGGGAGATCACGTGAAGGCGGCAGGTTTTTGGAGTTGAGGAATTCAACTACAATGGTGAATGAGGGGGGAAACCCCAGCTATTCAATTCTCTTGGCCACCATAAATCACATTTCAGTGAAGGGGCTGAGAACCACATTGCGTGTCTGCTCTGTGTGAGATATTGTACACCATGTGTGAAGACTCGGGCACATGGGAGCCGATCTAGGAGCTGGTTCATTGCTAGCCTAATTGGATCAAGTGCATCCTAACATTGGGTTGCACCCCAACTCATTAGTTGGACCGTATGTCCTAGGTGGCATGGCCAATGAGAGCCTGCCATGTCACTCACATACTAGATGTTTGTTCTAAGTTTTTTTTTATGCAATATACCTTCCAAAAATCAAAATAATTGCTCAGACTGTTCGAATATAGAAAAATTATATACCAAATTAATTGCAAAAATGTGTAGAATCCAAATATGATACTTTCAAACTCTATTATGGTTCTTATTCCAAATGTAGGGTAAATACATGATTAAGGGGTAATTGTATACATGAAGCCCTAGAATTGATAACTAACACGTTAAGAATATTGAAACATTTAATTTTCCTTTAATGAGATCTAAGATGGTGATGGTAAGGATGATGAATAATTAGAATTTACAGACCAACAATGATAATTAGAGTTTCTAGATCAAATATCACGAGTTGAGATACAACCAATTAAATCTCCTTGCCCAGACCAGAGAGTACAAGGAACACTATAGGACTATACTGAGAACCGCTCCCAATTACCAAGCTCTACTAACCACCAAATGGAGGATCCTCTCCACCAAGTTTAGGTTGCATTGTTGGTCATCTAAAAGATGTGTGGAACCACAAGGTGAGATGTTATATCCTCAATTCTGGTAAAATTTATTGACATAAGTATAAAGCATGAATTGATAAATAATTTTCTCCAATAACGATATTGGTTGAATAATAATGTTGATCACCTTTGTGGCATGGGTGCTTGTCGCACAAGTTAAATGAATGAAAGGAATTTGTACATGAATTTTTGATAATAGATTTTTGAAATATTTCATAACTAAAATATAGAACAATATGTAAGTTTCCAAGATAAAATAGAATATGTGGTGTTTTAGATAATTAAAAGAGTAATTATCTAGCCAATTTGGCAACACATGTTTAAGACAACAAATGGTATTATCTCGGGTTTCTTTTTTATATGATTAAAAATAATAAAGAAAATGGATGTTTCATGGAATAATGATAATTGCTTTCAGTAAATATTTAAATGAGCAAGTTGTGAATATGAAACACCCCAATAAACCCCACAATTTGGATAAATTAATCTTCATGAAATAAAGTAAGATGACTGAAGGGGTACATTAAATAAAGAGAAAAGGAATGATAATCTAGATTGCAAGTTGATGAACAATCCCCCAACGTGTTCCAAAAACACCTTCCTTAATTGTTATGACCCACTTCCTGATTAACTAATAAATACCTCGAATTACGTAAAACACCGCAATTAGTGTTGAACATCAAATTAAATATCATGGTTAATCAAAATAAGCTAATATGTGAAGCAAGGGTTGAGATTGAATCATCTGAAGTAACTATGACAATTTCAAGGTTAATGGTTGAATAAGTTAAATGCCAATATGCAATTAGTGTTTTGACCTGATGTGACAAGCTAGTTAACATGATTTTATGCCCTGGGATGATAGAAAATCTCGTGTTTGAGAGTTTGCAAGAAAAATCACCCGAAACTGACTTCCGAGTTAAAAGATATGGACATTTGAGTGTTCAGGGACCTAGTTGTAATTTTAGGTTTTTGTTGGGCAATTTGTAGCCGGCCCCCTCCGCGAACCGACCCTTGCCTCTTCTTCTTCTTTCGCCCGATAGAACAGGGAACCGCAAAAGCGGCGCCCCAAACCCAGCGCCCGACCGAGACCTGCAGCGGAGGAGAGACTGGGCGATTTTGAGCCCTAGCTCCATTTCTAGCAGCGCCACCTTCTTCCTCTACCTCCGCCCACTCCTTCCCTTCTCTTCTTCCTCGTCCTCCATGCTCTAGTGGCGCCCTGCAGCTACTGATCTGCTGGGCGGCGCCCCAGCAAGATGCAGCTACGGCGCTAACCAAAGGCCATTTTGGCGCGGCTATTACTCCAAAGCAACCTCGTCTTGGAGTTCTGTGCACTAACTCGCAGCCCTAGCTACGTTTGAGAACCCGACCACCATTAACGGTGCCCAGTTGCGCCCCACCTGTCCCAACCTGCAGGAGTAACCATGGCCGGCCATCTCAATTGCGGCAGGTCCAGCAGTCACTTGAGAGGGAAGGGCGGGGTGTTTCTTGGTCCCATAGCTTCGGCTATCAACCAGCTGCACGATGATGCCTTCCTCCCTCAGCCTCGAGAAGCACCTTGCTACATCTGTAGCTCGTTTCCTCAACCAGTACGAGAAGAAAGCTACTATTGGATTGAATAGATCCAAACCGGAGCTCGATTGATACACAATTAAGCAAGGTAAGACCAGCACGCAGTTCGGTTTTGAGGATAGGATTAGATTCCGTAGATTAAGTCCAAGACATAGCTTTAGAATCGAGTTATCTTCAATAAGTTTTCCGTTTCTGCGCAGGTGCACGGCGTGCAAATCAGTTTGCACGGCGTGCAAAGTTACAGATAGCGGAACGAGTTTCTGCCCAGGTGCACGGCGTGCAAATCAGTTTGCACGGCGTGCAAGGTTGCAGAAAAGTAGAATAAGGGTGCATTGAAGGTGCACGGCGTACAGCCCAGGTGCACGGCGTGCACACTGCTGTAAAGAACGGAATTAGGCATGGTTGTGGACGTTTTTCGGTGTATACGAACACACCGAAGTGGGTGAGTAGTAGTTCATTTAGAAATCAATATTTAACTCAATTTAAATGTTTCATTGCTTCTGTATCAATTGATATAACTTCTAAACAGTATAGTTCATACAATAGAGTATGTTAGACTCATTAGAATTGAACTACGTGATATGCTTAATGAAAATGATGAAATTTCCTGTATTATTGTTGCAATGCATTAACTGATTTCAAATATAGATGTTTAGCATTGAAACTGGATGAATAATTCTGAATCATGTTTATTTATGATAAATATATATATGTGTGCTTTTGTGATGTTTAGATTGTGCAAAATACATGAAATGTGATATTCCTGTTTAAATGTTTATTTGTTAATCAAGTATAGACCTAGATGCCCTAACACCGTAGAACCCCTAACAGGTGTCTGCAACTTAGGGGTGAAACTCGTGTTGCAACATTATCCGTGCGATGTCATGGAGACACGAGGATAGAGAGGCAGTGTCCAACAATAACGCGTGTGATGTCACGGTGGCACTGGAGAAAATTGGGGGTTATTGCAACAAGATCCGTGCGATGTCATGGAGGTAACCCCGTGAGACTCTTCGCTTGTGTACTCAGGTTAGAGGAGGAGTCTAGAGCACTCAGAGTAGTGCATTGAGGCCGGAGAGCCTGTGGTCCTGTGGCAGAGCAGGGCTGGCGTCAGACTTAGCATTTCCCGGGTGTGTCGCTAAGTCTTGTACGGTGGGACCGTAGCATGAACTTGTTGCGGATCTTTATATGCAGAGTACACTGCATATATTTAGGGCATAATAATAAAATGAATAAATAATCAAGTAGGTTCACAGTAAATTTATATAACTGTTCATTTATCTGAATTACCTGTTGATGCTTGGAAATGTGATTAATATCTGTATATCTGCTATGTATTTAGAACTGCCTTGCTTAGTTCTGCATTTATGTTTAATTTCAATTTATAAACCTGATGAGTTGTTTAGTGATAGCTAAGTGAAATACTATTCACTGAGCGAGTAGGCTCATACCTCTACTCAAAACATTTTCAGGTTATCATTGACAGCAGGAAATCAGAAGGATCGATTTATCCTTACGCCTAGTTGATAGAAGGTTCGTAGTTAGTATTTAGAGGTCTCTTAGTCCTTTCCCTCGATCTTTGGGACAAGGTGTGAGTGAGAGAGAAAATGTGTATAAAGATATAAATTAACTGTTATGTTTTATTTTATGTCAAACAATGTAATATGCTGTAGACTCTGTTATATTGCTAGTCAGATAATAAAGATGCTTCCGCAGTTTATTTAGTTTTATTTTACAGCATAAACCAGATTATCCTATTAATGTCTTTAAAATGTTATAAAAGTCAAGAGCGGTTGGCTTATGTGTAAATCCCATCCTGTCGCGTCCTAATCTCGTGGTTTGTGGTTAATGTGAGATCGGGGTGTGACAACTTGGTATCAGAGATTTGGTTTGAGTACGTAGTTACTCAAGGTCAGGGGACGATAAGAGACCAATAGGATTAAGGTTTAGGTGTCTTTCTTCTATCTGTAATTTTCTAACAGGAAGTGTTCTGTTACATTATTGCAGATAGCAGGAAGAGGATGTGGTCACGAGAATCAAGTAATGAGCTTAAGATGAGTCGTTAAGAATCATTAAGGTCAAAGATAAGGTTATAAGTAAGGCGAATGATGTATGATGTGTTTTAGCTCTGGGAGATCTGAGTGTTTGGATACCCTGGCCAGGTGTCTGAATACTTAGATTGACCAGTATCAAGCTACTCTGTCTGTTCTTCTCTGGATGCCCTGGCCAGGTATGCAGAGGAAGGATAGGCTAGAGAGAAAACCCTAGAAATCTTAGGGTTAAGAGATCAGAAATTAATGTAGGAGTAAGAGAGTAAATATAGGATGTGATATAACTCCTACTTTATATTGCTTATTGTTTAAAGATCATTAGAAATGCTCTTATATGCATGAATTTAGATTTTCAGTTTGTACAATGAGTATGATTCTTTTATATTGTTGTGACATGAAGTGAATTGTTTAATGTTTGTTTTCTTTGTATTAAAGTAGACTCAAAATCATGTATGTATGAGTTTGCCCTAAGTGGATATTCTTTCCACATGTTTTAGATTAATAGGGGTTGATTAATCCCGAGTAGCTCTTGGCTTCAGGACTACAGGTTCGGCCTGGTCCGGCTGGCAGGATGCGTTACTGGGATCTAATGACTCCTATTAACAAGTAACATAAGAATAGAAGTATAAATGTTCTTAATCTTGAGAATTAGGGCTTGAGAAGCATAGACCCTAATTGGCCCAAATTAGGATTCAAATAACGCATGAATACAGAATTTGATAAATAGAATGTCTCACTAAATGATTTTTAGTATCTTATATGTAACTCTAATTTGGCTAAAATTGGGATATGATTTGGATATATAAAATGTGAACAACATTGGAAGATATTAGAATTTTTGAATAATGCTCTGACTTGTTTATCGGCCGAGTTGCAAACTCGACCGATCACATTTTCAGATTTATATAGCAGTGTTGTAATCGAATTTTATCTTTTTATTGGTACGTCCAATTGATCTTAAATTTTAACTATGTTTGAAAATCACAAATTTTAGACACTCTATTAATTTGGCGTAATTTTTGGATGACTTTTGATCTCTATAGTAAGGTGTCGGTCGAGTTGCAACTCGACCGAATCTGCTGCAGACTGTTATATAGCAGCGCACTGTTTGATTTTTAATTAATTATTGGTAATTTGAAATGACCTGAAATTTTTACTGTAGGTCTAAAACTTTATTAGGCACAACATATAAAATTTTCAAAATTTTTGGAGTTTCTGTTTATAGTTTAATAAACGAATTACAGAAACTATTATAAAACTGAATTTTCAGCTAAATGTAATTAAAATTGAATGCTGGGTTAATATGTTATTGCCCCAAGCAACTCAATTTGATTTATATAATCGACCACACACACACAATAATGCTATGCTATTAATAAAGGATCAAACCCTAGAATGACTAAAGTTGTAGTAGTTTAAGGGATCTCATTAGTGATTAAACCTTGAATGCTAGTATCTCTGTTAAATAAGGTCTTGAAATATGTTCTATGAAAAGTAAACTGGCTTTGTTAGTGATCTAGGGTTTTGAAGTAGATAATCTGAACGGTACTTGAGCAACATGTAATGACTTAGAGAAAAGAGTAAAACATAAAGCTAAAATGTAGCTATAAGAAAGTAGCATAGAATGCGGAGTATTATCCGATATATGATCTAAAGATAGCTGATGTAGTTCATGTTTTTAAGACATGGTGTCACTATCTTTATGATGTGACAATAGATCACCACCCTGGTAAAGAGAATGTGGTGAATGATGCTTCCAGCAGAAAGTCAAGTTCAACAACTAATGCATTCTCTATGGCAGGTTTCAAATTGAGACATGTTAGTAGAAATGTGGAAGTTGAACTTAGGATTAGGGATGACAACACAGAGTGATTTGATGGTACAGATGTAAGTTAAGCTTACCTCTTATGATCAGATCAAGGAACTACAATAGGGTGATAGTGAGTTAAACCAGACTATGCATGACATGATATGAGGAAAAGAAAATAGAGTTTAAGTTTTTAGATGATAAGATGTTGTATTAGCATGACATGCTGTGTGTACCTCGTGATAAAGTAAAATTCTTTTAAGAGGAAAAGCCTGAAAGAAAAGATTCTTAGGGAAGTGCATGTATTGATGTATGCTATGCTATCAGGAAACACTAAGATGTATATGAATTCCAAGAAGTTGAAATGGATGGTCAGATATGCAGAAGGATGTAGCTGGGTATGTGGTTAAAAGTAGTGTGTATTAGTAGGTTAGAGCTGAACCCTAGAGATCTATAGCTACCTTGTAATCTTTTTCTATGCCTGAATGGGAATGGGAATTTATCACAATGGATTTTGTGGTAAGATTTCCCAGGACACCTAGAGGTTGTGATTTGATACGAATGATTGTGGACAGATTAATTTAGTCTGCTCGCTTTCTTCATATTAAGTCGACCTTTGATGTCTCGAAACTTGACTAAGATACGTGGATAAAATAATTAGGTTGCTTGGTAATCCAGATTCAATCATGTCATTTTAAGAACCTAAGTTCACATCTAGGTTGTGGAAACAGTTGCATCGTGCTTCGGGCACAAAGTTAAGATTCGATACAACCTTTTCATCCGCAGATGGATGGTTAGTTTGAGAAGAACCATTCAGACTCTTGAGGACATGCTGAGAGCATGTGTTTTGCTTTTCAGTGGAAATGGGAAGAACATTTAAGTCTTATAGAGTTTGCTAGTGTGAATGTTGAGTTTAGAAATACACAACTGATAATGGTTCGGTTTGAATATAAACCCAGGCAATGCAATTTTGGTAAACCATTAGGTGCATGATTTCAAGATAGTAAGATAGCATTAAAATATGTAAATAAACCAAATTGCATGCTTCCTGTTATGTTAATGTGTATGATTTAAAATTTACATTAATCATTTCTCTGAGATATTATCAGAAATTCTCAAGTACCATTAAATATTTGTGTTATGATACGAAAATATCTCTTAATTGAGTTATGTGGTGCATAAACCAGGAATTTGGTTAATATGCACGTTCTTCGAGAAATTTCAGATAATCGATAAATATTACAGATGGTTTCTTATAAGTGGAGTAAATTACTCTTGTTGGTGTAATAAAATGTTCAATTGCATGAAATTCAGTATGTATGTGCCAAAATTGATTTGAGTTTGGAATATTTATGAATTTTTAATCTGTCTGCATGTAAGATATAAAGATTACTCAGTAATTACAATGATTTGAAATATACTGCTCTGTCAGTTCCAGAATGATATCATATTTTGAATTGAATAGCAATCAAACAGATGAAATAATGGGAACCCTAAGAGTAGGGTGTTGCCATGTGGTTAGTGAATGAGGAAACCCTAAGAGTAGGGTGTTGGCATGTGATGAATGAACAAGGCAAATGAAACCCTGAGGATAGGGTGTACGATGAATCAAGTATTTTGATATCAGTTTTCATTATGAAATGTGATGGTTTAACAGTTTAATTGCATGATTTAATTTTAGTACCAGATTGACCTGCATTCTGTATATTTAAGAATTTTAGTTTGTTTGCATGAATAATATGATAATTTCTTGGTAATTACCATAAGTTGGGATACTGTTATAACAGTTCCGAAAAGACAATGTCTCGTTGGTTGATCTGGAATAAGATTAGATGTGTCCTAGATTAAGGGACCTAAGCAGATGGTTGATCAGAGGATCAAGAAAACTCACGAATTGTGAGGTACCATTAGTGATAGTTTTGTAGAGCAATCTTAATTTAGAAGAAACCATGTGAGAACTTGAGTTTGAGATGCATAACAAGTCTCCTTTCTCTTTTAGGAATTTCGGGACGATATTATTTTAAGGGGAAAAGGTTGTTATGACCCACTTCCTGATTAACTAATAAATACCTCGAATTACGTAAAACACCGCAATTAGTGTTGAACATCAAATTAAATATCATGGTTAATCAAAATAAGCTAATATGTGAAGCAAGGGTTGAGATTGAATCATCTGAAGTAACTATGACAATTTCAAGGTTAATGGTTGAATAAGTTAAATGCCAATATGCAATTAGTGTTTTGACCTGATGTGACAAGCTAGTTAACATGATTTTATGCCCTGGGATGATAGAAAATCTCGTGTTTGAGAGTTTGCAAGAAAAATCACCCGAAACTGACTTCCGAGTTAAAAGATATGGACATTTGAGTGTTCAGGGACCTAGTTGTAATTTTAGGTTTTTGTTGGGCAATTTGTAGCTGGCCCCCTCCGCGAACCGACCCTTGCCTCTTCTTCTTCTTTCGCCCGATAGAACAGGGAACCGCAAAAGCGGCGCCCCAAACCCAGCGCCCGACCGAGACCTGCAGCGGAGGAGAGACTGGGCGATTTTGAGCCCTAGCTCCATTTCTAGCAGCGCCACCTTCTTCCTCTACCTCCGCCCACTCCTTCCCTTCTCTTCTTCCTCATCCTCCATGCTCTAGTGGCGCCCTGCAGCTACTGATCTGCTGGGCGGCGCCCCAGCAAGATGCAGCTACGGCGCTAGCCAAAGGCCATTTTGGCGCGGCTATTACTCCAAAGCAACCTCGTCTTGGAGTTCTGTGCACTAACTCGCAGCCCTAGCTACGTTTGAGAACCCGACCACCATTAACGGCGCCCAGCTGCGCCCCACCTGTCCCAACCTGCAGGAGTAACCATGGCCGGCCATCTCAATTGCGGCAGGTCCAGCAGTCACTTGAGAGGGAAGGGCAGGGTGTTTCTTGGTCCCATAGCTTCGTCTATCAACCAGCTGCACGATGATGCCTTCCTCCCTCAGCCTCGAGAAGCACCTTGCTACATCTGTAGCTCGTTTCCTCAACCAGTACGAGAAGAAAGCTACTGTTGGATTGAATAGATCCAAACCGGAGCTCGATTGATACACAATTAAGCAAGGTAAGACCAACACGCAGTTCGGTTTTGAGGATAGGATTAGATTCCGTAGATTAAGTCCAAGGCATAGCTTTAGAATCGAGTTATCTTCAATAAGTTTTCCGTTTCTGCGCAGGTGCACGGCGTGCAAATCAGTTTGCACGGCGTGCAAAGTTACAGATAGCGGAACGAGTTTCTGCCCAGGTGCACGGCGTGCAAATCAGTTTGCACGGCGTGCAAGGTTGCAGAAAAGTAGAATAAGGGTGCATTGAAGGTGCACGGCGTACAGCCCAGGTGCACGGCGTGCACACTGCTGTAAAGAACGGAATTAGGCATGGTTGTGGACGTTTTTCGGTGTATACGAACACACTGAAGTGGGTGAGTAGTAGTTCATTTAGAAATCAATATTTAACTCAATTTAAATGTTTCATTGCTTCTGTATCAATTGATATAACTTCTAAACAGTATAGTTCATACAATAGAGTATGTTAGACTCATTAGAATTGAACTACGTGATATGCTTAATGAAAATGATGAAATTTCCTGTATTATTGTTGCAATGCATTAACTGATTTCAAATATAGATGTTTAGCATTGAAACTGGATGAATAATTCTGAATCATGTTTATTTATGATAAATATATATATGTGTGCTTTTGTGATGTTTAGATTGTGCAAAATACATGAAATGTGATATTCCTGTTTAAATGTTTATTTGTTAATCAAGTATAGACCTAGATG
Organism: Alisma plantago-aquatica; assembly: GCA_963693085.1. Taxonomy (NCBI): domain Eukaryota; kingdom Viridiplantae; phylum Streptophyta; class Magnoliopsida; order Alismatales; family Alismataceae; genus Alisma; species Alisma plantago-aquatica. The sequence continues at coordinate 1,077,237,949 of OY856413.1, read as the reverse complement.
CCCTAACACCGTAGAACCCCTAACAGGTGTCTGCAACTTAGGGGTGAAACTCGTGTTGCAACATTATCCGTGCGATGTCATGGAGACACGAGGATAGAGAGGCAGTGTCCAATAATAACGTGTGCGATGTCACGGTGGCACTGGAGAAAATTGGGGGTTATTGCAACAAGATCCGTGCGATGTCATGGAGGTAACCCCGTGAGACTCTCCGCTTGTGTACTCATGTTAGAGGAGGAGTCTAGAGCACTCAGAGTAGTGCATTGAGGCCGGAGAGCCTGTGGGCCTGTGGCAGAGCAGGGCTGGCGTCAGACTTAGCATTTCCCAGGTGTGTCGCTAAGTCTTGTACGGTGGGACCGTAGCATGAACTTGTTGCGGATCTTTATATGCAGAGTACACTGCATATATTTAGGGCATAATAATAAAATGAATAAATAATCAAGTAGGTTCACAGTAAATTTATATAACTGTTCATTTATCTGAATTACCTGTTGATGCTTGGAAATGTGATTAATATCTGTATATCTGCTATGTATTTAGAACTGCCTTGCTTAGTTCTGCATTTATGTTTAATTTCAATTTATAAACCTGATGAGTTGTTTAGTGATAGCTAAGTGAAATACTATTCACTGAGCGAGTAGGCTCATACCTCTACTCAAAACATTTTCAGGTTATCATTGACAGCAGGAAATCAGAAGGATCGATTTATCCTTACGCCTAGTTGATAGAAGGTTCGTAGTTAGTAGTTAGAGGTCTCTTAGTCCTTTCCCCTCGATCTTTGGGACAAGGTGTGAGTGAGAGAGAAAATGTGTATAAAGATGTAAATTAACTGTTATGTTTTATTTTATGTCAAACAATGTAATATGCTGTAGACTCTGTTATATTGCTAGTCAGATAATAAAGATGCTTCCACAGTTTATTTAGTTTTATTTTACAGCATAAACCAGATTATCCTATTAATGTCTTTAAAATGTTATAAAAGTGAAGAGCGGTTGGCTTATGTGTAAATCCCATCCTGTCGCGTCCTAATCTCGTGGTTTGTGGTTAATGTGAGATCGGGGTGTGACATTAATAGTTTTAGTTTGCTTCATGAACCATCATGTTGAATGAGTTGACCAATTCTATATAAGGAGTGGGTAATTCTTAATAGATTTTATGTTAAGAATACATGAGAATAAGGCATATTTGGGGGAGGTAGGTGGATTAATTGAGGATAGAAATTTCAATCTCAATAGACCATGACTTCATCTTCTACATAATAGAGCAAACTTATAGAATTGTGTTAGGAGGCTCTATCTCTCTCTCTCTTAGTGTTCTTGGTTGGTCGTGACTCTAGGGACCCTACTAAGATCTATATAAGGGCCCCTTCGGTGATGGAAGACAAAGTATCTAGGCTCTATATTCTGAAGAAGTCATGCCACTAGCCTCTGATCCTCAATCCCCCTCTAGCCTGATGCAACCAAGACATAGATGAAGACCCTACGAGGTATGTATTGTAGCCCTGAAAGCAACTGAGGGCTTCACCTCCAGTTCATCAGCCCTCACGTCGAGGAAGAATCGGTTTGGATCCATTAGTGAATCCCAGAGAGTGCAAAGTTCTCCGATGAGATTGGTTTAATCAAAGGTTGCAAACACTACACACAGGTAAGGGCCTCGTCTGTGTTCTTGACTTGTTGATCTGCCGCAACCCTCGGTTATGTAGAACCTAGTTCTTCTACCTTCGACCACCTTCGGCCACGAGAAGCACCAACCTGGGATCAACAGGGGGCAAGAGTGGACCTACCAGTATCCTCTGGTGCTTCATAGCTAGGGAATCTACAAGGATCACCTACATTGGTCATGCTAGTACGGCAGTTCGTCGGTGATATAAGGTTAGGGGTGCATTAAAATGAAAAGACTAAAGTACCCCGACTGGTACATGTATTCAGTGGGGGTAAGTTGGTCTTGATTCTCTATTAACAAGGGGCTGCCCACATGGAACATGGAGCTGATATGGCCACTGGCCATTGGCCCAAGCTAGTCCACATGGCTGATGTAAATAATAGTTAATGTCCCAACATGGCAATCTATTATTGACCCAAACATTAATATATTATAAAATTCATAGTAATTGATAGGATGATCAAATTAGGACATATTATATATGAAAAATGATCAGGAGAATGCGAGGAATGCAATTAAAATATAATTAGATCTAATTATGCTTCCTTCTCAAAATATGCATAAAGATACACTTTTTAATGTAGAATATACTTACAAACCCTAGATTTGGTTATTATGGTGCTTAAAATTGTAAATTTGGTTATTTTGAGACATTATCTGATATTGTTGGACACAATGAGAATCTAATATGATCATGGTAATAGTGATCTAGAATTAGGGTTTTGAATTTTAAGGTAATAGCTTTAATGAACTTATTGTCATCTAAGTAGTCATAATAAGAGGATAAATGGGATATACTAATTAGGGTTTCATATAATGGTTAGCATGCTATGGAAATAGGGTTTATACCCTTATTCCTCATTAAAACCCTAAACCCTAGATTAGGGCTAGGTAGTGTTTACTTTGATTCATGTGACAACAACACTTTAGGATTTTCATACATGCAGATTAACTATCAAATTGCTTGGTATCTTCTCTTTTGATTGGTTTAGTTGAATTTTCTTGAAGTATGATTTGATAATATGCATGGCTCACATTCAAGGTATGTGGTTATGCCTAAGACCACCCACATTAGTTTGTTGATGTTTGTTGAGGGTTTCTTGAAGACTGAACAACTAAACTGTTGGGTGTTTATTTAGTTCTGTTCAATTATAATGCCATGATGACTATCATATAAAGAAATATCACTTGAAGAAATATCAATTCTTATTTTCAAGTAATTGTTGAATATATGTTGTTAGTTTACTTGCATACTTTTGCATGCACCCCACATACACAATACAACTTGTTATACTGATCCGTGTTTTGATTTTCTGATGTTTTAGGTGCATGTTAGATAAGGTGATATCAAGATATGATGGACATGATTATCAACTGAATTTTACTTGAATACATAACGATTAACTTGTAAGGAGAAGTAGATAGATGCTTCTCCTCATATCGTTCTCATCTTTACAATTCTTATGATGGGAAGTTATGTAAGTTCTAGAGGAAAAACTTATAAACAATATATTTGAAATGAATGAAATTATGTGATATTATTTATTGTTTGATTAAAATATGGATCCTTGGGAAAATTTTAGATAATCGATCTCATCTTTTTGGCCTTCCTTAATTGAGGGGTTGCTAGAAAGTGAGGTCGTTACATTTGGTATTGGAGCCCCATATTTTTTCTAAATAATATTTAATAGTTTATAATTTCAAATAATCTGTAGAAACATGAGGGAATTATTAGGGCATTTTCTAAAGATGATGTATCTAGATGGGACCACGACTCGGGGACTGGGAATACTTTTCTCTGCACTGCTAGTCAACTTATGAGAACTCTCGGGCTTGTGTGTCAGCCTGAAAAAAGTCATAAGATTATTGCCTGAAGTAAAATACCTTTAGGTTTTCTTCTCATCTTGATTCATCCTCTTGTCATCCTCTTTCTTAATAAAACCTAAAAGGAACTTCCCTCCTCATCTAAATTTAGGGTTTCTGAGAAGAAGTAGGATTAAGGCATCCTCTGCCAATCAATGTACATGAATGTGGAAAAAATAATGTACATGTAAATATGGAAATAATAATGTACAAGTAATGTGGAAATAATAATGTGTAATATGGGAATAATGATAAAGAAAATAAAAATGGTTTATGAGTTATAAGGGTAAACTCTAGATGGACATAGGGTTTGTTAGGAAACCCAAGTGGGTAATGGATAAGGAAACCCTAAAATGTAGGGTGTAGATTGTGTAGTCTCCAACCTAAACCCTAAACCCTAATCCCAGGATATGGGAATGGTGTGGGTGATAGATTAACCCTACCCATATGAACCCAAATTAGGGCCAAAATGAAGAGACATGAGAAAAATATAAATGGATTTACATGACAAACCTCCCATGAATGAATGTGGAGAAATTCATGCATGATGAATGTGAAATAATTTTAATATAAATGAGAAACATAAATATTCAACGGTTGTACATGAAAATGAAAACATGAATCTAACTTGCTCATCGCGCTAACGTTATATCAGGAAGGATGGAGGAATAAAAATACCCCCAGTGAGTGGGTATGTTTCCCCCAACGAGTGGGTAAGCTACTGAGACAACCCCCAACGAGTGAGTATGTTATTAGATGTACCCCCAGTGAGTGGGTATGCAATTGGAACTACCCCCATCGAGTGGGTATGTCATTGAGATCACCTTAAGAGGATGTGTATGCTACCTCCAGTGAGTGGGTATGTCATTAAAATACTCCCAGTGAGTGAGTATTGATAACCCCAGTGAGTGGGTATACCATAGAGATTGGAAAAACAAAGGTTGAGAAGTTATAACATAAAATGTATGTTTAATATCTTATGGTTACTTAAAAAAACAAAAAATATAAATTAGCTAAGTGACTCAATTTCCATGCACATGTGAAAGTGGAACAAGGCATTAATGAGAAGAGTTTTAAGAAACATATGATTATCACGTTATATAAGAACAACTTGCTCAACGATCTCTAGTAGATGCAAGTGATACATGCGGGCTGTAAGTGAAAGTGATCAAACCAGGACAAGATAATCACCAAGACCAAGCCATGATAGAATGGTCATGATGAGGCCTAGCCAGTAAAGGAAGGTCATAATAGACCAAGCTAGGATAGGATGGTCATGAGATGTCCACTACAAGGACAAAACCCTAGAAAAAGGGTTTCCCATATGAATACTCTAGAGAGGGAGTGTCTAGTATAGATTAAGTTGAGAAGTTAGAAAAAAAGCACACGATTATATTTAATTTACATAAGCAACCTATGAATGATGCATTTATGGATGTAACCTATTCAAACCCTATATCGTATCTAGTGTGTTAAAGAGCATGGGGTGAATAATGTCATCATGTGATGATGGGTGATCAATCTAGGATAGGAAGATCACCTCAGGCCAAACCAGTATAGGATGGCCTATGAATGTACATTGTAAGGACCAAACCATAAAGAGAGCCCCCCCACACACATAAAGAGGCTCCCCTAAAGAGAGGGCACACCATTGAGAAAAAAGGATAAGGGTGGAGTGGTCAAAATAAGAAATGCTTATTTAGGTTTCATGAAAATATGAAATCCTAGGGTTAGTGCCTCAACCTGGGGTGGGTCAACCGAAGAGTGGGAAAGGACCTAAAGAGGAAGAAAATACCTTAGAACTCGAGTCCAATTTGTGGCCAACGATCCTTACTTCCTCCTATGAGCCAAGAAGGAACCCTAGGTTAGGACCTTCCCTAGAAGGGTGAGATGATAAATCAATTTAAAAATTGAGGTAACCATGAATGTCACCAATATAAAATATGAGTGCACATATATTGGGTATATTCATTGAACCCAAGTATGCCATCTTTGAGGGACATGAGGAAAAGTCACTATGGAAGTGGTTGGTAGTATGAGACCAAGCCCAGAAGAGAAATGTTTCCATGATTCCAATGAGGGGATACAAAGTGAATAATGAGCATCATAAGAGATGGAGGAAATTTGGTTTAAAGAGTTACATTTTAAAATAATGTGCTTGAAAATGGTTAAAGTTGTAATATCTCAAAGAAACCCTTGGGAAGGGTAGAGCCCTAAGTTAATCCTAAGGTCAAGTAGGGTGTATTAAAGGTACATGGGATCAATGGGATTTGGAGTTGGTTGATCCTTGAATGCACAATACCATTTGGCCGGGAGGTAACGACTATTTTTTTCCCTAGGCCCATGTCTCAAGAGATTGGCCACCTTCATGATGTTCAAGTGGCCGACGGGAGAATGTGACAGGAACTCCCTAGATGCATAAGGATGACATCACACCAAAAGTACTTGTACCCCAAGGACCTCAAGGAAGTGGCTAAGGCTCATAATAGCTGACATGTAAATGCAAAAAATATAACGAAGTCATGTAATATTGAAATCTTAAGACGAGTTGTGCACAACATCAAATGTGAAAAAGACTTTTGACTTCATGATATATAAGAAAGTTATGGAACCAAAAAGTATGTATGGTTTAAAGTCATGTTGAGAATGGTTCAACCTAAACTATGAAATTGTAGGATAAAGTGTGTGTACACCATCTCTGCTTTGGAGTGGGATGAAATTTATTTTTGGGCTAAAGTCAAATGCTTATTTCATCTTTATGAGTCAGAGAGATTGGGTACACATATGTCATGTTAAAAATTGACATATGAGAATGAATACCTTAAGTTTAACTTAATGACATGGCCTAGGGTTTGAGATGTTATCTCGCCCTTACGTGGCAATAAATGAACAATATGTTGGAAACCTAGGTGAAAAGATGATAACCAAGCAAAATGGAAATCACAATGAAAATATAATCACCAATGTATGGTAATCATGTAACTACTAAGGATGTGAAATTGGATTCAAGTACAACTATTAGTATTAATGCATGGAATTTTGATACCAATAATATTTGTCGAGGATAAGGTAAGTAGGGTTGCTAACCCTAAGGTTTGAAACTAGGATGAGTTATATTTCACCTTAATGTTACTAGGTGTGAATTTTAGGGACGAAATTCCTTTTAAGGAGGGGTGAATGTATATCCTAAATTTTGGTTATATTGAATGATATAAGTATAAAGTATGACTTGATAAATAATTTTCTCCAATGGTGTTATTGGTGGAAATAATAATGTTCATTACCTTTGTGGCATGGGTGCTTGTGGCACAACTTGAATAAATGAAAGGAATTTGTACATGAATTAATGGGAATGGCTATTGAAGTATTTGATAATTGAAATATGGAACAATATGTAAGTTTCCAAGAGAAAGTAGAATATGTGTTGTTTTAGATAATTAAGAGAGTAATTATCTAGCTAGTTTGGAAACACATGTTTAAGACAAAAAATAGTATTATCTTGGGTTGCTTTTTGAAATAAAAATAATAAAGAAAAAGGCTTTTGACTTCATGAAATGTAAGAAAGTTATCAAATCAAAAAGTATATATGGTTTAAAGTCATGTCGAGAATGGTTCAACCTAAACTATGAAATTTTAGAATAATGTGTTTGTACACCATCATCTCTACACTAGGAGTGGGATGAACTTTGTTTTTGGGCTACAGTCAAATGATTATTTCATCATTATTAGTGAGAGAGATTGGGTAGACATGTGTTATGTTTAAAATTGACATATGAGAATGAATACCTTAAGTTGAACTTATTGACATGACCTAGGATTTGAGATGTTATCTCACCTTTATGTGGAAGTAAATGAACAATAGGTTGGAAACCTAGGTGAAAAGGTGATCACCAAGTGAAATTAAAATAACAATGAAAATGTAATCACCAAAGGACGGTATCATGTAGATACTAAGGATGTGGAATTGAATTCAGGTACAACTATTGTATTTATGTGTGGAATTTGTAAATAAAAAATAGTAGTCGACGATAAGATATGTAGGGTTTCTAACCCTAAGGTTTGAAAATAGGATGAGTTATCTTTCACCTTGAAATTACTACGTGTGGATTTTGGGGACAAAATTTCTTTTAAGGAGGGGTGAATGTTATATCCTCAGTTTTGGAAAAATTATATGATATAATTATAAAGCATGACTTGATAATTTATTTTCTCCAATTATGTTATCGGTGGAATAATAATGTTTATCACCTTTTTGGCATGGGTAGTTGTGGAATAAGTTAAATAAATGAAAGGAATTTGTAAATGAATTTATTAGAATGGCTTTTTGAAATATTGCATAATTGAAATATGGAACAATATGTAAGTATCCAAGAGAAAATAGAATATGTGGTGTTTTAGATAATTAAAAGAGTAATTATCCAGCTAGTTTGGAAACACGTGTTTTTTTTTGGGGGGGGGGGCAAGCCAGGAGGCTATTCATTCATATCGCCCTCCTCTTGCAAGCCAGTATGGAAATAAATTACACGACTCTAAGTTTGCATGTTTTGTAAATGTGGTAGTACTACTACCATTACAATGTTCACAATCTAGAATTGACTTAATACATTCTGCGGGTCAGGTATAATCAAAATAGCCAGTAGTATTCTTTTGGTGATGTTTTGCAAGCTCATCAGCTATTTTTTTGCACTCCCTTCTTCCAAATTTTATCTCCCAATCGGGGTGTTCATCTATACTCCTTTGTATTCTCTCGATATAGTTTGAGTACTTGGGATCTTGCCATGGTTGTCTTTGGAGCATATCCACGAGTACTTTACAGTCGGTTTCGACGATTAAGTCAGATAGACCCTCTCTTCTCGCAACCTCAAAGGCCAGATCTATAGCTATGACTTCAGCATGGAGAGGCCATCTAGCAACTATCTATCTCGCATGGTCGTGGATCCACTTTCCTGCACAATCTCTGACAATCATGGCGATAGTGGCTTTGTTCCTTTTCCAAGAAGTATATGTATTGATTTTGATGTGTCCCTCAGCTGGGTGTGACCAACGATGTACCTGAGGGTACGTAGTGGATGAGTTGATACTCTCCCTTCTCCAAGCAGCATTATTTAGATATACCTCCCTATGTATTCGTTGTGCCAAGACGACAGACGGTACAATTTTGCTCTCAAATATTTTCTCATTTCTAGCGGTCCATATAATCCAGCATGCTATAAGGAATTCCTACAATCGAGGTCCACTATACCCCACCATGTTCTTAAACCAACCTTCTTCATTAACTTGGAAAACACTATTTTCTAGATCAACATTATGTATGGACTTCCACACATTTTTGGAGTATGGGCAGTCCCTCAGAGCGTGAACAATAGATTCGTCATCCATTTTGCATCTCTCGCATAGGCTGTTGTTGGCTATATGTCTTTGTTCTGTGTGTTTGTTCATAAGAAGCACCCCATGCATGGCGATCCATGCAAAGAATTTCACTCTGGCAGGAACCTTCGCCCCCCATAAAATGCTCCACTTTCCCTCTATGACAATATCTCGTCCTCTTCTCATATATGTATAAGCTGATCTCATAGAGAAACTACCATTCTCCGTACCTGCCCAGATCCTCACATTTTCTGAGGTCATACTGATAGGGGGTTCTAGTAGCAAGATCTTATGGACCAGGTTTCTAGGGATCCAGTGACGTAGGAAGTCCTCGTCCCATCTCCATTTTCTAGTACTAGGCTAGAGATGGTTAAATCTTAAAGTGAATCTGGAATGATGCGTGTTGTCTTAGAAGCAAGTTTTGTTCCTAGTTCTATCCAAATATCATACCAAAAGTTGATTTGGCTGCCATTACAGACAAGAACGTGAAAATGCTCAAAGATAAATTGTTTGCATTTGATTGTAGCATGTGCCAATCTAGACATGTTCACTCATTTACCTACCTCCTCTTTTCCATATCTCTTCTTCATGAATCTTCCCCACGTGATAGTTATGTTGCTTGTTATGTCCCAAGCGTTCTTGGAAAGAAGTGACATATTCCATTCCCTCATAGATTTGAGTCTGAGGCCCCCATTTTCCTTCCTACTCGTTACTTTGTTCCAGGCTACAAGAGACAACAGATTCGCTTTATGGCAGCCTCCCCAAAAGAACCTTCTTATGCTTCCATCAATCCTATCACATAGCTGTAATGGAAGAACTGTGGTTTGCATAATATAGGTAGGTATAGCTTCCAAAGTCAGTTTTACCAGGAAACAGCGGCCTGCTAAGGAGAGGGTTCACGCAACCCATCTGTTAGTTCTGGATTCGACTTTGTCCACAATGCTTGCATAGGTCATGTTTGTCACCCTATTGTGGATAATAGGTACGCCTAAGTAGCGTCCTAGATCTTCAGTTTCCTGGAAATTGCAAATTCTAGTGATCCTGGATCTCGTGGCTCGCGGAACGCTGGCTGCATAGTGTATTTGGGTCTTGGAAATAGAGATAGCTTGTCCAGAGGCTTCTTCAAATTTAGCAAAACACCTCTTAATCATGTGCATTTGTCTCAGGGTAGCTTCCCCAAACAAAATAAGGTCGTCCGCAAAACACAAATGGGATAATTCAATACCACTATGTCCCATTTTAATAGGCTTCCATTCAGCATCATGTACCAATTGGTTGATCATCTAGCTTAAGCGTTCAATGCATAGTACAAAGATATAAGGACATAGCGGGTCTCCTTGTCTGAGTCCTCGGCTAGGTTTGAAGGGTTGGGTGCTAGTTCCATTCCATAGCACCGGGCATTCTCCAGTTGTGATCGAATTCAAAATGTACGTGCTGATGTTGTTAGGCAACTCAAGTTTTTTTAGAGTGTTCTTAATAAAATCCCATGATATCTTATCATACGCCTTCGACAGGTCGACCTTAATGGCCATATACTGTGGTCCTTTTTTCCTCTTCATCAAATGGATTACTTCCTGTGCAATAGCGATGTTGTCTGTGATGCGTCTGTCGGGCACAAACACACTTTGTGCTTCAGATATCCATGCTGGAAGATGACCCTTCAAGCGTTCCACCACTATCTTTGAAGTTAGCTTCAGACAAAAATTGTTAAGTGAAATGGGTCGAAGCTGGTCGCAAGATGATGGCTGATTGGTCTTCGGTATAAGCACTATGGTGGAATTGCACAGTTCATTGGGCAGCCTTTCACCTCGGATGGCTTTCCTTGCTGTTGTCATAACTGACCTGCTGACAGTGTCCCAATTTTTGGAGATGAAAAGGCCATTAATGTCGTCCGGTCCCACTTCCTTGTACAGGTTCTTATTTTTTAGGATAGATAGACATTCTGCCTCTGTTGGATCTACTGCGATAACTTGGAGTTGCTGCTGTGTCAGCTTCTAAAAGAAGCCCAGAATTGAGTTCATGTCCACCCTGAACTGTCGTGCAGGTTCCGTTAGGATAGACTGAAAGTGAGTCCGGACTAATTCCTTCAGTTGATTTTCTTCTGTGATCCATACACCATGCTGGTTTTTCAATTGACAAATAGTGTTGTGTCTCCTCCGTTGCTTGACATAAGTGTTGTAGAATTTGGTGTTGCATTCCCCGTTCTTCATCTAGTTAATATGGCTTCTCAATTTCCATTCCTCCTCTTCTTCTATAAGGATGTCATTGAGTGCAGCTTTCATATCAGTGTAGATGCCATCAGTGATGGGATTGTAGCATGCCGCCAGTTCCTTCTCCAGCCTTCCCAGATTGCGCAGCAGAGTGGTCTTCTTGCGTGTACATTCTTTTGTTCTTTCACGGTCCCAAATTGTTATCTTATCCTTAATGCAATTGAGAGCGGTATTGAAATCCTCTTCGATGTTCCAAGTGCTGGCTAACATAGTTTTGAACGCCTTATCATTAGCCCATGTCGCTTTAGCCATGAACCTCCTTGATCCCATCTGCATTTTTGTCTCCTTTACCAGAAGTGGATTGTGGTCTGAATGCAGCCGAGGCAAGTGCTTAACATGGAACTGTTGGTGGGTCTGGATGAATTGTGTGTTAGCTACTGCACGATCAAGCCGCTGTTGCAAAGCTCCTCGTTTGACTGTGAATTTAGGGCCAGAAAATCCTAGATCTATTAGTCCTGCTTCCAAACGTCTCTTGGAAAACTCGTGCTTCAGTGTAATTGTAATGTATACTTCCGCTTCGTTCCTCAGGTTTACAGGTAGCATTGAAATCTCCCAGCACTAGCCATGGTTTATTGAAGTTATTGCCCATATTAACAAGGTGCTTCCAGAGGAGTTTGCGTACTGTGATGTGAGGGTTGGCATAGACAAAGGTCACCAGAGTGGTTTGATTAATACAGCATGTCACGAATTGTCGGTGGTAGTTGATAATTTTTACCTCACAATCGTGATCTTTCCAACAGACCCAGATCACCCCTGCGAACCCTTGAGCTTCTACCCTGAATGATTTCTCAAAACCCAGTTTTGAGATCGTCTGTGTAGCTTTGGTTCCGCTCAACCAAGGTTCAATAATGGCTACGATTTTTTGCTTGTGAATAGACATAAGTTCTTTCAAGTTTCGGATGTTGTCCTTGCCAATGCCCCGTATATTCCAGCACAATAAGTCTAACATAAGGGAAGGTATAAGGGAGAAATAAAATTTAAGTTCCAGCCTGTGACTCATTGTTACGCTCCTGTCCGATCTCCCCAATTATGGGAATAGCATTCTCTTTATTAGCATCTCCGTTCTTCTCCAAGGTTGCTTCCTCCATTTCCTCCGCAGACGGTCCTGAATCCTCCTTGAATTTAGATTGTTGTATGTCTGGATCCTGCCTCCTTGGACTTCTCCTTTTAGGTTCTGAGGTAGCTGTGATTCATTGCTTCTTGGTTCTCTTCATTTTAGTTCCTGACCCTTTGCACTTTCTTCCTATGACAATTTGCACGTGGATGGCCAGCGCGCCATTGATATTTTCCAACTCTTCACTTGTGACACGGGTGTGGTTGTTAGTTTCAGGGTGATCCTCGATGGACATGTCATGCACGATATTGCCTACCTCCACATCAATGACTTCAACTACCTCGTCGATAGCTGGGTTCACTACTACATGTGCTTTCTTACTCACAGTCAAGTTAACTTTCTGATTACCCTCCATATTCGTGATGTCTTGGGTTACCTTCCCCTCACTGCAGCCTTCTTCTGTTTGCCTCGTCGTCTTCTTTTTCCTCCATACATTTGTTGTCTTCTTATGTAGTTCATCTGTTGCCTGATTTTCTTTCCTTGTCTCATCCCCCTTACTGGTCTCAGTGGTGTCTGCATCCTCTTTTTCCCGTAGGCTTTCAAAAGCATTTCCAGTTCGCATTTCGGAGGGTCTAGATACTTGTTGGTTGCTCCTTCCCCCGTTCTTTTTTGTTCTTTGGGTTTGCCATGTGTCATCCTGCACCCCATTCCTGGAGTGGGCATTCCGGTTTCCCTCATTTGCAGTGGTAGTCTCAGTCTCTATAGAATTGATTTGTGTATTGCAGTTCTTTGAAATATGTCCTTCCTGTCCACACACTAGTACAAAACAATGAATATGTGACACAACCCTGTGCTAGACTTTGGGGTAACTAGATACATAGTAGTGCCAGATTTGAAACATGTGTCACATTACAAGTGTCTGTAGAATTGGAGTCAATTTCTGTAAATAAATCGACACACGATCACCTGCTAGTGTCAGTTAAGGAGAGCACCAACTGCCAACAACTGCTCCTAACTATCACTATAAAATGGCACATTCGTGTGCTACTTTCGACTGAAACAGTGCCCCATTTAATATACCGCAGCAGCTATTGACCAATATCAACAACATTCTTTACTATTTGTGCTATAAGCATATATACCAATGCTAGGTAATTTATTGTGATCGACTATCACAAAGACGGTGTTTTTGGACTCCCAAATTATTGAAATATAATTTCAAACTCATTCTGAAAATATAAAATTTACATATTGTTAATTGAGTTTTACAACTGATATGAATCACACTAGGGGAACACGGTTTACTTTGTCCCTTGCTGAAATAGAAAAGAGAATACGTAAACTATACAACATACAGAGCATGTTTTTATAATGTATTTCCAACTACGAACTGATCCAAATACAACTCTAAATATAAAGTATCTTTGTGGTTAGCTGGAGCTCTTGCTTCATGAAACAACTAGTTTTTCATCCGCTATACTCCCAAGGCAAGTGCAGTTCAAACCAACTTCAATAGGTACACCTGACAGATATTTATGTATTCACCTGTTATAGACAAAAAAGTGGATAGCCAAAGAAACAATTCTACATAAAAGATTCATACAGTACTATATCCATTAAAAGTAATTGAGCAAAATTAATGTTGACAACATTGGAGAGCAACAAAATGAAGTTTGGGTAATATAGGAGCTGAACAACCTCACACAAGTTTCGATTACCACCTTAATGAGCCTTTCCACAGGCACTGTGGTTCTAGCCATGGCGGATCTGAGATCTTATCTTTCTCCTCTCAGTTGCACAGGCTCACATCAAAAAACAAAGAGCTACCAACCCTTCTTAGAGTTTTCCTGTCACACAAACCGTAGCAAGGCAACACGACATAAAAATTGAGGTAAGAAAACTCATACAATACATATAAGAAAAAGAAAAGGAACACATTTATGCATTGGTCAACACATTACATGATGCCAGCAAAGCACATGAAACCGCTAACTAGCCAGACTGTGAAAGGAAGATAAAAAGTACGATGACACATTTGGATGGTACCAGTAGCTATATATATATATAATTCATTCTAGATCAGTAGCTAGCAAATATCATATGCATTTTACTCTACTACATATTGCAAAGATATGTGGAATTTCCAATCACGCCTGTTTTCATGGAATTGCAATTTTAGTTTTGGAAACTGCCGTTTTAATTTCGGAAACGGTCATTTTAGTTCTGCTGTATACATATTCTTTTTTCTATCGGGCATCAAAGTTGTTCTAGGGTCTGGTACTTATCACGTACATAACTACATGGATTTCCAATGCTGGGAGCCGAACAACGATTGAGTGTGTCCACAAGCCATGAAAAGTAATTTACATCTAATACATTTTGGAAGAAGGAAAGAACATAGCAGTGGAGCATGATTAAAAATGTTAAAGCAATGATGTAATTTCTGAACATCAAAAAGGGATCAAAACCACACTTGTTGATGTGTTGGACATCAAAAATCCATTTTACAAATAGTAGATGTTATAAACAACCTTAATGGGAAATATACAACTAAACTAGGGTAATTTGCAACCCCAAAACAAATGGTTTGATTTAATACTTAATGTGAGACTAGAGCATAAGAAAGGCAGATACAACTCATAATGTAGCATACATACAATGGAGAAATATTGTCTTTTGTTGATTATTGTAGTTCTATACAACTTTGTGTTAAATGACTCTTATATTAGTAAAGTGTTCAGCTTGTATGTGCTGAAATTTCAGAGCAATATCAAATTTCAAATGTAAAGGGTAAGATTTTTGGGTCTTAGGTTCAATTCATTTTTGTAAATACCAAAAAGGACACTCAGATCATGTGTAAGAAGAAATGTGAAACTCTAGAGGAATAATCAGCAAAATTTGAATGGGTGTACATATATCCCCGTTCTTTATTATCTTTCTGGGTGCTAGAGTGCACAACATCATCAATTGTCTAACCATTTTGGGTCTGACCGTCTCCACCAGGGGCTTGCACCCTTCCCCCTTCCTTCCTCAGGTTTTTTTGGATTTTACGATTAGGCAGAAACAATAGGAGACACCCCCAAATACTACCTCCTCGTCTTCCACCCCACTCCTCTCTAATGACAATGAATATCCATTCTAGAAATGAAACGAAAAGCCAGCATAAATGAACAGACAAGATTTTTCGCACATATTTAACGATCCAGATCATTTATAAGAACCCAATTCTTGGGTTCCTTTCCGATTCACCGATTCAGATACGTCACGAAGAGAGAGGTGAAGAATAGTTTGTGCATCTGGTTTCATGCTTTCACACGGTCACGGAAAGGGGAAAAGTAGGGCGGCGACAAGCGGAAAAATAAGGCAGTAGGATGGAGAAGAGTAGATGCACATCGTAGGTTTCCTCTTCCTCACCTGAAGCTCCAATCTCGACATCCCTATGGAGCAATGAGACAAGGACACTGTAGTCATCAATCATCCTTTTGGCCGCCTCCTCTACATACAAACTAAATCCATGGTGAGTTTCTCTGACTATTACCAAATCAACTCTATATCGATTCGATTTATCCTCTCCTCGTCATGTATTCGCGGCTTGAGGTTTCATCGATTCGACCTCTGATTATATATAACCCTCCATATTGTGTGGCTCCCTTTTCTTAGGTGTCAGAAGAGGATGTGTGGGAAGACAAGAAAAGACCGCTTAAGAAATGACTATATCATGAACAAAGTGGATTCTACTTTGAGAGGGTGGCGGCCAGGTCTGGCGGCGCTCGACTCCCTCATGCCCAACAAGGAGGAAGACGCCCCCGATAAGAACAACTTATGGATAAGATGGATCCATAGCAAATATCTTGCCAACGATTCACTGTGGACCTGCGTTGCCAAGCAAATACAAGGCTGGACTTGTAGGTCCCTCCTTAAATAGAGAGATCTTCTAGCCCCCTTGGTTAGATTCCAAGTCGGGAAAGGCGATAAGATCTACCTGTGGAAAGACCCTTGGGTCTCAGGTGAATTTTTGCAGGATCGAATAGGTGACTACCTCAAGCTGAGAAATGGTCTTGGCCCTTCCATTCTGCTCAAGAAACTCATTGCTGATAAGAAGTGGTGTCTACCTTCCACAAGGGGTTGCGATGCTTTGTCTGCTGTCTGCAGTGAGATTGAAATTAAAGACAAAGACCTCTACTACCTCCAAGGACTAGAAAAGTTCTCCCTTAGGGGCGCTTGGGACCTGAGAAGGGATCGTGGTCCTGTTCTGAAGTGGGCAAAATGGCTCTGGACATCATGTGCCCCAAATCGCAAAAAAACTTTCTCTTGAAAAATGCTACAACAGAAGCTTGTAACAGATGAATTCTTACTGAAACTGGGTTTCCAGTTCCCGTCTAGGTGCCAGTTGTGCAAGTCTGCATCAGAAACCAGCCATCACCTGTTGTGGGGATGCAAGTTTGCTAATGAGCTTTGGCAAAGAGCTCGCCATGCTATCCCATTCATTCCGAACTGCAAGGAGGATATCCTGAAGTTCCATGGAAAAAACGATAAGATTATGGCATTACTAATTACTTATTGGATTTGGTATGCCAGAAACCAAGGTATTTTTGAGGATGTAAATCCGGTAGTTTGTGCTACCTGGAATAGAGTGGACTCTTATTTTAGAGCACTCATGCATAGATAAGTTTATCTCTTTTTTCCTATACCACTTGTACAGTTTATATTGTTGGAATGAGAAGGTATCACGCTTACTGATAAAAAAAAGTGGATTCTACGATGTTGACATCCCCTACAATGCAATTAACTCTCCTAAATTTCAACCAATGGTGGATGCTATAGCTTTTGTAGGTTCAGGGATCAGAGGAATTTCTTTTCATGACCTAAGGACAAATCTCCTTGTTAGGGCAAAGAAGGAAATGTCATTGTATGTTGATTCTTACAAGGAGAGTTGAGAAGAATTTAGGTGCACAATCATGGCTGATGGGTGGAAAGATAAACACAACAGATCTCTCATTAATTTTCTTGTATATTGTCATACATGGACAATATTTCTCAAGTCTGTGGATGCTAGTGAAAATGTTAAGACTTCTGATAACTTGTTTGTCTTATTTAAAGATGTGATTCAGTGGGTTGGGCCACAATATGTTGGTGACTGATAATACCACCAACTACAAAGCAGCCAGGAAACTAATTGAACTTAAGTTTCCCACAACTTAGTGGTCTTTGTGTGCTGCTCATTGCCTAAATCTAATATTGAAGGAGATATCGGATATGAATTATGTCAAAGTAGTAGTTCACCAAGCTAATGATATCACAAAATTTATCTACAATCATATATATGTTCTGCACCTTTTGAGGAAGAGAGAAGGCTGAACAGAAATTGTGTGCCCCGATCTTACATGATTTGCCACCATCTTTTGTCTTTGCAAAGCCTCTGTGCTCACAAGAGAGATCTAGAAGCTATTTTTCTTAGTAGGGAATTTCAAGACTCGTGATATTTTATAGACAAGGGAAGAGCAGTAAAAAATATTAGTCTTGATTAGACACTTTGGAAGACTTGTTCTACCCTAGTTCGTGTATGTGAGCCCTTGGTAAGGGTATTGAGGATTGTTGATTCAGATGAGAGGCCCTCCAATGGGGTATTTGTATGAGAGTATGAATAAAGCAAAGGAGGCAATCTGTAAGGCTTGTGGTGGCAAGAAGACTATTAAACTGAAAAGGGAGATTTATAGGAGCTTGCCCAAATATCGAGATGATGCAACGCTCCAAAGATACAAGAAAGCAAAGAAATAAGCTAAAAAGGTTATTCAGGAGGCAATGTCTAGATACTTTGATGATATGTATAAGAAGTTGGACACTAGAGAAGGGTAAAAAGATATATATAAAATGGCTCATATAAGAGAAAGGAAAGGAAGAGACTTGAGTCAAGTAAAATGCATCAAAAATGAAGATGGCAGAGTTTTGGTGAAGGACGATGATATCAAGAACCAGTGGAGAAATTACTTCCATAAGCTTTTCAATGGAGATATTGCATATAATGGTAGTGACTCGTGTGACATGAATACATGAGATATCATTTACACACGACGAGTTTCACCATTTGAGGTCAAGAATGCTTTGAAAAAGATGAAAATGAAAAAGGCATGCGGACCAGACGGTATTCCCATTGATGTATGGAAGAGTATGGGGGATGAAGGAGTTATGTGATTAACGAAGTTCTTTAACAAGATCATGAAGACCAAGAAGATGTCAGGTGAGTGGAGAAATAGTACTATAGTCCCCATCTACAAGAACAAAGGTGATGTTCAGAGCTGCACAAACTACAGAGGTATCAAGTCGATGAGTCACACGATGAAGCTTTGGGAGAGGATTATTGAGCAGAGGTTAAGATCTATAATGCAGGTATCAAACAACCACTTTGGTTTCATGCCTGGAAGATCAACAACATATGCTATCTTTTTGATAAGGAGGCTTATGGAGAAGTATAGACAAAGCAAAAGAGATCTTCATATGGTGTTTATTGACCTAGAAAAGGCTTATGATCGAGTACCCAGAGAAGTGTTGTGGATGGTTTTGAAGAAAAAGGGTGTGCCAATCCAATACATTGACTTGATCAAAGACATGTATGATAGCTCTACTACAAGGGTCAAGACTCCTGGAGGAGAGACGCCAAATTTTCCTATCACAGTTGGGGTACACCAAGGATCCACACTCAGCCCATATTTGTTCGTTCTTGTTATGGATGATTTGATAAAGAATGTTCAGGATGATATTCCTTAGTGTATGCTATTTGCTGATGATATTGTTTTGATTGACGAAACTAAAGATGGATTGAATGATAAAATTGAACTTTGGAGAAAGGCATTGGAATCAAATGGATTGAGGATCAACAGGAGCAAAACTGAGTATATGCATTGCAATTTCAGCCAATCTCGCAGTGTGAATGATGGAGCCAAGTTGTACAAAGTAGATATACCAAAATGTGATAAATTTTGTTACTTGGGTGCTATTATTCAAATAGACAGGGATGTTCAAAATGACATTTGTCACCAGATCACTGCAGGATGGTTGAAATGGAGGAGTGCAAATGGTGTTTTATGTGATCGGAAGATCCCTCTCAAATTAAAAAGTAAGTTTTATAGAACAGCTATATGACAAGCCATGCTCTATGGGAGTGAATGTTGGGTGGTGAAGAAACAAGGTCTCAACAAGATGAACGTGGCTGAAATGCCTATGCTGAGATGGGTGTGGGAAGACTAGAAAAGATTGCTTGAGAAATGACTATATCAGGAATAAAGTGGGGGTGGCGAGCATTGAGGACAAGTTGCACGAGGGCCGACTCAGATGGTATAGACATGTGCAACGCAGACCAGCTAGTGCGCCTATACAAAGCAATGCTATTGATCCAAACACTATAAATATAAGAGGACAGCCTAAATTAGCATGGGATTAGCTTATAAAGAGAGATTTTGAATCTCTACATCTCAACCAGAATATAGCCCATGATAGAGTTGAATGGAAACGAAGGATCCATGTAGCCGACCCCAACATAATTGGGACTGAGTCTTAGATGATGATGATGATGATGATGATGATGATGATGATGATGATGATGATGATGATGATGATTTCCTTGAGTTCTTCGGATTTAGAGTTTCCTGGTAACCTAGTTCTACATACGCATTGATATTAATATTAAATACCATTTTATGATATACAATATTTCATTCATTCTTATGTATTCTATAATGTAGGAATTTGGTGGAAGAGGTTTAGAGGTGATGCTCCCAATTTGCAAAGAATTTCAATACATGTTCTTAACCAAACTTGTAGTTCTTCAGGGTGTGAGAGAAATTGGGCATTTGACCACATCCATTCCAAGAAGAAAAATAGATTGGAGCATCAAAATCTAAATGATCTTGTGTATGTTTGATGCAACTCAAGGTTGAAGCATAAAAAAATTATAAAGCAACAAAATTTTGACCCCATTGACTTAGAGTCAATTCACTTGACCGAAGACTTGGTGATGGAAGAAGATGACCCACCATTATTGGATCAAAATGAAGTTGAAGAGATGGAAATTGAAGAAGCAAGACTTAGGATAGAGAAAAGGAAGAGGCAAGCAATAGAAGGAGATGAAGGTAATAATTATTCATTACATGTTCATCTATGATTTTAACCAGTCAATTTTTTCACTATGATATTTAAATTCTAAATATACAAATGTAGTGGACATTGACTATGAAGATGACTTTATGGATGACATAGAGGGTGACGGACCTGATGATGGTGAAGATGTGGGTGCAGATAATGAAGGAGAGCGGAGTGATCCACAAAAAGAGTAGATGCACTACATATATTAAGAACAATTGATCAAGAAAATAGATGTTTGCTTAAATTTAGGATGTCACAGTTCCATTTTGTTGATGAAATTGAAACTGTTATATTTTGATATTACTATTTGTTTGGATGCAAGACATGAGGCTAAGACTTGTCATTTTCTATTGTATGACTTTGACTTTATCATAGTTGAATTTGATTATATTCTCCAAATCTTCATATCTTTTTGTATATATATTTTAATATTTAGCACAATATATGTATATATGACCTCATTAATGACGTCACCGATTGAACCGGTCCAACTAATGGTTGGACCGGTTAATCAGGATCCGGTAGCCTGACCAATTTGATGATCGATCTGGTTCTGATAACCATGGTAGCTGCTTCTCCCAAGATGATTGGGTGTCTGAGTGGTGGCTTCTTCAGCTCCTTTCCTAAGAAAAGGGGTAATGGGGCTCTCTAAACAAAGAATGGCTCAAACAAAGATCTATCCCTGAATGGAATGACTATGTTGCCCATAACAAGAGAAAGATGAGGGGTATTGGGGTTTTAGTCGAGGTATTGGTCAGAGAATTTCAAATACGTTCATCGCACTCTAAACAAATAATTGCTCAAACAAAGATCTATCCACAGTTATCCAAGTAGAGGATCTCTAGTAGGTTCTCAGCCCAAGTGCCACCTTCATAAGAAACCAAATACTACCTTCAAGGTTTGCACAGAAGTGGGAGGGAGTAGTATTTTGTGTTTCGACAATGGATTATCGATGTGAGTTGGTGTGATGGTGCTTTTTGTAAATAATAGATTAAGGTTAAATGTGGTACATCCGTATAAAATAGGCTTGGAAGGAAAACCCAATCTAATATAAATGACAATTAGTTGAATTTGCATATTGCACAACCACTACAGACTAGGCATGGGATCATGCACTTATTGTCAAGAAGACCCAACAATTTTCTAGATTCGCTATGAACTTATTTGATTCGGTAAACTAGGTTGTGGGGACAACATTAAACTATGTTGTCGTTGTTGACGCCATCTCCAAGACCTATTATTCTGATGCTACAGCCGTGTTGGCAATGAGAGAGTCCATGATCACAACTCCAAATCAAGAGCGACACACCCATCCTCAAAGCACCACCATTATTTTGGGCATTTTAGATTTTTTGGGTTCAGATCAGGTGTGGGTTGTATATGTGTGAGTAGGATCAGATTTCATTAGGACCGGGTCTGGTCAAATCCATAGAAATCCGACCCATTGCTATTCTTACTGTGGAGTTCATTTGCCTCTTATGTTCTTAAGGGGGGCATCTTTTCCTTCTACATAGTTGTATTTCATATCCCGTTCAATCTCTTGAGCAAGCACATCGACCGATGCCTTCTCTGTCATGGAAATGATCCTAGTGAGATGGAAGTGGGCATGGTGAGACTGTCGCTGGTGTGGACAAAGACAAGTGAGCTGGTACATAGAGACAAAAGTGTAAACATTTGGTTCATCAAGGAAGATTTTCTAGAGAGTTTAAGACTCACTCTCAACAATTTTTATTCATAATTATTGAGGTGTCTTAACAAAACCAGTATACAACCTGTGTATATGTCTACAAACCACAATAAGATAAAAAGTAACCCATGTAGGATTAAACCCTATGGATCTATAAGAGAGCCAAGGTAAATAACATAATATGATAAAGTAATGTCAAATATATATTTCCTAACAAGTGGTGTTGCATGTAATGGTGTGCTGACACCTGTGCTCAGAATTACATAGTGACGGTTTATGGCATGCATCACCCCTTCTAGTAGTTCTTGTTGTAGGCTTGACATAGTTATTATCTTGAGTTAACATGGAACAATCATTAAGCAAATGATACACACACCAAGTGTTGAACTAATGAAATTATCATATAACCATTGCCCAAAACCATAAAATTATGTACAAATGGCTTGGCTTGACATAAGCATTCAGCAGGATGAGTTCAACCCCCATTAGGTAGGCAAAATAAGGATATGCAGGGTATTATGTGGATATTATGCTATAAGAATAGAACTAAATACCAACTATGATTCCGAGCTGAACAACGTAGAGCCGTCTATAATCCTCTGTACATATGACTCCGTCAACAAAATTTGTGGACATATTTTAATTAGAGACAAAGTAAAGATATGAAATATACCGTCCGTTCACAGGAACATGCATAAAAATTATGTGCATGCAAAATATCATATTTAGAAACAAAAATATAACAAAAACTATGGAACCAACCTAGCATATGTGAAGAAGTGTTATGAAAAAAAAATCCATGGACATTGCACAAATGAAATGTACACAAAAACTTAAAGAACCATGTATACATACAACCAAACAGCCTACGGTATGTATGCTCAAATGTCTCCATAGAACATTAAACAAATCAATTTTTGCAATTATTATATTGGTGTATACTCCGACAGACATTATAAAAAGGACATCCACAATATTCCGTCAGTGTTTTTAAAATTTATGTCTAATTTTAGTTATTTTTCTATCAATTCATAAGCAATAAGCTTTTAAATGTCAAGCATCTACAGTGTCTACTAAAGCAATACCTCCATTGCTATTTAGAATTGATTATGGTTACATGCCCTCTATTGCTATTTTGTAGGCATACATGTCCTGTTTGTGGTTTCAATCCACTAGACCCGTTGTTGCTGGACACACATCCCTTCTGAGCATTTTATCAAGCACGTCATATGTAAATTGGAGTGGGAGAATCTGAACAAGTTGGTGACAAGGTTTTGATAGAAGGTTTTATCATTCAAGTGGGAACATTACTCAGTAATATACTACCATCACCAGTTGTATACAAGTATATATCTAAAGGTTTCCACACAGAACACCACATCACAAGTCAATGTGAATTATCAAAATTGTAATTAGCTAACAAAATAGACGCATCCAAGAAGAACCAAAACGACATATCTCTAACCAGTAGAGAAAAGACAATAATACCTAGTGTGATCGGGCGTCATTGCTGCTCCATTTACATAAGAAACTATACTTTTCTTGTCTGCTAATTACTAGAAGCAGAGGACCATGGCCTTGCTGACCTTAAGGGCTTCTCAGGTACCTACTTCATCTTCCTGCAACACATGCCATCAATTACAGGTTGCTGCAATGCTATATTAAAATCCTATGAGAAATGATTAGCTTTAGGATCAAGCAAACTATTCAGTCATATAATAATCTGGTGGAAGCCCACGAGACAGAGGAGAAATTCAAGAGCATCTTAAATCCTACAAGATAAGCATTGTATATGGATATGCAAGGGAGTCTTGACTTACGGAGCGATCCTGCATGATCCGTTCTGGGGTGGAAATAGGCTGAACCGTTATCCCTTGAGACAACAAATTGATACTTATCTGTGCTCTTCAACTGTTGCAAGTCTTGAGTAACCAACCGAAGCTAGCAATCAATGACTACCATGGTGAGGAGGGCCTCACGGAAGCGGATCCGTCCAGGCACAGCACCTCGGGCCACTGCATTCGGCCGACCCGGCGGCCCCGCAGCGCCGACGAGCTCCTGGTCGAGTTCTTTCCCCGGCGAAAACTCGAAGTGCAGTAGCGTATGCGGTTCGCGGCCAGTCTAGAATTGATCTTAGAACAGGCATCTCGTACGAGTCCAATGAAGAGAACCAAATTTGCTGGCAAGGGCGCGCCACTGTCCAAAGAGGCCCCCATTGAGCGACCTCTGGCGTGTACCCTCTTCAGGGTGGATCAGCAGCAATCGGCACCCCCTTACATGGCTAGGAGGCAGAGCAAGATACAGTTGAAGTGGGGAGGAGGTGAGCTACTGCAGGTTGAACAAATAAATTCTCCCCGTTCTAGGGCCGGCGCCTGCAGATTGCAAAAATGAAAGTCTAGATCCGGTGAAGGAAATGGAAGTTTTCGCGTGCAAGGAAATAAAAGTCTCAAGTCGCGCGGGGAAACAAAATGAGCCGAAAACGAGTATTTGGACCGGAGGTGCGAAGTAAATATACTGACACACGGATGTGCCACATTCACTTATGTGTCAGTATATTAAAAACATGTGTCCATTTATATGGGGTCGTCTAGTAGTGACATAGGGCACACGCCCAAGGAAGCCCCTCATAATACACCTCATATTCCTCTCCATTGATCATTATGGCTGCCGCCAGCTCCCTAGTCATGTCCAGCTCAAAAGCTAATATAGGAAATCTACTTCTCATTCTACTGGATGTATGCTCGTCGACTTTAATGAGCCTGCCCAACGCAAGTCCTATATACTCATACATAGTTGGCACATACAAGTGCAAGGGTAGATTAACTATTCTCACCCAGGCCACAAACAGATCCGGGTACTCCTCCCTGGGTTTGAAAGTATGATACCACCCCCATACTAATAGGTTCAGTCTGAAAATCTTCCAAGGACATCCGGTCATGGCAACGTCGAAATCCTTCTTGCAAGACAGTTGCACGATGAAATGCCCCTTTTCCATTTCGTACATATTGAATCGTCATGTTATGTTCCATAATAGCTTGAGTCGATCTCTCAGGGTCATATACCCTATTTCAGATCCAAGAAGACAGACTACCACTGCATATTTCCAGGGTTTTGTAAGTATATCTTCTGCGTCGGGTTTGATTGTGATTGCAGGCCTACCTTCTATTTCTCCCAGCGTAACGTCAGCGACATATAGCTTCTCTTCATACAGTCGGTCAATGAACGTATCGTGTTTTCCTTGCATACGACTACCCACTATTGCATCGTTGAACGATATCAGTGGCGTGGTCATAGTAGTCGTGCCTTGTTGTGTGTCCTCCTCCAGTACTGATTCATCTCTGATGGTGTTTTCCAGTCGCTCAGGGACAGGTCCACGTTCCTTATCGGCCATAGTCATGTATTGAGGGTTCCTTCTATTCTCCGCATCCTCAACGTCGAGCTCCTCATCCTACGGCCCTCTCATTCCCACGTAGTTGAATTGCAGGCCGATCGTAGGGATGGTAAACCCAGATGTGTTTTGTTGTGGAATCCAGGTTGTTTCTCTGCCCACGTATTCCCCTCGTCCACCGACCCTCCCTTCACATGTTGACTCACTTCCTTTTCCTCCACGATCAACTTTGGAATCAGTGAATTACAGAGCGCCGCCACCATCGCCAGAGCCCCCCCAAACCCTAGTTTTCATCATAGTTTTGAAACACGTGTTTAAGACAACAAATTGTATTATCTCATGTTGATTTATTATATACTTCAAAAAATAATTAAAAAAAGGAAGAAAAGGGACATTTCATGGAATAAGGATAAGTTCTTTAAGTAAATACTTAAATGAGGAAGTTGTGTATAGAAATACTCCAATAAACCCCACAATTTGGATATGAATTAATCTATGTGAAGGTTGGAGATGTTTATTAAATGAACATATCAAGTATTCCTTCCCCTTAAAGAGAGGTAGAGATAGAATTAATGATGACCCTCTAAATGTTGTTTGGAAGGAAAAACAAAAGTGATTCTATAATGTTGTGTATGGTTTAGTGATAGATGGGCAAGACCACTATCAAGGATAGATGGTTTGTTGGTCAATAGATATGTGTGTCATGTTCCTTTAAGATAAACCAATGATCAAATATAAATTCTTAAGAGTTAGATTGGATGACATAATTCACATGACCATGATGATTTTATGGTTATGTCCTTTAGACTAACCAATGTACAAATATAATTTATGAATAGTAGGAAGAGAGTGTTCCAGTCATGTCATACAAGATATCAAGCTTTGAATGATGACATGTCAAAGTATTTCAAATATGGTCAAATATATGAGCAATATTTCTTCAAAAACCCATGTGGTTGCCGAAGAAGCAATAGCTATGAGACAAGTTGAACAAGAGTGAGATGGGGTTGATTAAATGTCTTTATGGGATCATGTTATGTCTTCTAAGTAGGTTGTGTAAATCCTAGTAAGGTGAAGATAGTGTTGTTGCTTCACCCCTAACCAGGTTGACTAGGAATGACATTTCCTTGTATGGAATGATAGGTGAAAACATCAACATTTCTTTTGATGCAAAAAAAGAACTGACAAGTTTTCCAGTGTCAGTGTATCTAAAAAGATGATGGATACATCTCCTTTTTTTATGCTTCAAGGAATACTATGGGACACATGCCATAATTGGTAAAAAGCTAGCAAGTATGACTTTTGAATAATGTGTAGATACAATAGATACAATTTTAGGATGATAGATAGAATTTAAAGTTGAACATTACAACTAGAGTTGTCCAGGAGGCACAACAAGTTTCTACATTCCATATTGAGAATGCCTTCTTATATGGGGCTTTTTGTGCTAACCCAAGATGAGATATGTATGAATTATGTGGCATTACCATGATATGCAAGTAACCATGTGAAGTTAATAGGATGAGGTGCAAAGGAAGTACCCATCTTTGTTTACCTTGGATTTCGGGGGCGAAATCCCTGTTAGGGCTTTATAGTTGTAAGGCCCCTAAACTTTCTTAATGAGTTGAACAAGCTTAATTATAATAATTGAATTATTATAACCCTAATATAACTTTTTTATATGCTTTGAAATCATAAATCAAGCTTAAGTTTCAAATTTGGTCCAATTTGAACATTGTTTGAGCAAGTTATGTGATTTTATGCACATTTTTGACTTTTTACAATTTACCCAATTGAGAGGTTTTCTTTGCCATTTATCACTTTCGTTATGTTCCTTGGATATTCTATCATCCTTCTTGAGATTGTTGAGACATGGGCACCTATTTAAACCTTGGTTTGAAGGTGTTTTCTCCAAGGGTATTTTAGGGTTTACTCCTTCACGGATGAGCTACCTTTAGTAGCTATCAACTAATGAATTATTTGATTGGCTGGGAAATTTGACAAAGGAAAGAGAATCAGGTCTATACACTTGGTGGGGGGAGCTTCTTGTGTATGTTCTTGCATATTTTTAATAAATTAAGGCCATGGACACTTGGATAGATACTAGAACTTCAACTTTTTCTTTATCTTAAAGTTTCATATACTTATTCCCAAGCACCAAAACGAGCCATTTTCTCTCCACCACTTCCCTCCTTCTCCAAACCTCGTTCTCCCTCTGTGTTGCTGCAAATTTTTCTGTCCAAGGAAGAAGAAAGTGGGGATCTTCTTGGAAAAAGGATCTAGGGTTGCAATTGACTTCATTTTAGGGTTGAAAAGCTTCCTTATAGTGATCCTGACCTAAAAGAGTAAGAATTCCCTTCTTTCCTCCGTCTTTTTATTTTTTATCCGTCCTACTAGCTTTCTCCAGGTCGGAATCTTGTTGTTACATGATAGAAATTTCTCTAAAGCTCTAAAACCCTACCTTTCTTGCTCCTTATGCTTAGGGTTTGCTCATTTGATAAAGAAAGGTGCTAGATGGACGAATGCATAGCTTATTCTTGGATTTTCTACTCTATCTGCTAGAGTTTTCTATTGTGTGGGGTTTCATCTTCTCATTAGAGGCAGTTTTTATAACTTGCTCCACGTTTATTGCTTACCACAAGCTTGCTAGCTCAAGTTCTTGCTTGAAAATGATGATTCATGCACTAAAAAGCTATGCTTGATTTGGATTTCAATTTTTATAATGTTCTCTGTTCTGATTTCAGTTATATATGAACTTGTTATCATGTTTACGTTATTCCTAAGGTATAATAGGACTTGGATCAGGTTGGTTTGACAACCTATGGTGCTAAGCACCTATCAACCAATGATCAATTTTAGGGTTTTAAGTTGATTCTTCCATAAACCCATGACCCAATGATGATACCATTGCAACTACCCTAAGGTGTTGTCTTCATGAAAACTGATGGTTGTGATAAAAGGTGTCAAATGATTGTGACAACTTATGGTCACCCCCTTATGTTAGGTTTTGGATCAATTATAAGTTTAATGATCAACCATTAAGTACCCTACTGATGTTATCAATCAATGTTGACATTAGCTTAATATTTGATGTTGATTAATGAATATAGTGTTGATCTAACAACCTACGGTGATTTAATGGTCACTAATAATGGTGTATCAGGTCTCTACAACCTATGTTGAGTTAAAAATTGTAGTTTTAGCATCAATTAAGCCTTATACCAATGGTTTCTTGGGTCACTTGATGCAATGGTCAGACCTATATTGTAATTGATGGTTTTAACATATGAATTTGACTCAATGGTCAATATCTCATATTTATTACTCCAAGAAAGTGAAATTATGGATAATTTAATATGTTGATCCTAATAATGTGATTTATATGGTTTCCTTTATATAATCAACTTAAGGAGTTAACTTGTTGACATTGGATGGCTTGTTTTAAATGAACAATCGATTGTGGGTTTTACCCTACTCTCAATAGAACCTTTATCATTGTTAACCAAAGGATGTCTAGGTTTAAATGGTGACTTTTATATATCACAACTCAATAACATAATATATGATTCATTCAAGGTGTTTACCTATGTAAATAACCAATGTTCTTACCTTTTAAACATCCGCTGGTTCTGGGTGACATTGTGGTATGGCGATATGGGTTGAATGATGATGGAACAAATGGAGGGTTACCCTAAATAAGGTAGTCTTACCTATTCACTCATATTATTAGAAGGGATGATAACCATATTATGTTGATATGTAACCCTAATGATGTATCACTTGTTATACCTAGCTTTAATATAACTAAATGATGGTAATTGGGTATGAATAGTCCTTGAATGACATACAATCACAGAGTACTCTATTACTATTGTTGAAACCCTAGTATTCTAT
Organism: Alisma plantago-aquatica; assembly: GCA_963693085.1. Classification (NCBI taxonomy): domain Eukaryota; kingdom Viridiplantae; phylum Streptophyta; class Magnoliopsida; order Alismatales; family Alismataceae; genus Alisma; species Alisma plantago-aquatica. Next base: position 1,077,208,628 of record OY856413.1, on the reverse strand, counting down.
AACTTGATGGTTACACCTTGATTTATGTGTGGATTCATACTTGAGAATAGTATGGAATGTGATGGTGATTCTTCACCTTATGCATACATGATCCAATGGGGATGTCGTGAGTTAGGGTTTGTGTATGAGTGTTGATTAGTAACATTAATATAATTTATCTTGTAAACCTAACTCTAATGAAAATAGATAAAGATGAGTATTCATTTTTAACATTCTTATTTGATGGAATCATGCCTCCTTAATATGATCATGACCTTGATATGGTAATTGGTGGTTATCATACCACGTGGTTGATACTTTCTTATGTTAAACATGCGCATTATGAATATGATGAGAGTTAATCATATCTAGATTCCTTGCATGTTGATGTAATAAAAGAATGTTCTTAATGTTAATATAACTCTACTATGATTGTTTATGAATATCTCCTAGCTCATTAATGCAATATTGTGTTGATCTAGTGTATTATATGTAAGTCAGGCATGCAAAGATAATGATGATCTTGTAGGGAATAATATGATGGTCTTAATGACCTTTAGGCATGGTTGAGCATAAATGAGGTGTAATCCTCTTATGTTGATAAGGGTTGATACCCTGTGATATTGTGAAAAGGATTTTATATCCTATGATAGTATGATGGTCTTAATGACCTTTGGGCATGGTTGAGCCCTATATGAGATGTAAACCTTTCTTGTTGATAAGGGTTGATACCCTGTGATATTGTGAAAAGGATTTATATCTTGTGATAGTATGATGACTAGTGTGGTATCATGAATGGTAACTGAATAGTACCATGTGATGATGACATGAGAAATTATGTTTCACATGCTTTATATCTTTTCAAAGTTGTGATATTTATATGCTTGCTAGAAGTGAATTAGGTTTTGTCTATCCTCTTGTTTGATGCATCCGAGGTTTGTCTATCCTCTTGTTTGATGTAGCCATCTTCAGTGTCAGAACTTGCTGGATGGTGAAACACGTATTCCTAAGGGAAACTGGAAGCGCATACTGTTGAGTATGTTGGGGTGGCAGGTTGAGGATATATCCTTTTCATCCACAATGCAGATTGTGGAGGTTGGCTATGGTCATGCCTCATACATCTGATGTGATTGAGAACAACTGTGGTCGTATCTCAGTGATTATAACATGATGTGATTGAGGACAACTATAGTTGTACCTCGGATTAGAGAGTTTTGTATACCCTAGTTTCTAGTGTAGTGACTTGTACCAAGGGAAGACTAGTGGTTATCAGCTTGACTATATGTCACTGTGGTGGTAGATTTGACTGATATGTCACTGCCTTTTTACTCATACTGACCGCAGGGAAGAGATCTTAGGATACCGACACTCCTATATCTTGTACGGAATTGAATAGCCCTTCACAGGGGTCGGTTGGACTTTGAATGGTATGATTCAAATTCCTTAGGGTGTAATAAAAGATGTAATACAACCATGTAGCATATTTATTTAGGTTATACATGACGTTTCACATTGGATGATAACCCTTGTTTGTTATCTTTACATAAAGATGATTCTTATTGCAATTAAGAGATAGTAAATATACTTATGTTGTGGATATGCTTAAGATTGTAGATGCATACATACAGTAGCCATGCTTATTGTGACGCCCCGACCCCCGTGCCATCTCTAATGACCCCGAAGACCGGGGAGTCACACTCGATAAACCACTCTTAACTTTTTCTTTTCTTGACCATTTAGATTAACTTAAATGAAAACCATAAAACTTGAATAACATCAAATTAAAATAAAACTGCGGAAGCGACTTTCCATTAACCATACTAAGAAGAAAAACAAGTTTACATGACATATTACATTTTTCATGCGGACTATAAAACATAGCAGATAATTGCAAACTAACTACATATTTTACCACATTCTCTCTCTAACCCACCACATGCCCAAGGACCAAAGGGAAAGGACTAAGACACCTCTAACTAACTACTAACTACCTTCTATGTACTCTGATGATACGATCCTTCAACCTCCTCATGCTGACGTTGACCTGAAAAATGTTTCAGTAGGTTGGTGAGCTACTGGCTCAGTGAATAGAATTTCACCCAACCATCACAAGAAAACTCATTTGTTTTTATTTTTCAGAATAATATACAAGAAATGCTACACTGAGCATGTCTAAGCAGTTTTAATTTAAATAACAGAGGATGTCAACCTTTCATTATGATAATAATTGATGCAAAGCTGTAAATACAATTAATTAATAGAAAAATACTAAAATTCCACTTAAAGAACAACTACTGTGAAGCTAACTCATATCTTTCTTAATTCTTTAACTTATAACAAATCTGTGAACATATATGAACATATTGTATCTTATGCCCTGATCATATGTAGTGTACTCTACATATGAAGACTCGTAGCGAACTACGATCCCACCGTAAAAGACTTAGCCGACACCCCGGGATAGATAAGTATGACTGTTGTCTTGGTCTGCTACAGGACTTAGGCTCTCTGGCCTCGGCATCCTTTTGGTGTCGTAAACTGGACTCCTCCTCTAAGCCGAGTACACAGGCGGAGAGTCAAGCCGTGCCACCAGGACGTCTGGTAAGTGTTGACCATGCTTTTCTATACCTCAGTGCCACCAGGACGTCTGGTTAGTGTTGGACACTATAAACTACTCTCTAGTGCCACCAGGATGTCTAGTTAGTGTTAGACACTACAAACTGTACTCTCGTGCCACCAAAACGTCCGGTTAGTGTTGGATACGAGTCTCTGACCTTACTCGACACACCGCCAGCGTAGGTTGTTTCACCCCTAGGGTACATACCTCTCAAAGGGGTTCTAGTGTGTCAGGGCCCTTAATATAATATTTTATTATTCTAGAAAGGCTCTTACTACATTACATCTCTCTCTTACTTGTTTTGGACTTTGGTATCTCTATGGTACCTCATCTATTTGATTTCAATTCAAATCACAATAGGATATCTTTCTGAAACTGACAGAGCAGTAAACTCAAAATCATTGTAAATACTGAGCAATCCTTATATCATGCATGCAGGAAGATTTAAAATTCATAAATAACCCAAACTGATATCAATTTGGCACATACATACTGAATTCATGCAATCGAACATCTTATTGCACTAATAAGAGTAATTCACTTCACATATAAGAAATCATCTGTAGTATTTATCAATTATCTAAAATTTCTCGAAGAATGTGCACATTAACCCTAATCCTGGCTTGTGCATTACATAACTCAATTAAGAGTTACTTATGTATTATAACACGAATTATTAGCAATACTTGAGATTTTCTAGTAATATCTCAGAGAAATGTGCCAATTCATGTAAATGTTAATTCACACACATTAACATAATCGGAAGCATGCGACTAGGGTTTTATTGCATATTTTTATGTTATCATACTTTCTTTGAAATCGTGCATCTGAAAATTTACAAAATCTGTATTGCTTGGGCTTATACCCAAACTGTACCATTAGCAGTCGTGTATTTCTAATTTCAACATTCGCAGTAAGCAATTTAGGTTCCGATGAACCATGTAAATTCACTTATCCAATCAACACTGATCAGATGCTAAATTAAATCATATGAAAGTGTAAAGAAGCAATTTATGAAATAAAAATTCGGGTGACGCTAAATACTACCCAACGCCTGATAACTGCTGTTATCAGTGAAAATACACAATTAACCAAAAATTTTCAAACGCCAGAGTTAATTCATGATAAGTGAGTGAAACCCTACTCACAGCGATTCAGGATGTCTGGATTCGTCTGTAAATGCGTCTAGAAACTAGATTCCAGGTGATTTCTAAGTCTTCTTCTACCTCGATTCAGTTCTGGCAGGAACCTGCTTCACACACATGTTGGAAAGGAACTCGATTTAGTGCCTAATCAAGGCTATTAGCTACGGATTCCTGATCGGAACCTCAAGCCAAAGTCAAAGCTACCTCTCTTTGGTGCCTCTTGCACCCAAGCTATTTTTGGCTGGACCTTCTACAATCAAGTAGTAACACACACATGCACAGATTGAAAACGGACATAGCTAGCTAGATGATGCTCAAGGCTTGATGGCTGCAGATTGCCGCTAGGACCTCATGAACAGAGCTTAACGTTGTCACCGAATGTTGCTGCTCATGCCCTAGTAGCCCGTGGCCACTGCTACGTGCATCTTCTGCTGCTGCTGCAAGGTAGGGGCACCGTCCCTTGCTAGATGAGCACCGATCTTGGTGGTCAAGGTGAGGAAAAGAGTCGTCGATGTGTGGCTGGCCGCTGGCCAAAGCAAGAGCACCCGCTTCTCTCCCAATCGTGGCCGCATGATTTGCTTGATGATGGGCACCGCACCTACTGCTGGTCGGTCACCCAAGCAAGTAGCTAGGTCGAGGATGGAGGGGGAAGGCAGAGGAGGAAGAAGAAGGTAAAGTGGCACCCTAGCTGGTCGGAGGTGAAGAGATCGTGAATCGCCCAAAATCGCCGGCACTCTTCTCTCCCTCTGTTGCGATCGGTCTGGCTGGGTGGTTTGGGTGCCACTTACGGCTCCTCTCTATTGTATCGGGTGAAGGAGAAGAAAGGATAAAGGAAAGAAAAACAACCGACCCACTTAAGGAAAACAAATTATGGTAAAATTGCATCCAAATCCAAAGGAACATGAAAACGTCATAACTCTTGCCTCGAAGGTCCGATTAACATGATTTCTTTTGCAACTTTTCAAGTGCGAGATCCTATACAACCCCAAGGCATAAAAATATGCCAATTATCTTGTCTCAACTAATCAAAACACTAATCACATATGCAAACACTTATTTAACTTAATCAACATGATGATGCACTAATCACAGTACTTACTAGATGAACTCGGTGTGGGTCATAACAATCTCCCTCCCTTATAAGAATTTCATCCCAAAATTCCTAAAAGAGAAAAGGAAACTTCTTACGCATCTCAGATTCAAGCTCCCACGTAGCTTCCTCTAAGTTATGATTCCTCCACAGAACTTTCACTAATGGTATCTCACGATTCTTGAGTTTCTTGATCCTTCGATCAACTATCTGTATTGGTCCCTCTACATAGGACACATATGATCTGAGCTGTGCAGGTTCTGTGTCCATTATCTTCTCTATACCAGGGTAACATTTCTTCAGCATCGATACATGAAACACATTATGTAAATTAGCCAATTCGGTGGCAATTCCAACCTATAGGCTACAGGTCCAATCCTCTCAATGGTAGGATACGGGCCCATAAACCTAGGAGTTAGTTTGCCTCTCTTACCAAACCTCAACACTCCCTTCTTGGTGAAACTTTTAGGTACACTTCATCACCAACCTCAAACTCAAGAGGTCTACGTCTCTTCTCAGCATAACTCTTCTGCCTGTCATGTGCATCTTTCAATTGTTCTTTAATCACAATAATCTTTTCAGTGGTCAAATCCACTATCTCTGGTCCAAGAGTCTGCTTTTCACCTACCTCATACCAACATATGGGTGATCTACACTTTCTGCCATACAGAGCTTCATATGGGGCCATACCAACACTAGAATGGTGACTATTGTTGTATGCAAACTCTATAAGGCTTAAGTGTTCTTCCCAACTTCCACAGAAATGCAAAACACATGCTCTTAGCATGTCCTCAAGAGTCTGAATGGTCCATTCTGACTGACCATCTGTCTGTGGGTGAAAAGTTGTACTAAATCTTAACTTTTTTCCCAAAGCACGATGCAACTGATTCCAAAACGTGGATGTGAACTTAGGATCTCTATCAGATACAATTGAAACTGGAATACCATGCAACCTGACTATTTCATCCACATATAACTTAGCCAACTTTGGGACATCAAAGGTTGACTTAACAGGAAGAAAGTGAGCAGACTTAGTCAGTCTATCCACAATCACCCATATCGAGTCACAACCTTTAGGTGTTCTAGGTAACCCTATCACAAAATTCATTATGATGTGTTCCCATTTCCATTCTAGTATAGGGAGAGATTGCAAGGCACCTACAGGTTTCTGATGCTCAGCCTTAACCTGCTGACATACACTACATCTAGCCATGTAATCGGCTACATCCTTTTTCATACCTGACCACCAGTACAACTCCTTGAGATTCCTATACATCTTAGTGTTACCTGGATGCATGGCATACATCGATGCATGTGCCTCCTCAAGAATTTGTTCCTTCAAGTCACTGTCTCTAGGTACACATAACCTTTCATGCTGATACAACAAACCGTCATCTGAAAACCTAAACTCTGGTCTTTTTCCCTTTGTCATATCCTGCATGATCTGTTGTAAATCACTGTCATTCTGCTGAAGCTGAGGACATTGCCTTCTATAGTGTCCCACCTGTCCACATTGATAACATCCTTGAAATCTTGTTCCCAAACACTGTCCAGAGTGTGATCTTCCACATATGTCACATGCTCACACCTCTTACCTGGGTGGACCTGTCACTGAAACCGATGATCTAGATGACCTAGTTGGAGGTGTCAATGCAGGTTGTGTACTCCATCTTCCGAAACTGGATCTTCCTCCACTTGATGAAAAACTAGATCCTTGTCTACCAAAACATCCAAGTCAGTGTCGTGTTTCTCCTTTTGTCTTCCACCCCACGCCACCAAATTTCTACATCACCCTTAAGCAAATAAACTGCATGATTGATTTGCCTTTCCTCAGATAGCTCCATCAGGCGAAACACTTTCTCAATCTGCGCAGCCATTCATCTGCCACTGCGGGGTCTGTAGTTCCAGTGAACTCAGTACCTCCAAGCTTCTTTACTAGTTCATAGGATCTCATCAGATCCTTACTACTCGAGGTAGAAGCTCATTTATCTGACTTTTATTTTTCCTTGGTTTCTAGAAACATTATGTACATTCTCGCAACCTCATCCACATCTTCACCACCACCTGGACCCATCTCCCGGGGATTAGGTCCAATGTGGCTCTCAGCTTGGTCCTCATGACCACATCCTCTTTCTGCCATCTGCAATAGTATAATAGAATATTTTCTTTTAGAAAACTGCAGTTAGAAGAAAGATACGTAAGTCCTAATCCTATTGGTCTCTTATCGTCCCCTGACCATGACTTATAGTATCTATGTACTCAACCTATGCTCTGATACCAAAGCTGTTGTGATGCCCCGACCCCCGTGCCATCTCTAATGACCCCGAAGACCGGGGAGTCACACTCAGTAAACCACTCTTAACTTTTTCTTTTATTGACCATTTATATTAACTTAAATGAAAACCATAAAACTTGAATAACATCGAATTAAAATAAAACTGCGGAAGCGACTTTCCAGTAACCATACTAAGAAGAAAAACAAGTTTGCATGACATATTACATTTCTCATGCAGACTATAAAACATAGCAGATAATTGCAAACTAACTACATATTTTACCAAATTCTCTCTCTAACCCACCACATGCCCAAGGACCGAGGGGAAAGGACTAAGAGACCTCTTACTAACTACTAACTACCTTCTATGTACTCGTATGATACGATCCTTCAGCCTCCTCGTGCTGACGTTGACCTGAAAAATGTTTCAGTAGGTTGGTGAGCTACTGGCTCAGTGAATATAATTTCACCCAACCATCACAAGAAAACTCATTTGTTTTTATTATTCAGAATAATATACAAGAAATGCTACACTGAGTAGGTCTAAGCAGTTTTAATTTAAATAACAGAAGATGTCAACCTTTCATTATGATAATAATTGATGCAAAGCGGTAAATACAATTAATTAACAGAAAAATACTAAAATTCCACTTAAAGAACAACTGTTGTGAAGCTAACTCATATCTTTCTTAATTCTTTAACTTATAACAACTCTGTGAACCTATATGAACATATTTTATCTTATGCCCTGATCATATGCAGTGTACTCTACATATGAAGACTCGTAGCGAACTACGATCACACCGTACAAGACTTAGCCGACACCCCGGGATAGCTAACTCTGACTATTGTCCTCGTCTGCTACAGGACTCAGGCTCTCTGGCCTCGGCATCCTTTTGGTGTCGTAAACTAGACTCCTCCTCTAAGCTGAGTATATAAGAGGAGAGTCAAGCCGTGCCAGCAGGACGTCTGGTAAGTGTTGGACACACTTTTCTTTACCTTAGTTCCACCAGGACATCTGGTTAGTGTTGGACACTGTAAAGTGCTCTCTAGTGCCACCAGGACGTCTGGTTTGTGTTGGAAACTACAAACTGTACTCTTGTGCCACCGAGACGTCCGGTTAGTTTTGGACACGAGTCTCCGACCTTACCGGACGCACCGCCAGGGTAGGTCGTTTCACCCCTAGGGTACAGACCTCTCAAAGGGGTTCTACGGTGTCAGGGCCCTTAATCTAATATTTTATTATTCTAGAAAGGATCTTACTACATTGCATCTCTCTCTTACTTGTTCTGTACTTTGGTATCTCTATGGTACCTCATCTATTTGATTTCAATTCAAATCACAATATGATATCTTTCTGAAACTGAGAGAGCAGTAAACTCAAAATCTTTGTAAATACTGAGAAATCCTTATATCATGCATGCAGGAAGATTTAAAATTCATAAATAACCCAAACTCATATAAATTTGGCACATACATACTGAATTCATGCAATTGAACATCTTATTGCACTGATAAGAGTAATTTACTTCACATATAAGAAATCATCCATTGTATTTATCAATTATCTAAAATTTCTCGAAGAACGTGCACATTAACCCTAATCCTGGCTTGTGCATCACATAAATCAATTATAAGTTACTTACGTATCATAACACGAATTATTAGCAATACTTGAGATTTTCTAGTAATATCTCAGAGAAATGTGCCAATTCATGTAAATGTTAATTCACACACATTAACATAATTAGAAGCATGCGACTAGGGTTTTATTGCATATTTTTATGTTATCATACTTTCTTTGAAATCATGCATCTGAAAATTTACAAAATATGTATTTCTTGGGCTTATACCCAAACTGTATCATTAGCAATTGTGTATTTCTAATTTCAACATTCGCACTGATCAATTTAGGTTCTGAGGAACCATGTAAATTCACTTATCCAATCCACACTGATCAGATGCTAAATTAAATCATATGAAAGTGTAAAGAAGCAATTTATGAAATAAAAAGTCGGGCGACGCTAAATACTTCCCAACGCCTGATAACTGCTGTTATCAGTGAAAAATGCGCAATTAACCAAAACTTTTCAAACGCCAGAGTTAATTCATGATAAGTGAGTGAAACCCTACTCACAGCAATTTGGGATGTTCGGATTCGTCTGGAAATGCATCTAGAAACCAGATTCTAGGTGATTTCTGAGTCTTCTTCTACCTCGATTCAGTTCTGGCAGGAACCTGCTTCACACACATGTTGGAAAGGAACTCGATTTAGTGCCTAATCAAGGCTATTAGCTACGTATTCCTGATCGGAACCTCAAGCCAAAGTCAAAGCTACCTCTCTTTGGTTCCTCTTGCACCCAAGCTATTTCTAGTCGGACCTTCTGCAATCAAGCAGTAATACATGCATGCACAGATTGAAAACAGACAGAGCTCGCTAGATGCTGCTCAAGGCTTGATGGCTGCAAATTGCCGCTAGGACCTCATGAACGGAGCTTAATGTTGTCACCGGATGTTTCTTCTCACGCCCTAGTAGCCCATGGTCGCTGCTACGTGCAGCTGCTGCTGTTGATGCAAGGATATGGGTCTCACCCTTGTGGTTCACCACATTTTTTAGGTAATTAGAAGTGAAGAAAACAAATGTGTGGCTGCAAAGAGGAGGTATAGTAATGAATCTTTTAGAAAATTTATTAGATGTCTAGTGTGTCCTTGAGTCATCCATGTACTCTCAGGTTTGGGCGAGAAAAAGTTTGTATATGGTGTTTCAAATGAATTAGACTTTTGTTAGCATATTAATGCTTGTTTGTGTAGTATATACAAATATTGTTCTCCTGTGTATATATGTGATGGGTAAGACGATAGAACAATTTGTATCAAATTCTTGTCATAGTATGGATATAAGAAAGATGTTGGGCTCTTATGCAAATGTTTTTGAGCAGGTGCTGACGTTGAAATCGGTTTTAATTTACACATATTTTTGGGTATGTGATTAATTAGGGATTGATTGTGTTTTCTATTTTGAGTAATCTCATTTTGTGTAACGAGTTCTCACAAGTATGCTCTCTACCCCCTCGTGCACATCTACCAAAAAAATGTGGATCCCACGGGGTGAGATAATTGTCCCAGTGAGAGATATAACTCTCTTCCAACAATATTATTATCACAGATAAATAGTATAAAATTGAGCAGAGGATTCTTTTACATTAATCAGCAGGATTAATCATTGTTATAAGCAGAACCAAGTAATATCTTCTCTTAAAGTAATGTAGCTATCTATGATAAAGTAATAAATCATCTATTCACTTTATGGGAAATATAAAGAAACATGTATAACATCTATCCAATTAAGATGTATAAATGAAGTGTACATCAACCAATGTTTTATGTATTTGATACTTAATAAAATATGCTACACGGCTGATTACATATTTACAATCACACTTATGCCTTAAGTAGATGAGGTATACCACTCATGCTCCAACCGACCACAAACTTCTCATAAGTCGGTACCATACAAGGTCAATGACAGAGCCGGATGCCAAGACCTAATTTGTCTCATTCAGTACGAGACTACTGGAAGTGACATCCTGTGTCAAACTGCAAAAAAAGCATGCCAGGGTATAGTGGCATCTTCGCTTAGAGTTATAGTCGCATCATGCACTTTCCTCAGGGAAAAAAAGACCTACAACCTTCCCCAGTTATAAAAGTATTGATTCATGGCATATAGCCATTATCTGAGCCACGGGCCAGTTCACCGTGCTCATTACTGAGTCTACGACCGTAGTCGCACTCCATCCAAGATATGGCATATAGACAATCACTAAGATCGTGGACGTAAGGGGATCGATCAACATATGTCCATCCAAGATCACGCCCCCACATATTCAAAAATATGCAATCCGGGTAATCCCGTAGGAAAAACCAATTTCACTATTTCAACAAATTCTAACGTTGATGGATCTATGGCCAGGGCAACTGCATTTTTTTTTGTTCCAATGATATATTAAGTGCATTATAGTATTCTTTTAGCATCAAACAAGTTATAAGCATCAATCATAAACAAATGCTACAAAGAAAGGTGTAATACATCTATCAAGTACTTTTATAACCTTTGAAACACTTTGAATGCATAACACTCGGGATCTCATTCCCTTATCACATTACTGGGAATTCTCATCCTTAACATTATCATCATCATCATGATTACTAGATCTGGGTATTCAAACCCTTAGTTCATCACTGAACATTGTTACCTACTATCAGGTAACTATTGCCCCTAGGTCCTCAGACCAAGGTATATATCACACTTGTTGCACAAGTATTTCACATGGCTCACAAGGCCCATTTAAACATCTTGTCACCTCTCACTAGGAAACAACTATTCACATGGTTCACAAGGCCCATTAAACATCTTGTCACCTCTCACTAGGCAACAAATATCTTTTAGGTCATCAGACCACATAAATATTATACTTGTTATACAATATTTGACATGTCTCACAAGGCTTATCCAATGAGAGAAATACAACCTTCCCATTATTAGGGTTAGGGTTTCCCTTTATAGCTGAATAGGGTTTCAAGTTCATATTATCAATCCAAACCCTAATTCATTGCTCCACATAACTAGGAGCATACATTGATATCATAAGTATTCAATCATACTTATTTATTCTCATCATTTATTAGTAAATGATTATTAACACAAAGTATGAGTTTCTCTCTCATCCTTACTAGGATATTGATTACATTATACTTTATTAACTTGGCTTAACCCTTTCTCAAGGTATGTTAGCCTACACTTATCAACGTGCATTAAACTCATTACATCTTAATGTAACAATTGACATGACATACTTCATGTGTAACTCAAGTATATTGGATTTGAGGTGCATCAAGGTATATCAACCTTGAAGTGCTGGATGTGATATTTATCATGCCTTGGTGTATTAATTCCTTCATCACTTTTGACTTACTTAAGTTCATCAACTTATCTTATATTAGGGTATTTCCCATCCTAATACTTTATGCACTAACCCATCACATTTATCCTGTAGTGTATTGGCCATAATTCACATACTTGAATTACCCAATTATCATCAAGTGTTATGGACTCATCTCGGTTTAAGACATTTTGGATATAGGGTTGACCATTATCAACCACTTTAGGTGTTTCACTTATCAAGGTATTATCCAAACCATTACTTGGTGTTACACTCATCACTCCTAAGAGTGTTTTGCCCTCACCTTTACAAGGTGTATCGAGTTGAATCATATATGTCAAGTTGAACACATGTATTGGGTTAGGTGTATATCTAGCTAGGAATCATCATATCCCTCATCACTTACCCATTAAGGTATCAACCTTACCAATCATATGGTGTATCACCTTCACCATATATGGGTGTAATATCCTTACCTCACTTGAAATATTGGCCAGACCATACTTTAGTGTATTGTCCATCACATGTTCTAGGGTATTAACCACCTTACCACTTTTGTCATCTAGTGTATTGGGTTACCCACCATATCAGTTTAGAGATGTGTGCTAAACAACATATCATCCAAGAGATGTATGCTTAACCCAAGATCAATTTAGAGGTGTATGCTTGCTACCCATATCTCCTTAGAGGTGTATCTGTGCCTACCATATTAGGCAAAGAGGTGTGTGTATGCTTCACACCATATCGGGAAAAGAGGTGTGTGTGTGCTTCACACCATATCGGGAAAAGAGTTGTATGGTTGACACCATATCAGGAAAAGAGGTGTGTGTGTGCTTCACACCATATCAGGCAAAGATGTGTATGGTTGACACCATATCGGGCAAAGAGGTGTGTGTGCTTCACACCATATCGGGCAAAGAGGAGTATGGTTGACACCATATTGTGCATAGGGTGTATACTTCATCACCATATCTTGCAAGGAAGTATAAACTCTTGTCCATATCATTTTAGTGGTGTATGTGCACCACCATATTGGGTTAGAGATGCTTGCTTGAGTGCTTGAACCTGATATCACTTTTTAAGGTGATACCATCATCTTCAAGCTCTAGACCTTCATTGTACTTGTTCTAGTACATGGATAACAGGTCTAGGAAACTATTGGAACTCATAGATATATCAAGTATTCAAGAAAATCTTAGAATTGAAAGTAGGTCGTCAAATATAGCAAGAAAGATGGTGAGTAATAACATGTTTGGGTTCAAGTTATATAACCCACCTCAAGAACAACTTCAAAGCTCCAAGCTCCAAAGCTTCACGTTCCTAAGGTTGAAGATGACTTATCAAAAGTCCAAGGATCGTTCACAATGCCTACATATACAAGGGATAACCATACTTAATAACTAGGTGAGGAAGAAAAGAAAGGAATAACAATAACCCGAGAATCATGTTTTGACCAAGGTTGAAGATGACCATGGCCTTACCTTAATCTTGGTGCTCAATCTCCCCTTACTCCTTGAGCTACTATGCATGATATCTAATAGGGTATGCATGATATCTTAGAGAAAGATAGTGATAAGGGTCAAAAAGATTCACTAGTAGGTGAAAGGGAGGGTATATATCCTTGAGGTTCATGGGATAGAGTGTAAGAGGTTTCATCTTCTTACTATTACTAGGTGCCACATGGCCATGCATGGATTGACAAATGTACTTGCATGCAGTCCATATTTATCTTGCCATGCAAAATAAAAACTTGAGGATAATGCAAGGGATAAGGGTCGGCCCCTTTGGTTATCTTCAAGGGAAAGCCACTTCCACTCACATTATTATTATATTCACAATTCAATACAACCTTTCCAAAGAAAAGTTGCAAGCCGAAATCAATTGCTTTATTGAGGTGATTAGCTCCTTTTTGCAAATGCAAAGAGATAAAAAAACGATATGGGGGCCTCCTATTTGGATCCATGGCCGATAGGGACTCCCATTTAACACTACAGCCCGATACACTCAATACGAGCTCAAATTAGGGTTTCCATTACACAACCCCTCTTGGTCTTTTCATTACCAAGGATACTACCACTAAAAATGATTCAAACATGGTGTCTCATTCTTTCTCTCTCCTCTAAAGGATGCATATAGGAAGTAGGAACACTCTAGATGTGATAATTTGCATATCAACCCTACATTTTGGGTAAATTACAATTTGTACCAAAATTGGTGCACAAGGTACTAGAATTATTCAAACAAGTTCAAACTTGGCATTTAGGCTTTCCAAAAACCATCACTTAGCATAATTTTCTCTATTATGATGCCAAAATACTTAAGTCATGTTCACCATGTGACATTTTGCAATATAACCCCTCATCTTTGGTAAATTGCACTTTGGTCCAAAATAAGAGAACATTACTCAAACATCATTCAAACATGACCAAACTTGAAACATAAGTTTGTCACATGATATAAAAACACTTTAGAGAATTATACTAAAGTTATAAGAAAATTATTTAAGCCAAACAAATAGGGTTAGCCCTAAACCCAGGTTAGGGATGTTACAAGTTATAAATCACTAACAAGGATTTCGTCCTCGAAATCCCAGGTAAAGGGAGACAAATATTATTCATTTATTACATATTCAAGCCTTCACATATATCCTTGATGTCATGGGGACACTATAGAACTTTGACTAGCACAAAGTTCTTCCATTAAAGATCATCATAAAATCTGTCACACATGACACATACTCAGCTGTCCTTTCCAATACTGACTGTAGAATCAACTCTTTGTTAGGTAACACTTCTCTTAGTCAGAGAAGCATTATACATACCTTATTTAACTCAGGTGTCAAACCTCACTAATTTGTCAACTTCTCATCTTACAACTTTATGTGATAATATTCTTGATTCTGGGGAGTCTACCATACCCCCTCACCTAGTTTAGCATTTTTCCTCCAAGGAAAGATTAGAGTTCATTTTGTCACCCATTTGGGACTAAAAGTCTTATCATGCTTATGTTGTGTCACTTTAATCTGTTGACACAATACTAAACTTACTTATGACTTGTACCAACTATCATGTTAGTTGTTTATTTTCTTGTCATAAGGAGAGACTACTTGTCAAAGAAGAACTTATCTCAGAGGTATCTCTAGATGTTATGTATAAGCCGCCTCAACAGATCTAGTTAGGGACATTCTAAGGAATTAGTTTTAGCTTGATAAGATTTTCCCAAGATGATTCTACAATTGTTCCTTCAATTGATACATCCTTATCGATGTTATGTTTATGCAGAGCATAAACCCCTAACATATGAGTCCATACTATTTTATGTAACTAGACTCATCTCACAGTTGACCATTCAGGTAACCAACATAAATCATCTAATTAGGAGTTATGTTTTCACTTTCTCATACCACTAAAACTTATTGGATACTAGGATTTCTTACGTTGGTATCTGTCACATGTGTCAAAAACACATCACATCCTCATAATTTCCATCTCACTGTTGTTATTACCAAAACCAAACATACAAAAGGATCTTTCTTTCATATTGGGACATTACTTATTACACATATATTTATCTTGGAACCAAAGTCCAAGACTAACTGATACTTTTCTAAGTATCTGTGACAACTACCACTAAACTGACAGCCAAATCGTCCCTATTTATGCAGAATAATCATAAGTAGTGGATTAACAAAGTCACTAAACTTTAAAGCCATTTTGCAAAGCGATCCTTTTCCTGGAAAACTCTTAATGAAAGAACCAAAACTTTATATACATCAGGGTTCATTTTGTACATACACTACACCATCTCATCTTGGAGGATAACATATAACAGTTGCTTTGTCAAAACATATACTGAAGCAACATAAAACCTCGAGGCACACAAGCCAAAATCTCATATTGTTCATAAAACCATCGCATGATAAATTCGAAGACTTGAGAGTACAGAGACAACACATAGGACTTCTATCTAAAAGACACGACAGAAAGTATACTCAACCTGAGTTGTTACGGTTGTCCCTGCTGTTGTTGTCCTTCCTCTACAGAACAATTTCTAACTCTTTGTGCATGTCCACCTAAAAATTATGGATCCCACGGGGTGAGATAATTGTCTCAGCAAGAGATATAACTCTCCGCCAACAATGTTATTATCACAGGTAAACATTATAAAACTGAGCAGAGGTTCTTTTATATTAATAAGCAAGATTTGTCAATATTGATAAGAAGATTAGAACATTCTTATCTCTTAAAGCATTGCAACTATCTATGATAAAGAAGTAAACCATCTATTCATTTTGTAAGGAATATGAAGAACAAGTAAATTGTTTAGCAATCATACTATACCAACATCTCAAACTTATTCTTTGGAAATATTATCATGGTATGATATTAGTGAATCATTCACATATTCAATTGTCATCGTAAGCCAATCTACCAGCCAAATATTGATTTCTAACAATCTGGTGAATATACATCATCATGTTCCAGCTTTTATACCAATCTTGTCAGAGTACAGCTAGGTATTGGATTGTACCAATCCTGTGAAATTACAACCAGGTATTGTATTGTACCAATCCTGTGAAATTACAGCCAAGAATTGGATTGTACCAATCATGTGAGAGTACGGGCAGGTATTGGATTATACCAATCATGTATGATTATAGCTAGGTATTGGATTGTACCAATCCTGGGAGATTATAGTAGGAGTACCACCAGGTATTGGATTGTACCAATCATGTGTGATTACAGCTAAGTATTGGATTGTACCAATCTTGTGAAATTACAATCAGCTATTGGATTGTACCAATCCTGTGAGAGTACAGCCAGGTATTGGATTATACCAATCATGTGAGACTATGGATACATTTCTAAGGATCCCATAGTAATTAGGATGCCTTTATGTTTCCCTTTCACTTCCATTATTGGATATCAATCCCTGGAACTCATCATTGAATACCATATCACCTTTACTAGGCATTATACCTTGGCCAAGCCATCATACCCATTCACATCCATTATGTGATACAAGTATTCCTCATATCTCATTTTAACATATTCAAAACACTATATCCCTCGCTTTTCTATAACTATAAAGCACACATGACCAAGATTTCATTATTATCTATATAACCATTTATACTATTATTATTATTATGTTATAGGATTTCCATTTCCCTAATTTATTTTGAACATTGTCATCTCTTACATCAATCTCTAGATCATGAGACTTTTATAAACATCTTGTCACCTCTCATTATGCAAGATCCAACTCTAGGTCATAAGACCTATATAAACATCTTCTCACCTCTCACTAGGGAACAACCATCTCTAGGTCATAAGACCTATATAAACATCATGTCACCTCTCACTAGGCAACAACCATCTCTAGGTCATACAACCTATATAATATTATACTTGTTGTACAAGTATTTCTCATGACTTATAAGACCCATATAATCGGTATTATATGAAACATCATAGCTCATACTTAGCTATGCTCATTATCTCATGATACCAGCATGTTTTCAATAGGGTTTCCCTTTATTAACCAATTGTGGTTTCAAATCATATCATTACCCTACATTAGGGTTAAAGTTTCCCTTTTTAAACCAATTAGGGTTTTCAAGTACATTCATCAAGAATCACAACCCTAATTCAAACTCCACACATATTAGGAGTATCGATGTATACTCATTACATGAGTATTAAGCAAGTATAAGTTTCTCTTTCATCCCCACTAGGATATTGATTACATCATACTCCATTAGGTTGGCTCAACCTTTCTTTCAAGGTACATTGGCACATATTTATCAAAATGCATTAAACTCCTTATATCTTACAGTATCATTTGACATAACATATCACATGTATCTCTCAATCAAGTGTATTAGATTGAGGTGCTTCCTCCATATCAGGTATAGAGGTGTAGGTATGATTCCATATTAGGTATAGAGGTGTATCCTCATCACTATATCGTGCATCCATATCAGATTACTAAACCTTTAGGGTTTGCATATCGAGTTTGACTCTTATGCTCATATCCCATCACAATCCTTCATGGTATCATCCTACCCTTTATCATGTGATGAGTAATGGGCTAGAAAAATGATTAGTCACAACTAGCTCAAGTGTACAAACTTATAGGGATGTGGGGTTACAATGCATATCGGGTTTCACAACACCATGTTTAGTTTCAACATCATATTGGGTATAAGGTGTGTGCTTGACCCCATATCGTGCACAATATGTGTACTTCATTACCATGTCGTGCATAGCATATATACTTCATCATGTTATCATTTTTAGTAGTATATACCTAATACCATATCAGGTTACCATGTTGGGTTGTCATATCAATTAACCATATTGGGTTATCATATCGGGTTACCATGTTGGTTAAACCATTATGCTCATGTATTTTCATGCCTTCAAGGGATGAGACCTATCATATACTTGAATGATAGGCTAGACAATTGGTTGAACCCTTCTCATTCAACCCAAAATATAAAATGATAGGGTGTGTCAGGTTTCATTCTATCATCTAGGGTTTTCAACACTGTATGAGTTAGAGTATACAATTGACACCATATCGGTTTGGAGTGTACAATTGATACCATATCATGGATGAGGTATAGACTTGACTTCATATCGTGCACACAGTTCATGTAGATATCACTAATATCATTCAAGAGGTATCACTTACTGCTATATCGAGTTACCCATCATCTAGGGTTTATCATATTGAGTTTAAAGTACTTCAATCCTATATCGAGTTGGACTATGTTGATGTCACCATCATCAACCTCTAGACTACTGTTATTACTGTACTAGTTCATGGATAATAGTCCTAACAACTATTGTAACTCATAAGAACATCAATTAATCAAAGGAATTTGAAATTGAAAGTAGATCAAGAAGTTCAACAATATTGAAGGCGAATAATAACATAGTTGGGTTCAAGTTATATAATCCACCTCAAGAGCAACTCAAAGCTCAAAGCTCCAAATCATGACATTCGCAAGGTTGAAGATGAGATTATCAAAGGTCCAAGACTTGAGCTCCTCAGCACTATGCAGGATACCTCACCACTTGTGGCTGATATCCCTCACTTGTGGTTGATATCCTTCACTTGGCCGATATCACTTTGCTATGGGCGATATCACTTTACTATGGCTGATGCCAAGGCTCTATGCACGATACTTCTTCACCTATGCATGATACCAAGATTATATGCACAATATTTAAGAGCAAGGGGTGGTAAGATTTGAAAACATTCCACTAATAGGTGAAAGGAGTGGTATATATACTTGAGGTTCATGAAAAAGTGTATTATGAGATGTCATCATTTTAAGCTACTAGGTGCCCCGTGTCCATGCATGGTTGACATTTGTCCATGCATGAATTCATATTTATATTGACATGAAAAAAACTTGAGGATAATCTATATATGATATTTCGGCCATCACTTATCTTGTTGGGTAAGATATCTCAACTTAATCACCACTTTATTCACAATCTGATACAACTTTTCCAAGGAAGTTGTAAATAGATACACTTCACCTCCTTGAGGTGCTTTTCCCATCATTGACAAGGAAAAGAGTCCACAAACTAATATGGGATCCCCTCTATGGCTCCTTGGCTGATAGGCATTCCTATATTAAGTCTTCAACTTGGTACAACTCAAGTTAGGGTTTCACATTCAACCCTTTCTTGGTCTTTTAATCACCAAGAATACCATCACTCAAATATGATTCAATCATGGTGCATCCTTCTTTATCTCTCCTATATATGATACTAGGAGGGAGTAGGGGCACTCTAGATGTGGTAATTTACATATCAACCCTACATTTGGGATAAATTGCAACTTGTACTAAAATTGGTACACAAGGTACGAGCATTATTCGAATAAGTTCAAACTTGGAATTTAGGCTTTCCACAAGCCACCACCTTGCATAATTCTCTCTCTTATGATGCTAAAATGCCTGCAGTATGTCCAGCATATGACATATTGCAATACAACCCCTCATTTTGGGTAAATTGTATTTTGGTCCAAAATAAGAGAAAATTGCTCAAACATTGTTCAAACAGGACCAAACTTGAAACATAAGTTTGTCACTTGATGAAAAAACACTTTAGAGGATTTTAGTAAAGTTCTAAGAAACTTATTTAAGCTAAACAAATAGGGTTAGCCCTAAACCTAGGTCAGGGATGTTAGAGTATCCATCAAAAGAACACTTTTAACTCATGCACATAAAGTATCATAAGACTCACTTGATTGACATGTCCCTGAAAGGAAAGAACACAAAGAAACATATTCCTCTTATCACCCCATCATCACCCAGGGTTGTTTAACAAAGAGAATAGATTATCATCTCCTTTGATTATTGCATGAACTTTCAACCGTTCATGAGTCATTTACTCTTGTTTCATCCTAGTTTCGTTGCCATTAGCATAGGAATTATAAGGATGATTACATGTCATCATTTCTTTCTTTGTTATTTTCTAGTATGTTCATGAATATTTTATGACTTTATTTATTTTCACATCATTGAAAATATCTTTATTCTTCACACATTCCTTATCAAATGCGGATCATCTTCCTTGTTCCCTTTCACTTATCATGAGAATTGTACTTTTGTACTTTCTCATACTCATAGTTTGATCTGAGATAATTTCAGATTCCATTTTATTGCACTTAGGATGTGATAGAAACATCCGTGCAATATTTTCAATTTCATTATGCTCTTTAGATTGTCTCAAAATGATTACTTGATCATAGTAATAAGAAAGATAGAAATCTAAGAGTTCCATAGTTACCCTACCTTCAATAGATGAATACCTGGCCAGGGTATACAAGTACTGAGGTTAGGTAGTATGAATCTTGTTTTACATTGTATACTTTACTTTTCATATCATCCAAGTCACACAACTTAATATCTCTAGATTTCTCCAGGAATCTCATTTACATCTCTGCCTCTTTTATATGGACAAAAGCAATTATAATGCATTTAAAAGAATATTGGACAAAATATAAATTCTAGTCCTCATCATTTCTTTCCCATATTCCCATAGGACAACCAAAGGGAAGTCAACAACATCAATCCTTCTTATGATTATCAGATAAAATTAAGAGAAGACATATCAGAATGAAAAAGCTCTATCTGACCATCACCCCTCACGGTCATCTACCACTTTAGGTTGACTCAAAACATAGAGTCTAGTTGTTTTATGTTGTTGCTTTTGACTTTTTACACTATTGAGTTGTAACTTTCGTAAGCCATGGTGAGTCTGCCGTGGTTGTTGGGTCATTTCCTCCTTTATTTTTGAACAAAAGGGGTAGTATGCTCAACATGTCTATATTTATAACATGTCTTGTCCTCGTACCATGGTCTTATCGGTCTTATTACCGATGTAGAAACTAAGTCAAGAGTTCTTACAGGTGGAAAGTTAGGAATTTTACCTTTACTTAGTGACTATTGCCCGAGTGCATTTGGCATTTATTGCACTGGTGACACCAAAAACATTTGGTTTTTAGAAAAACTTAGCAAATGTCTCTAGAATTGTAGAGACCTTTCCTTAATTCTCAGCTTATTGCCCTTCCTTGGGCATTGCCATCACAGATGTATTATCTGTCTATACTTATGGCCGATTCTATTTTCTTGCCATATGTTAATCATTCCCCTATTTTCCACAGTTCAAACATGACTATGTCATTTAGGAACCCTTACAGAACCCAAAGTTTCTGCATTGAGGACTGGTAACCTAGGTTGTAGTGCCAGTATCCAGTCTACTATATCCATTATTGTTGTCCTAACCTGCCCAACTAGAGTGTAAGAAGCAAGATTCTCAATCCTAATAGGGTCAAGATGGGAATTCTTAGATACTCATTCTTCTCTTGCTTGATCCCTTACACCCTCTCCTGGTGCAACAACATTTCTCTTAGCAATGTGTTCCTCATGTTCTCCGGTCATTTTTAAACTTCACCCTTTCTTCTGCATAAGCAGAAGTCACTATAGGATATATAGGAGGACACTAACACAGACTCAACACCTTAATCCTATGTCTCTATAGACTCAGCAAATCTTAGGCTTTGATACCAAAACTTTGTGATGACCCGACATCAAATCAATCCATCACCAATAAATAATTGTGGAATAACCATAAGCAGTGGATTAACAAAATCACTAAAAATTAAAACCATTTTGCAAAGAGATCCTCTTCCAGGAAACTCTTATCGAAAGAACCAAAACTTTATATACATTAGGATTCACATTGTTCATACATTGTACCATCTCATCTCGAGGATAACATGTAATCGTTGCTTTGTCAAAACATATATTGAAGTAACATAAAAAGCTTGAGGCATACAAGCCAAAATCTCAGATTGTTTATAAAACCATCACATACTAAATCTAAGGACCTGAGAGTACAAAGACGACACATAGGACTTCTATCAACAAGACACAATAGATAGTACACTCAACCTGAGTTGTTATTGCTGCCCTGCTACTATTTTTCTCCATCTGTAGTACAGTCTCTACCCCCTTGTGCATGTCTATCTAAAAAATGTGGATCCCACAGGGTGAGACAATTGTCCCAACGAGAGATATAACTCTCTCTCAACAATATTATTATCGCAAATAAAAAATATAAAATTGAACAAATGATTCTTTTACATTAATGAGCAGGATTAATCATTGTTATAAACAGAACCAAGTAATATCTTCTCTTAAATTAATGCAACTATCTAAGATAGAGCAATAAATCATCTATTCACTTTATGAGGAATATAAAGAAACATGTATAACATCTATCCAATTGTGATGTATAAACAAAGTATACATCAACCAATGTTTTTCATATTCGATCTTTGAGCAAATATGCTACATGGCTGATTACATATTTACAACCCGACCACAAACTTCTCACAAGTCGGTACCATATAAGGTCAATGACAGAGCCATCTGCCAAGACCTCATCCATCTCGGTCAGTACGAGACTACTGGAAGTGACATCCTATGTCAAACTACAAAAAAAGCATGCCAGGGTATAGTGGCATCTTCGCTTAGAGTTATAGCCACATCATGCACTCTCTTCAGGGAAAAATAAACCTACTACCTTCTGTGATTATAAAATTATTGAGTCATAGCATATAGCCATACTCTGAGCCACGAGCTAGTTCATCGTGCTCATTACTGAGTCTACGCAGTCGTACTCGAGCCAAGATATAGCATATATCCAATCCCCAAGATCGTGGACATAAGGGGATCGGTCAACATATGGTCGTCCAAGGTCACGCCCCCACATATTCAAAATATGTGCTCCAGGTAATCCCATAGGAAAAACCCGTTTCACCACTTCAGAAAATAATGATGATGATGGATCTATGGCCAGGGAAACTACATTTTTTTTTGTTCCAATGATATATTTAGTGCATTACAGTATTCTTTTAGCATCAAACAAGTTATAAGAATCAATCAGAAAAAATTCTACAAAGAAAGGTGTAATGCATCTATAAAGTACTTTTATAACCTTTGGAACACATTGAATGCATAACACTTGGGATCTCAATCCCTTATCACATGTAAGAACTCCTGACTTAGCTACTACATTGGTAATAAGACCATGGTACGAGGACAAGACATGTTATAGATATGGATATGTTGAGTAGACTAAACCCTTTTTGTTCGAAAAGAAAGAAGGAAATGACTCAACAACTGAGGTAGACTTGGCAGGTCTTGCGAATGTTATAGCCCAATAATGAAAAAGTCAAAAGCAACCACATGAAATAGCTAGACTCTATGTTTTGAGTCAACCTAAAGTGGTAGATGACCCTGAGGGGTGACAGTCAAATAGAGCTTTTTCATTTTGATATATGTTCTCTAGATCTTATCTAATAATCATAAAAAGGATTGTTGTTGTTGACTTTCCTTTGGTTGTTCTATGAGAACATGGGGAAAAAATGATGGGGAATAGAATCTACATTATGTTCAAATATTCTTTTAAATGCTTTATAATCGTTCTTGTCTGTATAAAAGAGGATGAGAAATGTGAAAGAGATGCCTGGAGAAATCTAGGGATATTAAGTGCTATGATTTGGATGGTATGAAAAGCAAGGTATATGATACAAACAAGGTGCATACTAACTAATCTCAGTAATTGTATACCCTGGCCAGGTATTCAACTATTGAAGGTAGGGTAAGTATGGAACTCTTAGATTGCTATCCTTCTGATTACTCTGATCAAGTAATCATTTTGAGACAATCTAAAGAACATAATGAAACTAAAAATATGGCATGGATATTTCTATCCCATCCTAAGTGCAATGAAATAGAAACTGAGTTTATCTCAGACCAGTCTGTGTGTATGAAGAAGTAAAAAGTACAATCCTCATGATAAATGAAAAGGAATAAGAAAGATGATCCCTGTTCAAATAGAGAATATGTGAAGGATAATGATATCTTCCATAATGTGCAAATAAGAAATGTGATAAAATCATAAAATGTTCATGAACATGTTAAACAATAACAAAAAGGAGTGATGACATATAATCATCCTTATAATTCCTATGCTGATGACAAGGAACCTAGAGTGAAACAAGAGTAAATGACTCATGAACAGTTGAAAGTTCATACAATAATCAGAGCAGATGATAATCTCTTCTCTTTAATAAATAACCCTGGGCGATGATGGGGTGATAAGAGGAGTATGTTTCTTTGTGTTCTTTCCATTCAAAGATATGACAATCAAGTAAGTCTTATGACATTTGATGTGCCTAGATTAGAAGTAATCTATAGATAGATACTTTGAAAATAATCATCCAGTCTTGAATTTTGATTCCAAAGTAAAGATTATATGTGGTGAGTATGTCCCAAAGATAAAGAGAGGTTTTATTATATGTTTGGATTTGGTAATGATGAGGATGTGATGTGTTTTTGGCACATTTAATGGATACCAAGGTAAAGAATCCTAGTATCCAAAAACTTTCAATGGTATGAGAAAATGAGAACATGACTTCTAATAAGATGAATCATGTTTGGTTACCTAGAAGGGCCAACTTTGAAATAAATATGGTATGGATATAATATGTTAGGGGTTTATGCTCTGCATAAACATCACATCAATAAGGATGTATCCACTTAAGAAACATTTGTAGAATCATTTTGGGAAAAGCTTATCAAGCTAAATATAATTCCTTAGAATATCCCTATCTAGATCTGTTGAGGTAGATTATACATAACATCTAGAGATACCTCTGGGTTAAGTTCTTCTTTGATAAGTAGACTCTCTTTATGACAAGAAGATAAAAAGCTAATGGGATAATTGGTACAAGTCATAAGAAAGTTTAGCATTGTGTCAATGGACTAGAGTGGTACAGTAGATGTATGATAAGATGTGTAGTCCCAAGTAGGTGACAGAACGTGAATCTGGTCTTTCCTTGAAGGAGGAATGCTAAAACTAAGTGCGGAGTTTGGAAGACTCCCAAGGTCAAGAATCTTATCACATAAGTTGTAGTAGAGAAGGTGCCAATTAGTGAGATAGGACACTTGAGTTAAATAAGGTATGTATAATGCTTCTCTAACTACGAAAAGTGTTACCTGACACTGAATTGACACTACAATCATTAATAAAAAAGGACAGTTGAATGTGTGTCCTATATGACAGATTCTAGGATGACCCTACATGAAAGGACTTTATACTGGTCAAAGTTCTATGACATATCAATGACAATAAGTCTTTATGTGGAGACTTGATGATATGATGCATGAATGACAATTGTCTTCATTCATCTAGGATTTTGGGGATGAAATCCTTATTAGGGGTTTATAATTGTAACATCCCTGACATGGGGTATGGCTTAAACCTAGATGTTTTTCTGAAGTAAGTTACTTAAAAACTTGTTCTAATCTTTTGAAAAGTAATTAAGATTCTTTGTGAAGTTAATTTTCAAGTTTGAGCTTACTTGCAAACTATGTGTATATAATATGATAGTTTGAGTGCATAGTGCAATTTACCCTAGATGAATGGATATATTGCAAAATTTCATATGTTTAATGTACCCTAAGTGTTTTAACATCATAATAAAGAAAATTATGCTAAGTGGTGGCTTGTGGAAAGCCTAAATTCTAAGTGGGACCTTGTTTGAATAATGCTAAGTGCTTTGTGCATCAATTATGATACAAATTGTAAATTATCTAAAATGGAGGGTTGATGTGAAAATTACCTTTTCTAGAGTGTCCCTACTCCTACTGTCATCTAGAGGAGAGAGAAATAAGGATACACCATGTTTGAATCATCCTAGAGTGGTAGCACTCTTGGTGATGAAAAGACCAAGGAAGATGTATAGTTGAAAGCTTTATATGAGCTATATCAAGTTGAAGACTTGAATATAGGAGTCCCTATTGGCCATGGATCCATAGAGGTAGTCTCCTATCGGTTTGTGGACTTTTGGCTTTGCCCATGATAGGCTAAGTACTTTAAGGAAGTCGTATGTATCAGTTTGCAACTTTTCTTTGGAGAAGATTGAGTTGAATATAATAATAATAATGTGAGTGGAAATAGCTTGCCCTAGAAGATAACGAAAAAGGGACGAACCTTATCCTTTGCATTATCCTTAAGATTTATTTTTGCATGGAAAGATAAAGATAGGATGCATGCAATACATGTGTCAATCCTTGCATGGCCATGTGGCACTTAGTATCTTAAGGTAATGACACCTCTTACACTCTTTTTCATAAACACAAGTATAAATACCCTTCTCTTCACCTATTAGTATAATTTTTGGATCTTGTTATCATATTTCCCTTAGGTATCATGCATACTACCCTATTATCATGCATGAGTGAGGAGTATCGAGTTTTAGAGCTAGGTATCGGTCAAAAAGAAAGGATATCGGCCAAACAAGGTGATATCAACCTAGCAAGGTGATATCAGCCATAAGGAGTGAAGATATCATACAAGTGTTAAGGAGCTCAAACCTTGGACTTTGATAAGCTCATATTAAACTTTGGGAAACGTGAAGAGTTGGAGTTTGAAGCTTGGAAGTTGCTTTAGAGGCGTGTTATATAACTTGAACCCAACTATGTTATTATTCATTTTCAATATTGTTGAACTTGTTGAACTACTTTCAATTTCGAGTTTTTATGATTAACTGATATTCCTTTAAGTTACAATAAGATGTTAAGACTGTTTTCCATGAACTTGTATAGTAATAACAATAGTCTAGAGGTTGATGATGATGACATCATCATGGTACAACCCGATATGGGGTTGAAGTACCTTAAACCCGATATGAAACCTAAGATGAAGGGTAACCCGATATAGAGATGGGTGATACCCCATGAACGATATTAGGCATACTTTGTGAATTATATGGGGGTACCTACTTACACCTTATACACGATACAAGGTTAAGATCATACCTTGTGCACGATATTGTACACCCTAAGTGATATGAAGTTGAAACCCTAGATGAGGAAGTGAAATCTGATATGCTTTTGAACCCATACCCATATACTTTTATGTAAAAGATTGTTGTGAAAGTATTCAACCAGAAATCTAGTTTGTCATGCAAGTATATGATATAACTGATCCTTGAAAGCAAAAAAGGTTATGAGCCTAATGGTCTACAAAACATAGTAGCCCGATATGTTACCCAATATGGTGACCCGATATGATAAATCCAACCTGGGAAACCGATATGGTATTGTGTATATATACCACTTAAATGATACCATGATGAGGCATACACCCTATGCCCGATAAGTTTCACACCTTGTGCACGATATGAAACCATATATATCCATATACCTAATATGAGGTCTAGTATCTAGCCCATACACGATATGAGGTTAATTTGAGATGATAAGAACTAAGTGATAGTTAACCCAAGATGGGTACATGATATGGTGTTAGGGGATACATCCTAAACACAATAGGATGATGTGGTTTCACCACATGCCCGATATGGATACACAATATGATGTGAAGATGGTATCTCAAACACTATATCTAGGATACACACATCTTGATACCCAATATGGTGAGAATACCTCAATCTAATGTACTTGGTTGAGTGGTACATGCCATGTATTGTGTTAAATGCTACATTAATATGTAATGAGTTTAGTGCAATTTGATAATGGTGAGTTAATATACCCTAAAGAGGAGAATTAAGTCAACTTAATGAAATATGATGTGGGCAATATTTTCAAGTGAGGTAACGATGTTACACCCATGTATGGTAAAGGTGATACACCATATGATTGGTAAGATTAATACCTTAATGGGTAAGTAATGAGGGATATGTTGATACCTACCTTGATAAACACCTAACCCAATACATGTGTTCAACTTGACATGTATGATTCAACCCAATACACCTTGTAAAGGTGAGGGTAAAACACTCTTAGGAGTAATGAGGGTAATACCAAGTAATGGTGGATAATACCTTGTTAGGTGAAACACCTAAAGTATTTGATAATTTTTAACCATATATCAACAATGCTTTAACGCAAGATGAGTTCATATCACTTGATGATAGTTGAGTAATTCAAGTGTATGACTTATGGCCAATACATTATAGGGTAAATGTGATGAGTTAGTGCATAAAGTATTAGGATGGGAAATACCCTAATACAAGATAAGTTGATGAACTTAAGTAAGTTAAAAGTGACAAGGGAAGTGATACACCAAGGCATGATAAATATTACATCCAGTACCTTCAGGTTGATACACTTTGATGCACCTTAAAACCAATATACTTGGATGAGTAACACATGAAGTATGTCATGTCAATTTTTACATTAAGATGTAATGGGTTTAATGTACTTTTATAAGTGAAGGATAACATGCCTTCAGAAAGGGGTTAAGACAAGATAATAAAGTATGATATAATCAATATCCTAGTGAGTATGATAAAGAAACTCATACTTTGTGTTGATAATTATTTAATGATAAGTGATAAGAATAAATAAGTTTGATTAATACTTATGATACCAATGTATGCTCCTAGATGTATGGAGCAATGAATTAGGGTTTGAATTGATAATATGAACTTGAAACCCTATTCAACTATAAAAGGAAACCCTAACCCTAATAATGGGAAGGTTGTATTTCTCTTATTGCAAAAGCCTTGTGAGATATGTTAAATACTTGTATAACAAGTATAATGTTTATGTGGTCTGATGACCTAAAAAGATATTTATTGCCTAATGAGAGGTGACAAGGTGTTTTAATGGGCCTTGTGAGCCATGTGAATAGTTGTTGCCTAGTAATAGGTGACAAGTTAGTTAATGGGATTTGTGAGCTATGTGAATTATTTGTACAACAAGTATAAAGTTTATATAATCTGATGTCTTAAAAGATAGTTGTTGCCTAGTGAAAGGTGACCAAATATTGATGAGCTTTGTGAACTATGTGAATTAATACCTTGGTTTGATGACCTAGAGGTAATGGTTACCTGCTAATTGGTGACAGTACTCAGTGATGAATTAAGGGTTTGAATACCCAGGCATGATAATGACAAGAGATTGAGATCCTAAGTGATAAATGTATTCCAAAAATCATGAAAGTACTTGATAAACATAGTATATCTTTCTTTGTAGCATCTAATATAATTCTTGCTTGCAACTTGATTGATTCTAAAAGATATTTTAATGCATTTATTTAAGCATCCATACTTTAGAGAAGAAGGGTGGTAAATACTTCGATAAAAGATCGTGTGCTCGCTTCAATGAAGTCCTTTTGAACACCGGTCTATCTGATCTCAGAACCCAAGGCAACCTCTACACCTTCAGACGAGGTACTCTTTTTGAAAGGCTTGATAGAGTTATAGCTAATAACGAATGGCTCCACCTCTTCAGTGAGGCTACTGTGACTGTTCTGCCTCAGCTACTCTCTGATCACAACCCTTTGCTCCTACGCCTCCACAGCCCTAAAAAGAAGCATTGCAAATATTTCAAGACAAAGGCCAGCTGGTCGCTGAACTCAGATTTCCGAACCGTTGTGTTGCCTCAATGGGACTCATCCTATCCGTTTCAAGATGCTCTCACTGCGTTCCAAAAGCCTGCCTTGAAATGGGACCATAACCAGATGAAAGCACAGAACAAAGAAAAGGATAAGCTTCTCGCCAACATACACCGTATTCAGGTACAAGCGGAACTAATCCCTGATGCATCTCCTAATCTTCTTGATATTGAGCTGCAGGAAAAATACAACCAGCTTCTCCTTAGCGAAGAGATTGACTGGAAGCAGAGAGCACATATTGATTGGCTCCGCCATGGCGACAGTAATACAAAATTCTTCCAATCCTTTGTTAAGGCACGAATCCACCACAATAAAATTACGCAGCTGAAGAATGAGGTGGGGATATGGATTACCGACCCCGGTGCCCTTTGCAAGCACGTACACGACTACTTTGCATATCTTATGTCTTGCTCCTTTCAACCTAACATTAGGGCGATTCAGTAATATCCTGGGGTGTTCGAGCAGCTCACTGATGAGGAACGCATCCGCATTCAATTGACCCCCAATCCACGAGAAATTCGAGATGTTATGTTTTTGATGGCACCATCCAAGGCGCCTGGTCCAGATGGTGTGTACAACGAATTCATACAGACTAACTAGGCCACGATTAGTCCTTCCTTGATTAAGACAATCATCAACACTTATGAATCAGGTGTCGTCGACGCTTCCACAACCAACTCTCATCTTGTGCTCATTCCTAAAGTCAAAGCTCCCACGTCCTGCAATGATTTGAGGCCCATATCCTTAAACAATGGTTGCTTCAAATTGCTCTCCAAAATTATGGTGGAACGAATCAAGCTGTACCTGAACACATGGATTTCACCCCAGCAATCCAGCTTCATCCCTGGTCGCAAAATTAGTGACAATGTTCTTCTAGTGCAAGAAATAATTCACTCGATGAAAGCAAGGAGCGTAAAAAAGAAATGGATGTGCATCAAGCTCGACCTCGCCAAAGCTTTTGATAGAATGAATTGGCATTTTGTAAATGATACTTTGGTAAAAATGGGTATCCCTGACAAAATTATCAAGATTATCATGCAGATTATCACCGTTGGGGAATCCTCTATCCTCTGGGAGGGTCAGCCGCTGCCGCCCTTCAAAGCCACACATGGTGTTCGCCAGGGCGATCCTATAAGCCCTTATTTGTTTGTTCTCTGTATGGAGCGACTCACTCAAGATATCACCAATGAAGTTAGGACTGGTTCCTGGAAGCCGATCCAACTCACCTGAGGAGGAACGCCGGTGTCGCATGTCTTCTTTGCGGATGACATTCTACTCTTTGCAGAAGCAACTGTCAGCCAGGCTCGTTGTATTAACAAGGTCTTAGAAGCTTTCTCTGCTGTATCTGGACAGATCGTCTCAAGTGCAAAGTCCAAATGCTATTTCTCTAGCAATGTTACAAACACTGAACGCAAGCAAGTGAGTGACAAGTTGGGATTCCCTTGGACTTCTGACCTTGGGAAATACCTTGGGATACATGTTCTTCATAATAGGGTTAATAAGAAAACACATAGACACATTACAACCCTTGTCAAGAGCCGTCTCAATGGGTGGGTGATGCGACACCTTTCTATGGCTGGCCGCATCACTTTAGCCAAGAGCACTCTACAGGCTTTGCCTACTTACACCATGCCGACTATGAAGATTTCACCAGCTCTATGTGATGACATTAATAAACATATCTGCACCTTCATCTGGTCTGGTTCAGGTGACAGGAAAGCCTCCTTGGTTGCGTGGAGAAAGATCAAAGCGCGCAAAGATAAGGGAGGACTTGGTATCAAGGATGCCAGAGACCAAAACATGTCTCTAATGATGAAGAACGTATGGTCCTTTCTCAATGACCATGATAAACCCTGGGTTACAATTCTCAAAGAGAAGTACATGTCCAATGGCAGAATTCTGAAGAAGCCTGGCTCACCTACCTGGCACTTCATAAAAAGCAAGCTAGTTGATATCCGTCCACTTTGTGGGAAGATTATAAATAATGGCCTATCTACCAATGTGTGGCACGATAAATCGCTAAACAATCGTTCGATCACTGATATTATTACCAATTGGAACATTCCTCCCTCTTTGGAGACTCTCCAGGCATGTTCGATGGCCCTTGACAATGGTGAATGGGATTGGAGTTTCATCTAGGCCTTCGGACCTAGGCAGACGTGGGATATGATCGCAACCATCCCGCCTCCTTGCCCCTATGGTGGCGCAGACCAATGGTCTTGGCCTCTGGGGATTTCCGGCGAGCTGAGTAGTCGGTCAGCCTACCAGTTTCTACGTTCCACTGCTGATTGTCATTCACCTGGCAACTGGAATCTGATTTGGAAAACAAGGATTCCGGAACGACTTTGTGTCTTCCTCTGGTTGTTGCAACATAAAGCTCTGCTTACTAACACGGAAAGGACTCGCCGCCATATGGACGTAGATCCCCTCTGTCCGGTGTGCAATAATGCGGATGAGACTCTTCTTCATGCCCTACGCGACTGCCTACAATGCAAGGAGACCTGGAAGAAGCTTGTTGTGGATAATTCACATTTTGACCTATCTGAAAATGATTGGATAGCTTTCTGTATCTCTTCGTCATCACGCGAAACTCCAGATGCGCCTGTCTTTGCAGTTACTTACTGGTACAACTGGACCTTGAGGAACAAATTCATCCATGAACATGTTGTTGTCCCGCTTGCCAGTAGGGTTAAGTTCATCCAAGAATGCTCCCTTTCGATTCGGAAAGCGGGGACTATCCAGAACCAACCAAGATTACCAAGAGAGATCACTGCCATCCCGCCACATAGTTACATGGCAATGGTCGATGCATCATACCAGGCCCACTCTGGTCTCTCTGGGCTTGGCGTCTTCATAAGTGACCCTGGGGGACAGCACACTCTCTTTGCAGGTCTTCCCTCGGTAAGCTGCTCTAGCTTAGAAGCTGAGGTCCATGCACTGGCCGTAGCTTGTCTGACAGGAAGTAGCAAAGGAGAAGGCAGATTTATACCCCTGATCCGGAGGTACCGGGATCTTAGAAGACAAGATTGGGGCAAGCTTGTTTTCATCCCTAGAAATCATAATGCAATTGCGGATAGCATAGCAAAAAATGTTCTAAGAACTAGGCGATCCCTTTCCTCATCACTGCAGCCTGCTTGGCTCAGTTGTAATATTCAAACAACAGTTGCATTTATTTCCTCCTTTACTAGGGCACATGATCAATAAAAAAAAGGCCTTGGTTCAAAAAAAAAATTGTTATCATGTAGTTGCCCAGACCATAGATCCATTCAGTGTCAGGATTTGTTAAATGGTGAAATGGGTTTAACTCAATATACATGTTTTTGAATATGTAATCATTCTACTGGGGTTCTCAGTGGACTCCCCAACTAAACAGGGATGCTCAGTGGACTCCCCAAATAAAGAGGAATGCATAGTGGACTCCCCAACTAAACCAAGATCACTTAGTGGTCTTCCTGATGAACAATAATTTGGGAAAGCTTTGTGGTCTTCTCCTGAAGAGAGTACATGCTATGATTGTAACTCTATAGAGAAGTTGCCTCTATACCCCAGAAAAGCTAATTGCAGTTGACACAAGATGTCCTGCCAGTTATCTCATACTGATCGAGACAGGTGAGGTCTTGACAGTCGACTCTGCCATTGACCTTGAATGGTACTGATGCTTAATGTAATTGTGGTCGGTTGGAGTATGAACGGTATACTTCATCTCCTCTGGGCATAAGTGTTACAACCCCAAATTTTGGGTTCATTTGTTGAGAAATTTAATTTCTCATAATAAAGATAAATGAACAAATAATGGATGAATGCATGATTTTTTTGTTTAAAATAGCCTTGTTGATTTATTTGCGGGCTTTATTGGCTATTGGGCCCAATAACAAGGATATTTAATTAATTAATGAATAACTGAGAATTTGAGGAAACCTCTAGAAGGCAAATCCAAAGAGGATTTCGTGCCTCTTAGATTCCTTGGGTTCCAAGGAGTCCAAAGTTACAAAGAAAAGGCAACAAGAAAATAAAATATCAATTAAGTATTTCCTTATTAAGTAAAGAAAATTGAAAACATTGATGAAATATGGAAAATGTGTGAAAAGAGGAATAAATGGGTAATCCTTAGTGGAATTTCATTTCCCAAGGATTCCTAACAATAAAAGGAACACTAATGAGGAAAATAAGAGAGAAATAAAGAGAAATCTACAAAAGGAATAATTAAATGGGAAATAAACAAGATAATGTGAAGTAATGCATAAAGATGCATCTAGAAGGATAATAAGTATCCAATAAAAAAAGAATTTCGAAATAATGGAATGTCTTGGGATCCAAGGAGACCCAATAAAGAGGAAGGAAAGAGAAAATACTAAATTTTGCAAAATATGAAGATAATACGACATATTATTAAGGAATTTTTGTGTTGTTTTCAAAAGATGGTATTTTCCATTAGAAGGAAACATGGTTTCGTGGTAAATAATCAAAAGGCAAGTATAAGGAAGGTAAAGGTGGTAATTTTCGAAATATTAAAGATATATCCAAGGGATGAGGGAGAAAGAGAGAATTTGCTTCTTAAAGTTAGGGAAGTTGTTTCCTATTGGGAAAGGAACTTGGCTCCCCTTATGTGAACGTCTTGAGGCTTGGGTGCTCTCCCCTATATAAGGGGTAGAGCCAGGAACAACTCCAGGAAAAGTTTCACGCAACCCTCTCTTCTTCTCCTCCTCCTCCTTCTTCTTCTTTACATAGAAACCCTAACCATGTGATGTATCCCATCTATGGAGTTAGGGGGAACCAAAAGACAACCTTGTTGGATGCGTTTTGCTCCCACGACCTCAAGGGGAGGTTTTCCAGCAGCTTCAGGCCTAGGATCACGCGTGGCCACAGCAGCAAGGCTGCAGGGCCGCCAATGGTGCAGGCCCGACCAGCACCAACCCGGCTGCTTTGGCCGCAGGTTATGGACAACCCCAGGTGCGTGGGGGGGGGGGGCGCGGAGGCAATGACCACCTCCGTGGTGGTCGTCGAGGCCAGTAGAGGGAGGGAGGAGCCGCGCAAGGGCAGCTAGGGTGGCTGCTGGGCGTAATCAGGAGGTAGAAGACGACCCCCTGCGCGTTGGACGGTTGTACCCCTCTGGGGTATGAAGAGCTGGCCACTTAGGCAGGGGTAAAAGCGTCATTCAACTCTATTTCCTTATCGGACAACTCTACATGGAGGAAGTGACGTGGCAGATCCTCATTGGCCCAAAATAGGTAATTTTGCTAAAATCATATCTCCCTAACCGTAGCTCGAATAGATGCGCAATATACATGAAAGTTGCTCAGAAAAATGAGGGGAATCCATTAAAAATATAATTAAAGTATGATTCCTATTGCAATTCGAAATGTAATGGAAGACATCAACTTTAATTTATTAATGTTTAAAGAACCCTATTTTGGTATGATTAAAGTTATTAGTAGGGTTTAATAGATGATTAAAGTTGATATTAGCCTGTTAGTAATTAAAAGGAACATTAGGAAGAAAAAGGATGGACTTTGCGTATAATTAGTTAATTTGGAGTTTCATATGCATGAATAAACTTTAATGGGCCTTGAAACCCTAATGTTGACTAATTAGACTATTAATGGCTTTAATTGACTAATTTCATGATTAAAGTTAGAATATGCTGAATCTAAGTATTTTGAGCATTAAGTTCCTAATTTGTGGATAAATGCCCTAAAAGTAGTAATTAGGGTTTTCTGATGAATAAAAGATGGAATTAATGGAAAATCGAGTTCATATGTGAATTGGATCATAATGAACTATGAATTGATGATAAGTGTGTATAATGATCATGTTGTGGATTAAAAGGATAAAAATAGTAGCTTTAATAGAAAAGGCTTAATAAGCTTAATTAATGGTTAATTATGCCTTTAATCCGGAATTGAGAATTTGATGTGGAAATAACTAGGGTTTGTAATCGATTGCGTTAAATTAAGGTTTAAAATAATGAAACCCTAATTTCCAAGAGAACCCTATAAGTGGAATAGCAATCCTAAAGAATATGAGGATATTGGATAAATATTAATAAAAGGAAATTGGTATATTTATTTCAGGATGTTGTGCATGATTGGTTGCTTGATTGGGATTTCTATGTTCTGGTTAATTCTGTCTCAAATCTACAATCAAAGGTATGTGGTTACTCTTATGACTACACGAATTAGTTTTCCGGGATTTTGTCGATGTTTCCATCGTGACTTGAATTAAACTGTTGGATGTATTTAATTCATGCCAGGTATAACGTGCATATGACTATCACATAAGATATGTGCCTACTAGCTCAGATCCTAGTCCCCTTTGTAGCTTAATGGGTTGACCTAGTAAATGGCTACCAATGGGGTAGGCCCATCAGGTCACTAAATGACTTAGCAAATGGCTACCAATGGGGTAGGTCCATCAAGTCACTTTGAGTTAGAGATTGGGCTACCTATGAGTAGTGCCATGCGACTCAACCCTAGATATTGATCTACCTGTTAAGTAGGATCATGCGGGGTCTAATAAGGATCTACCTAGAGAGAGGTAGTATCTCAGTCCGCTGCAGGGACAGCTCAGAGATAGGGGATAGGAAAGGATTGAGTAGTATGGTTTAAATCGTAAACTTGATTGTTAAATGATAATTGGTTGATTACTTTGTTATTGTAGTTGCATGATTATTGTTTCCCCCACATACCAGCTTAGTGCTGACCGACGTTTTGTTTGTCGGCGTTTTAGGTACAAATCAAAAAAGGAACAAACAGTAAAGTGGCATATGTGGAATTAAATGAGAAGTAACGTACACAGGAGGATTCATTAGATTAGAATCTTCATGGATAGAAGTTTAGAAATCCCAGTTTTCATAAGGTAAGAAAAGTTTTATTTTATACCAGTTTTCAGTTTAGTTGGTAAAGTTTATTAATTGTTATTGATTATTTATCGAACCTTTGATCCTGTTAATTGGATAATGGCTCTGACCTTCTGGTCTCCCTTAATTGGGGGTTACCGGGAGGCGGGGTTGTTACAATTGGTATCAGAGCATAGGTTCCTCAATTAATCTTTAATAATTATTAAATTTTACAAATTCCGTAGAACCCAAGGGAGTTATTAGAGGATCATGACGGGGGGCTGGCAAGATTTTCCTCCGCACCGCTAGTCGGAATACGAGGACTCCCGGATCCGTGTGACTGCCTGGCCAAAGTCTTAGGGTATGAATCGAAATAAGATACCTTTAGGACTTTCTCATCTTATTCATCCCTTCTCATCACAAAATTCTGATAAGGACCTAAAGGATTAGGGTTTTCTTTCTCCTCCTCACCCTCTTGAGGTATGGTTAAGGTTAATAAGGTTTAAGGAATCCTCCATCAAATTAATGAAAGGCATGTAAATAAGATGTCATGGACATAAGCTTAATAGGTTAAGTGCAAATTAAAGAATAGATACATGCTTAAGTCGTATGACATAAGTTGTCATGTCCTCAGAATAGACGTGAGAGTAGACTTTCTTGTCAGGAGGATAAGTCAGTTTTGGAGATAGAGATCTCCATTTCTAGTAGAAACCTGGCACATCCTCAGAGGATGATGCTAACCCTAACCCTAAGTGAAGGATAGAGAAAGATGAGTTAGACCAGGTGTTTGAAGGGACATGCCTTTGGGATGCCATATGATCCATGGGTGACTCAACCCCTTTGGCAACCCAACCCTGGGAAGGGTCATGCATGTTAGAGTGAAGGATAGCTCCTTCATCGATGAGGTTAGAGAAGAACCTGTAGTTACCCTATGGGCTTAGGCAAGTAAGGTATAGCTTGGTGAAACCCTGGTTAAGAGATCATGATGGGTGGCTTATGAGATAAGCATAAGTTATAATGAATAACCATGAGTGAGTTGAGCGTAAACATAGGCTTCACCAGGTAAGGATATTCTTATGAGCTTGATCCTTCAGGAAGAAAGGACCTTTTATAGAGAGGTTGGTTGTAGGATTAGCTCTAGAGAGAAAGGAGACCTCAAGCAAGAAGGTTGTAAGCTCAAAACCCCGAGACATAAGGAACAAAGGGTAGTTAAGGATGATGCGACCTACGTGGAGGATAGTAGTTTTCTTATGCTTGATTCCTAGAAGCTGATGATATCTTGGTTACCTTTAGAGAAACCAAACCCTAGAGAGAGGACGATGCTTCTAGTACCCATGGTATAGGTGGTTACCTGCTCGAAAGAGTGCTTTAGGCCCTGAGGAGGTTTGAGTAACCTGTTGTGAGGCTTATACCTAGTTGGTTGTCCTGGAAGAAGACTCGACCCTGATGTGTTGTTTGAATAAGAGAATGATAGGGAGTACGTGACATACCTTGGACAAGCTTGATTTGTGGTTAAGAGGTTGAGCATGCAGTTGGTTACCCAAAGGAGAACCTAGGGTTCCTAAGCCTAAGAGGGGAAGCAGTGTATCCAATGCTCATAATGAGATTTGAGTCTCTATATAGTTTCGAGCATGGTAATTCTCAGGTGTAGAGGTAAAGGAAACCCCTTAGGATAAGGGTATGTTTGATGAACCCTTCACGACTAAGTTGATCTAATATGGAGGAAAGAGAACAAGTAGGACCTAGCATGTTTTAATAGGTGGTCTTCTTGTGCCTTAGTAGCTTGCTAGGGCTAAGCATGCTCAGGTGGATGCATACCCTAAACATAAGGATGTTTGTGACCTTGATTGTCACGAGTGGTAGTTTCCTCCCATCCTGGAAAAGGGACCCCTTTGGTAGGGTGTATACCAGTTTTGTTGGTTTTGAGGTGACCTAAGGAAGTTTCATGGGATCTTGAGAAGCTAAGTGAAAAGTACGTGGTATGAGAATGAACCTGTAGACCCATAGATAGCCATCTCTAAGTGCATGTGGATGAGTTACCATGGAGGTAACCGGTATGGGGCCTGACCAAGGTAGGCAGGTTGCCATGACCCCTATGAAGGAATGAAAGTCAGTCATGAATGCAATGAGAGATGATGAAAGATTGGGTAAGGTTCTAAGTTGAACATGCACTATGATATAATCCTAAGTCTATCCTAAGGTCAAGTAGGGATAAGACCGATGGAAGTAGGAGTTTCCTAATTCCCTAGTTGCACATGACCATAGGGTCGGGAGGTAACAACTATCATTGTCTGAGGGCCATGGGTTGGGAGATTGATCACCTTCATGAACTCATGTGACCCAAAGGGAAAATGAGTAGGGCACTCTCTGGTGCATGTGGGAAGAGGGATGACCCCAAAAGTGCCGGTACCCTATAGACCTAGAGGATATGACCAAGGATTGTGTGTAAACCCAAGTAGGTTCGAGGCCAGTTTTTCATGGAAGTAACTTTGATATAATGATGTTTGTGATATAGAGACATGAGTTGCACGTTTCAACGGAGATTTGAAGGTGTACTGGCGAGGTGGGCTGTACCATCCCTACTCTTGGAATAGGAAGAACTTTGTATTTGGACAGCCGCCAAATGCTTATTTCTTCTTGTTATGAGAGTGAGAGATAGAACAGTATGCATGCCATACACCAAGGACAAGGATGTTGTGAGTGGGAACGTTGCTATAAGGAATAAGGATAGAGATGTGAAAGGAAGGATACATGGATGGTTTGCAAACACTAAGAGAGGTAGTGTAGCCAGCTTATGAGGATGTTTTATCCAGAACTATGTGGAATTTGCAGATTAACCAAGGTCGAGTTTGATCACAGTGAGTATGAGCTTAGAGTTTCTTGATGAAGACAAACTTAGAGTTTGAGCTGAGATGATAAGTAGAATACATGGAAGAGTATGTCTTCAACGTTACCTAATACTGAAGGATGTGAAGTGGTAATGGATGCTCTGGTGGAGATAGAGCTGCCTAGTTTGGCTAGAAGGGAGTTGTTAGGCTAACCCTATGTTTGGAAAGAAGATGTGTTTTGGCTAACACTCAGATGTAATGAGATAGGTTGAACAAGTTAATGATTGTTTGGTTAGCCAGTCTAGTCCTTGACATAGTGAAAGGATGGTTTAGAGCCTCAGATGCACTTCTCTGGAAAGGAATGTGATAAAACCCTGATTAGAATGGTTTAGGGTTTCTGAGGTAACAAGCTTGAGGGATCATGACACACTGGAGATCATGATTTTAAGATCACCATATACCATGGTATTACTGAGATGGTAGCACTTTGGATACTTAAGATGAAGATGTATGTGGCTTGTGGCCATGTATGATAAAGGTAAAGGACAAATACCAGTAACCTAGTGTACCAATATAGAGGATAAAAGAGTCCCTGAAAAGGAATGAGAGTTCATCACTATGGATGATGTGGAAACTCTCCCCTTAACCAAGGAAGATCAATGAGGGTTATGGTAGAACACCTTACCTAGATGATAGGAAAAGAAGAGTACTGTCAAGTGACAGATCGGGTTGAACTACTTATAATAGAGAAAGAAATGGTTCAACAACACCATGATGTGAGTTCAAAGAGTTCTTGAACATGATTAGAAGGTTTACTTCCATGCGGAAGAAGTAGGTACATGAAGAACTCATTTTAGTACCATTTATCACCCCTAATTAATGAGTAGTATGATCCAGACTAGAGGGTCTGATGAGAGCAAATGTGCTTGTTTAGGGTGATACAAAGAGACAGTTCTTAAGATGTGATGTTAACCACCATAGCCTTTATCGGGATGTAAGAAGGAGGTTGTGTCGGTCACCGTTTCATTAAGATGATGTTGGTGAAGGAGGCCTCGTGAAGGTCATAAAAGAACCACAGTGTGTGAAGATGAAGTCGCTTGATCGTGCAGTGGCTGAGAGAGAGAGCCCAAGAGTGACATGAGTCACAAGCTGATGCAAAGCAGACTGACGTGCAGTTCACTGTGGGAGAATATGTGATGTGAAAATCCGACCCCTCTAAGCTACAGCTGATAAAGCTGAGTCCCCGATATATGGGTCCATTTGAGATGGATTGGTGGAGATGGTTGTGTTTAGCTTTTCCCCACAGGATAACATGATGTGTAATGTGTTCCATGAGTCCGATCTAGAGCACTATGTGAGGTACCCAAGCCATGTGTTGAGCCCTGAACCTATTCAGCTTTTGAGAGGCTGAAATATCCTGAGTCACCTATGAGGGTACGATATACCAAGGTAAGAAAGAACTCAGATGGAAGAATATGAGATAATGAAGGTTCTTGGAAAACACCATGGAAAGGGTGAAGCCACATGGGAGCCATGATGGACATATGAGAGGCTTATCCTGTTTGTTTGTTTGCTTGATGGAATTTTGAGGGAAAAATTCTCATAAGAGGGGAAGGGTGTTACAACCCCAAATTTTGGGTTCATTTGTTGAGATATTTAATTTCTCATAATAAAGATAAATGAACAAATAATGGATGAATGCATGATTTTTTGTTTAAAATAGCCTTGTTGATTTATTTGCGGGCTTTGTTGGCTATTGGGCCCAATAACAAGGATATTTAATTAATTAATGAATAACTGAGAATTTGAAGAAACCTCTAGAAGGCAAATCCAAAGAGGATTTCGTGCCTC
This sequence comes from Alisma plantago-aquatica, assembly GCA_963693085.1. Taxonomy (NCBI): domain Eukaryota; kingdom Viridiplantae; phylum Streptophyta; class Magnoliopsida; order Alismatales; family Alismataceae; genus Alisma; species Alisma plantago-aquatica. Next base: position 1,077,167,045 of record OY856413.1, on the reverse strand, counting down.
TTAGATTCCTTGGGTTCCAAGGAGTCCAAAGTTACAAAGAAAAGGCAATAAGAAAATAAAATATCAATTAAGTATTTCCTTATTAAGTAAAGCAAATTGAAAACATTGATGAAATATGGAAAATGTGTGAAAAGAGGAATAAATGGGTAATCCTTAGTGGAATTTCGTTTCCCAAGGATTCCTAACAATAAAAGGAACACTAATGAGGAAAATAAGAGAGAAATAAAGAGAAATCTACAAAAGGAATAATTAAATGGAAAATAAACAAGATAATGTGAAGTAATGCATAAAGATGCATCTAGAAGGATAATAAGTATCCAATAAAAAAAAGAATTTCGAAATAATGGAATGTCTTGGGATCCAAGGAGACCCAATAAAGAGGAAGGAAAGAGAAAATACTAAATTTTGCAAAATATAAAGATAATACGACATATTATTAAGGAATTTTTGTGTTGTTTTCAAAAGATGGTATTTTCCATTAGAAGGAAACATGGTTTCGTGGTAAATAATCAAAATGCAAGTATAACGAAGGTAAAGGTGGTAATTTTCGAAATATTAAAGATATATCCAAGGGATGAGGGAGAAAGAGAGAATTTGCTTCTTAAAGTTAGGGAAGTTGTTTCCTATTGGGAAAGGAACTTGGTTCCCCTTATGTGAACGTCTTGAGGCTTGGGTGCTCTCCCCTATATAAGGGGTAGAGCCAGGAACAACTCCAGGAAAAGTTTCACGCAACCCTCTCTTCTTCTCCTCCTCCTCCTTCTACTTCTTTACATAGAAACCCTAACCATGTGATGTATCCCATCTATGGAGTTAGGGGGAACCAGAAGACAACCTTGTTGGATGTGTTTTGCTCCCACGACCTCAAGGGGAGGTTTTCCAGCAGCTTCGGGCCCAGGATCACGCATGGCCACAGCAGCAAGGCTGCAGGGCCGCCGAAGGTGCAGGCCCGACCAACACCAACCCGGCTGCTTTGGCCGCAGGTTATGGACAACCCCAGGTGCGTGGGGGGGGCGCGGAGGCAACGACCACCTCCCTGGTGGTCGTCGAGGCCAGTAGAGGGAGGGAGGAGCCGCGCAAGGGCAGCTAGGGCGGCTGTTGGGCGCGATCAGGAGGTAGAAGACGACCCCCTGTGCGTTGGACGGTTGTACCCCTCTCGGGTATGAAGAGCCGGCCACTTAGGTAGGGGTAAAAGCGTCATTCAACTCTATTTCCTAATCGGACAACTCTACATGGAGGAAGTGACGTGGCAGATGCTCATTGGCCCAAAATAGGTAATTTTGCTAAAATCATATCTCCCTAACCGTAGCTCGAATAGATGCGCAATATACATGAAAGTTGCTCAGAAAAATGAGGGGAATCCATTAAAAATATAATTAAAGTCTGATTCCTATTGCAATTCGAAATGTAATGGAAGACATCAACTTTAATTTATTAATGTTTAAAGAACCCTATTTTGGTATGATTAAAGTTATTAGTAGGGTTTAATAGATGATTAAAGTTGATATTAGCCTGTTAGTAATTAAAAAGAACATTAGGAAGAAAAAGGATGGACTTTGTGTATAATTAGTTAATTTGGAGTTTCATATGCATGAATAAACTTTAATGGGCCTTGAAACCCTAATGTTGACTAATTAGACTATTAATGGCTTTAATTGACTAATTTCATGATTAAAGTTAGAATATGCTGAATCTAAGTATTTTGAGCATTAAGTTCCTAATTTGTGGATAAATGCCCTAAAAGTAGTAATTAGGGTTTTCTGATGAATAAAAGATGGAATTAATGGAAAATCGAGTTCATATGTGAATTGGATCATAATGAACTATGAATTGATGATAAGTGCGTACAATGATCATGTTGTGGATTAAAAGGATAAAAATACTAGCGTTGATAGAAAAGGCTTAATAAGCTTAATTAATGGTTAATTATGCCTTTAATCCGTAATTGAGAATTTGATGTGGAAATAACTAGGGTTTGTAATCGATTGCGTTAAATTAAGGTTTAAAATAATGAAACCCTAATTTCCAAGAAAACCCTAAAAGTGGAATAGCAATCCTAAGGAATATGAGGATATTGGATAAATATTAATAAAAGGAAATTGGTATATTTATTTCAGGATGTTGTGCATGATTGGTTGCTTGATTGGGATTTCTATGTTCTGGTTAATTCTGTCTCGAATCTGCAATTAAAGGTATGTGGTTACGCTTATGACTACCCGAATTAGTTTTCTGGGATTTTGTCGATGTTTCCATCGTGACTTGAATTAAACTGTTGGATGTATTTAATTCATGCCAGGTATAACGTGAATATGACTATCACATAAGATATGTGCCTACTAGCTCAGATCCTAGTCCCCTCTGTAGCTTAATGGGTTGACCTAGTAAATGGCTACCAATGGTGTAGGCCCATCAGGTCACTAAATGACTTAGCAAATGGCTACCAATGGGGTAGGTCCATCACGTCACTTTGAGTTAGAGATAGGGCTACCTATGAGTAGTGCCATGCGACTCAACCCTAGATATTGATCTACCTGTTAAGTAGGATCATGCCGGGTCTAATACAGATCTACCTAGAGAGAGGTAGTATCTAAGTCCACTGCAGGGACAGCTCAGAGATAGGGGATAGGAAAGGATTGAGTAGTATGGTTTAAATCGTAAACTTGATTGTTAAATGATAATTGTTTGATTACTTTGTTATTGTAGTTGCATGATTATTTTTTCCCCCACATACCAGCTTAGTGCTGACCAACGTTTTGTTTGTCGGCGTTTTAGGTACAAACAGTAAAGTGGCATATGTGGAATTAAATGAGAAGTAACGTACACAGGAGGATTAGTTAGATTAGAATCTTCATGGATAGAAGTTTAGAAATCCCAGTTTTCATAAGGTAAGAAAAGTTTTATTTTATACCAGTTTTCAGTTTAGTTGGTAGAGTTTATTAATTGTTATATTTGTCGAACCTTTGATCCTGTTAATTGGATAATGGCTTTGAACTTCTGGTCTCCCTTAATTGGGGGTTACCGGGAGGTGGGGTTGTTACAATAAGTGTGAATGTGAATATGTAATCAGCGATGTAGCATATTTGTTTAATGATTGAGTAAGGGAAACATTAGTTGATGCTTTATTTACCTTTATAGATCTTAGTTGACAGATGTTATACATGTTCTACATATTCCTTATAAAGCAAATAGATGATTTATTGATCTATCAATAGATAGTTGCATTACCTTAAGAGAAGAGATTACTTAGTTCTACTTATAAAAACGATTAATATTACTTATTAATTTAAAAGAATCCTCTGCTCAGTTTTATATTGTTTATTTGTGATATAATATTGTTGGCAGAGAGTTATATCTCTTGCTGCCCCGTGGGATCCACAATTTTTTTAGGTCGACTCGGATGAGGAAGTAGAAACTGGACTATAAAAGAAGGGCCACATCAGGGACAATAGTAGTATCTCAGGTCGAGTATACTATCTGTCATGTCTTGTAAATAAGAAGTCCTATGTGTCATCTATGTACTCTTAGATCCTTGGGAGATAGTTATTAGTGGTTTTTACGAATGACTTCATACTTTAGTTTAATTACCTTGAGGTTTTATGTTGCTATTGTATATATCTGAGTAAAGCAACTGGTACTTGTTATCCTCAAGCTGAGACAGTACAATGTATGTACAATATGAACCATGATGAATATAAAGTTTTGGTTCTTTTAGTAAGAGTTTTCTAGAATATGATCTATGTCCAAAATGGTTTTAATTCTTAGTGATTTTTGTTAATTCTGCTGCTTATGGTTATTCTGTGATTATTACTGGGGATGGCTTGATTTGTTATCGGGTCATGACAAAAACATTATACTTGTTATACAAGTATTGGCATGTCTCACAAGGCTTATGCAATAAGAGAAATACAACCTTCCCATTATTAGGGTTAGGGTTTCCCTTTATAGCCGAATAGGGTTTCAAGTTCATATTATCAATCCAAACCCTAATTCATTGCTGCACACATCTAGGAGCATACATTGATATCATAAGTATTCAATCATATTTATTTATTTTCATCATTTATCATTAAATGATTATTAACACAAAGTATGAGTTTCTCCCTCATCCTCAGTAGGATATTGATTACATCATACTTTATTAACTTGGCTTAACCCTTTCTCAAGGTATGTTAGCCTACACTTATCAAAGTGAATTAAACTCCTTACATCTTAATGTAATAGTTGACATGACATACTTAATGTGTTACTCATCCAAGTATATTGGATTTGAGGTGCATCAAGGTATATCAACCTTGAAGTGATGGATGTGATATTTATCATGCCTTGGTGTAGTAATTCCCTCATCACTTTTGACTTACTTAAGTTCATCAACTTATCATGTATTAGGGTATTTCCCATCCTAATACTTTATGCACTAACAAATCACATTTTTCCTGTCGTGTATTGGCCATAAGTCACATACTTGAATTACGCAATTATCATCAAGTGTTATGGACTCATCTCGAGTTAAGACATTGTGGATATAGGGTTGACCATTAACAACCACTTTAGGTGCTTCACTTATCAAGGTATTAGCCAAACCATTACTTGGTGTTACACTCATCACTCCTAAGAGTGTTTTTCCCTCACATTTACAAGGTGTATGGGGTTGAATCATATATCTCAAGTTGAACATATGTATTGGGTTAGGTGTATATCTTGCTAGGCATCATCATATCCCTCATCACTTACCCATTAAGGTATCAACCTTACCAATCATATGGTGTATCACCTTCACCATATATCGGTGTAACATCCTTACCTCACTTGAAAATATTGGCCACACCATAATTTAGTGTATTGTCCATCACATGTTCTAGGGTATTAACCACCTTACCACTTTTGTCATCTAGTGTATTGGGTTACCCACCATATCATTTTAGAGATGTGTGCTCAACACCATATCATCCAAGAGGTGTATGCTTAACCCAATATAGGTTTAGAAGTGCATGCTTGCTACCCATATCACCTTAGAGGTGTATGTGTGCCTACCATATCAGGCAAAGAGGTGTGTGTATGCTTAATACCATATCGGGCAAAGAGGTGTGTGTATGATTCACACCATATCGGGCAAAGAGGTGTGTGTATGCTTCACACCATATCTGGCAAAGAGGTGTGTGTATGCTTCACACCATATTGAGAAAACAGGTGTGTATGCTTCACACCATATCAGGCAAAGAGGTGTATGGTTGACACCATATCAGGCAAAGAGTTGTGTGTGTGTTTCACACCATATCGGGCAAAGAGGTGTATGATTGACACCATATCGGGCAAAGAGGTGTGTGTGTGTGTGCTTCACACCATATCGGGCAAAGAGGTGTATGGTTGACACCATATCGTGCATAGGGTGTATACTTCGTCACCATATCATGCAAGGAAGTATAAACTCATATGCATATCGTTTTAGTGGTGTATGTGCACCTCCATATCGGGTTAGAGGTACTTGCTTGAGTGCTTGAAACCGATATCACTTTGTAAGGTGATACCCTCATATTCAAGCTCTAGACCTCCGTTCTATTTGTTCTAGTACATGGATAACAGGTCTACGAAACTATTAGAACTCATAGATATATCAAGTACTCAAGAAAATCTCAGAAGTGAAAGTAGATCATCAAATATTGCAAGAAAGATGGTGAGTAATAACATGTTTGGGTTCAAGTTATATAACCCGCCTCAAGAACAACTTCAAATCTCCAAGATCTAAAGCTTCATGTTCCTATGGTTGAGGATGACTTATCAAAAGTCTATGTCTCATTCACAACTCCTCCATATACAAGGAATCACCATAGTTAAGAACTCGGTGAGGAAGAGAAGAAAGGAGTAATGATAACCTAAGAATCATGCTTCAACCAAGGTTGAAGATGACCATGGCCTTACCTTAAGCTTGGTGCTCGAGCTCCCCTTTTTCTTGAGCTACTATGCATGATATCTAAGAGGGTATGGAAGATATATTACAGAAAGAGAGTGATAGGGGTCGAAAAGATTCACTCGTAGGTGAAAGGGAGGGTATATATCCTTGAGGTTCATGGATAGAGTGTAAGAGGTGTCATCTTCTTACTACTACTAGGTGCCACATGGCCATGCATGGATTGACACATGTACTTGCATTCATTCCATATTTATCTTTCCATGAAAAATAAAAACTTGAGGAAAATTCAAGGGAAAAGGTTCGGCCCCTTTGGTTATTTTCCAGGGCAAGCCACTTCCACTCACATTATTATTATATTCACAATTCAATACAACCTTTCCAAAGGAAAGTTGCAAGCCGGCATCTATTTCTTAATTGAGGTGATTAGTGAGTTTTTGCAAAGGCAAAGAACTAACAAAACGATATGGGAGCCTCCTCTTTGGCTCCTTGGCCGATAGGGACTCCCATTTAGCACTACAACATGATACACTCAATACGAGCTCAAATCAGGGTTTCCATTACACAACCCTTCTTTGTCTTTTCATCACCAAGTATACTACCACTAAAAAATGATTCAAACATGGTGTATCGTTCTTTCTCTCTCCTCTAAATGATACATAGAGGAAGTAGGAACACTCTAGATGTGATAATTTGCATATCAATCCTACATTTTGGGTAAATTACAATTTGTACCAAAATTGGTGCTCAAGGTACTAGCATTATTCAAACAAGTTCAAACTTGGCATTTAGGCTTTCCACAAGCCACCACATAGATCATTCTCTCTATTATGATTACAAAACACTTAAGGCATGTTCTACATGTGATATTTTGCAATATAACCCCTCATCTTGGGTAAATTGCACTTTGGTCCAAAATAAGAGAACATTTCACAAACATCATTCAAACAGGACCAAACTTGAAACATAAGTTTGTCACATGATAAAAAAATACTTTAGATAATTATATCAAAGTTCTAAGAAACTTATTTAAGCCAAACAAATAGGTTTAGCCCTAAACCCAGGTCAGGGATGTTACACTAGAGTTTAACCTTTTTTACTTACCGAGTAAGGCTAATATAGAAGGGTCAATCTCACAAGATAACTTTTTTAGATTAAGTTCTCAAAACCCAAATTTTCTTTTGAACTTTATTTCTTTTTGAAAGATTTTTGAATATTTGAGCAGGAAAGAACAAATATGTTGTTTGATTGGGCGTTTATTACAATGATGAGAAAATAAAGTTGCAAGGAAGTAAATATTACACTAAGGCAATGGAACGGAAGTATTATGCTAAGAACAATAAAACAAAGAAATGGTTAGCACAATAACAAGGAAAATTATCTAAGAGCATGAAATAAAATGCAAGTAATGAAAGATGGTGATTGAAACCAAATGATTAAAGAAAAGTAGATTAAATCAGATGGGAAAGGTATCGAGGCTTATGAGTTTCACCCCCATAGCCGATGTGAAAATAGGATCGAAGAAAATACATGATAAGAAAGATAGAAGAAGACATGCAAAATATTCATAAATGAATCTAAAAAGACAAAATCCTCATGAACCCATTGGTCCTGGCATTCACGGATCATATTCCATCATCCTAATAGGGATTTTTCCAAGGTCACATCCAAATCCCCATGAGATTTGTTTAACCGTTCTAAATATTAGTTTTCATAGTCGCATCCTTCAAGATCAATATACAATAAAAATGAGAGATCACTTCGTTAAAATTGATAATTTTCCAAACCAAAAATTCTCTTTCTAATGTAATCATATAAAACTTTGATCTAAGTTAACACATGGATAAGGGGATACTCCCCTCACCTCGATAGGAAATCTACTCTCTAGCCATGAAAATTAAGGGGAGCACGAAGGAAGAAAGAAGGGAGGGAATAGACTAGGAAAGAAAGAATCAGAGGACTCTATATATTGACTATGAAATGGCCATCGTTCTTGGTTCCTTGCTCCCAAAGAAGAACACTAATAGAAAATAAAGAATGAATCTTTGAGATCAAACCAACTTTTGTTAAGGAACAATGGAGTCACATGTAAGAATTGAACAACCAATGCTGAAAATAAATTGTGAATATAGAAAATTGGATGTCTTTCTTTGGAGTCCTCCCTACTTTGATAGGAGAAGGAGGGATGGAAACCCTACATACACGACTCTCTAGAAGACTCATGGCCAGAAGCTAAAAACTTTCTGGATCTGATCATTAGAAATAATGACATGTCTTTAATTATCTTGATCGTTCGGTTTCTTTCTGCTACAGATTCCCATAAGAGTATTTTCGAGTGAATTCTTGGGCCAGTTATAAGTTCGAAAATGGTCTAAAAATATATTTTTCCTGTCGATAATTTAATTATATTTCCAATGCATACTTTCTCACTAAATTCCGCCTTAGGATGTGAGAGTTATGAAAATTTTCATACGGGCTATATATTTAAATCAGGCATTGCGCGAGTTATGCAAAATATCTTCCACGGGAAATTAATCATTAAAGTGATTAAGTCATTTTCTTACAAAAGCCAAACAAATATAATTACAAATCCAAATAAAGAGAAAAATCTAAACTAATACAATTAATAAAAAAACTAAGAAAATAAACAACAAAACAATCCTAAAAATATATCTAAAAGATGTAAATAAAAAGAATAAATACACAATTATCAAAATACCCTAGATTTGAATATTTTCTTGTCCTCAAGAAGATAAGATCATAAATAATTGTAACTTATATTAGCATCATATCTATCCTCACCCTCATAACATCACTTTATTTCTTACCTCCAAATTTGACCAAGCAACCCAATCTTCTAGAACAACATAACTTAAAATTCTATATTCCCTATCAAAGCAAATTTTATATCTTGTTTCTAAATTAAGATTTTGTAGAAAAGAAGGCTTCATCTTACTTCTGCCTTAACATTCTCATCATTTTATTTCTTTTTGTGCGTTGTTGCATAAGAACAGGATGGGGGGGAAGATGATCCCTCCTCTATTCAACTTGAGATATATTTATGTATGGACTTGTGGCTACATTGGTCGCCATTTTTTTGTGCTCTTTTTATATCTTTTATTGGTACGTCCCGAAGGGAAAGGAAAATTTGATGTGGGAAGCATGCCACACTAGATTTGGTTTTTTTCTAGAGGTGATTATTTACTTTATTTTGAGTGAGAAGGAGGTAGGATTGTTCCTATACATATAAACTTCACTTTTTTTCTTTTTCTTTGTGAGAGAGTGTTATTGTGTCAAATAGAGTTTTCCTATCAATCACATTATATGAGATTTATGATAATTTAATCCAGAGTTAAATATAGAGAAAATTTGTATTTCAATCTGATTGTATTCCATACAAATTGACAATCTCGAGTGGTGATTTAGGTTTTTTCTACAAAGGGGACAGTGGGAGGGGAAGTGTCCATCTTGATAGGGATGGCTGGGGTAGTTTGGGATTAAATAGCAACTTGTTTGTCCACTAGAGAAATACATGTTTTGGTAACAGTTGAGGGTCTAAAATTAAGGAAATAGTTTTGCATCTGATTGAAATTGACCATGCGTTTGAGGAAATAGACTTCTTCCTCTTGGGTATACTTCATGCTACCCCCATAGGCCTGGAAATTGATGAATTACATTCCCACTCGTACTATGAGAAGTCTTACATCAACGTTGATGAGTTCCCTAGCCGTGACAAGAAATGGCTTGCCAAAAATGAGGGGATAGTGATTGTTTTCTTTTATATCAAACACCACAAAGTCACATGGGATGTAGAAATTTCAAACTTTGAATGGAACATCAATAATGCCAAAAGGCTTGGTAATGGAAGAGTCTGCTAGTAAAATACACATTGGAGTGGGCCTAGAAACCGTGAGACCAAGACTCATGTACATGCTCAAAGGGATGATGGATATGCTAACTCCAAGGTCAGCTAACCCCGAATGACTGTTGGAATCACCGATTAAACAAGTGATCCCAAAAGACCATGGGTCTTTGCATTTCTTTGGCATTTTTCTCTGGATGATGTCGGATGTAGTTATTTCCAGTTGTACTATTTCATATTCTTTAGTCATGCATTTACGGTTCAGAAGGACTTTGAAGAATTTTTTCCATTCATGAAGGTCTTTCATGGCATCAAGAAGTGGGATGTTGATGCATAACTTCCTCATGATTTCCATGAACTTGTAAAACTTAGAGTCCAAGGTCTTCTTCATATACACATGAATCTCATCCTGTAGAGGGGATGATATCACTGGTTGTGGGACAACTACCTCATCGTCTTCCCCTTGGTCAAAATCTATGAGGGAGGAAGTTTCCCTTTATGGTGTGGTAAGAATGGATCTAGTAGTAACAACCTTAAGTTGTTCCACATGCTTATGATTACTTTTTGGTTGGCTGACAAAAATTCTAATGGGAGGTTTTACTTGAGTAGCAAGGCAGGCTAGCTGAGCATCAGTTGCCTTTTGGTGGGCCTATTGTGAAGGGACAATCTATTCCAGAGGAGCTATCTTCACTATCGGAGGTAGTGAGAGTATGTTGTTGTATTTGTGACTATGGTTTGTTTAGATTTTGGTATTGGTGTCCTTGGTAAGGCCCACATTTCTAGAAATTACCCCTAAAATTCCCTTGGTTCCCAAGATTCCACTAGTTGTTATTGTCGGGAATGCCTGTACTGGATGATTATTGGCTTGAGGGTGAGGGGGTCTTTGTTCGGGGGAGTTGAGGAGCATTTTCAGAACCTGATGGGTTTCCATATAGGAATCCAGGATGGTTTCAGGCTTGGTTAGGATTGTAATATGTCTGACCTGGTATGCTATGAATGGAGTTGAAGTCCTCCATTTGATGCAAGTGGGTATTAGAGAGATATTGGCAGTAAATGATGGAATGATCATACCCCTGGAAGATCTCGCAGATAGAGGTCGCTACCTTGACTTGATGGGGTTGATCTCTCCTCTCATAAGTGTTAAAAGATGATTCTAGGAAATCTCGTTTCAAGGTTAGCAACCTAAGAGTTTCATCAATATCTTCAATGTGGGAATTCTCCTCAGCCATGACTACCTTTAGGACTCCACCGGTACCTTGTCTCGCTTGTATTTTAGAAGTGTTTTATGACTCCCCAGGCACTATCTAGGCTTTGGAACATAAAATTTCCTCCATATGAAGAATCAAGGATTTTTTTGGTGTTATTATCAAAACCATAGTAGAATATATCAATGAGTTAATATTGGGTAATGTCGGGTGAGGGCAACATCGGAGAAGATCCCTAAACCTTTCCCAAGCCTCTCCTAGAGTTTCACCTGGGACCATAGGGAAGACACGAATCTTTCCCCTAAATTTATAGGTGAGGGAAGGGGGAAATATTTGTCCAAAAACTTGGTTTGAAGTTCCTCCCAAGTGGTGACATGTTCTTCACCCTCCACAACATTATGCCAACTCATGGCTAGCCCTGAGAGAGAGTATTTGAACAACCTAAGTATAATGGTGTCTTCAGAAATGCCTAGATCTTATGTAAAGAACAAAGGATAGAAAAGAGTTGGAGGTGATCTTGACAACTCTTGTCTTTGTTCCAACAAAATGTATTAGCTTGAATAGTGATAATCCATTGGGTGAAGATCTCGAACTGTGGGGCTGTGATTTTTGGTGGCACAACTGGATGTTGTGCATATCCTATTTTATGGGTAGAAAAAATCTTACAATTATTTTCATTGTTTTGCCTCCCTTTGAGCGGTAACCAGAGCCTTTTGCTCGGCTATGTAAGTAGCTTTCCCAGAGGCTTCTTGAGATACCCGCTTGGACATCATGGCCTCTCTTTGAGAAGAAAGTGCTTGCTCAATCCTACAGGTAACTTCCTCCTCATCCATCCTAAAATGATTTTATCAGTTCAAAATATGGAAAGTTCTTTCTGATTCTGGATCAAAAACTGGCAGCGTGGTATTGGCATTCGACACACCAATCACTAAGATAAATTATCCTAGAGTTTAACCTTTTTTACTTACCGATTAAGGCTAGTAGCTAGTATAGAAGGGTTGATCCCACTAAATAACTTTTAAGATTGAATTTATAACCCAAATTTTCTTTTAAACTTTATTTCTTTTTGAAACGTTTTTGAATATTTGAGCAGAAAAGAATAATCCCTTGTTTAATTGGTGGTTGATACGCTAATGATAAAATAAAGTTTCAAGTAAGTAAATATTACACTAAGGCAATGGAAAGGAAATATTATACTAAAAATAGTGAAATAAGGAAATCATTAGCATAATAACAAGGAGAATTATCTAAGAGCTAGAAATAGATTACAAGTAATGAAAGAAGGAAATAGGAACCAAGTGATTAAACAAAAGTATATTAAATCATATGAAAAAGGTATCAAGGATTATGGGTTTCACCATCATAGACAATGTGAAAATAGGATCGAAGAAATCACACGATAAGCAAGATAAAAGAAGGCATACAAAATATTTATAAATGAATCATAAAAGATGAACTCCTTGTAAAGCCATTGGTTCAGGGGTTCACAGATCTTAGTTCATCATACTAATAGGGACTTTCTCAAGGTCTCATCCAAATCTCTATGCAATTGGTTTAGTCATTCTAAATCTTGGTTTTCACATTCGCATCCACCAAGATTATAATGCGATAAAAATGAGAGATCACTTTGTTAAAATGGACGATTTTCCAAACCAAAAATTATCTATCTAATGTAATCATATGAAACTTTGATCTAAGATAACACATGACTAAAGGGCTACTCTCCTCTCCTCGATAGGAAAACTACTCACTAGACATGGAAAGTAAAGGGAAAACGAAGGAAGAACAAAGGGAGGCCATAGACTAGGAAGGAAAACAATCTGAGGACTCTGGCTAGAGACTATAAAATGGCCTCCATTTTTAGTTCTATGTTCCCAAATAAGAACAATAACAAAAAATAAAGAAGAAATCTTTGAGATAAAACCCACCTTTATTAAGGAACAATGGAGTACACATGCAAGCAATGAAAGACTAATGCTGAAAACAAATTGTGAATACAAAAAATTGGATGTCTTTCTTGGTGGAGTCCCCCCTCCTTTTATAAAAGGAGGGGTGGAAACTTTATATAAAAGACTCTCTATAAGACTCCTGGTCGGCGGATGAAAACATTTTACATCTAGTCATTGGAAATAACAAAATGTATTTAATTATATTGACTGATCGACTTCTTTTTTCTGCATATTCCCACAACTGTAGTTTTGAACGATTTTTTGTGTTAGTCATAAGTTCTAAAATGGTCCGTAAATATATTTTTATTATACATAACTTTAATTCTCTTTCCAATGCATACTTGCTCTTTAAATTCCACCTTGAGTTGCGAGAGTTATGGCAATTTTGGTGTGATGTATTATTTAAATTAGATATTGCGGAAATTGTACAAAATATCTTCCAAGGGAAGATAATCATTGGAGTGATTAGACCATTTTACTACAAAAAACCAATCAAATATAATTAAAAATCCAAATAAAGAGAAAATTCTAAACTAAAATAATTAATTATAATAATAAGAAAACAAACAACAAAACAATCCTAAAAATTTCTAAAAGAAGTAAATAAAAAAGATAAATGAACATTTATTAAAGCACATGCATTAATCTATTAAATGTTTCTTAAAATAAGACTTACTCTTAATTTGTGGTGTTTTCTATTTGCATAATGGAAACTACATTATTGACTATCCCTCATTTTGTAATTTTCAGTTTTCAACCACTTTGTCTACTATGGAAAAATATTGTAAGAGAAAGTTTGCACATGAAACTCAACAAATTCACTTTTAATACAAGCCATGGTGTATGAGAATATAGTTGTTCAAAGGCTCGCCATGTATAAATTAATCATGAGTAGATAATTTTTTATCTGGTTTGAAGCCAAGTTTTTTTGGTTATGGTGTCAATATTCGAGATAGCATTCGTAGGGATTATTTGCAAAATGGTCCTTGTCAAACAAAAGGGAACAAATTTACCTTGGCCAAATTTGGGTTTAAATCTCTTTCATTTAATCCAGCTTGGTTATGAGATTATCTTGGTTGGTTAGAATACAACATACATCAAAATGTTACTTTTGCCTCTATTTTTATATTTTTTTAGCAAATTGGTCATGATCTTGCCTTTGTTTGTAGAGGATATACCAATTGGAAAAATAAGACCACCTGATTTGTTGATTTTTGGCTGGGTTGGAGGTAAACTTGTATGCTTGGATTTGACTAGGGTTTTCCTACTGGTGGGCTAGGGAAGTGAGTCCTTTGTTGCAGAACAGACTGCACTCAAAGACACCTCAGCTAAAGTAGTAAAGTACGAGAAAGCGTGTATAGACAATCAACATGTGTTTTTTCCTTCGATTTTGACACCTTTGGGTTTTAAGAACCAGATGTTGTCAATCTTCTTAACAGAGTTCAAAATGTTATGGATAGTAATCTTATGACCCCTTAGCCAATGAATGTTGTGTTTTGGAGGATTGTTTTGCCATCCATAAAGGATTGACAACGCAACTTTTTTCCCATATACCTTCCACCTCGATATAATCAAAGCATTTATCTATTTCTTCATAAAAAAAGATAAGATGGAAAAAAAATGTGTTGGTAGTAGTATCCACAATAATGCACAAAAAATATGTGAAGTTCTCCTAAAACAATATTATCGTATTGTAGTTTTATTATATAAATAAGAGGTTGATACTAGAAAGCACTACCATATACGATTACATGATTATATTCATGTATCTTCTTTCTTTTAAATCAAAGATTAGCATTTCGTGGCTGCAATGAAGTGATGATTGATTAAATTGTAGAAATATTTTGGAATTGTTATAAATTCTTGGTTCTCATAATAAAACTATTAATAAAGTGATTTTGGGAAATGCTCTTAGGAACATGAAGTTAAATTCCCCATACATTCAAAAATATCTTTTTAAAGTAATTGGTACTATCCAAGAAATCGAAAAAAAATTAGTTCACTATCTTGGTTGATGAAGCACGGGATGCATGCATAAAAGAATAAATGCACATAGTTCTATGATACGTTAATTTGAGAGGCAAAATAATCAAGTGTTTTGTTGAGATTGTGCATGCCACTGATACATCTTCACTTCTCCTCAAGTCACCATTATTCCTTTTTTATGCTATTATACTTAGCTTCTCACAATTGTGAGGCCAGGTATATGATGGAGCAAGAAATATGGGAGGAGAACTTGGCAGACTGAAAACTCTAATATAAGATAAAATACATGGGTGTATTTTGTTCAATATTTTTCTCACCATCTTTAACTAGTCCTTGTTTCTATAGTTCAAGGTCATTGACTTGTTGCTTCATTGATTGAATCAATCCCAAATATTATGAACATAGTGGGTGGCTCACTTTATATTTTTTGAATCAATATCAAATATTATCAAATAAAAGAAGTGGAAAGACTTGATGATGAACTAAGGTGTGAAGAATTTGTGACAAGTGCATGTTTGAGTCAAGAACATGATATTAAAAGAGCTAATGATACACAATAGAGTTGAAATGAACATGATAATTTATTTGATTGTTTCCTTCAATTGTTGATGTCTTGGATGTTATAGCGAAAGATGGAAATGAATCAAAATGAGGAGGGCTTGCAAATATCTTCAACATTCATATTCAAACTTTTCAGTATGTCTTCACTTTACATTTGATGAGATATGTGTTAGGAAATACACATGTATTGTCAAATGTATTGTAGAGAAAAGGATCAAAATATTGTAAATACAATGACATTCGTTAACTGGCCTAAAATACAGTTGCACAGTTTGTGGATAGAAAATGACCAATGGGAGACAAATTAAAGTAGTGATTGAGTTTTGCAATAGATTTGGCATTGAAATTCCAACTATGGATGAAGATTTCTTGACAACGAGAAGATCAAGAAGAAAGCTGGAAAATGTAACCAATCTACATCATTATTATTTTGAGATATTAAAAAGTGTTACCGAATGGATAATATCTAAGCTTGATGACTATTTCAATGAGACTAACACAAAGCTATTAGCCTATTACTATGTGTTGCTTGTCTCGATCCAAGTGATGGATTTATTCTTTTTGACAAGTAAAAATGTTACGGCCTGTCAAGTTCTGCCTTTAGCGAATTTCCACATTTAACCGGAATTGACAAATCAACACAAACACTATAAATCTCAAGAAAGACAGAGATTTTCCTCTATTGTTTAAGCTTCTCAGATTTACCTTACTTCTACCAGTAGCAACTCATCATCATCATCATCTAAGCCTCAATCCCAACTATGTTGGGGTCGGCTACATGGATCCTTCGTTTCCATTCAGCTCTATCATGGGCCATATTCTCATTGAGATGTAGAGATTCAAAATCTCTCTTTATAAGCTCATCCCATGTTAATTTAGGCCTTCCTCTTCTTCTATTTATAGGGTTTGGCTCAATAGCATTGCTTCGTATAGGCGCACTAGTAGGTCTACGTTGCACATGTCTGTACCATCTGATTCAGCCCTCATGCAACTTGTCCTCAATGCTCGCCACCCCTACTTTATTCCTGATATAGTCATTTCTCAAACGATATTTTCTTGTCTTCCCACACATCCATCTCAGCATACGCATTTCAGCCACATTCATCTTGTTGAGACCTTGTTTCTTCACCGCCCAACATTCACTCCCATAGAGCATGGATGGTCGTATAGCTGTTCTATAAAACCTACTTTTTAACCTGAGAGGGATCTTCTGATCGCATAAAACTCCAGTTGCACTCCTCCATTTCAACCATCCTGCAGTGATCCGGTGACAAACATCATTTTGGACATCCCCGTCTATTTGAATAATAGAACCTAAGTAACAAAATTTGTCACATTTTGGTATATCTACTCCATCCAACTTGGCTCCATCATTCACACTGCGAGATTGGCTGAAATTGCAATGCATATACTCAGTTTTTCTCCAGCTAATCATCAATCCATTTGATTCCAATGTCTTTCTCCAACATTCAACTTTATCATTCAATCCATCTTTTGTTTCGTCAATCAAAACAATATCATCAGCAAATAACATACACCAAGGAATATCATCCTGAACATTCTTTGTTAACTCATCCATAACCAGAACGAATAGATATGGGCTGTGTGGATCCTTGGTGTACCCCAACTGTAATAGGAAAAGTTGGTGTCTCTCCTCCAGGAGTCTTGACACTTGCAGTAGAGCTATCATACATGTCTTTGATCAAGTCAATGTATTGGATAGGCACACCCTTTTTCTTCAAAACCATCCATAACACTTATCTGGGTACTCGATCATAAGCCTTCTCTAGATCGATAAACACCATATGAAGATCTCTTTTGCTTTGTCTATACTTCTCCATAAGCCTTCTTATCAGAAAAATAGCATCTGTTGTTGATCTTCCAGGCATGAAACCAAATTGGTTGTTTGATACATGCGTTATAGATCTTAACCTCTGCTCAATAATCCTCTCCCAAAGCTTCATCACGTGACTCATCAGCTTGATACCTCTATATTTTGTACAGCTCTGAACGTCACCTTTGTTCTTGTAGATTGGGACTATAATACTATTTCTCCACTCATCCGACATATTCTTGGTCTTCATGATCTTGTTAAAGAAATTTGTTAACCATGTAACTCCCTCATCCCCCATACTCTTCCATACATCAATGGGAATATTGTCCGGTCCGCATGCCTTTCTCATTTTCATCTTTTTCAAAGCATTCTTGACCTCAAAAGGTGAAACTCATCGTGTGTAAATGATATCTTTTGTATTCATGTCACCCGAGTCACTAACATTATATGCAGTATCTCCATTGAAAAGCTTATGGAAGTAATTTCTCCACTGGTTTTTGATATCATCGTCCTTCACCAATACTCTACCATCTTCATTCTTTATGCATTTTACTTGACTCAAGTCTCTTCCTTTCCTTTCTCTTATACGAGCCATTTTATATATATCTTTTTCCCCTTCTCTAGTATCCAGCTTCTTATACATATCATCAAAGTATCTAGACCTTGCCTCTCGAACCACATTTTTAGCTTCTTTCTTTGCTTGCTTGTATCTTATACATATCATCAAAGTATCTTTCTATGACATGGATCCTTATAAGAATATCGTTGGAGCGTCCCTACCTAGCGACGCGCTGCATCGGCACCCGGGTGCAGTGATAAATATGCAAGGGGTTTCGACACAGCGACGCCCGGTTGTGTTGAAGGATAAATAAGGGTTTCCACATCTTGGACGGGTGTGGGTAAAGAAGCTAGTCCCACTGCATCATCGCCCGGATGTAGTGAAAAATGTGCAAGGGTTTCCACATCTTGGACGGGTGTGGGTAAAGAAGCTAGTCCCTCCGCATCATTGCCCAGATGCAGTGAAAAATGTGCAGGGGTAACATTTTCGACGAAGGCAAGTAAAGAAGCAAGTTCAACAAAAAAGGATTACAGTTGGATCTTGGAATATTGGCTCATTGACAGGGGAAATCTTTGGAGATAGTGGATACCATGATGAGAAGAAAAGTCAATATAGCTTGCTTGCAGGAAACCAAGTGGATAGGGGAACGTTGTAGAGAGATTGGAGACACAGGATACAAAATCTGGTATACAGGTATTGATAAACATAGAAATGGCGTAGGTATTATCGTTGATAAGATGTTGAAGGATGACGTCGTCAAGATTACAAGGATGGGTGATAGAATCATAGCTATCAAGGTTGTTCTTGGGGGAAATATTTTTTTACATTATTAGCGCTTATGCCCCCCAAGTTGGCCTTAGCAAGGATGCAAAGAAGGATTTTTGGGTTGACATTGATAAATTGATGCAATGAATACCGATCGAGGAGAAGATTATTATTGGGAGTGATTTAAATGGCCATGTGGAGAGTGGTAATGCTGGATTTGAGAGATTTCATGGTGGTTTTGGATATGGCAACAAGAACGGAAAAGGAGAGAGGATATTAGATTTTGCAGTTGCATATGATATGATTTTGGCAAACACCCATTTCAAGAAAAGAGAATCTCATAAGATTACTTTCAAGAGTGGGCACAACTGTAGCCAAATTGATTACCTCCTTACAAGGCGGGTGGATCGTAACATATGCAAGGATTGTAAAGTGATTCATGGCGAGAACTCACGACCCAACATAGGTTGATAGTTTTGGATATTAACATGAAGATCAATAAAGGCAAACATAACGGAAACCAAGATAGTAGGATCAAGTGGTGGAATCTTAAAGGAGAAAAGAAATTGACTTTTCATGATAAACTTATCAAGGAGGTAACTTGGAACTTGGAGTCTGATGTTAACACTATGTGGCATAACATGAGCTCCTGCATAACAAAAATTTCCAAAGAGGTTTTGGGGGAGTCTAAAGGTTGTGTTCATATCTACCAGTAGCAACTGCTACACTATAATAAGGCTTTTCTGCCATGAAGATTATATTAAAGAGTGGACTGTGCAATAAAATGGAGGACAAATAGCTCAATGATAGTCTCCTTCCTTACATTGAAAATGACATTTCTGCCACTATTGACAATGAAACCATTATAAACCGTTTTCAAGTGATGTCTTGTCTTCGTGGACAATTGTAGATCATATAATCGATTGATTTAAAGATTCAACAGTAATTTTCTTTTCAAACATGTCCCTTGTATTTTTTCCTTTATAAAATCAGTGAACCTTTTTTATTTTTCTACTATATCGTGCCCCCAATCAGAAATCCTGAATCTGCCACTGTGTGTAAGTCTTCATGTTATAATATATATTCTCTTGTTCAGAGTAGCTCATATAAATCTTTTGGAAAACCGGCTTGTTCAGAGTAGTTCATGTTGCCGCCATACCATGAAGCTTCAACCGACCTGAAAAATAGGGCCATCGGCTTCTTTTTGGCTCACCTCACAGCTATATAAAATGCGCAAGAACCTTCTCAGCGTCGTGCATCGCACCCACCACCTTATGATCAGACAGGAAAGGAGGTCTCCAACCACTTGGGCACCATATTTGCTAAACAAAACACGTTACACATGCTGGTTTTTTATATCATAAATTAGTCGCTAAATCGGCTGTTTTCAGATGTCAGGTTCCGGTAATTGGCGCACTACCGAAGTCGTAAGCGACAATTGTTTCACATATCTAGTCTATAAATAGTAATCTTCACCAGATTATCTTTTTTTTTTCTTTTTTCGATTAACTTCTTGTGTTTGCCTCCGTGCGCCAGAAATTTGAACTTGTATAAGCACTTGATTCAAAGCACCAGGTATGAGGAACATGACCACCACGGAAAGTTACAGAACGAGAGGTGCAGTCAATTCATCATCTGGGTATGTACGCACTTAGTCAATTTCTACGTATAGTGGCTATTGACGTAACATAACCAGTTGTTGATATATGAAAAATGAAACAATTTGCTGATAGCGTTTCTTCGGCAGTGACCAAGGCCGTTAGACCCCTCATTTAGAAAATCAATATTCAAGATCACATGCCCGAAATCGTGCCACAAGACTCCGTGTACGACTTGGAGAAAAGTCTTCTCAACATGTAAGCCATTATTCCGCTATGCAAATCCATCATATATCTTCTTGTTAGCCTTCATGTGCATAACCTTTTCAAGTCTTGTGGTCAATCCAGCTACCAGCTGCTTGTTTTTTTCATATATCATTTATTACAGCAGCACTCAAATTACCACTTTAGGATGACTGGAGATTGCCGTACTCTTTCTTTTAGAGCTACGCTACACAGCGTCTATACCCGGCCACCCGCCCGTGTATCGGGAGTCTACAAAAATATGGTCTCAATCAGCTTTTAATACACGTCAGTTAACTCCATGCACCATGCTTTTAATACAAAATAACTTCACGTCAATTAACTCCATGCAGCCGACTTTTATTGTCCAGCAATTAACTCTCTTCACTCCTTTCTCTAGCCCTCATTTTTATTAATTTATTTTCTCTCTTGCAACTCCTCCTTCCGGCTCTATTTCAACCCATCAACATTTGCACGTTAGTACAATACGTCTATTCCCCAGTTCTCATCAATCTTTCTACTTCGGTCGTACAATACATCATGTAAAAGTTACGATGGTCAGAGAGTTGAAGCACAAGTGCAGTACTTGCCCAACACTATTTATGAGTATGTCCAAAACAAGTACAATACTTGTCCAACACTGTTTATGAGTATGTACTCATGATGTGTAGTACCGTACATCATGTAAATGATACGATGGTTAGAGAGTTGAAGCACAAGTACAGTACTTGCCCAACACAAGTTTACTCATATCAATATTTTTTAATCTCGTATATAGCAGCAAATCTCCTCAAACATCTCCCTCACTGTTCATTTCCGCCAAGTACAAAATGCATTCTCTTACTCTTGCTTTAACTTTGTCAAAATAATAGTACAGTACCTACCAAATCATTTCCGTCAAGTACACTACTCACTCCCTCTCCCTATTCATTTACGTCAAATACAGTACTCACTCCCAAATCATTTCAGTAAGTACAGTACAGTACAATACCTACCAAATCATTTCAGTAAGTACAGTATCACATTATGATTTTCATTTCTGTAAGAAGCAAAAGTACAATACCCAACAAACCATTAATCACTTTTATAAAAGTACAGTACCTAATTATTATTCTCATATCAGTAACAAACCTAATTTGTATGTACTGTATTTGCGTCAAAGGGGCGGAACTAGTTCAACATGAACAAATAGTACGTACAATACTTACTCAATGTGGGGCGGAACTGGTTCAACATGAACAAATGCTACGTACAATACTTACTCAGTTCTGTACGGAAATGAATATGGATGGGAATGATTCGTTTTTTAAATGAACGGAGGGAATCATTAGAGGATATGGCTTTTGCATGTAGAGATAATCATCTCTTGCATGGCATCTCTTGCATGACTTTTGCATATAAAGATATGCAGAATAAGGTGGCTGCAGATATGACTTTAAATGGTGGTGGGACGTTGCACTTATTTCCGAATTCTGAGTAGATGATCTGGCCGGTTATGTGTATAATTTTTCTTCTTTTAGTACAGCTGCAATCCGTAAGGTAGTACTCCCCAATTATCAGGTCAAGTCCCGGTATGCCCCCACCCGATTTTGGTGGGACAAACCGGCCCGTCGTTGATGCATCCATATCTTTCCCTGAACTTAATTTGTACAACTCCATCATGGCAGCAACAACCGACAAGACTGGATAGATATGATTGCTCATCCTTCCATTAAAAAGTTCAAGTTTCTCGACATGCGCTGCTTTGCACACAAGGACTAGTCGTAGTGCAGGCTTTTGTCACCTTTCCCGCACTTAGCCACGTTGCGGGTCTATAAGCAACAAAATTGGCACATATTCCTTTCTCCAAACGTAAAGTGACAGTTTCCTTTATAGAATTGTACCTCATCCCACCATCTCACATTTATACACCCACACTCCCCGCTTAAATAAAAACAAATACATTTAATAGCGGGCCTCTAAAATTGTTTCAAAACTCTTAAATGTCACCTATTGTCTCCTGTATAACCGGATATATTCCACCACTCATCTCCTTAGCGAGGACATCAATACTTCCATGGTAGGATATGATGATTGATGAATATTCTCCATGTATTCCGAAGCATGCATATACGTAACGATCTTGAGGCTGCAACCGCTAATTGTTGACTGCAACAAATGTACTCCATTTCAACATATCATACACCGTGCTTCCACACTATCCACCAGTTCCTCATTAGAGCGGTAAACAAAGTAAGAAGCACATCACCAATAACATTAAGACATGGTCCTATGAAGTGTATAACTGTTGTTATCTAATAGGGAGGGGAACACTACTCTGGTCTTGGAACACATCAATGTTGTTTGATGCACGTATGTAGGCCCATGGCTACAAGACGGCAGTGTCAACCTAAACATGTAACCATGTCATATATACACTCGGATGCAAATTCATTAAAACAATATGGTCAGTGAAGTCCTTGTGAGACAAGACATTACCATGTTGTGAACAACATGATTGTCTCACAGTTTGAGCAAACGATGATCTCAAACCTTGGAGTCACATTCAATCTTATATGTTAAATAGGTGTACACATATGATGACTATTTCTTGTTGTTCCTTGTCAATTTTGACCCCCACCCCATTCAAAAATATGTAGAATCATGGTGTAATTGATAATTAAAGATAATAATATATGTGTAAGACCTATGACCTGGCTTGATCCTTAAACAATCTTACTTTTCATAATTTGGTGCTTGATTGCCTAATTGAATATGTGATTATGTTTTGAAATAAATTGATAAATTTGCATATCTAGATTGAGCCTTATTTCACTTTGGTTGATTAAAGTTTCAATTTCATGACATTGTTGGAGTAATATGCAATTTCTCCATAGTTGAGGGTCTATCTTCAAAATTGAGTACACATTATTGGCACATGTTATTCTTCATAGTCTTGTATGTTTGATTCATCTTTGAACACTTTGAAACTTGGTAAGTGAGAGATTTCATCCTTGCTTATCTACCATAATCTTAGCTAGGTGTTGTGTTGGTGGTGGTTGAGTGACGGCCGATGGACATTTAGGCCGATGAGAGATCATACATCAACAATCGATGGAGTTCATGATCTTATCAATAGATGAGAGTTTTGGACTCAATAATTGATGGCTAGGTAGGCCGCTCTCAACTGATGAAGACCCTAGGGATGCTAATTGATGAAGACTCAAGGTTATGCAATTGATGAGAAATCTAATCTCGTAACTGCCAAGGGATCTAGTTCCCTAAATTGATGATTGGGATGGCTATTTTGGATTGACGAGGAAATAGATGTGCAAACTGAAAACTTGGTTAAGTAGATTGACGAAAGATTAGCTTCTCGACCAATGAGACTTCTAGTCAAGGGTTGTTTAGACCTTTTACCTTTTCCTTAACCCTATATATGCCTCTCCCCCTTTCCACCTAACAAACCATTTGACACAAAGAGCTACTGGTAGATGAGAGGAGGCTTCTAGAGGTCAACAAGGAGTCTATCACGTTGATGAGAATTTAACTATTTGACAAAAAACAATATTGATGACTTTATGTTGAAGACTTGTATGCATTTGAATCTACTTACATACCTATGGTTATGTTTCCCTAGAGAGGCACTGGGTTAGTTAGCATAGTTCCTTACTTTTACCACATTACATATCCTATCCTGACCTCTTTTTCTTGTTGTTCTTCTCTTCATCTCTTCCTCTTCTTCTTCTTCTTCTTCTTCTTCTTCTTCCCTTGGAAGAAATCATGGTGTTTTATTGTGAAACCTTGACCTTGTAGCTAAAGGACCTTGCTTTCTCTTCTTCTTTCCCTAGTTCCTAGAAAAAGAAGCTTTCTTGAGGCTTTTAGAGGTGAAACTCGAGTCATTAGTTTGTAGAACTAAGTTCTTGTGTGAACTTTGTTTTCATCATTTATGAGGCGAGTGACAAAACCTTGGATACATTCCTTACCTAATGTATGCATGCAAACCCTAATCTTTCTTTATAATTGTCCAAATCCTAAAGGAGGATCTTTTGTAGGCCATTATGGATATGCATGATGAAAACATGGTTTTTTGCATTCTCTTTTATCTTCCAAGAGTATTCCGTGATGTTAATTATGTGCTCACTTAAGCATGCCTATGCTAGAATTCCTTAAAAATGCTATCTTTGTGGAATTTTGATACCATTTGAAGGGAAATCGACCTAGATTCCATTAACTGGTTTTTGGAACCTTTTCTTGAATGAATTTAAGGCTTCACCCTTATATTTATGCTAATGGAATTTTACTTTAATTAGATATTTTTATCAAAGTACCTCATCTATGCATAAATTTGGTTTTTTACGCATATTTGTGTTCTCGGGCAACTTACATATAAAATTTTAAATTTAAGATAAAATTTTGTAGGGTATTTGTGACGACCCGAAAACAAATCAAGCCATCACTGGTAATAATTGTGGAATAACCATAAACCATTTATTAATAAAAATTACTAAGAATTAAAACCATTTTGCAATGATATCCAATACCAGGAAACTCTGACTGAGAGATCCAATTCTTATATATGTCATGATTCACATAGTACATGCACTGTATCATCTCATTTCGAGGATAACATATAATAGTTTCTCTGTCAAAACATATATTGAAGCAACATAAAACCTCGAGATACACAAGTCAAAATCTCAAATTGTTTATAAAACCACTACGTACTGACTCCAAGGACCTGAGAATATAAAGACGACACATAGGACTTCTATCTACAAGACACGACAGACAATACAATCAACCTGAGTTGTTACTGTTGTCCCAGCTGTTGTTCTCCCTCTGCAGTAAGGTCTCTACCTCCTCTTGCACGTCCACCTAAAAATTATGGATCCTACGGGGTGAGACAATTGTCCCAACGAGAGATATAACTCTCCATCGACTATATTATTATCAAAGTTTAAGCAGTATAAAACTAAACAAAGGTTCTTTTATATTAATAAGAAGGATTAATCATTGTTATAAGCAGAACAAAGTAATCTCATCTCTGAAAATAATGCATCTATCTATGGTAGAGCAATAAATCATCTGTTCACTTTACAAGGAATATAATAAAAACATGAATAACATCTATCCAACTAAGATGTATAAAAGGAGTGTACATCAACCAATGTCTTTTCATATTTGATCCTTAAGCAAATGTGCTACACGGCTGATTACATATTACAATCACACTTATGCCCTAAGAAGATGAAGTATATTGTTCATGCTCCAACCAACCACTATTAAGTTGAAATCGGTACCATACAAGGTCAATGGCTGAGCCGGCTGTCAAGACCTCACCTATCTCGGTCAATATGAGACCACTTAGATTTAGCAGGACATCTCATGTCAGTTGCTAGCAGGACATCTCATGTCAGTTGCTAGCAGGACATCTCGTGTCATCTGCAAATAGCTTGCAAGGGTATAGAGGCATCTTCGCTATAAAGTAACTGTCATAGCATGTACTCTCTTTGCGAGAAGACCACGTAGCCTTCCCAGATTATAAGGATAAGGAAGATTAAACATCAATTCCTCTCCTGGTCGGGAGATTTTATACTTCCATCCCGATACCACACATAAATGAAGAAGGATTTACACATCAATTTCTTATTTGGTAGGGAGATTTACATCATCCTGTGATAAATAAGGAAGGTGTGACATCAATTCTCCATTGGGGTGTTTGGATATATTTCTTCCTTCACCCCCCGCATATTCAAAAATATGCTCTTCGAGTTAAACTCGTTTCACCATCAGCAATTTTTGACACTGAATGGATCTATTGCCAGGGCACTACATGATGAGATTTAACTTAATTAATTAGGTATATTATAGCATCTTTTATCATCAACCAAGTTTCAAAACATGAATTATAATAGATGCTAGAATTGAAACATTTTGAATGTATAACACTAGGGATCCCAGTCCCTTATCACAATACTGGGAATTCTCATTCTTTCATATCATCATCATCATGATTATTGGATCTGGGTATTCAAACCCTTAGATCATCACTAAGCATTGTTACCTCTGTAATAGGTAACTATTACCTTTAGGTCCTCAGACCAAGGTATTTGACACATTTGTTGTATAAGTATTTCACATAGCTCACATAGTTCAATAATTATCTTGTCACCTCTCACTAGGAAACAACTATTCACATGGCTCACAAGGCCCATTAAAAATCTTGTCACCTCTCACTAGGCAACAAATATCTTTTAGGTCATCAGACCATATAAACATTATACTTGTTATACAAGTATTTAACATGTTTCACAAGGCTTATGCAATCAGAGAAATACAACCTTCCCATTATTAGGGTTAGGGTTTCCCTTTATAGCTGAATAGGGTTTCAAGTTCAAAATTATCAATCCAAATCCTAATTCATTGCTCCACACATCTAGGAGCATACGTTGATATCATAAGTATTCAATCATACTTATTTATTGTCCTCGTTTATCATAAAATGATTATCAACCCAAAGTATGAGTTTCTCTCTCATCCTCACTAGGATATTGATTACATCATACTTTATTAACTTGGCTTAACCCTTTCTTAAGGTATGTTAGCCTACACTTATCAAAGTGCATTAAACTCATTACATCTTAATGTAACAATTGACATGACACACTTCATGTGTTACTCATCCAAGTAAATTGGATTTGAGGTACATCAAGGTATATCAACCTTGAGGTGCTGGATGTGATATTTATCATGCCTTGGTATATCACTTCCCTAATCACTTTTAACTTACTTAAGTTTATCAACTTATCTTGTATTAGGATATTTTTCATCCTAATACTTTATGCACTAACTCATCACATATATCTTGTTGTGTATTGGCCATAATTCACACACTTGAATTACCCAACTATCATCAAGTGATATGGACTCATCTCGGGTTAAGGCATTCTTGATATAGGGTTGACCATTATCAACCACTTTAGGTGTTTCAACCATCAAGGTATTAATCATACCATTACTTGGTGTTACACCCATCACTCCTAAGTGTGTTTGCCCTTACCTTTACAAAGTGTATCAGGTTGACTCATGTATGTCAAGTTGAACACATGTATTGGATTAGGTGTATATTGGGCTAGGCATCATCATATCCCTCATACCCTTGCCTATTGAGGTATCAACCTTAGCAATCATATGGTTTATCACCTTCACCCTACAAGGATGTAACATCCTCACCTCACTTAAAGATATTGGAGACACCATACATTAGTGTATTGGCCATCACATGTTCTAGGGTATTAACCACCTTACCAGTTTTGTCATCTAGTGTATTGGGTTACCCACCATCTCATTTTAGAGATGTGTGCTCAACACCATATAGTCCAAGAGGTGTCTACTTAACCCAATATCGGTTTAGAGGTGTATTATTGCTACCCATATCACCTTAGAGGTCTATGTGTGCCTACCATATTGGGCAAGAGTTGTGTGTGTGCTTCACACCATATCGGGCAAAGAGGTGTGTGTGTGCTTCACACCATATCGAGCAAAGAGGTGTGTGTGTGCTTGAACCCGATATCACTTTGTATCATGATACCATCATCTTCAAGCTGTAGACCCTCATTATAACTATTCTAGTACATGAATAACAGATCTCGACAACTATTAGAACTCATAGATTCATCAAGTATTCAAGAAAAACTCGGAATTGAAAGTAAACCATCTAGTATAGCAAGATAGGTGGTGAATAATAACATAATTGGGTTCAAGTTATATAACCCACGTTAAGAACAACTTCAAAGCTCCAAGCTCCAAAGCTCCACATTCCTAATGTTGAAGATGACTTATCAAAAGTCCAAGGCTCATTCACAACTCCTTTATAAGCAATGAATCACCATATATAAGAACTTGGTGAACAAGAAAAGAAAGGAAAGAATTACAACTGAGATCCATACTTGAACCATGGTTGAAGATGACCATGGCCTTACCTTAAGATTGGTGCTCGATCTCCCCTTGATCCTTGAGCTATTATGCACGATATCTAAGAGGGAGAGAGTTGTAGCGGTTGAAAAGATTCACTAGTAGGTGAAAGTAAGGGTTTATATCCTTGAGGTTCATGGGAGAGAGTGTGTGTCATCACCTTACTACTAGTAGGTGCCACATGACCATGCATGCATTGACACATGTACTTGAATGCATTCCATCTTTATCTTGCCATGAAAAATAAAAAATTGAGCATAATGCAAGGGATAAGGGTCGGCCCCTTTGGTTATCTTCTAGGACAAGCCACTTCCACTCACATTATTATTATATTCACAATTGAATGCAACCTTTCCCAAGGAAAGTTGCAAGCCGATATCCATTGCCTTATTGAGGTTCTTATCTTTTTTTTGCAAATTCAAAGAGTTAAAAACACGATATGTGGGTCTCCTCTTTGTCTCCTTGGCCAATAGGGACTCCCATTTAACATTACAACCTGATACACTCAATACAAGCTCAAATTAGGGTTTCCATTCAACCCCTTTCATGGTCTTTTCATCACCAAGAATAATACCACTCATAAATGATTCAAAAATGGTATCTCATTCATTATTTCTCCTATAAATGATACATATAGGAAGTAGGAACACTCTAGAGGTGGTAATTTGCATATCAACCCTACATTTTGGGTAATTTATAATTTGTACCAAAATTGGTGCACAAGGTACTAGCATTATTCAAACAAGTTCAAATTTGGCATTTAGGCTTTCCACAAGCCACCACTTAGAATCATTATCTCTATTATGATGCTAAAACACTTAAGGAACATTCAGAATGTGACATTTTGCAATATAACCCCTCATCTTGGGTAAATTGCACTTTGGTAAAAAACAAAGGAACTATTCTCAAACAACATTCAATCAGGACCAAACTTGAAGCATAAGTGTGTCACATGATAACAAAACACCTTAGAGGATTATATTAAAGTTCTAAGCAACTTACTTAGCCAAAATAAATAGGGTTAACTCATAGCCTAGGTTAGTGTCATTACAAGTTATAAACCCCTAACAAGGATTTCGTCCCTGAAATCCCAGATGAAGGGAGACAATTGTTATTCATGCAGCATATCATCAAGCATAGACATAACATCTTGATGTCATGGAGATGCCATAGAACTTTGATCAGCACAAAGTTCTTCCATTAAACATCATCATAAGATCGATCACATATGACACATACTCAGCTATCCTTTCCATTACTGACTGCATAGTCAACTCTGTGCCAGGTAACACTTTTCTTAGTCAGAGAAGCATTATACATACCTTATTTAACTCAGGTGTCAAACCTTATTGATTTTCCACCTTCTCAACTTACAACTTATGTGATAAGATCCTTGACCTTGGGAGTCTTCCATACTCCTCACTTAGTTTAGCATTTCACCTCTAAGGAAAGACCAGAGTTACAATCTGTCACCCACTTGGAACTACAAGTCTTATCATACATCTGTTGTGCCATTCTAATCTGCTAACACAACACTAAATTTTCTTATGACTTATACCAACTATCCCGTTAGTTGTTTATTTTCTTGTCATAAGGAGAGGCTACTTGTCAAAGAAGAACTTATCTCAGAGATATCTCTAGATGTTATTTGTATAAACTGCCTCAACAGGTCTAGGTAGGGATATTCTAAGGAATTATATTTAGCTTGATAAGCTTTTCCCAAGATGATTCTACAATTTTTCCTTCAATTGATGCATCCTTATCGATGTTATGTTTATGCAGAGCATAAACTCCTAACATATGATATCCATACTATAGTATGTAACTACACTAATCTCAAAGTTGGCCCTTCTAGGCAATGAAACATTAATCATCTTATCAAGAGTCATGTTCAGACTATAGATCAGGTAATAAAGAATAACATCATAAATGTATAAGTGAGTTGTAGTCATTTTATAAAATATTAGCATGTGCATTTTCTATTATAGATCTTTACAACTCAGCCTTACACACGTGAGGACTTAAATGAATTCCGAGGAGAGTGGTCATATGCTTTTCTAAATGAAGTCAATATAGCATTGGAATAAATATGTCAGTTACGATCCATTTATGTATGTGGTTTCAATACTCTTACATATTTACTTTTGTATCTAACATTTAATATCATCTCAGACTTGCAATCTATCATTTTGTAAATTATGATGTGAATATGTGTACTCAACTCAATATATGACTCATTTTTGTTATGAATGTGTGGTTTGGAATGGTGACGGTTGAGCATAAATGATCCCCTCTCCCATATCTTATTCTTGTTCTTCTGTTTTGTTCTGTTATGTTTCTGTAGAAATTTAAAAAAAAATTGGACCATATAGCGTCGGTTTTCTTAAAAAACCGACCTTATAGGTGTCACGTAGAACGGCCGTGCTGCATAGAACGGTCGTGTTGGGATGAGGTAGAATGGTCGTGCCGCATAGAACGGTCGTGTTGAGATACGGTAGAACGGTCGTGCCGTGTAGCACGACTGTGCTAATATAGACCAACACGGTCGTGCTAGGCGGCACGACCGTTCTATCATATTCCAAGACTCTATTGATTTGGTTTTTTTAGAGTCAGTTATTTAGTAAAAAACCGTCCTTAGAAAGAATCTTTAGAGTCGGTTATTTAATAAAAAACTGACGTTATAGGGTTCAGGTACAATTTCATTTCTCATTTGGGTTTAGTTTTTGAGAGCCTATAGGGTCAGTTTTTACTATACAAGGTCGGTTTTTTTGGGTTAAAAAAACCTACCCTATAGAGAAATTTCTGTAGGGACAGCCACTTAGGCATCGGCTGAAAAGTGACGCTATAGGCTTAAAGAAACCGACGCTATAGACCATTTGTGTACTAGTGAAGAGATTACCTGTTCTTCTTATAACAATGATTAATCCTACTTATTAATATAAAAGAACCTCTGCTCAGTTTTATACTGCTTAAACTTTGATAATAATATAGTCGGTAGAGAGCTATATCTCTTACTGAGACTATTGTCTCACCTCGTAGGATCCAAAATTATTAGGTGGACGTGCACGAGGAGGTAGATAACTTACTGCATAGTGAGAACAACAATTGGGACAACAATAACAACTCAAGTTGAGTGTACTATCTATCGTGTCTTGTAGATAGAAGTCCTATGTTTGGTCTTTGTATTCTCAGGTCCTTGGAGTCAGTACGTAGTGGTTTTATGAACAATCTGAGATTTTGACTTGTGTATCTCGAGGGTTTATGTTGCTTGAATATATGTTTTGACAGAGCAACTGTTATATATTGTCCTCGAAATGAGATGATACAATGCATGTACTATGTGAATCATGATATATATAATAATTGTATCTCTCTGTCAGAGTTTCCTGGTATTGGATCTCCTTACAAAATGGTATTAATTCTTAGTGATTTTTGTTAATCCTCTATTTATGGTTATTCTACAATTATTACTGGTGATGGCTTGATTTGTTTTCGGGTCTTCATAAAGTTTTGGTATCAGAGCTTAAGGTTCGCTGAGTCTATAGAGACATAGGTCTAAGGTGTTGAGTCTGTTCTAGTGTCCTCCAGTATACCGTATAGTGACTTCTGCTTATCCAGAAGAAAGGGTGAAGTTTAAAATTGACTGCAAAATATGAGGAACACGTTGCTGAGAGCAATGTTGTTAAACCAGGAGAAGGTGTAAGGGATCAGACAAGAGAAGAATGAGTGCCTGAGAATTCCCATCTTGACCCAATTAGGATAGAGAATCTTGATTTTTATGCTCTTATTGGGCAGGTTAGGACAACAGTGATGCATATAGTCGACTAGATACTAGCATTACAACCTAGGTTACCAATCCTCAATGCAGAAACTTTGGATTCTAAAAGGGTTCCTGAATGACATAGTCATGTTGGAATAGTGGAAAATGTGGGAAGGATTAACATATGGAAAGAGAATAAACTCTTCCATAAGTATAGACAGATAGTACATATGTGATGGCAATGCCCAAGGAGGGGAATAAGCTGAGAATTAAGGAAAGGTTTCTATAGTTCTAGAGACATTTGCCTAGTTGTTCTAAAAAGCCAAAGTTTTTGGTGCCACCAGTGCAATAAATGCCTAGTGCACCAGGGTAGTAGTCACTAAGTAAAGGCAAAAGTCCTAACTTTCCACCTATAAGAAATCCTGGCTTAGCTTCTACATTAGTAATAAGACCGATAAGATCATGGTATGTGGACAAGACATGTTATAGATATGGACATGTTGAGAATACTAAACCCTTTTATTCAAAATTAAAGGAGGAAATGACCCAACAACTGAGGCAGACTCGATATGGATTACGAAAGATACAACCCAATAGTGTAAAAAGGCAGAAGTAACAACATGAAACAACTAGACTCTATGTTTTGAGACAACCTGAAGTGGTAGATGACCGCGAGGGGAGATAGTCATATAGAGCTTTTTCATTCTAATATGTCTTCTCTTGATTTTATCAGATAATCATAAGAAGGATTGCTTTTGTTGACTTCCCTTTAGTTGTCCTATAGGAACATGGGGAAGAAATGATGAGGACCAGAATTTATATTCTATTCAATATTCTTTTAAATGCTTTATAATTACTCCACCTGTCAGTCCTTCCTTGAGCCCCCCGAACCGTACAAGATATTCCCCACCTATCATACGGCTTTCTAACTCCACTTCTTTTTCTTTCTGGTCGTTCCGCTCTGTCGGATCGAGTACGTCCTCTCAAGTAATTACCGGGAGGGGTCGGGGAGAAGGGGAGGGGAAAGGGTGAGTTTGAGTTGCGCATCTTTCTCCCCGGGTCATACGTCGAGTATCACATCGGCCCACCCCAACTCTATCTTCCTTATCAGTGAACCGGAACATAGTGCATAGGTACTCTTCGATGCAGTGGGGACGAGACAACGTTCCATATAAAAGAGGCAAAGATATAAATGAAATGGCTGGAGAAATCCATGGATATTAAGTCGTGTGACTTGGATGATATGAAAAGTAAGGTATATGATAAAAACAAGGTACATACTACCTAACCTCAGTACTTGTATACCCTGGCCAGGTATTCAACTATTGAAGGTAGGGTAACTATGTAACTCTTAGATTGCTATCTTTCTTAATACTCTGATCAAGTAATCATTTTGAGACAATCTAAAGAGAATAATAAAATTGAAAATATGGCACAAATGTTTCTATTACATCCTAAGTACAATAAAATGGAAGCAGAGATTATCTCAGATCAACCTGTGAGTATGAGAAAGTAAAAAATACAATTCTCATGATAAGTGAAAGGGAACAAGGAAGATGATTCCTATTCAAATAAAGAATATGTGAAGGATAAGGATCTTTTCCATAATGTGAAAATGAGAAATGTGATAAAATCATAAATGTTCATGAGCATGTTAGACAATAATAAAGAAAGGAGTGATGACATGTAATCATCCTTATAATTCCTATGATGATGGAAAGGAACCTAGGATGAAACAAGAGTAAATGACTCATGAATAGTTGAAAGTTCATGTAATCATCAGAGGATATGATAATCTCTTCTCTTTGATATACAAACCTGGGTGATGATGGGGTGATAAGAGGAATATGTTTCATTGTGTTCTTTTCTTTCAGGGACATGGCAATCAAGTGAGTCTTATGACACTCAATTTGCATGAGTTAGAAGTGTTCAATTGATGGATACTTAGAAAAGTATCATTTTGTCTTGGACTTTGGTTCCAAGATAAAGATATGTGTAATAAGTAATGTCCCAAGATGAAAGAAAGATCCTTTTGTATGTTTGGTTTTGGTAATAACAACAGAGAGATGGAAATGATGAGGATGTGATGTGTTTTTGGCACATGTAACAGATACCAAGGAAAAGAATCCTAGTAACCAAGAACTTTCAATAGTTTGCATATATTTCATTACATAGTAGCCACAAGCCCAACCATTATTTTGTATAGGACACTAAAAATAACAAATTATACTTAATGTTAGTAAACTACTATAAACAGAAGACTATAAGAGTTGACATATAAGAGTTGAAAATTAATACATATAAGACTAAGCAGTTGTCAAAGTAGCTACCTTGACATTTTTCAAAGTCAATGTCTTTAATTTTGTGGGTATTTGTCCTCCGCCTTCATGAAAAGTTTTTGTACCCCTATCAATTAAACGATAGTTGGTAAAATAGAAATTCTAAACAGAAATATCATGTTGAAGCATTGACTATATTTATGCTTACGCCATAGCTGGCAATTTCAGTTTGTGACCCCTTGTTGTTTTTCCCATTGGGTCAAGATAATAAAGAGTCATCAATTTTGGGACAATCACCACGAATTACCAATGTCTAGATCTGAGTAAAAATAAAGCAAACATTAAAATAAATACATTTATTCATTATTAAAATTATATTGAATAATAATACTTATTGGATGTTAAAAGGAATTAGGATAATTTCCTTTCCCACACTAGCAAAATATTTGAATGCATCAGAGAAGTACTCACTCACTTTCTCAATATGTGTCTCCACCCGACTAGTGACCGAAGGAACTAAGAATCCAACATTCATTATATCAAAGTTTGTGGCCTCAATATATAAATGAATGTTAAACATTTGTAATTATTTTCATATGTAGAAATTAGTTAAAAATGTGTATTGGAATTTTCTATATTGATAGATCCTTACCTTATCCATACTTCTAATATCAAAGTATTCAGCCAATCATACCGGAACAACTCTATAATATCATCAAGAAAAATATAATTGTCAAAGTCCCTCCCAGTTGCATCTTCTATTAAATTGATCAACATTTGTAGTCCATAGCTTTGGTTGGCTAAGTATCGACACAAACATTTACATTTACTTCCCAACTCGTCGAATGTGGATTCTGGAATAATAGATGGCTTGGGCATAGGAGGATGACTAGTAGAATTTTTACTTTTTGGTTTGCAAACCTGTTAATTAAATTACATACTTCTATTACACAAGTTCATATATGCAGTCAAATATGAAAAACATGGTAGAATTCAAGTATACCTTGTCATTGATAACCAAGTGTCTAGACCAACCCACCATAGCACCCTCTGCTTATTCAATTGTACTATATTCATGATTATGTATGGGTAGTGGTTTGTCCCCCATTCTGTCATACACAAGATGGATGGACCCACAGCAAATGTCATCAGTAATTTGTTGGCAATGCAATGTACCATCAAGTTTGTACACCTTACCCGCTACCACAATATTAAATTTTGGAACCTCCATTGCAAGTTTACAGTTCATACCAACCTAGATTGAAATAATATAAGTTATATAAGAAGCAGTAGAACAGATACATGTTACAACTATATATATTATCATATATATATCATACTAATATAGAACTTACTGCAGATTGTTGTGGTGGGTCATTGGGAGTGCTCCCATGACCTTCTACAACTGTAGCATGGGCTTGTACCTCATCACTTGAGAGACAGACAGTATGAATAGGTTGAGAAGGTTGAGTAGGCTGAAATGAAGACATTATTTCTTTTACTTTCTATGCTACTAATGCTTCAACCTCCTTTTGTGTAAGACCTCCTGCATGACCTATTTTAGATTGCGAAGGGCCAAAATAAGACTTGAATCCTATGCTAGCTCCTAATCCCCTAACACGGCCATGATGCTCCTTCGTACCAAGAGCAACTGATAGCTCATCCATGTGGCCAATTGGGATGAACTTTCCTTCCTTCCTTTGCTCGTGGAGATCAATCTATTCATAGTTAATAAAAATATTAAATCACAATATCAATTAGATATAAATAAATCTAAGTTTGTGGGAGTTACTCTTTACTTAGTTGGGATAAACCTACCATCTTTTGTGCCACCTCCTTAGTTGTAGGGTTGACAATTTCACCTTCTCGATTCTTTCTAGCATCAATCCATGCCAAGTGTCGGGGTGGACGCTCAACTTGAGTTGTACTAGATTCTTCTCCAGAAGTGGATTACTTCTCTTGTAGTTGGTGGCGGAAGGCATAACCACCGGGCCCCAAACGATGGTCATGCACATTTATGGCCCTTCTTTCCTTTTGATCCTGGTGGATAGCCTGATCATTTAAAATGAGGTATTGCAATTTAGACTTGGCAAACGTGTATCAAAAGATTCACCTCCTTAATTATATAAAATTAAAGATTCATACAATACATCACAATCTTTATTACCTGAAACTCTTCTAATCTCCTAGTTGCAACAAATCTTTTCCACACGTCAGGATCTATAAAAATATATACATATGTTGCTTTCTTCTTTTGTTTAGTATTATCGATAAATTCCCTTGTGAGATATGTCTTAAAACCCCTCCATTGTACACCACAACATTGTAGCACTCTTTTCTTGTGATCTTTTTCATTTAGATGAAAAACACCGTATACATACAAAAGAAGCAATTAATAATGTTGTTTTGGAAAGGAATTAATTCCAAGCAAACTAAATTAGAATCAATAGATAAAAAACATAATAAAATAATATCACTTCCACTTACAGATATATCTTTCCATATGAGGTCTTTTTTGGCATTAGGAACATCATGCCAATTTTCTATATCTATTGGCACCTTACTATGCGTGGTAGCCCCTACGTAATGCTTGAAAGCACTAGCATGTTCCCCAACATGTGCTCCTGTGATATCAAACTGGACTGGCAATTTGTCCCCTTTGGCCCTGAGCTCCTACAGCCTACGCATTAGTGTGGGACCTCTACTTTTCTTAGCATCACCACTACCATCCTCATCGTGCTCATGCTCATACTCAGAATGTTCATCTTCACTCACCATTTTAGAACCTGCAAGTATACATGATAAAAGAAAAGTGATAATAAAAGCACAAGTGATAAGGTATACATGATATATGATTTATATTTAAAAGATTACTTGCTTGAATGAAAATAAAATAAATAATTCAAAGAATACATGCCTCTAGTATTGGTTGAGTTGTTAGTCAAGGAAAATTCGTTCAGCATGGTCTTGACATTTATAATATTCATTGGTGTTATCTTCAACATTTACACTTGGAAAACCAACTGAGAATGGACTGGAATCATCATACTTATCATAGTATTCTTCTTCATTTATAGGATCTACAGTAAACTGTCTTTTTCCATGATGAACGACAAACCAATTTTTATTGTCAGGTCATCAATATAGAATACTTGTTTTTCTTGGTCTGCCATGATGAATGTCTCATCTCTCACCAATCTTTTCAAAATTCACCAATTTGAAACCCAACTCATCCACTAAAACTCCTTTGTTGTTGTCAACCCAATTACACCTAAAGATAGGAACTCTAAAATTTGTATAGTCCAATTCCCATATGTCCTCAATGACACCGTAATATAATATCTCAGCTTCGCGTGGTCTTTTATCTTTGGCACTAGCAAAATACAATGAACAAGCTTGAATAGTGACCCCACTATTTTGAACTACACTACTTTTATCTTGATGCTTTGTGCAGTATGAAAATCCATTTATGTCATAACCTTCATATGACATGACATCCATTTTTGGCTTAAAGGCGAGCCATTTTATGTTCTCAGTAACATTATTCAGTGATTCAGATAGTTGATTAAATACTTTCTCTTCAAACCACCTAATAAATGTTCGATTATGCTCTCTTACAAGCCACATTGAACTGGATCGTGGATGATTTCTCTTGATAAGATCATTGTGTTCTATGATGTAGCTACTAACTTCATCGATGTTGTGTAAAATATACAAAGGTGCTTGTTCCCACAACTCACGACTAATTCCTTTCACTCATCCTCCCAGAGTTCCTTTGCCACAATAAGATTTTGTGTGATGGGAACTTTTTAGATCACAAGAAGTTTCATTGCAATTCAAAAAATCATTGCAAAAGGCCATCACCTCCCTAGCCACGTAACCCTCAACAATACTCCCTTCAGGACGATAACGATTCTGAACATCACCTTTAAAAATACTCATGTAGCATTCAAATGGATACGTCCAGTGTAAGAAAATTGGACCCAACATATTCACCTCCCTTGTAATATGTACTATAAGATGAACCATGATATCAAAAAATGAAGGAGGAAAGTACATTTCAAGCTGACACATGGTAACAATTACATCTTTCTATAATTTATCGAGAGTATCAGGATGTATCACTTTGTTGCATATTTCATTGAAGAAGAATCAAAGTCTTTTGATTGCAAACCTTACATGCTTCGGCAATATAGATCGAATAGCCACAGGTAAAATTTGTTGCATTAAGGTGTGACAATCGTGAGATTTGAGACCTATCAACTTCAGATCCTTCATTGATACCAATCTATGAATATTAGAAGAGTATCTTTTGGAACCATAATATTATAGAAGCACTCACAGAAAGTCTTTTTCTCCTTCTTTGACAAAGTGTAACAAGCTAGTGGTAAATATGTGCGGCAACCCCTGATCTCCACTGATAATTCTTTTCTTATACCCATTAATTCTAAATCTTTTCTAGATTTGATGACATCTTTAGTCTTTCCTGGTATAATCAATAGCATACCAATGATGCTATCACAAATATTTTTTTCAACATGCTTGACATCAATGCAGTGTCTAATTGCCAAAAATATCCAATAACGTAGATCCCAGAATATTGACCTCTTCTTATATAGAGATTTGTCACATGCGAGTGTACGACTACTTGAACTCTTTCCAAATTCATTAACAATATGTTTCACCCTATCATATACAACATTTCCTGGTATGAGTTTAGGAGCACTTCGTTCCTCAGTTGACCCATTAAAGGTTTTGTGTTGCCTTCGATAAGGATGCAATGGTGGGAGAAATCTCCGATGACCAAGATATATGATTTTACCACCATGTTTCGGTCTGATTGAATCAGTATTTTCCTCACAAACAGGACATGCTTCGCATCCTTTTATGCTATATCCAGGCAAATTTTCATAATATGGAAAGTCATTAATCATGCAAAACAACATAGCACGCAAATTGAATATCTCTTTACGTGAAGCTTCATATGTCATAATACCGTCTTCCCATAGTTTCATTAGGTCATCTATTAGAGGTTGAAGGTAAACATGAATATCATTTCCAGGTTGCTTGGGCCCTGATATCAATATTGACAACATGACATACTTATTTTTCATACACAACCAAGGAGGAAGATTGTATATAACAATCATAACAGGCCACGTGCTATGTTGGCTGCTTAATGTACCATAGGGATTCATTCCATTTGTACAAAGTCCAAGTCTTAAGTTTCTTGGTTCTTTACCAAATTGAGAGTATAATAAATCAATTTTCTTCCGTTGTGGTGAATCAGATGCATGTCGTAGGATGCCATCATCATTGGCCTTTAACTCCCCATACCAAGACAAATTTTGCGCACCTTATGTATTAGCAAATAAGTGTTGAAATCGTGGTATTATTGGTAGATACCACATCACCTTGATAGGAGAGCCATTTTTAGCCTTAACTGAATTATTTGTGGTCTTATACCTTGACGCAACACATTTTAGACAATTTATTAAATTACTATAGTCCTTCTGAAATAACACACAATCATTTGGACATGCATGAATCTTCTTAGCCTCCATTCCCATTGGGCACATTATTTTCTTGGCTTGATATGTTGAAATTGGAAGCTTGTTGCCTTTAGGAAGAATTTCCTTTAATAAAGACAACAGTGAAGTGAAACTCGTATCACTCCACCGGTTTTGAGCTTTGAGAGTATATAATTACATCACAACACTCAACCTCGTAAACTTAGTACAACCCTTATATAAAGGATTTTCAGCATCATGGACAATGTTTGCAAATAAAGAAGGTGGATCAATGACATTGTCCCGACAACTATGTAGCATCTCATCAATCAAATCATCCTGAATCGGGTCATCCTGAATTGATTCATCATTGAAATTATCATCATTATCTATATCTTCTATGCCACAACTATTAGTATCGACATTTTCTGATCCATTATTAATTTTCTCTCCATGCCAATACTATTCATTATAACCTTGTATGATCCCATTGCATATGACATGATCCTTAATTTCCTCAGCAGTATCAACTTTCAAATTGTTACCACAATTTCTACATAGACAATAGAACCTATATGTAGGTAGTTTCCTATGTTCCTTAGAAAATCTGATAAATTCATCAAGACCTTTGGCAAACTCTGGATTACAACGGTTCTTGATAGACATCCAACTTCGATCCATTTTTTATATCACATTAAAAATTAATTATAAAACTAAGCATTTAATATTGATACTATAAGCTGTAAGTTTTTATTGATAGGAAGTTAATTACTTTTATACTAAAGTGTACCACCTATCCCATTTTTGAATATTTAATCTCACTAGTATCTGTATAATGTATGTTTAGTTTTGAATAAAATTTCAGCAACATTTCCCCTAAGTTCTCCAAGTACACCGATGTAAATGGTAAATAACCACTCACATATGTACCCAGAGAACAAATGAGAAAATACTACTAAAATTTTCTTCAAAACTAAACATACAATATACAGTTACATCCTAAGTGAGATTAAATATCCAAAAATAGTCCCAAATCAGGGACTATCCAAAATTTACTCATATGAGTAAATTTTGAACGGGTTTCTAAGTTGATACATGCATAAATGTATTATTGTCATATTTATATATTAAGTTAAACATCATGCATTGATGATCTCATATATAAACCCTAAAGTGTCAATCTGAGACTACATAATGTCTACCCTCATATTTATGGAATGTCTACCAAGCGCTACCGTATGTATTAAATATTTGAATCAAAATGAAGCCTAATGGCACATTGGGAGAGTGAGAATATTATACCTCACTTGAAGGCTGAAGAAGAAGTATATGCAAGTCAACAACACCTGCAACAACACAAATGCATGATTCAATTCTCTTATAATGTAAGGCATTAGGGTCAATATACATCAATATTAGAGGAGAAGGAAGATTTTAACAAATGCAGTTCAACAACTCAGCCACCACGGCCGTGCTACCTAACAAATTTATTCACTCCGAACCTCTCCTCAATCGTGGCATGACAATACGAAGAAAAATGGGCATGGTTATGGCACGATCGTGCTACTACCACCAGCACCCATCGCTACCCACTGCCGACCCCGACCCCGACGTAAG
This sequence comes from Alisma plantago-aquatica, assembly GCA_963693085.1. Lineage (NCBI taxonomy): Eukaryota > Viridiplantae > Streptophyta > Magnoliopsida > Alismatales > Alismataceae > Alisma > Alisma plantago-aquatica. The sequence continues at coordinate 1,077,125,459 of OY856413.1, read as the reverse complement.
ACGTAAATAGAGGAGTGAGGTGGTAGAGACAATACCTTGAGAACAACTGATCGGTGAGGGAGCTTGTGTGGGAAAAGAACCAGAGAGATGTGCACGGCCCTTGCAATGCGTAAGGCGTCATCGTCGTCGACTTTCAAGGAAGAAAACACCGGAAAGAGAAGCAACGCCTAAGGCATCGTCTTCATCCAAGGAAAATGGCGTCGGAGATTGTGGTAAGGAGCGTCGTTGTCGCTGGAGATGGTGGTAAGAAGCTTGGGCGTCATTGTCCAAGGAAAGCGGTGCTAATTTGCCTCTTTTCGGATGAGTAGATGGTTGGGGGAGGTCACCTTTGCAGAGGCGGTGCTGCCTTTCTTCCGACGTGGGAGCGGGAATGGGGAGTAGAAGCAACAACAAATGGCAACCTAAGCCTTACAATCGGGTTGCTATGTGCAATGTAGAAGACTTGTAGCGTCTGTTTTGGGTAAAAAACCGACCCTAAAAGTCTATTAAAAAATGGTGCCCGGACTTAACCTATAGTGATGGTTTTTCAGGATAACCGACACTACAGACCACATCTGTAAGGTCAGTTATATATAAAAACTGAATCTAGAGTTCCAAAGCGGTGCCTGCATATTTTGGTGACCCTATAGCATCGGTTATTTTAAAAAACCGACCCTATAGATCGAGGCGCGAAGCTAAAATTGCGTGAATATTTGCCGTGGGAAACCTATAAGGTCGGTTTTTATGATAAAACTGATGCAGTAGTCTATTAGGTCGGTTATTCTAGTAAAAATGATGCTATGGGAAGAAATGTTACTGGCCAAAAATGTAGTAGTGATTCTTTGAAAATAATGCATCTATCTATGGTAGAGCAATAAATCATTTGTTCACTTTACAAGGAATATAAGAAAAACATGAATAACATCTATCCAACTAAGATGTATAAAAGGAGTGTACATCAACAAATGTCTTTCCGTATTCGATCCTTAAGCAAATACGCTACATGGATGATTACATATTACAATCACACTTATACCCTAAGGAGATGAAGTATACCATTCATTCTCCAACAGACCACTCGTAAGTCGAAATCGGTACCATACAAGTTCAATGGCAGAGCCGACTGTCAAGACCTCACCTGTCTCAGTCAGTACGAGGCCACTTAGATTTAACATGACATCTTGTGTCACCTGCTAGTAGGACATCTCATGTCATATGCAAATAGCATGCCAGGGTATAGATGAATATTCACTATAGATTTACTGCCTTAGCATGTACTCTCTTCGGGTGAAGACCATGTAGCTTTCCCAGATTATAAGGATAAGGAAGATTAAACATCAATTCCTCTCTCGGTCGGGAGATTTTATACTTCAATCCCGATACCACATAGAAATGAAGAAGGATTTACACATCAATTTCTTATTTGGTCGAGAGATTTACATCATCCCGTGATAAATCAGGAAGGTGTGACATAAATTCTTCATTGGGATGTTTGGATATACTTTGTCCTTCACCCCCGCATATTCAGAAATATGTTGTCTGAGTTAAACTCATTTCACCATCAACAATTTTTGACACTGAATGGATCTATGGTCAGGGCACTACATGATGAGATTTAACTTAATTAATTAGGTATAATATAGTATCTTTTAGCATCAACCAAGTTTCAAAACATGAATTATAACAGATACTAGAAAGAAAGGTGTAGTAATTTAAAGATCTTTGAAACACTTTGAACATATAACACCCAGGATCTCAGTCCCTTATCACAATACTGGGACTTCTCATCCTTTCAAATCATCATCATCATGATTACTGGATCTGGGTATTCAAACCGTTAGATCATCACTAAGCATTGTTACCTTTGTAACAAGTAACTATTACCTTTAGGTCCTCAGACCAAGGTATTCAACACATTTGTTGTACAAGTATTTCACATAGCTCACATGGTTCAATAATTATCTTGTCACCTCTCACTAGTAAACAACTATTCATATGGCTCACAAGGCCCATTAAACATCTTGTCACCTCTCACTAGGCAAAAAATATCTTTTAGGTCATCAGACCATATAAACATTATACTTTTGATACAAGTATTTAACATTTTTCACAATGCTTATGCAATAAGAGAAATACAACCTTCCCATTATTAGAGTTAGGGTTTCCCTTTATAGCCGAATAGGGTTTCAAGTTCATATTATCAATATAAACCCTAATTCATTGCTCCACACATCTAGGAGCATACGTTGACATCATAAGTATTAAATCATACTTATTTATTCTCATCATTTATCATTAAATGATTATCAACACAAAGTATGGGTTTCTCTCTCATCATCACTAAGATTTTGATTACATGATACTTTATTAACTTGGCTTAACCCTTTCTCAAGGTATGTTAGCCTACACTTATCAAAGTGCATTAAACTCATTACATCTTAATGTAAAATTGACATGACACACTTCATGTGTTACTCATCCAAGTAAATTGGATTTTAGGTGCATCAAGGTATATCCACCTTGAGGTGCTGGATGTGATATTTATCATGCCTTGGTATATCACTTCCCTCGTCACTTTTAACTTACTTAAGTTTATCAACTTATCTTGTATTAGGGTATTTGTCATCCTAATACTTTATGCACTGACTCATCACATTTATCCTGTTGTGTATTGGCCATAAATAACACACTTGAATTACCCAACTATCATCAAGTGATATGGACTCATATCGGGTTAAGGCATTGTTGATATAGGGTTGACCATTATCAACCACTTTAGGTGTTTCACCTAACAATGTATTAATCATACCATTACTTGGTGTTACAATCATCACACCTAAGAGTGTTTTGCCCCTACATTTACAAAGTGTATCGCGTTGACTCATGTATGTCAATTTGAACACCTGTATCGCATTAGGTGTATATCAGGCTGGGCATCATCATATCCCTCATACCCTTACCTATCAAGGTATCAACCTTACCAATCATATGGTTTATCACCTTCACCATACAAGGGTGTAACATCCTCACCTCACTTGAAGATATTGGCCACACCATAAATTAGTCTATTGTCCATCACATGTTCTAGGGTATTAACCACATTACCACTTTTGTCATCTAGTGTATTGGGTTACCAACCATATCATTTTAGAGATGTGTGCTCAACACCATATCATCCAAGAGGTGTATGCTTAACCCAATATCGGTTTAGAGGTGTATGATTTCTACCCATATCACCTTATAGATGTATATGTGCCTACCATATTGGGCAAGAGGTGTGTGTGTGCTTCACACCATATCGGGCAAAGAGGTGTGTGTGTGCTTCACACCATATCAGGTAAAGTGGTGTGTGTAAGGACCCTGACCTGCATTTAGGGTTTACCCTGTTTGTTTTGCTTAACCTTAGTGGTTTGATGCTTGCTAATCACCCTAAGTGGTGATTAGGGTTTTGTTGAGCTTTGTTGAGAGTTCGAGGGGCTACTTGCAAATAACCCAAGTGCAGGGTTTTGTGTGCAAGTTTGCCATCTTTTGAGATGTTTTCCCCTCTTTGCTTCCTCTAGGGCTGAGAGGAAGGCTTGGGCTTGTTGTTTGAGTCCTTTGGGCCTGAGTTGAGCTTGTTTGGGCCTTGGAGTTCCTTGTTTGGGCTTGCTTGAGCCTTGTGTCAGCCAAGACCTGCTTTGTGTCGCCCAGCAGGCTGATGTGTCGCCCAGCAGAGCTGCTGCCTGTGTCGCCCAAGATGCTTGGTCTGGTGTGGTGGACCCTTGGTGCATGTTTTGGACAACTGTCCCATGCCTTGCTAGTGTGTTGGCTGGAACCCTAGGACAAGTGTCCCTTGGGTGGGTGACACATAGCATGGATGTACCTTGGTTTCTCCTCCCCTTCTTCCTATATAGGTAGTTTTTCTTCTTGCCTTAGTCTCCTTTGGTCTTTTGGTCTCTCTTCCACCTTGAGTGCATGATATCCCTCTCCATCTTGCTTGTGTTGGCCGATACACCCCCTTGGAGCTGAAGTGGTGGCCGATACACCCTCCTGGAGCAGCTTGGTGGATGATAGCTTTGGACCCTGGAGTGCTTTAGAGCTTGGAGCTTAAGGCGGGTTGCATAGCTTTTAACCCTAACTCCTTTACCTCTTGCTTGATCTTATGCATGTAGTAGTTTAGCTTAGCTCCTTGCTTTTGTACCTTGCTAGTGTACCTTAGTGGCCGATATCCCTCTCTTGGGTTTAGGGTTCCTTGTATACCTTGCTTTCTAGGGTTTGGGGCTTCCTGGTGTTGAAGGTTGAAGATGACCTAGGGTTGGGCGATACCCCCCCCCCTTCCTTGTGAGTGTGTAGGGCGACACACTTGCCCCTAAAGTTGGACGATATGAGTAACCTTGGGTTGAGCAACACCTTTGTTTCTGAGTTGGCCGACATGGTCCCCTTTGTTCTTGAGTTGGCCGACATGGTGACCATGTTGGGTGACATGGCACCTTGTATTGGATGATAGGATGAGTCCTTGTGGGTGGCCGATACCCTTGCCCATGAATGGGCGATAGGGTCAGATAGGGTGTTGACCGATATGGATAGGGTGAACGTTATCCTTTTTATGGGCGATATGGTTCCCTTGTTCTTCTCTTGAACGATAGGCCTTGTGGTGGACGTTAGGGCCAAGCATGGCATGACATGTTGGACGATAGGCTTTGTGCCCTGATGGCCGATACCATGGTGGCCGATACCCTAATGGCCGATAGCCATGGTGGACGATAGCCCTGTTGGGCGATACCCTACTCATGTGCTGGATGTGTTGGCTGATAGGGATGGTGGCCGATATGGTTGATGGTATAGTGGCCGATAGGGTTGATGGTATAGTGGCCGATATGGTTGATGGTGTGATGACCAACAAGGATAGTGTGGTAGTCGATACCCATGTTGGGCGATAGGCTTTAGATGAGGGTTGTGAGGTTTTAGTGAGGGTATGAGTTTCTTTGGTGACGGTCCCCTATGTGATAGATGTGGATGTTTATACATTAACCAATTAAACGATGGTGGTGTTTGTGATATCATCTATATGTAATATGTTGCCTTGCAAATAATAAGGATGCTAATGGTAGTAATGTATATGATGATAGCCCTCATGTAATAGATGCATGATGTGACCCGTTATGCTTAATTGTTAATGATAGTGAAGATGATGATAACTACTCTAGTAGTTTGTTTAATGATAATAATGTTGGTAATAATAATGCTAAGTGACAGTTACATTAAAGGTTGCTTCATGATAAAGATGACAATAGTTGATGACATAGTAATAACGTTGTTTATAATAGTGTTGGTTCTGTAAACACAACATGATTTCTATATACCCTGATTGTTTGTACAATCTCGATATAAGGGTAAGTATCAGTATGGTTGTTTAATGATGTACTTAACATACTTGATTACCAAATAACTGTCATATTGATAAGTAGATTATCTTGATTGATATTTCATGATAGTGAGCATATTCCTTATGTTGAATCTACAATTATTGCATACCTTAACCTTGCAGGTGATGACTTAGCCATCAAAGGGCTATGTGACATATGTAATGAGTAACATTACTTTGATAATTGCTCTATAAGATTATGTATGTGATGTGTTGGTCCCATGATGATGATGTGAGCCTTAAGAGGCAATGACAGTACATGATGAAGGATTGAGACCCCGTGGTATGTGATGATCCTTGAGATGGATCTGGATGGTTGGCAAGAGGCCAAGTGGTAGCATGTGAAGTTGGATCCTTAAGATGGATCAGGTTGATATGAATAGATCATAATATAATGTTCTTTACTTTCTGTTATATCTTTGCATGTTATACAACTTGGTTGAATCTTGCAATCCATCTAAAAGATACTAATTAATCACAGTGAAATATATCATGTAGTTTGCCCTGGCCATAGATCCATCATCGTCAGGACTTGGTGATGGTGAAACAGGTTTTCCTACGGGTTAACCTGGAAGCGCATATTGTTGAATATGTGTAGGTTGCTCCTAGCCTGAAAATGAGGAGGTAAGAGTGTAACTTCAGTTGCAGACTCAGATATGTGTGTAGAGCATGGTGAACAGGCCCATGGCTCAGGATATGTGATGTATGGAGCATGAATGCGTTCATGGCTCAGAGCACGGTGATCAGGCTCGTGGCTCAGTTTTACTAGCGCCGAGACCTGTACCAAGGCGGGCTAGAGAATGGGTAGCCTATGGAGCTAACCCTGTGGCTTAGACCACTGCAGCACGTGACTGCGGTCATGCTTGTGTTCTACTCATGTACTGACCATGAGGTGGGAGGTCGTGGAGTCCGGCTCTTCCATTGACCTTGTATGACACCGTCTTGGGTTTCGTAACCGAAGGTTGGATTTGAACGGTACGGTTCAAATCCTCAGGGCATAATAAAATGTAATACAGCCGTTTAGTATTTACTAGTCATATCAAATACGAAACATTGGTTGAGGCCTTGTTTGTGTCGTATCTCTGTTATACCTTGTAGGTTATGTGGTAATCTACCTTATCTTGATAATCATGTTATATGGCATTATATTCTAATAATCCTGCTACATAGTGATATATCTTATCTTGTCTATCATGTTCCTTTGAAAGACATCTGGTTATATGCTTTAGTATAGCTGGTATGCTTGCCGGTAAGAATGATCTTGCTTTTTATATAACTGCTTCTGATATATCTGCTCATGTTATAATTGCTGTTATGGTTTATCTTGCTGAGGTTCTATAGTTGCGGTGGGGAGCTATGTTTCCCGCTGGGACAATTGTTCAATTGTCTCACTCCGCTGGTTTACACCCTTTTTAGGTGGTCGAGGTAGACGTGGTCGTGGTTGTGGTGTTGCGGACGAGCAGCTTGAGGAGCAATAGAAGGCAAGCGATGGACATGCTGCTGTTTTGGATGTTTTGTAGTAGAGTCTAGAGTCATCCCTGTACTCTCAGGTCCTTGGCAGTATTTTGACGTTGTTTCACGATGATCGTTCGATGATATCTGTATATCTTGCTGTTGGCCGGTTGTGGGCCTTTATGTATATATGAGCAGGTGGTGAACTCATGTGATGGATGAACAGCTGTTCCTGAGCTGTGGACACATGTCAGATCTTGTGTACATGTTATATGATATGTTTCTGTGCAGGATGAGGACTGGAAAGTAATAGTTTCACAGTTTATCAGTTTTCCGCAATCGGTTTTAATTAACCCGTGTTTTTTTTTTGATAATCTGTGGTTATGGTGTTTTCCGCACGTTTTCACGTAACACCTCGTTATTTGTGTGATAATGGGATGTGTTGCCACAATGTGTGTGTGCTTGAACCCGATATCACTTTGTATCATGATACCATCATCTTCACACTCTAGACCTTCGTTCTAACTATTTTTGTACATGAATAATAGATCTAGGCAACTATTAGAACTCATATATTCATTAAGTATTCAAGAAAAACTTAGAATTTAAAGTAAACCATCTAGTATAGAAAGATAGGTGGTGAATAATTACATAATTGGGTTCAAGTTATATAACTCGCCTTAAGAACAACTTCAAAGATCCAAGATCCAAAGCTCCATGTTCCTAAGGTTGAAGATGACTTATCAAAAGTCCAAGGCTCATTCACAACTCCTCTATAAGCAAAGAATCACCATAGATAAGAACTTGGTGAAGAAGAAAAGAAAGGAAAGAATTACAATCGAGATCCATGCTTGAACCAAGGTTGATGATGATCATGGCCTCACCTTAACCTTCGTGCTCGAGATCCCCTTGCTCCTTGAGCTACTATGCACGATATATAAGAGGGATATAGTTGTAGGGGTCGAAAAGATTCACTAGTAGGCGAAAGGTAGGGTATATATCCATGAGGTTCATGGGAGAGAGTAAGAGGTGTCATCACCTTACTACTAGTAGGTGCCACATGGCCATGCATGGATTGAAACGTGTACTTGCATGCATTCCATCTTCATATTTCCATGTAAAATACAAAATTGAGGATATTTCAAGGGATAAGGTTCGGCCCCTTTCGTTATGTTCTAGGACAAGGCACTTCCACTCACATTATTATTATATTCACAATTCAATGCAACCTTTCCCAAGGAAAGTTGCAAGCCGATATCCATTGCTTTATTGAGGTTCTTAGATTTTTTTTTGAAAATTCAAAGAGTTAAAAACATGGTATGGGGGTATCCTCTTTGGCTCCTTGGCCAATAGGGACCCCCATTTAACACTACAACTAGATACACTCAATACAAGCACAAATTAGGGTTTCCATTCAGCCCCTTTCTTGGTCTTTTCATCACCAAGAATACTACCACTCATAAATGATTCAAACATGGTATCTCATTCATTCTCTCTCATTTAAATGATACATAGAGGAAGTAGAAACACTCCTTAGGTGGTAATTTGCATATCAAACCCTACATTTTGGGTAATTTACAATTTGTACCAAAATTGGTGCACAAGGTACTAGTATTATTCAAACAAGTTCAAACTTGGCATTTAGGCTTTCCAAAAGCCACCACTTAGCATGATTATCTCTATTATGATGCTAAAACACATAAGGCAAATTCAAAATGTGACATTTTGCAATATAACCCCTCATCTTGGGTAAATTGCACTTTGGTCCAAAATAAAGGAACATTGCTCAAACAACATTCAATCAGGACAAAACTAGAAACATAAGTGTGTCACATGATAAAAAAATACCTTAGAGGATTATATTAAAGTTCTAAGCAAGTTACTTAACCAAAGAAAATAGGGTTAACTCATAACCCAGGTCAGGGTCATTATAGTATTGTTACTGTAATATGGAGTGGAATCCATTATGTCAAGTGGTTATAATATTCCTGTAATGTTTTTGCCATGATATGGTGAATTGTGGAGAATTAGGCCTTATGGTGTTGTGATCTGATTGCTTGACCTTAGTATGGTCAAATATAGTAACATGCTCCTTTACTTTTATCATTAGATATTTATGGTAATACATTTTATATCTAGGGTTGTGAATATTGGAGTACTCTTACAACTACATTTTTGTACTTTCTATGTAACTTATTGGATACATTAAGAAAATGATTAATTGGCTTATTTATTCAAGTATAATCCTAATTTCATCATGTCTTGTGACTATAGAATTATCTTAGTCTCAAAATTACTAAATAGTAAAATGATTAAGCCTCATTGCAAGTTTGAATTGTGAGAAGGATCCTGAAGTCGTACATTGCTAAGTATATGTGGTGGCGGGTAAGGTTTTTCTTCATCATCTAGGTCTCAACATGATTTAGGGATATTATGGATGTGAATGAGATCATATGTGATAGCGAGAGAGGCTAAGTCTGTAAATAAATGTTAGGGATGTTATACCATAGTTTTGATGTTGTGTCATGTTTACCACAAGTAGACCAAATTTTGTGAGATGGTTGTATTGCCCCTACTTATGGATTTGGCCATCGTGCCATTATATTTGTATAGAGTAAGAAAACATTTATATGTGGTGTTTAAAACAAATACAAGGTGCTCTCTTTTATAGGAGCAGGGAGTAAGTGAGAAATAAAAGTAGGCAAAGTGGGATTAAAGAAACGGCTAAAGACAAGACAAGTCTAAATAATAAGTGAAACATAAAGTAGTAGAACTGATATACTAATACTGCCCCTAAAACTAGAGCATAGATGTCAAACATGCCCAACTTGTCCACCAATGTAGTAAAGTGAGCCTTGGGAAGTATCTTTTGCTAAGATGTCTGCAACTTGGTCTTTAGTCCGATGATAAGGAGTACAAATGTAACCAGAGAGGATGGATTCCCAAACTAAGTGGCATCCACTTCAATATGCTTGGTGTGCTCATGAAAAGTAGGATTGCTGGCATTGAATATGGAGGCTTTGTTATTGCAGTACATGCACTACTACAGAAACAACATTCAGTGTCGCTTTTCTGGGCGTCGGTTATTTAGGAAAACTGACGCCTATAATATTAGATGTCAGTTATTTATGCAAACCGACGTCTATATTCGAAGACCAGCCAGACACGGGTACCGCTTTGTATTCATCATCGGCTGGTTATAACAGACCGACGCCTAAAATCTCCCGTGAAATCCAATTTTCAAGCGAAAACATTTTAGGTCACCCACAACGTCGGTTTTTTAACTATTCACCGACGCCTATTTAAAATGAAAATTTGTGTGAAAGGTCCCACTTTCAGTGTCGGTTATCCTTCGATAACCGATGCTGATAATGGTTCCCGCCAAATAATTTAGGGTAAAGGTTGTCTAGTTGGGTGTCAATGTTTTACTACCAATCGACGCTAAAGCATAATAGGCGTCGATTTTGTAGATAATCGACGCCTTTGACCAACTTAATAGACTCGATCACCCGGCTCTTCCCCCTTTCTTCCTGTTTCATCGCGATATTCTCCTGTGCTGCTGCTCACCGCCGCTCTCCCAAAATCGCGACGTCAGTTGCTGCCCCTCTGCTTCTTCGGTGCTGGTGCTCTTCTGCTCGCCGGCGCCGCTGCCCGCCGCCCGCCGCGGCTGCTTCTTCGCCTACTGCTTCTCCGGCCGACGCCGTTGCTGCTTCTCCCGGTGCCACTGCTCTTCTCCGCCCGCCCCTCTACTTCTTTGCCTGCTCACCGCCACTGATGCCGCCGCTCACCGCCGCTCTTCTCCACGCTAGCTCCAGGTAGCCTAGCCTCTTTGCTTCCTTCTCCCAAGCTCCTTACCAACAACAATCACGGCCATGGCTGTGTTGGCCTACCACGGACGTGTTGTCCAGCACGGCCGTGGTAGATCAACACATCCACGACGTCGTGCTTGCTGTTGGTAAGGATATGAACAAATTTTTATGTAATGCTGTATGTAAATCCTAAGATATGAAAACATATTTTTCTTGCATATATTTGTCATATATTTGTGCTTCTAATCATAATGTTTGGCCTAATTCAGTAAATTTTGATGCATGTTGAAATAAGATTTAAACTTGTCAATTGTAGCATCCTAATTTGATTAGATTAAACCTAACATTGATGAAACCCTAACATCAATTGTGATGAAACCCTAACATTAATTGTGATGAAACCCTAACATGCACATATCTATTATTGTGTTTGTTGGCCTAGAAACCCGTCAAAGATTTACTCATTAGGAGTAAATCTTGGATAGTCCCTGGTTTGGGACTGTTCTTGAACACCTAATCTCACTTAGGATGTATGTGTATAATGTGTATTGGGTTTTCGAGAAAATTTCGGTAGCATTTCCCCATTTGTTCTCTAAGTACATATGTACTTAGAGAACAACAGGGAAATGATGCCGAAATTTTCTCGAAAACCCAATACACATTATACACTTATTAGTGGGATTAGGTGTTCAAGGATGGGATAGGTGGTACACATTTATTATATATAAGAATGACATCACATGTGTTTGTTGGCCTAGAAACCCGTCCAAGATTTACTCATTAGGAGTAAATCTTGGATAGTCCCTAGTTTGGGACTGTTCTTGAACACCTATTCTCACTTAGGATGTAAGTGTATAATGTGTATTGGGTTTTTGAGAAAATTTCGGTAGCATTTCCCCGTTTGTTCTCTAAGTACATATGTACTTAAAGAACAGTGGGGAAATGCTGTCAAAATTTTCTTGAAAACCCAATACACATTATGCACTTACTAGTGAGATTAGGTGTTCAAGGATGGGATAGGTGGTACACATGTGTTTGTTAACCGTAGACCCTAATCTTTTCCTAATATATACTTGTTTCCTCTTTGATCATAGAATGGGTAGATCATGGATGTCCATTTGCAATCGCTGCACCCCAAAGTTTATATCTGGTCTTGATCAGTTTATTAGATTTGCCGAGGAACATAGGAAAGAACCTGGAGAGAGGTTCTACTATCCATGTAGGCATTTTGGTAACAACTTGAAAGTCAGCACTGGTGACGAAATCAAAAGTCATGTCATGTGCAATGGGATTATACAAGGCTATACAGAATGGCACTGGCATGGAGAGATTTCAAACTCGAAACCAGTGGATGTCGATAGCAGTGCTTGGGTGGAAGAAGAAATTGCCTCCGATGACGTAGATGTGAACGAACCAGTTCTAGTAGACATCGTTGATGCGATGTTGGATAGTTGTAGGGTAGAGCACACCAATACACTTCCTATCTTTAGAAACATTGTGCATGATGCTGAGATACCGTTATACACAGGTTGTGCTAAGTTTACGAAGCTTAGCGCTGTGTTGAGATTGTATAAGTTGAAAGCTAACAATAGATGGAGCGACAAAAGCTTCACGTCATTGTTGACTTTGTTGAAAGAAATGCTTCCTGAAGGAAACGAGCTGCCAATCTCAACATACCAAGTAAAGAAATTGTTGTGCCTAATGGGAATGGAGGCCAAGAAGATACACACATGTCCGAATGATTATGTATTATTTCAAAAGGACTATGTGGATTTGAAAGATTGTCCAAAATGTGGTGCGTCACGGTATAAATTGACGACTTCGGGGGAGTCCAAAATTGGTTCTCCTGCCAAGGTGATGTGGTATCTACCTATAATATCACAGTTTCAACGCTTGTTTGCAAATCCGAAAGATGCGAAGAATTTGAGGTGGCATGCAGATGTTAAGAAAAATAATGATGGGATCCTACGACATGCGTCTGATTCCCCACAGTGGAAGAAAATTGATCTATTGTACCCCAAATTTGGTGAAGAAGATAGGAATCTATGACTTGGGCTTTGTACAGATGGGATGAATCCGTATGGGACATTGAGCAACCAACATTGCACTTGGCCAGTCATGCTTGTTATATACAATCTTCCTCCCTGGCTGTGTATGCAAAATAAGTACGTTATGATGTCGTTGTTGATATCGGGCCCTAAACAACCCGGAAATGATATCAATGTTTATCTTGAACCTCTGATTGATGACTTAAAGAAACCTTGGGCTGAAGGTGTGATGACCTATGATGCTTTAGTAAGAGAGACATTTCGTTTGCACGCTATGTTGTTTTGCACTATTAATGACTTTCCAGCATACGGGAATTTGTCTGGATATAGTGTCAAAGGAGCTAAAGCGTGTCCTATATGTGAAGAAAACACTGATTCAATAAGACTAAAACATGGCGGAAAGACTGTATATCTTGGTCATCGAAGGTTTCTTTCAAAATTCCATCCATATCGTAGGAAGCGCAAAGAATTCAATGGATGGAATGATGAACGGAGTGCACCTAAACCTATACCAGGGGAAGTTGTTTATGAAAGAGTAAAAGACATTGTCAATGAATTTGGTAAGAAATCACAATGTAGTATGGCCACACGGAGTGACAAGTCTTCATTTAAGAAGAAGTCAATATTTTGGGATCTTCCTTATTGGAGTTCTTTGACAGTTAGGCATTGTATCGATGTAATGCACGTTGAGAAAAATGTCTGTGATAGCATCAATGGTACTCTGTTAAATATACCAGGTAAGACTAAAGATGGGATAAAATCCAGACTGGACCTACGTGAACTGGGAATAAGGTCAGAATTAACAGAATTACATGAAATGGGTAATAAAAGAACATACTTACCTCCCGCTTGTTACACGTTGTCTAGAAGGGAGAAGAAATCTTTTTGTGAATGCTTGGTAAATGTTAAGGTGCCACAGGGTTACTCATCCAACATCCGTAGATTGGTATCAATGAAAGATCTGAAGTTGATAGGTCTTAAATCTCATGATTGTCACACTCTAATGCAACAAATATTACCCGTGGCAATTCGATCTATATTGCCAAATCATGTAAGGTTTGCAATCACCAGACTTTGTTTCTTTTTCAACAGTCTATGCAGTAAAGTTATTGACCCTGATACTCTCGATAATTTGCAAAGAGAAGTGGTTGTTACCCTATGTCATCTTGAGATGTATTTCCCTCCTCCGTTCTTTGATTTCATGTTACATCTTATTGTCCACTTGACTAGGGAAGTGAAAATGTTGGGACTAGTTTTCTTGCATTGGATGTATCCCTTTGAATGATACATGAGCATTTTTAAAGGTGAAGTTCGAAACCTTTATCGGCCTGAAGGGAGTATTATTGAAGGTTATGTGGCGAGAGAGGTTATGGATTTTTGCAATGACTTTCTAAATGGTAATAACACTCCTGTTAATGAAAAGAATATTGAGGAGGGCAAAGGAATTTAGGGATCACGGGTGAAAGTAATCAGCCGTGAGCAGTTGGAACAAGCTCACTTGTATATTTTACACAACATGGATGAAGTGAGTGTTTATTTCGAGGAACATACCAATTTCATCAAGAGACAATATCCTCGAGCCAATACAATGTGGCTTGCTAGAGAGCATAACAAGACATTTATTAATTGGTTTGAAGATAAAGTCTTACATCAACTATCTCAAACACCAGATGATATTATGGAAACTATCAAATGCCTCGCCTTTAAACCAAAACCGAATGTTATGTCTTATGAAGGGTTTGACATTAATGGGTTCACATATTACACAAAGCGCTAAGATGATAAGAGTGTCGTCCAAAATAGTGGGGTCACTCTTCAAGCGTCGACTATGTATATTGCAAGTGTAAAGGATAAGAGTCCATGTGAAGCTAAAATGTCATATTACGGTGTCATCGAAGACATATGGGCGTTTGACTACATAGATTTCAGAATTCCGCTCTTTAAATGTAATTGGGTTGATAACACCAAAGGAGTTATAGTGGATGAATTGGGTTTCACTTTAGTGAACTTTGAAAAGATTGGCAAGAAGGGTGAACCATTCATATTGGCATCACAGGCGAAACAAGTATTCTATATCGATGATCCTGCAAATGAGAAATGGTCAGTTGTTCTTCATGGTAAAAGACAGTTCATTGAAGATCCTATAGACGAAGAAGAGTACTATGATAAGTATGATGACTCCAATCCATTCTCAGTTGGGTTGCCAACTCCACAAAATATTGAAGCTAATGATGACTTATATGTCTGTGGAGATCACAATGAAGGATTGTTAATTGATAAAAGATCACAATTTTAGAGGCATGCATGTTTATATTTTTTATTGAAGCTAAATGTTTGCTTTTTTAATATCAATATCATTTTCAGATTTGATGTCTCATTATCTTGTAGTTAATACAAATGCTAAATGTTTGGCTTTTTAATGACATTTTCAGATGGCTGACCATGATGAGCATGATGTCCATGATGAGCATGAAGTCCATGATGAGCATGTTGTACATGATGAGCATGGCGAGGATACCAAATATAAGTTTTAAAAACATATCTTGTATTTCTATAAAATTCATTATCTTCTAGTTATGTCATATATCCTATATTTCTATATTGGGCTAATTCAGTGTGTTTATTTTTGTCAAATTTTAGGTTAATGTACCCACTGAAGCACTGCAGGAACTTGATGCGCATCACCAAAAAGTTTACAAGAAAAGGGGCATCACTTTGTTGCACAAGTTAATAGCGCTAAGTGGCAGTGGATCCAAATTGGTTGTGGAGTTTGATAATGGAGGAAATGCAATTGGAGTGAACCACAATAATTTTATAAACTATCTTGGGGTTGTTACTTGAAGCCATTGTGGTGTTAAGTATGATAATTGGCATAAAGTTCCTCAGGAGAAGAAAGACTTGATATGGAAGGATTTATGTGTGAGTTATTATTATTTGCAATTCTATTTTTTAGATTACAAATTCTATTATTTGCAATTCTATTTTTGGATACTAGTTAATAATAATTCTATTTTATAGAATCTGTTTGCATTGGATGAGAAGCTGCATCGTAAAAGCATGATGCAACGCGCTGGAAAGATGCTTAGGAACTATAGGAAAAATCTCAACAGAGAATACATAAAAGATGGTGATAAGAAGAAGAAGTCAGCCCTTGAATAGTGGAACTCTTGGACAAAGAAGATTGGGACAATTTTGTTGCTTCAAGAAAATCAGAAGAATTCAAGGTATTAGGCGTCACTCCCAACTTAATTAATATACGTTGTATTCACCTATTCAAGATTAACATTTAGTGCTACTAACCAAATCATTAATGTGCATACTAACTAGGCCCTCAGTGAGGCACAAAAAGCAAGGCGTGCACTGAATGTGCATGACCACACTATGGGTCCAAAGGGCTATGCAAGCGTTCGCCAAAGACTACAGGCGGAGTCTGCTGCTACTTAGGAGTCTACTGCGACTCAGGAGTCTGCCACACCCATACCTCGCCATGATGTCTGGATAGCTGGGAGGCAAAGCAAGAAGGGTGAAATAAAGAAGTCCGTAACTACTGAAGTGACTACAATAATGGTAAAATACAACTCTTAGAACAATCGTTTGAATATTGATTATTTGTGGTGTTAACTTACCAATTTCTATTGATGGTGATTAGCGGGAGCTGCATGAGCAGAGGAAACAAGGCACATTCATCCCTCAGGGCACAAGGGATGAATTGACAGTTGCTATGGGTAACCCAGAGCATCCTGGACGTGTTAGGGGTGCAGGCACTGGTGTGGGCATCAAAGCATTCTTTGGGCCATCCCAGCACAAACCCATAGCGGGACTTTCACAAGAAGAGGTAACTTATTATTTTTTTAGAATGTTACTACAAAAGGGAATTCGATATTAAGAAACTAATGTTTATTTTATCCATGTATAGGAGAATAAAAGAGTCAAGGATATAGTTGCTAAGAAGGTCAGGGAAGAAATGATGCGGTGGCAGGCATCTCAGGCTTCCAATCAGCCTATGGCGACCCACTCTTCTCCTGATGCACAGACTGAGAGTAATCATGTAGACCCACCGCCGCCTAACACGTCTGCTGTAAGTATTGTTTATGACATTGTAGCTAGTCTTTTCAAGATGATATGTTTTCAATATGATATGTATATATGTATAACATTCTTTACGTAAATTTGTAGGCGTTGAAGCCATGCCGCTTAAGAATGCAAGACTATGTTGTTGCAGAGGCGCAGGCTTATCTGTCCCTTCCTGGGCCAACATTTCACGGGACTCCAATGCCACAGGGATACGTTCGTGTGAGCCCGATACGTGTATTC
Organism: Alisma plantago-aquatica; assembly: GCA_963693085.1. Classification (NCBI taxonomy): domain Eukaryota; kingdom Viridiplantae; phylum Streptophyta; class Magnoliopsida; order Alismatales; family Alismataceae; genus Alisma; species Alisma plantago-aquatica. The sequence continues at coordinate 1,077,108,453 of OY856413.1, read as the reverse complement.
CCTGATTGGAGGGAAGCTACATTGCCATATGCCGACCCGGATATTGATACACTTGCTGAGGCAGAAGGCGGGGTGATATTGTGGCCTAAAGCAGATGTCGTCTACACTACTGAAATTGTAAGATAAATTTACATTACTTTAGATTGTTAATGTGTATATATGAGGTCAATTGATCTGAAATTATATATACAGGTTAAAAAGAAGACACCCGGAGCATCTAGGCCTCCACCTCCACTTCCTACATTACCAAGTTGGGTTCCAACTGACCTAAAATTCCTGTTAGGTCCTTCTTGTAGGGGAATGGCATGTTGGCTATGGGCGCATAATATACATTGCCCTATAATTGTTTCTTTAGAAGCAAATTATGCAGGTGAATCATACGAAAGCTCTTTATTTATACAAGATATTATTGATATGTTTCTATATGATTGGCTAAATACATCAATGATAGAGACATGGATAAGGTGAGATCTTGTTTATACATCCATATACATTGTGTAAGATCCGGTGATCTGGTTTCTTATATATTAATGCATACGTAATACATGTTTTGCAGCTACTTAGTCGAAAATCAATGTAAACAATTTGCATTTGACCATGTGGGATTTTTTATTCCATCATTGATTAGTATGGTAGCTAAAGACCCCGATAGTGTTCAACAATTCTGTATAGATGCTTTTACAGTTTTCGGTCAGCAAAACAAGATGATAATAATAGCTCCATTCAATGTCAAGTAAGTTTACTTTACTTATAATTTGGACTTAAGAAAATTACATTTTTATTGTGGATTTTGAGTTATTAATTTTTAACTTTTTTACCTCTAGAGGTAGGCATTGGGAGTTACTAGTTATTCTCCCCGGGACGTTCACTGTTTATTATCTAGATCCTGTGGGGAGTACATTGAATTCTAAAATTAGACACGTAATGAGAATGTCCTTATTCTGGTGAGAAATATTTCATTTTTATATTCGTTAACATCTGTTATTACATTACTATTTAATTATGCAATTTACTGTGTTACATTAACATGTAGGGGTTTAGATGCATTCAAAAAGGCTGGAGCAAATGTCCCCAGGAAAAAGAACCAGCCAATAATTTGGGTGAACGTGAAAGTAAGTTCCCGACTCCAATGTATATATTATTTATGTGAACTATCCTTTGTTGTATTTTTTTAATATTTTGTATGTTTCAATTTATAGTGTGCTAGACAAGACAATGGCTGGGCATGCGCATACTATGTGATGCTATTTATGAAAATGATTATCCAATATGCCGTATTGGACATCGATACCATACATGAGGTATTATATATAGTCTCATTAGTTAGTATGAAATATATCAATCTTATTTCTATATTATTACTTATATATATACATCATTTTCTTTGCAGGTGTTTAAAACTGACCACACTATAGGTAAATACTAAAAAGATGTAAATGCTCCATACACGATGGAAGTATTAAATGAAGTAAGAGAAGAATGGGCAGGAGTCATTCAAGCAGTGGCAACTGTAAAATATAATTGGGATGTTGATAGCGATGTTGAATGATATTTTGTAAATGAATATTTCTGAATGTTTATACATGTCTGAATGTTTCTACATGTATTTGAATGTTTCTACATGTGTGAATGTGAGAATTGAATTGATGTGTGAATGTATCTACTTGTGTGAAAAGTATATTTGTTGATTTTGCAGGTTTGTGGCCTGTTTGTTGGCTGATATCAATGGATGTCGTAAACCTACAGTTCAAAACTGAACTACAGGTTCTCATCCTCCTGATCAGCCACAACAGGCTTGCAAACTGATTAGCAAAAAAAACATTTAAAACATAGGCGTCGGTTATTTATAGAAATCTGTCATCAAAAGATTACAACATCGGTTATTGGATAAAAACCGCCTCCTAAAGTGACAAACAACTAGACCGTGCAGGAAAGCATGGTCGTGGTGGTAAATGGCGTCAGTTATTAGTATAAAACCGACGCCTATAGTACTAAACACGACCATGTAGGGAAGCACGGCCGTGGCGTCTGCAAATATGGCGTCAGTGTTTTAGTTGTAAACCGACGCAGAAAGTGTCCTAGATGGCATCCTTATTGTGGCGCGAACCCTTTTAGCGTCGGCGTACTATAAATAACCGACGCTGATAGGTGCCCTGCTGGCGCGTTTTCCGTGGCGTGAGGCCTTTTGGCGTCGGTTATAAAACCGACGCTGAAGAGTTCTACCTTTACCGGCGCCCACATAGGCGTCGGTGGAGAACCGTCGCTAAAAGGGGTTAAACAACCGACGCTAAAGCCCTATTCTGTAGTAGTGATGGGAAGAGGATCAACATAAAAGATATCAAATTCTTTTAGGAGTCCTTAAACCCACATCAATTCACAAGCTCTATCAGCCATATCTCTATATTCTACTTTGGCACTACATTGAGAAACCACAATCTGCTTCTTACTATTCTAGGTACCTAGGTTGCCTCCAAAAAAGGTATAGTACCTAGAGGTGTATTTTCTATCACATATACTACCCGCATCATCAAAATATCCAGTGAGTTTGCAGTTCTTGTGTCATTCATACAACAATCCGTTCCCTAGAAAACATTTAAGATATTTAAGGATATGATAGACACCATCACAGTAACATTGCCATGTTTTATCTAGATATCAAATGACAAGCCCAACAACTAAATAAATGTCATCTCTAGTAGTATTAAGATATATAAGCTTACTAACCAATCTTTCGTAATGGTGGTTATCAAGAAAGGGTGGTGAAGATTCATCATCCCAATATGTGTTGGGATTTGGATGGGTGCTAGAAGGTTTAGAACCAATCATGCCTATTTCTTGCAGAAGATCTAGAACATATATGCATTGTGAAATACAGATACTAGAAGAACAATAAAATTCAATTCCTAAGATATAGCTAAGTTTTCCAAGATCTTTTGTAACAAAATGTCACTTTCGATAATGTTTACCTTCTTTATCACTACAAGACAGATTGATGTCAACCACATACACAATAATAATAACATGCCATGAAATATTTTTTCTTATAAAAATAGAATGATCTGAATGTAAGAGTTAAAAATTAAATTTAAGAAGTATATGGCTCAACTTACTAAACCACATTTGTAGGCTTTGATTTTAGCTTCCATAAATTTCTTTCTTAAGTCCATAGACTTTAGAACTCTCCCCCTGAGGAATAAAACTAGGTGGTTTTTACATGTAGACTTCTTTATATAAATCTCCATATAGAAAAGCATTTTTAACATCTAGTTAAAAAAGAGGCCAATCTTTGTTAATAGAAAAAGATATAATCACACATATAGAGTTAAGTCTAGAAACATGAGAAATGAGTTTCAAAGAAATCTACACCATATGTTTGAGCATATCATTCTCCAACTAATCATGCTTTCGATCTTTCAATCGATCCATCCAGCTGGTATTTGATAATGAATATCCACCAGCACCCAACAGTAAGGTAATCATGAGGGCGTTAAAATAGAACCCATGTCTTGTTATCATGAAAAGTAGTTATTTCATCTTCCATAGCTTGTCTCTAAGCATGATGTTTAATAGCTTGCATAGTAGTTTTTGGTATAGATACAATTGAGACAATAGTAGTATAATAGGAAAAAGTAGCGCCTAGATTAGTAGTAGAGCAGTAATTACTAATTGGATGTTGAATGTAGGAGAAAACACCTTTCCTTTTACCAATGGGAAGTTGTTGATCAGAAGTTACCCAAGAGGTGCTTTGATCTGCTAATGAGGAAGGAGTTGGTTGTGGAGGGGCCATGTAGGGGACTTTAACCCGAGGTCTTCTTAGAGGAGCAACAATAACCTCCACTTCATCAGGAGATTCATTTTTTACAACATTTGGTAGTGGATTAGAGTCAAGTAGATCTCAAGATAAGGAAGGCCCTTGTGTAGAGTAGCAAGTCAAGTGTTCAAAAAAGACCTCATCAACACTAACAAAGCATTTCTGATTGGCATGATCATAACGCTAATATCCTTTCAGAGTTCTAGAATATCCTAGAAAGACACACTTAGTGGAGTGTGGGTCAATTTTATATGTTTCGGGACAAAGATTCTTAACAAAACAAGTGTTTCCAAATATGTAAGAATGTATAGAAAAAAGAGGCACATCAGGATACATAATGGTATAAAGTACATGATTATTTAGGATAGACAAGGGCATGTGGTTAATGAAGTAGCACATAGTGGATTTAGCCTCAGGACAAAAATTTTTAGGAACATGATAGTGAAAAAGATGAGAACATTTTATGTCAAGAAAATGGTGGCTTTTCCTTTTGGCCACACATTTTACTATGGTATGTAAGAGTACGAAGTCTGATGAATGGTACCAAGACTAGTACAAAAGCTAGCAACTGACTTTTGCATAAATTCTAAGGCATTATCAGTTCATAAAAAATTGACAGATTTATAGAACTGAGTTCAGATTTTAGTGAAGAAGGTAGTAATAGTTTCCATAATATTACTATGACCCTTTAAAAGAAAAGGACAAGTTGGATTAGAAAAATCATCAATGAAAGTCATAAAATTATGGAATTTTGATTGTCTAATCACATAGAAAGGGCCCCATATATCAACGTGAATAATATCAAAAGTTTTTAGAACAGATCAACACAAAGAAGGGGCCCCATATATCAGCATGAACGATATCAAAAAGTCTTTAGAACGGATATCCTTTATTCTAGGAAACATCATCCTAGTTTGTTTTCAAAATTCATAGGATTCACATGCAAAACTTTTATTATGTATCACAAGAAATAAACATTTTAATCAAGCAACAAAAAGATGTCCTAGATGGTAGTGTCATTGCAGACCAGATACGTAAGATGATATCAGAGCAACAATAGATTTTGGCACATCCAGGTAGTATAGTCTGACTAGTCCCTCATGGCCCGAACCAATCCTCGCCTTTATGTATAGATACAAAAATACACAAGCCATGCGATCAAAATAGATTGAGCATTGAAAGCTCTTAATAATTCTACTAAAAGATAACCATTTAGGGGAAATCTTGGAACATATAAGATTGATTCAAATGATAGTTTGTTTGATAGAGATATAGTTCCAACTCCATGTACTGCAGACTCAGTTCCATCATCCACTATCACAGGTGGAAATTGAGTTTCTTTTGTTAAGGCAGTAAAAAGTTTATAATAGGTAGATATATGAGCGGATGGTCCTTAGTCAGTGACCCATTTATTTTTACTATAAGTAGCAGGAGATGTAAATAAAGAAGAAGAACCTCCATATCCAGCAGGTGTTTGTGAGGATAGATGAGCTTGCATGAGTTTTTCAAATTCTAAGAAAATGCACTCAACTATTGGGTGAGTATAACTTGAGTAAGTAGAAGTCGAATCTTCACAAGAAGTAGAGGAGACCTAGTTAGCCCAGGTAGTTGCACCATCTTTTTCCCTGAAGCAGTCCTTGTTGTGGTTCGTACCACAGAAGGTGTAGAAGTAATTATCAGTAGGAAATTGATGTTTTCCTCATCCACGGTCAGAAGGAGGACCAAGTCCAAGAGTAGCAGAAGCACAACCACCATGACCATGACTATAGCCATGTCCACATCCTTAACTAGAGGCATGGGATAGGGCGAAAACAATCGAGTGATAAGAAGAAGTAGTAGGTAGTAAAGATATGAAAGGAAGGCATTGAACGTGCTTGAGAACATCCCTTAGTATGGTTAAGGGACCACTGGATAAGATCTAGTCAACATCACCAGAGAAAGAATGAGGGAGTCCATCCAGAAATTGAACTAACTAAATTTCATTGTGTTTCTACTGAACTTATTTGATGCCAAAAATAGAGGATGATATACTTTGTATTCATCCTAGAGTTTTGAGCATTGGTTGTAGTTTTTTCGACCTATCCATCTGTTGCATACTCCTTTTTTTCCATACACTTGAAGATCTCAAAGACCTTCTTTGGATTCTATTAATGAGAGTACGCATGGAATAGTTGATCATCCATTGTTTTGGCATTTTGAATGAGAAGGAGAGACTGACTAATCTTTGGTACAAAACTATTCAACATTCATGCCATAACCTCACAATCATCTTTGGACCACTAGGCATAGTTTTTCTTAGTTTTTTCATCATATGTAGAATCAGGAGGGATTTTAGCATCAATAGAGATATGTGAATAGTGCCTTTGGGCTTTGGCATATAGTTCGAAAGATGCCGACCAAAGATGATAGTTTGAGCAGTCAAGTTTCACAATTGTAACACACAAAGACCAAGGAGGATCAGTAGTTTCCATAGAATATGGAGTGATGACACATACATAGAAGAAGAAGAAGTAGTAGTAGAAGTAGAAGATCTAGATCAGTAGTTCTAAAAACACCTGCATAAGGGCAATAGATAGCAGTAGCAGATTAGGATCAATAGATCCCAGAAACCTGCATAGGGGTAGCAGTGAGTAGTAGCATATATGGATCAAGAGATCTGAGAAATTTACATAGAGGAAGTATAGAGGAGAAGGAAGGACCTATGCTGCCACTATGTCATATTTACTCCATGAAGTGGCGTAGGAAGAAAAAAGTGTTACTTTTAGTTCTTCAACCTGCTATTTTGGAATTAGTTGGAAGGGATCAAGAGGAAGAGATGTCGATGGGGTGGAGGTTGACGGGTGAAGGTCAATGTAGGGTGGAGGTAGATGGGAGTGGAGGTCGATGGAGTGTTGGAAGTTGAGGGGTGGCAGAGGTTGATGGGGTGTTGGAAGTTGAGAAGGTGGTAGAGGACGATGGTGTTATAGAACGATGGGATGGAGGTCAATGAGGTGGTGGTCAATGGTCTTGGAGGTTGATGGGTGAAGGGAGATCGATGGGGTGGTGGAAAATTGAAGAGGTGATGGGAGGTTGATGGAGGTGTTGGTAGATGGGTTTGTGGAAGTTCAATATGTGATGGGAATTGATGGGATGTTGGTCAATGGGGTTGGAGGTTGATGGGTGATGGGAGGTTGATGGGGAGGTGGGACTTGAAGAGGTGATGGGAGGTTGATGGAGTGTTGGAGGTTGATGGTTAGTGGAGGTCATTTGTTGGTGGAGGATGATGGGGTGGCTGATGGAGAGAGGGGTGGGTGAACAATGATGTAGAATTAGGAGGATCAAGCACATCTAACACCATATATATTAAGAAAATCTTTATTTGATGTGTTTAAAACAAATACAAGGAACTCACTTTTATAGGATAAGATAGTAAGTGAGAAACAAAAGAAGGAAAAATGGGATAAAAGAAAAGGTGAAATACAAGACAATTCTAAAGCATTTGTGAAACATAAAGCAGTAAAGCCTATATATTAATAGTTATCACTCATACTTATTGTGGGAAAGATATATTTAGGAGTTCGATAAGGCTAAGTTCTTATATGAATCCATTCATTAGTTCACACTAGTTATCTAGTTGTTTGAGTGGTATGTCTCAAAATAACCATGACTTAATAAATTGAATAAATCAGTTGTGTCAAATATATGATTGAGGTTGATTGGTGAATAATGTTATACACTTTTACTACTCTTCTATTCCTATAACTATTATTTGTGGCTCATAATTGATATGTGTATATGTATTTGTATATGTATCCTTACATGTATATCTATATGAAGATATATATATATATAATTGTATCTATATATATAATTGTATATATATATATATATATGTGTGTATATATATATATATATATATATATATATATAGAGTCAGGCTAGAATACACTCGAGTGTATCCGGAGCATAATACACTCAAGTAGTTTTTCATGATGCAATATTTTTTTTTTTAAATCTAATCCATTGATCTTCTTAGACATCTCGTGAACAACTCATACACAACATTTGAGCACATTTGGATATGTATAGCTCATGTTATGAAGACCGCAAAAATTATGGATTTCAAATTAGTTTCGCGCGTCGATTTTGTTTCCCTTGGATGAGTGACTTACACTCATCCAAATGGGCTCAAAATTTGTATGTAGCCTAGTTATAGTATGACAGTGAAGATCAATGGTTTACATTTTGCAAAAAATAGTCTTGATATGCAAACACACTTGAGTGTATTCATGCGATCTGTACACTCGAGTGTATTCTAGCCTGACTCATATATATATATATATATATATATATATATATATATATATATATAATTGTATCTATAGAAGTACATACCATTTATAGACTTGCTAGTTGTCGATATGAATCACTTAATTGATCTTATCATGTAACCTACTTGTAAGCAATAAATGTTATCAACTTTGTATCATATCACTAAGATAGAGGTCTCATGTAATGACATCACTTTCCAACAACCACCTATTTAAGGAAGGCCAAAAAGATGAGAGCTATTATATAAAATTTTAACAAGAATCCATATTTTAATCAAGCAATAAATAAAAGCAAAGAATTTAATTCATTTCAAATATAGTTTTATAAGTTGTTCCTATAGAGCTTACGTAACTTTCCATCATAAGAATTAGACAAATGAAAACTATATGAGAAGAAGAATCTATGTAATAATCCTTACAAGTTAACAATATTAGCTACAAGTAAAATTCAACTGATTATCATGTCCATCATTTCTTCATATTACCTTATCTAGCATGAACCTAAAACATTGAGAAACCAAAATGCAGATCAATATAACAAGTTATACTATGCACGTGGGGTGAATGCAAAACTGTGTAAGTAAACTATGAACATATATTCAAGAATTACTTGAAAATAAGAACTATCATTTTTTACACATAATCTTCCTTTATATTATAGTCATCATGGCATTATACTTGAACCGAACTAAATAAAAACCCAACAAATTTGTTGTTCAATCTTTGAGAGACACTCGACAAACATCAGCAAACTAATGTGGGTAGTCTTGGCATAACCACGTACCTTGATGGTGAGCCTTGTAGATTATTAAATCACACCTTAAGCAAATTCAACAATAGAAATCAATAGAGAAGATTCCAAGCAATTCAATAGTTAATTTTCATGTATGTAAATTCTAAAGTGTCACTATTATATTAATCAAATTAAACCCTGCTTGGCCCTAATCTAGGGTTTAGGGTTTACATGAAGAATAAGGGTATAAACCCTATTTCTATAGCATGTTAACCATTGTACAAAACCCTAATTACTATATCCAAAGTATCCTCTTATTATGACTACTAGGATCACATTAAGTTCATTAAAGCTATCACCTTAAAGTATAAAACCCTAATTCGACATCATTATTACCATTGTCATCTTAGATTCTCATAATGTCCAACAATATTAGATAACATTTCAAAATAACCAAATTTACTGTTTTAAGAACCATAATCACCAAATCTTGGGTTTTTATTTATTTTTTAAATTAAAGATTGTATATTTATGCAGTTTTGGATATTGAAGCATAATTAGATATCACTGATATTTTATTCGCATTTCTCTCATTCTCTTGATCATTTTTCATATATAATATGTCCTAATTTGACCATCCTATCAGTTATTATGAATTTTATAAGATATTGATGTTTGGGCCAATAGCAGACTACTACGTTGGCATATTAACTATTATTTACATTAGCCACACGAGTAGGCTTGGGCCAATGGTCTATGGCCATCTCAGTCCCGTGTTCCACGTGGGCATCCCATTGTAAACAGCGGGTAAAGACCAACTTGCCCCTGCTAAACACATGTACTAACTGGGGTACTTTAGTCATTTCATGTTAATGCATACCTAACCTTGGATTTTTGGTGAACTGCTACCCTTGCACGACCAGTGTGAGGGATCCTGATGGACTTCCAAACTAAGAAGAGCCCCTGAGGCGACGGTAGGACCTCTCCTGTCTCTTATCAATCCCAGGTCGGTGCTTCTCGCAGATGGAGGCGGTCGAAGGTAGAAGAAATCGAGTTCTACATATATGAGGCTTGTAGTAGATTAATTATTTAAGAACATAGATGTGGCCCTTACCTAATTACATTGTTTTAGCCTTTGAGTAAAGAAATCTCATCGAAGCCCTTCACACTCTCTAGGATTCATTGATGGATTTGGAAAGCTTCTTCCTCGTTGTGAGTGTTGATGGATCAGAGGTGAAGCCCTCGGTTGCTTTCAGAGTGTCGATACAAAACCTCAAAGGGTCTTTGTCTATGTCATGGTTGCATCACGCGAGAGGGGGATCAGAGAGAAAAGGCTAGAGGCGTGACTTCTTTGAACTACAGAGACTAGATACTTTGTCTACCATCACTGAAGAGGTCATTATATAGGTCTTAGTAGGGTCCCTAGAGTCATGACCAACCAGGAAGGCAAGGAGAGAGAGAGCCGCCTAACACAATCATCTAAGTTTCCTCTATTGTGTAGGAGAAGAAGTCGCGGTCTACTTAGATAAAAGTGTTATCCTCACATTAATCCACCGACCTCCTTCAAATATTCCTTATTCTCACGTATTATTAACATAAAATCTATAAGAACTACCCAGTCCTTCCTATTTTAGAATTGGTCAACCCCTTCAACATGAAGGTTCATGAAGCAAACTAAAACTATTAAGGAATGTGTTTTTGGCACACATTGGTTGATTTTTCATCAACTTGCAATCTGGATTATCATTCCTTTTCTATTTCTTTAATGTACTTCTTAAATCATCTTCCTTTATTTCATGAAGATTAATTCATATCCAAATTGTGGGGTTTATTGGGGTATTTCTATACACAACTTGCTCATTTAAGTATTTACTTAAATAACTTATCCTTATTCTATGAAATGTCCCTTTTCTTCCTTTTTTTATTATTTTTTAAGTATATCAAAAATCAACCTGAGATAATACAATTTGTTGTCTTAAACATGTGTTTCCAAACTAGCTGGATAATTACTCTTTTAATTATCTAAAACACCATGTATTCTATTTTCTCTTGGACACTTACATATTGTTCCATATTTCAATTATGCAATATTTCAAAAATCCTTTCTCATAAATTCATTTTACAAATTCCTTTCATTTATATAACTTGTTCCACAAGTACCCATGCCAAAAACGTGATCAACATTATTATTCCACCAATAACATAATTGGAGAAAATAAATTATCAAGTCATGCTTTAGACTTATATCATATAATTTTTCCAAAACTGAGGATATAACATTCACCCCTCCTTAAAAGGAATTTTTTCCCCAAAATCCACACCTAGTAATTTTAAGGTGAAAGATAGCTCATCCTATTTTCAAACCTAAGGGTTAGCAACCCTACATATCTTATCATCGACAACTATTTTTGATATACAAATTCCACACATTAATACTAATAGTTGTACCTGAATTCAATTCCACATCCTTAGTATTTACATGATACTGTCCTTTGGTGATTACATTTTCATTGCGATTTAAATTTCACTGGGTGATCACCTTTTCACCTAGGTTTCCAACCTATTGTTCATTTACTTCCACATAAAGGTGAGATAACATCTCAAACCCTAGGTCATGCAATAAGTTCAACTTAAGGTATTCATTCTCATATGTCAATTTTAAACATAACATATGTCTACCCAATCTCTCTCACTAATAATGATGAAATAATCGTTTGATTGTAGTTCAAAAGTTCATCCCACTCCAAGAGTAGAGATGATGGTGTACAAACACATTATCCTAGAATTTCATAGTTTAGGTTGAACCATTCTCGACATGACTTTAAACCATATATACTTTTTGATTTGATAACTTTCTTACATTTCATGAAGTCAAAAGCCTTTTTCTTTATTATTTTTATTTCAAAAAACAACCCAAGATAATACTATTATTTGTCTTAAACATGTGTTTCCAAACTGGCTAGATAATTACTCTCTTAATTATCTAAAACACCACATATTCTATTTTCTCTTAGAAACTTACATATTGTTCCAAATTTCAATTATGAAATACTTCAATAGCCATTCCCATTAATTCATGTACAAATTCCTTTCATTTATTCAACTTATGCCACAAGCACCCATGACACAACAGTGATCAACATTATTATTTCCACCAATAACTCCACTGGAGAAAAGTATTTATCAAGTCATACTTTATACTTATATCATTCAATATTACCAAAATTTAGGATATACATTCACCCCTCCTTAAAAGGAATTTTGTTCCCAAAATTCACATCTAGTAACATTAAGGTGAAATATAACTCATCCTAATTTCAAACCTTAGGGTTAGCAACCCTACTTAGCTTATCATCAACAAATATTATTAGTATCAAAATTCCATGCATTAATACTAATAGTTGTACTTGAATCTAATTTCACATCCTCAGTAGTTACATGATTACCATCCTTTAGTGATTATATTTTCATTGTGATTTCAATTTCACTTGGTTATCATCTTTTCACCTAGGTTTCCAACATATTGTCCATTTATTTCCACGTAAGGGTGAGATAACATCTCAAACCCTAGGCCTTGTCATTAAGTTCAACTTAAGGTATTCATTCTCATATGTCAATTTTTAACATGACATATGTGTACCCAATCTCTCCCACACATAATGATGAAATAAGTATTTGACTTTAGCCCAAAAATAAATTTCATCCCACTCCAAAGAAGAGATGTTGTACACACACTTTATCCTACAATTTCATAGTTTAGGTTGAACCAATCTCAACATGACTCTAAACCATACATTCTTTTTGGTTCCATAACTTTTTTATGTATCATGAAGTCAAAAGTCTTTTTCACTTTTTGATGTTGTGCACAACTCCTCTTAAGATTTCAATATTACATGACTTCATTATATGTTTTACATTTACATGTCAGGTATTATGAGCCTTAGCCACTTCCTTGAGGTCCTTGGGATACAAGTACTTTTGGAGTGATGTCATCCTTTTGCATCTAGGGAGTTCCTGTCACATTCTCCCTTCGACCAAATGAACATCATGAAGGTGGCCAATCTCTTGAGACATGGCCCTAGGGCAAAAATAGTTGTTACCTCCCGGTCAAATGGTCATGTGCATTTAGGGATCAACCAACTCCAAATCCCATTGATCTCATGTACCTTTAATACACCCTACTTGACCTTAGTATTAACTTAGGGCTCTACCCTTCCCAAGGGTTTCTTTGAGATATTACAACTTTAACCATTTTCAAGCACAATATTTTCAAATGTAACTCCTTAAACCAAATTTCCTCCATCTCTTATGATGCTCATTATTCATTTTGTATCCCCTCATTGGAATCATGGAAACATTTCTCTTCTGGGCTTGGTCTCATACTACCAACCACTTCCATAGTGACTTTTCCTCATGTCCCTCAAAGATGGCATACTTGGGTTCAAAGAATATACCCAATATATCTGCACTCATATTTTATATTGGTGACATTCATGGCTAGCTCAATTTTTAAATTGATTTATCATCTCACCCTTCTAGGGAAGGTCCTAACCTACGGTGCCTTCTTGTCTCATAGGAGGAAGTAAGGATCTTTGGCCACAAACTGGACTCGAGTTCTAAGGTTTTTCCTCCCTCTTTAGTTCCTTTCCCACTCTTAGGTTGACCCACCTTAGGTGGAGGCACTAACCCTAGGATTTCATATTTTCATGAAACCTAAATAAGCATTTCTTGTTTTGACCACTCCACCCTTATCCTCTTTTCTCAATGGTGTGCCCTCTCTTTAGGGGAGCCTCTTTATGTGGGGGGGGGCTCTCTTTATGATTTGGTCCTTACAATGTACATTCATAGGCCATCCTATATTGGCTTGGCCTGAGATGATCTTCCTATCCTAGATAGATCACCTATCATCCCATGATGACATTATTCACCCCATGCTCTTTAAACACTAGAGATGATATAGGGTTTGAGCAAGTTACAGCCAATAAATGCATTATTCAGAGGTTGCTTATGTATATTAAATATAATCGTGTGCTTTTTTCTAACTTCTCAACTTAATCTCTACTGGACACTCGCTCTCTAGAGGATTCATGTGGGAAACCCTCTTTCTAGGGTTTTGTCCTTGTAGTGGACATCTCATGACCATCCTATCCTGGCTTGGTCTATTATGGCCTTCCTTTCTTGGATAGACCTCATCATGACCATTCTATCATGTCTTGGTCTTGCTGATTATCCTATCCTTGTTTGATCACTTTCACTTACAACCCACATGTATCACTTGCATCTACTAGAGATCGTTGAGCAAGTTATTCTGATATAATGTGATAATCATATATTTCTTAAAACTCTTCTCAGTAATGCCTTGTTCCACCTTCACACGTGCATGGAAATTGAGTGACTTAACTATTTTTTTAAGTAACGATAATATATTAAACATACATTTTATGTTATAACTTCTCAACCTTTATTTGCCCAATCTCTATGGTATACCCACTCACTGGGGTTATCAATACTCACTCACTGGGAGTATTTTAATAACATACCTGCTCGCTGGAGGTAGCATACCCATCCTCTTAAGGTGATCTCAATGACATACCCACTTGATGTGGGTAGTTCCAATTGCATTCCCACTCACTAGGGGTACATCTAATAACATACTCACTCGTTGAGGGTTGTCTTAGTAGCTTACCCACTCATTGGGGGCAACATACCCACTCACCGGGGGTATTTTTATTCCTCCATCCTTCCTGATATAGCGTTAGTGTGATGAGCAAGTAGATTCATGTTTTCATTTTCATGTACAACCCTTGGTTATTTATGTTTCTCATGTATATTAAAATTATTTCACATTCATCATGCATGAATTTCTCCACATTTATTCATGGGAGGTTGGTCATGTAAATCCATTTATATTTTTCTCACGTCTCTTCATTTTGACCCTAATTTGGGTTCATATGGGTAGGGTTAATCTATGACCACACCATTCCCATTTCCTGGGATTAAGGTTTAGGGTTTAGGTTGGAGACTACACAATCTACACCCTACATCTTAGGGTTTCCTTATCCATTACCCACTTCGGTTTCCTAACAAACCCTATCTCCATCTAGAGTTTACCCTTATATCTCATAAATCAATTTTATTTTCTTTATCATTATTCCCATATTATACATTATTATTTCCACATTACTTGTACATTATTATTTCCATATTTACATGTACATTATTTTTTTCACATTCATGTACATTGATTGGCGGAGGATGCCTTAATCCTACTTCTTCTCAAAAACCCTAAATTTAGATGAGGAGGGAAGTTCCTTTTATGTTTTATTAAGAAAAGAAAACCTAAAGGTATTTTACTTTAGGAAATAATCTTATGACTTTTTCTAGACTGACACACAGGCTTGAGAATTCTCATAAGTTGACTAGCAGTGCAGAGAAAAGTATTCCCAGTCCCCGAGTCGTGGTCCAATCTAGATACCTCATCTTTAGAAAATGCCCTAATAATTCCCTCATGTTTCTACATATTATTTGAACATATAAACTATTAAATATTATTTAGAAAAAATATGGGGCTGTAATGCCAAATGTAACGATCTCACTTTCTAGCAGCCCCTCAATTAAGGAAGGCCAAAAAGATGAGATCGATTATCTAAAATTTTCCCAAGGATCCATATTTTATTCAAACAATAAATAATATCAAATAATTTTGATCATTTCAAATATATTGTTTATAAGTTTTTCCTCTAGAACATACATAACTTTCCATCATAAGAATTGTACATATGAGAACCATATGAGGAGAAGCATCCATCTACTTCTCCTTACGAGTTAATTGTTATGTCTTCAAGTAAAATTTAGTTGATTATCATGTGCA
Organism: Alisma plantago-aquatica; assembly: GCA_963693085.1. Classification (NCBI taxonomy): domain Eukaryota; kingdom Viridiplantae; phylum Streptophyta; class Magnoliopsida; order Alismatales; family Alismataceae; genus Alisma; species Alisma plantago-aquatica. Next base: position 1,077,092,728 of record OY856413.1, on the reverse strand, counting down.
TAATATCTTGATATCACCTTATCTAACATGTACCTAAAACATCAGAAAATCAAAACACAGATTAATATAAAAAGTTGTATTGTGTACGGGGGTGCATGCAAAAGTATGCAAGAAAACTAACAACATATATTCAACTGTTACTTGAAAATAAGAACTGTCATTTTCTTCACGTGATATTCCTTTATATGATAGTCGTCGTGGCATTATAATTGAACAGAACTAAATAAACACCCAACAGTTTAGTTCTTCAGTCTTCAAGAAACTCTCAACAAACATCGACAAACTAATGTGGATGGTCTTAGGCAAAACCACATACCTTGAATGTGAGCCATGCAGATTATCAAATCATACTTCATGCAAATTCAACTAATCCAATCAATAGAGAAGATACCAAGCAATTTGATAGTTAATCTGCATGTATGTAAATCCTAAAGTGTCATTGTCACATGAATAAAAGTAAACACTACCTAGCCCTAATCTAGGGTTTAGGGTTTGAATGAGGAATAAGGGTAAAAACCCTATTTCCATAGCATGCTAACCATTATATGAAACCCTAATTACTATATCCCATTTATCCTCTTATTATGACTACTTAGATCACAATAAGTTCATCAAAGCTATTACCTTAAACTTCAAAACCCTAATTCTACATCACTATTACCATGATCATATTATATTCTCATTGTGTCTAACAATATCAGATAACATCTCAAAATAACCAAATTTACAATTTTAAGCACCACAATAACCAAATCTAGGGTTTTTAAGTATATTCTACATTAAAGAAGGTATATGTATGCATATTTAGAGAAGGAAGCATAATTAGATCTAACTAATATTTTAATTACATTCCTCACATTCTCCTGATCATTTTTCATATATAATATGTCCTAATTTGATCATCCTATCAATTACAATGAATTTTATAATATATTAATGTTTGGGCCAATAGAAGATTGCCACGTTGGCATATTAACTATTATTTACATCAGCCATGTGGGCCAGATTGGGTCAATGGCCAGTTGCCATCTCAGCCCAACATTCCATGCGGGCAGCCCCTTGTTAATAGAGGGTCAAAACCAACTTACCCCCACTAAATACACGTATCCGCCGGGGTACTTTAGTCTTTTCGTTTTAATGCATCCCTAACCTTATATCACCAAAGAACGGCCGCACTAGCACGGCCAATGTAGGTGATCCTTGTAGACTCCATTGCAATGAAGCACCAGAGGATACTGGTAGGTCCACTCTTGCCCCCCTACTGGTCCCAGGTTGGTGCTTCTCACGGCCAAAGGCGGTCGAAGGTAGAAGAATCCAGGTTCTACATAGCTGAGGGTTACGGCAGATGAACAAGTCAAGAACATAGATGAGGCCCTTACCCATGTGCAGTGTTTGTAGCCTTTGAGTAAACCAATCTCATCGGAGAACTTCACACTCTTTGGGATTCACTAATGGACCCAACAAGCTTCTTCCTCGATGTGAGGGCAGATGAACCGGAGGTGAAGCCCTCGGTTGGTTTTAGGGCGGCGATTCATATCTCGTAGGGTCTTCATCTATATCTTGGTTGCATCAGGATAGAGGGGGATTGAGGATCAGAGGCTAGTGGCATGACTTCTTCAGACTATAGAACCTAGATACTTTCTCTGCCATCACCGAAGGGGTCCTTATATAGGTCTTAGTAGGGTCCCTAGAGTCACGACCAACCAAGAACACTAGGAGAGAGAGATAGAGCCTCCTAACAAAGTTCTATAAGTTTGCTCTATTATGTAGAAGATGAAGTCATGGTCTACTGAGATCGAAAGTTCTATCCTCACATTAATCCACCTACCTCCCTGAAATATGCCTTATTCTCATGTATTCTTAACATAAAAGCTATTAAGAATTACCCACTCCTTCTTATATAGAATTGGTCAACTCGTTCAACATGAAGGTTCATGAAGCAAACTAAAACTATTAAGTAAGGTGTTTTTGGAACACATTGGGTGATTGTTCATCAACTTCTAATCTAGATTATCATTCATTTTCTCTTTATTTAATGTACCCCTTTAGTCATCTTACTTTATTTCATGAAGATTAATTTATCCAAATCATGGGATTTATTGGGTGTTTCATATTCACAACTTGCTCATTTAAATATTTACTTAAAGAAATTATCATTATTCCATGAAACATCCATTTTCTTTATTATTTTTTAATCATATAAAAAAGAAACCCGATATAATACCATTTATTGTCTTAAACATGTGTTGCCAAACTGGCTAGATAATTACTCTTTTAATTATCTAAAACACCACATATTCTATTTTCTCTTGGAAACTTACATATTGTTTTATATTTCAGTTATGAAATATTTCAAAAAGCCATAATCATTAATTCATGTACAAATTCCTTTCATTTATTTAACTTGTGCGACAAGCACCCATGCCATAAAGGTGATCAACATTATTATTCGACCAATATCATCATAGGAGAAAATTATTTATCAATTCATGCTTTATACTTATGTCATTAAATTTTACCAAAATTGAGGACATAACATCTCACCTTGTGGTTCCACATATCTTTTAGGTGACCAACAATGCAACCTAAACTTGGTGGAGAGGATCCTCCATTTGGTGGTTAGTAGAACTTGGTAGTTGGTAGCGGTTCTCAGTACAGTCTTACAGTGTTCCTTGTACTCTCTCGTCTGGTCAAGGAGATTTAATTGTTTGTATCTCGACTCCTGATATTTGGTCTAGAAACTCTAATTATCATTGCTGGTCTGCAAATTCTAATTATTCACCATCCTTATCATCACCATCTTAGATCTCATTAAAGGAAAAGTAAATGTTTCAATATTCTTAACGTGTTAGTTATCAATTCTAGGGCTTCATGTATACAATTACCCCTTATTCAAGTATTTACCCTACATTTGGAATAGGAACCATAATAGAGTTTGAAAGCATATTATTTGGATTCTACACATTTTTGCAATTAATTTGGTATATAATTTTGCTATATTCAAACATTCCGAGCAATTATTTTGATTTTTGGAAGGTAAATTGCATAAAAGAAAACTTTGAACAAACATCTAGTATGTGGGTGACATTACAAGCTCTCATTGGCCATGCCACCCCGGACCTACGATCCAACTAGTTGAGTTGGGGTGCGGCCCAGTGTTAGGATGCAGTTGAGCCAATCAGGCTAGCAATGACCCAGCTCCCAGATCGGCTCCCATGTGCCCGCATCTTCGCACATGGTGTACAATATCTCACAAAGAGCACACACACAATGTGGTTCTCAACCCTTTCACCGGAATGTGATCGATGGTGGACAAGAGCATTGAATAGCTGGGGTTTCCCCCTCATTCACCATTGTAGTTGAATTCCTAAACTTCACAAACTACCGCCTTCACGCGATCTCCCGCTCGCACAGGGGACACATTGCAGAGGCATCCACCGACCGGAGGACGTCCAATCTACCACCCAGGATGGAAGGAAACCTTCCTTGTTCACCTCTACCTTTTCACTTCACCTACCACGTTTGCTATCCTGGGAACACAACGACGTTCAAGCTTTGATTTCATCTTATTCCTCTAAACTTTAGAACTAATTGGTTCAAAATGTGAAATGATTGATTTCGATTGTAAATCACCAATTCAGTGATCAATATGACTGGATCAAGGGTTTATGTTGGTGTCATGTTGTGCATTAATCGTCATATTAAAATCCAACATGTTTACAAATAGGAAATAAAGTGAACTGGTTGATTCAAGTGTTGAATTGACCAATTCACATGTGAACTGACTGATTCAGAATGTGAATCAACCAGTTCATAAATGAACTGACCGATTTAGAATTGAACTGATTGGTTCATGTATTCTATCATCCAAAAATTCAAGAAAATCTATCTCTTCGACTCCCAATCGATCTGGAAACCATGACTTTGGCTCTCTTATAAAAAAGGTGTAGTCAAGGCTTTCAGGAGAAACAACAATGAGCTCTGACAATTGTTGTCCTCTCACAATTGTGATAACATGAGAGCCTTAACAAGTCTTACCCATAAAAGGGAGAGACAATGAGGGAGATACAACAAGGAAGATCAAGTCAACTCTAGCACGTTGAAGTTTGAGGGACAACTCCTTCCCATTAGCTTTAGGAAAAGCAATGAGGAGTTCCCAGTGGTCTGAGTGGACTATGTAGAGGTGTGGAGGTCATTTCCTCCATGCTAGGAGGACAACAACCACTTCTATCTATAGTGTTGCACCAGGAGGTTGTCATCTCCAGTTGTCTGTGTTCGTCTTGCGAAGAGTGCACATCACTAAGCAAGAGTAGTCAATTGAATTGCTCCAGGATCAGGTATACCTCTTGCTATCCTTTTTTCATAGATACATTGTTGTTGACGCAATCTCTTAGGAAGGATAGGGATACCATTTTATTTCCACTGCCTTCTTTGCCTTCTCTATTCCCAACATTGCCATATCTGTTGTCCTGGGAACACAACCACCTTAAAGCATATACTTCATCTTCTTCCTCTAAACTTTACCACTGATAAAATCTAGCAGTTTTATTTCCTCTCTCTCTCTTTCAGTGAGAAATCTTTCCCTATATGTGCCAGACTGGTGTGTGAATCTTCCAAGGGTCCCTTCACCACTGAAAGGTCTGGTCGAACTCCCTTAGCCATCTCCAACATGTGATGGGGCCAAGACCACCGAGTCTCCACTGTTCTCCAATCCTTTCATCTTGACTACAAAGAACTTCTACTAGTGCCTCCTACTGGACACCACCTCTTCCAAAACATCATCTCATTGTTATCTTTCTATCTTGTTGGGTAAGGATGTGATTGGATGCTTGACTTCCTCCTTGGTCTCTTTTCTAGACTACTAGTTTAATGTACTTGGGTTGGGTTGCTTGATAGGTCTCATTTCCATACATATCCATATGCGCTTGGTACAGGAACAAACAAGGCAAGGAATTAATTACTTTCCTTTTCTCCTTTCTTGAAAATCTTATATATTTTACTATACAGACCCAAAGTTTATGTAAAGGAAACCATCACCTTACTAAAACTTGGATTTGTCAAACTAAGAGCCATTAAGGAATGCATTTAACATCATGGTATAGATTGGATAATTTTATCATTAAACTATATATGAAACCCTTGATGACTTGAATTCTAGATTATTCTTTATCTCTCTATTTGATATATTCTTTAAATTAATTATTCTTATTTCATAGAAACTCATTAATGCCTTTCCCATCTTTTATCTATTTTTGGGATTTATTGGAATATATCTCATCTATAAAACTTGCTCTATCACTCATTTCATTAAATCAATTACCATTATCTCATGGAACATCCTTTTTCTACCAAATTCTAGACTAATCTTATTTTCCTTATTATTTTCAAGTATACCAAAAGTCAGGACGAGATAAATCTGTTTTATGCCTTGAATATTATGTTGCCAAACTGGGTTAGATAATTACTCCTTTAATTATATAAGTTACACATTATCTTAGAATCTTTTCAAAACTTGTTTAGTATTCCGTATTTCTATTCTTTAACAAATGATAAAGACATTATTATTTATTTATGCATGACCTCCTTTTATTTCTTCAACTTGTGTGACAAGGACCTATTTACAAAGAAGATAGTCTCATGGGCTTCACTTGGGCAATGGGTTGCACCCATGCCACAAGGATGACTTTATTATTTAATCAATAATTCAATTAGGGGATTTACTTATCAATTCAATCCTTATATTTTTATAACTCAAATTCTTCAAATTGAGGATATCACATTAACCCCTCAAAATAAATTTTGTCTCTGAAATTCACTTGGTAAGGTTAGGGTTTATGATAACTCAACTTAGTTTCAAAACTTAGGGTTATCAACCCTGCTTAGTTATCATTAGCATCTTTTATTGATACAAGAATTCCTCACATTATTACCAAAATTGGTACCTGAATTCAATTCAAGGTGTATCCACATGATACCATCTCTTAGTGAATACATTTCACTTGTGATTTCAATTTCATTTTTGTGATTATATTTTAACCTACATTCCAACCTATCATTCATTTATCTTCTCATAAGGGTGAGGTAACACCTCAAACCCTAGGTCATGTCATCAAAAACTCCAACTTAAGGAATTCATTCTCGTATGTCAATTTTAAGCATAACATGTATCTACCCAATCTCGCTCACTCAAAACAACATGAAATAAGCATTTGGATGCAACCCAAATACAAAGTTCATCCCATTCCAAGATAAGAGATGGTGTATCTGTCACAGAACCGTTCTTACCCCAAACCCAATCCTACTTCCCAAACAGTAGTAAGAGGATTGAAGCGCCCATCCCTGAGTGGCCCGACAGGATCTATCACACTGGCATATACAATAAGAAATAACAACTTGAAAAACTAGATATTTAAAGAACAACTAACCCAATATGGAGATATATCCGATTTATCTTGTCATCAGAGTATGTAAAGTGCGGAAGCGAACTTATTTAGAATTACATTTATATGGCCTAAAATCAAGAAAATCGAAACACAATCATGCAATTGCACGGTACGCTATCAAAATCAACTAAAGTGGTTTATAAAAAAAGAGTATACTTGGCAAGAATTATATTCAAAATAATAACAAATGATTCCCAAACCAATATCATTCGATAAAATGTTTGTTATTCAACGATTCAATTTTATTATGAGTTCCCATTATGCAGTAATCAAATAAGCATGACTATATATTTTATGTGACTATGTTACCCCAACACGATGGGGAAGGTCACTAGGCTCCTTCTCACCATAGGAAAATAGGAAGCCAATGTACAAGTCCCATCTCCAAATGAGGGGTTTGTTGCACTCAATATCAACATTATCAACATTATCAATATCATCATCATTATCAATATACGGGCAGTCATAATGGCCATGCAATTTATGTTTTCATGTTTTTCAAAATATAGTATAGAAAAACAGAAGACTAATCATAGGGAACAGCAGCTCATCCAAGTAAGTAGCCAATTATACAGTCAAGAGATACATAAAAGTATCTTCAATACAATCAAGGAGGAGTTATATAATAGCATACCTTTCACTGAGGATTTTGAGTATAGATCAATATCTGAGTCAATAGGTCAACCCTTCGAGTCAGATCCTAAATCATCAAGATTGGATCGAGGGTCAAGATCATGATGTTCAGAATATCATGTTTGAATACTCGAGATTAGGGTTACACTTTTACTATGTCAACCTTAGGGTTGGGTCATTCACTTATAATCAACCAATATGTCAATATGTCCAACATTATTTCAAGTGTCAAGTATTTTGAGTGTGAATGACTTACCTAGGTTTTCTAGGATCCTATGTGTTAACCCTAATGATCAATATCCAAGTCATCATCACATTCTTAAGTCATCATCATGATACTTAGCATAATTGGAAATCAAGATCAGTTTATTTAAAATAGTGTCGTGAATCATACACATGATTAAGGTTTTCACAAGATTTAGATCCATTATCACAATATTAAGGTTAATCCTTAGTTCAATGTGCATTATTCACATTCTAGGAGAGATGAGTTACAAGATCAGATATAAATCATATTTAGTCAAGTTTGGTTTCAAGATGATCATTATAGTCAGATATTAGGATTTCAAGAGATTAATCATTAAAATAGAGTCATTTGACAAATTAAATAAGCAAAGGAACAAAATATAGGAATATAAGTGATAAATATCAAGAATTAGGGTTCAAACGTATTTTTAAAAGGTTCTACAGATTTTTCTGATCAAGATTGACTATTTGTTCATCATTTTTGGAGTTCGGATGCATTTTCTATGATTTAAAAAAGATCTGGCATTTATTTGAAATTTTGAGCAGAGACGGGAATATTTACCTTAATATGGAAAAATGAGGGTCGTTGGATGTGCAAGGGATGGACTAGATTGGGCCACTTTGAGTCACAACTCACTTATCATAGGATTTGGTCTGATCCGTGATTGGTCGGTTCACCCTTTGACTTATTAGTTCAAGCATTGGTTAGTTGGACCCCTCGGGTCGGGGGTTTCTGTTCTGGGCCGACTGGTTCAGGGCTCCTTGAGCCAGTGGTTTAGTACCCAAATCTTGTCCACACAGACTCATGCATGAGCTTGGGAGCAGAGCGGAGGGCTTGCCAAAGTGGAGGGTTTCAGGAGCAGGAGGAATCGAGCAAGGCTATGAGCAAGTCGTCCAAGCTCATGCTGACTTCACGGAGGTGGTGGCGATGGTGAATTGACGAGAGGGGACGAGGGGAAGGCACGCCCAACTCAACTATGCCACATCTGTGCTATGGTAGCAGGAGGTGGTGAGGAGAAATCGAGGGTGAAGCAGGCAGTGGGAGAGTGCAAATGCAAGGTGTTCTCATGATGGATGATAGCAGCGGTCCTTTGGGGGGTTTATATAGGACTGGAGGGTAGATTTTATGGAAAACAAGCTTGGGGCAGCAGCCATGGCTGTCGGAAAGATAAGGACAAAATACAGAATCATTTTTATGGTAAACTCAGTTGTTAATGGTGATCAAAGTAGGACTGGTTGAGTTTGAAATTGCGAGGCGATTCTTTTTGTCCGCTCAGATTTTCAAATTGAGGTCAAGAGCGTTGAATTGCTCATTTTGGTCACATTAATTCCTCCCCGCAGTCAGCGGGAGGTTGAAGATGACACAATGGGTGATAACCTCCTATTTTAGTAGTTTATCTTAGTCTTTTTCTTTAGTTTTCCATACTCTTTTTACGTTTATACGGTACATAAACCTAATTTTACCCCTTTTTGTAAATACATCATCAAACTAACTTTTTCCTTTTACACTTGCAGAAAAAGCACAAAAAAATCATAAAAGAATAAACCAACCTCAAGGCCGAGTGAAGCCTAACGGTCCCAAGACCGCATGGAGTTCAAACGGTCCCGAGACCGCATGAAGCCAAACGGTCCCAAGACCGCATGGAGTTCAAACGGTCCCGAGACCGCATGAAGCCAAACGGTCCCAAGACCGCATGGAGTTCAAACGGTCCCGAGACCGCATGAAGCCAAACGGTCCCAAGACCGCATGGAGTTCAAACGGTCCCGAGACCGCATGAAGCCAAACGGTCCCGAGACCGCATGAAGCCAAACGGTCCCAAGACCACATGGAGTTCAAACGGTCCCGAGACCGCATGAAGCCAAACGGTCCCAAGACCGCATGGAGTTCAAACGGTCCCAAGACCGCATGGAGTTCAAACGGTCCCAAGACCGCATGGAGTTCAAACGGTCCCAAGACCGTTTGACGCCAAACGGTCTCAAGACCGTTTGATGCCAAACGGTCTCAAGACCGTTTGACGCCAAACGGTCTCAAGACCGTTTGAACCCAAACGGTCTCCAGACCGTTTGACCTCACTCAAGGCCTATAAATAAGACCTCAAGGGCCATCCCTGAGGAGAGTCTAGACGTCCAGAGGCTGTCTCTCTACTACCAGAACAACTCCATCCACCGCCCGAGGCTGCTGGTCTGAGACTCACGTTCCATTGCAAAGCTACCTTCTCTCTCATCAACAAAGAAGGTGAGAGGAGAAGATCCGTCGTCAAGCAAGTCACGAAGGGTGAAGATCGTTGCTCTCTCCACCAAGGGTTCAACCTTCTCTCCTCAGTGGAGATGATGTTCTTTCTATCTCTTCTTGCCTCCTCCTTTGTTGTTCCCTCTATGAGGAGCGAGTAGTTCCATCCACTGGGGCGCGGGGACTAGCCCCGCTGCCCATGTTTTGTACTTTGTACTAAAAAGATGTTATCCTTTCGTTTTAATACTAAATCGTTTCATACATGCTTGAATGATGGCCACGTTCTTGTATGCATCTATTGTCTTTTGTTGTGGTTTGTCTATGACCGCTCTCGAGACTCGAATACCGATTTAGTGTTGGTTTCTGGTGTGTGTATCCACCACGCATCCGTTTCGGTGTCTAGGAGTGTATCTCAAAGAGTGGAGTAAACTCACTATCATCCGTTGCACTTCCATCTGTATGGAAGTAACCTTGGTAAGTCGAGGAACACACTTTGTGAGGGGAATGATGTAAAGCATGTGACCATTTGATCGGGAATGGCTGGCGTTGCAACATTCCCGCACTTCTCGTAGCTAGGTTATCCGAATAGGAGACTAGGCCTACAAAGATACTATTCGATTTGATAATTATCGCTCGCTTGTTAGTTTTAGATGCACGTTTCATGAGGTTGAGTAAGATTCTCTCTTTGGAAGACTACATATCTTCATTGACACGTAGAAATGTACCGAATGAGAGCTACTTAACCCTTGAAGGATGCGATGCATTGCTCTTGTCTTATAAGGCATCGGTCTTGTGGAACATCGAAGGATGCAATGCATCGCTCTTGTCTTACGAGGCATCGGTCTTGTGGAACATCCCTGGATGCAATGCATCGCTCTTGTCTTATAAGGCATCGGTCTTGTGGAACATCCATGCATCTAGCTTATAAGTCTTGCCTGCTTAGTACATATACAATGCATGTGTAGCGGTGGTAAATACCTGCTTAACCCCAGTGATTCATCATCATTTGTTAAATCTTAGTTTTACTTGCTTTATTTACTTTTCATGCTTTAGTCTAAAAACCCATCAAAATCCAACCTTTTGATATAAGTGCCAATTAGTAAAATAACTAAGTGAAGTGCTGTACGTTTTCCATCTTGTTGCTTGCAACAAGACCGTTGTCTTTTGGGTTCGATCCTAAATCTGTACTATGATAAGGCTTCCATACTCTTATGGGGTTGGAGTTGTTATCTAAGCACCAGTTCTAGGTAAACCTAGGGAAGACATCAATCCTCTCTAGGGTTTTTGGTGATAGAATTCTGGGACTCCCATTGGAAGACTGAAAATCTTTTGGTGTAAGTCCGAGCTCCATCAAAAAATGGCGCCGTTGCCGGGGACAACGGAACGTTAGTATTTCACTTAGTTTATTTTTCTAGTTGGTTAGGATTTTACACTTTCTTTTTTGAATCATAACTCAAAATCTTCTTGAAGCTTTCATATTGTCTCTATTATCTATAGGTGTTCTCTTTTCTTTACTCAGGTAGAACCCGTATATGCAATCACCGCATAATCGAGGATTCTCCCCTGATCCGGAGTTCGACTCCGAGGTAGAGAGAAGTTTCCACCACAGAATCCGTCTCAATCTCCAATGCGCTAGTCAAATGGCTGACGAACAGCATCAAGCCGCTTTGGTGATGGAGAGAGTCAATGCTGCTATCGCCGCACAACGGGCACAACTCATTGCAGACACCCGTGCCCAAATACAAGCGGAGATACGAGCAGAAGAGCAAGCCCGCATAAGAGTAGAGACCGAGGCTGCTCAGCTCAAATTACGAAACAAGCAACTGAGGGACTATGCTGTCCCGAAGAATTACGAAGACAACCACCCGGTCCGGCCTCCGATCATCAACATCCCAAACTTTGAGATTCGGACCCAGTGGATCCAGATTATGCAAGGAATTTCCTTCTCAGGAGGTTCAGGAGACGATTGCATAGACCATTTGAAACTGTTTAAGGCATTATGCCGCCTGGTCCCGCAAGCGGGTATTGCTTTCGACGCAATAATGCTCCACCTGTTTCATTTCACCTTATCTGGAAGGGCCTTGAGTTGGTACAACTCATTGGACAGAGAACCCATCATAACCACTTGGGCCCCTCTAGAGGAAAAATTCTTGGAGAAGTTCTTTCCACCCTCGCTGACCTATGAAATCAGAGGGCAGATCAACCATTTCTCCCAGATACCTGGAGAAACCCTCGCTGAGGCATGGGAAAGATTCAAGGAACTTCTACGCAAATGCCCTCATCATGGAATTTCACAGAATCAATTGATTGAAACTTTTTATTGGGGGGTAAGCGATGACATTAAACAGTTCCTAGATTCCTCATCCGGAGGAAATTTCATGAGGAAAAATTATGAAGATGCCTGGAAAATCGTTACTTTAGGAGCTGAAAACCAGTCCAACTGGGGGCGGTCATCCGGAAAAGGCGTCCTTAAAGTCTTTAAAGCTGAGGAATCTATGGAACTAAAGTCAATAGCCGAAGCTTTGAAGACAATCGCTCATAAACAGCAAACCCTTGAAACAACCCTAGGGGAAATTGATAAGAAGAAAACCCCGCCGGTTCATCAAGTCAAAGCTGTCACAGGATCCTGTGAGGCTTGTCATTCTTCGGATCATCCGACTCTTTCCTGCGGAATGCTCTATAATGTGATGATGGATCTGCATCCACCACCACAATCCTATGAGGCCATCACTAATCAGGCTGAAGATCAGATTCCAGAGCAAGTCAACTCCATCCATACTATTCCCGGACAAGTTTATTATAATACCAGTCAACCAAGGAACCATCCTGGGTTCCAGTATGGGAATCCCTCTGGAACTGCGAATCCGCAACATCAGACACAAGGGGGACTTGACAGTAGGCTGCCTCCTGGATTTCCAAACAATTTTAACCAAAATCAAGGGAACCCAAGGAACAATTTCCCTAGGGCTAACTACCCTAGAAATCAATCAGCCTACTATCAGTACACTCATCCCCCGCTTCACCCAGAATTGCATATTCAACAGTCTCAACAACAAAACCCTCAGAAAAACGTCATTGCACAACCGGAAGATGAGCTATCTTTGATAAAACAAATGCTTCAGTCTCAGCAAACCATGCTGGCCAACCAACAAGCTCAACAGAAGGCAGTTGAAGCACAGCTTGCCCAGATTGCTGCACAATTGAAACCCCCAATAGGCACTTTTGATGGGCAGCCTGATCCAAACTCTAAATACGGGCAAAATAAACACGAACAGCTGAATGCCGTCACCACAAGGTCGGGACGCATTCTTCCTGAACCCATCAAGATCACTCTAGATGATGATGATGTGCCCACTTTTATGACGAAAGAGATCTCGCAACAAGAGATTGGGAAATCCCCCGAAGGCACAGAGGACAAAAAAAAAGAGCATGTACCTGCAGAATCCAAGGTCCCGCAATTCAAACCAAGGATTCCGTATCCGGGCAGACTGCAAGAAACAAAAATGGATGCCAGGTTTCAGAAATTCAAGGAAGCAATGAAGAAACTTTATATTGACATCCCACTCCTTGACGCTCTATCCGAAGTACCAGCATGGGCAAGATATCTCAAAACTTTGCTATCACGTAAGTATATCACCAAAGAGCAGGAAACTGTCAAGCTCGCTCAAACCACTTCTGACATCATCTTGAACAAACTACCCAAAAAGAAGAAGGACCCAGGTTCCTTCGGAATCCAATGTTGCATTGGAAATGCATCCACAAAGAAAGGATTGGCTGACCTCGGGGCTAGTATATCCATTATGCCCCACTCAATGTGCCAACGCCTTGGTTTCACTGACCTGCTGCCTACAACAATGACTATTCAACTAGCTGACTCCACCATAACCGCACCGTTGGGAATCATCGAAGATATCCCAGTAAGGATAGGGAAGGATGCCTACGTTCCATGTGATTTTGTCATCATGGATATTAAAGAAGACTTAAGGTATCCGATCATTTTCGGTAGGCCTTTCCTAGCTACAGCCAGAGCGCTAATCGATGTCGAAGCCGGAACCATCATTCTTAGGCTCGGGAAAGAAGCAATTCAATTCCACGTCCTTGATAGCATGAAAGGTCCCAGCATCCAAGAAGAAGTCTTTCTTTTAGACGCAATTCAACAAATGTCGCAATTAGAAATCTCCGAGCCAATTGACGAACTTGAGAATGCTCTTATCAATCCAGAAGTTGAATTCTCTGCAAATGAACTAGTCCAGCAATACATCCAATACCTAGAAAAGATAGAAGAAGCACCAAAGGCTACTTTTGAAGAGCTTAAAGCCATCACTACCATTGAAGCAGCAGAACCATCAAAAACCCCTGAATTGAAGACTTTACCTACAGGGCTTAAATATGTTTTCCTGGATAAGGAAGAGCTATGCCCAGTTATTATCAGCTCCACCCTTACCGAAGACCAAGAAGTCAAACTTCTGGACAAGCTAAGGAGGCACAAAAAGATCATTGGTTATAAAATAACCGACCTCACAGGCATAAACCCGGCTCTGTGTATGCATAAGCTTCCTATGGTTGAAGAATTTAAACCCACTCGTGAACATCAAAGAAAACTGAACCCAAATTTGAAAGAGGTAGTCCGTTTGGAAGTCCTCAAACTACTCAAAGCTGGCATGATCTATCCTATCTCTGACTCTCAGTGGGTCAGTCCAGTTCAAGTTGTCCCAAAGAAAGGGGGCACTACTGTAGTGATCAATGATAAAAATGAGCTCGTACCTACTAGGACTGTAACGGGGTGGCGAATGTGCATCGATTATAGGAAGTTGAATAAAGCTATAAGAAAAGACCACTACCCTCTACCCTTCCTTGACGAAGTCCTAGAGCGCTTGGCCCACCAAAATTATTTCTGTTATCTCGATGGTTACTCCGGGTTCTACCAAATACCCATACATCCAGAGGACCAAGAAAAAAACACCTTCACTTGTCCCTTTGGGACATATGCTTTCAGAAGAATGTCGTTCGGGCTATGTAACGCTCCTGCTACTTTCCAACGCTGCATGTCTGCCATCTTTGCCGGATTAACCGAATCTGTTATGGAAGTCTTTATGGATGATTTCTCTGTCTATGGATATTCTTTCGATAACTGTCTAAATAATCTTGAACGAGTCCTGCAACGTTGCAAGGAAACGAACCTTATCCTGAATTGGGAAAAATGTCATTTCATGGTAACAGAAGGTATCGTCCTCGGACATAGAGTAAGTGATAGGGGAATTGAGTTCGACAAAGCAAAGATTGATGTTATCTCAAAGTTGCCACCTCCGAAGGACATAAGGGGCGTTCGAGCTTTCCTAGGTCATGCAGGGTTCTATAGAAGGTTCATCAAAGATTTCTCAAAAATAGCTAAACCCATGACCCAACTCCTGACAAAAGATGCCGAGTTCGTTTTCGACCAAGAATGCATGTGAAGTTTCTCTACCCTTAAAGAAGCATTAATTTCCGCACCTATTCTAAGGGCTACAGACTGGTCGCAACCATTCGAAATCATGTGCGACGCAAGTGATTATGCCATAGGAGCCGTTTTAGGACAACGGATCGATAAGAAACCCTATGTCATCTACGATGCATCAAAAACGCTTGACGAAGCACATAAAAACTACACGACCACGGAAAAAGAGTTTTTGGCTATCATCTACGCCTTCGAAAAATTCCGCTCTTACCTGATCGGCTCTAAAGTCATCGTCTACACGGACCATTCTGCTATCCGACATCTGATCCAGAAACAGGACGCCAAACCCAGGCTCATCCGCTGGGTATTAATGCTTCAAGAATTCGACCTAGAAATCAAAGATAAAAGTGGCGTAGAGAATTTTGTAGCCGATCACCTCAGCAGAATTGAGGTTGAAGAAAAAGATAAAATCCCTATCAGGGATTCTCTTCCTGATGATCAGCTTATGAAGGCCACTCATAGTTTTCCTTGGTTTGCTGATATCATCAATTATCTAGCCACAGGGATCATCCACCCGTCTGCTTCATATCAGGATAAAAGGAAATTCCTTCATGATATAAAACGTTATCATTTGGACGAACCCTACTTATTTTACCTCTGTGCCGACGGACTTTTTCGCCGGTGCCTTCCAGAAGAAGAAATAACCTCGGTTTTGGAACACTGCCACTCCGGACCCACGGGGGGGCACATGGGCGCCAAGAAAACTACCATAAAAGTTCTACAATCTAGTTTCTTTTGGCCCACCATATCAAAAGACTCACATGATTTTGTCAAAGCCTGTGATAAATGCCAATTTTTGGGCAACATATCAAAAAGGGATGAAATGCCTCTTACCATGTGGCAGGAAATTGAACTGTTTGATGTATGGGGGGTAGACTACATGGGACCTTTCCCTTCATCATATGGCTTCTCTTACATTTTGGTCGCAGTGGATTACGTCTCAAAGTGGGTCGAAGCTATACCCACCGTATCCAATGACTCCAAACCTGTTGTCAAATTGTTCAAAGACATTATTTTTCCGAGATTTGGAGTTCCAAGAACGGTCATATCTGATGGCGGGACCCATTTCCTGGAACGAAGTTTTGAAACGTTACTGAGAAAATACAGAGTCCATCACAAAGTTGCCACACCTTACCACCCACAAACTAGTGGCCAGGTAGAAGTATCCAATAGACAGATAAAAGCGATTCTTGAAAAAACAGTGAATAAAAACCGCACCGATTGGTCCACCAAACTTCCTGACACCCTCTGGGCATACCGTACTGCTTACAAAACACCAATTGGAACAACTCCGTTTCGTTTGGTGTACGGCAAATCATGTCATCTTCCAGTAGAACTGGAACATAAAGCCTGGTGGGCCATCAAGCAACTAAACTTCGACCTTAAAAGCGCAGGGGAGAACAGACAACTCCAGCTACAGGAGCTAGAAGAACTCCGAATGACAGCATATCACAGTGCCAGAATCTATAAAGAGCAAACAAAAATGTGGCACGATGGACATCTTAAGAGAAAAGATATCGCCGTTGGCGACAAAGTGCTCTTATTCAACTCCAAGCTCAGATTATTCCCCGGAAAGCTCCGAACAAAATGGTCCGGACCCCTCACCATAAAACATATCTACCCAACTGGAGCCGCCATTATCATCAACAACAACGGAGGAGAACGAACGGTTAACGGGCACCGTTTAAAAAGATACTACACTCAGGAAGACAAAACACATCAACAAACCCTCGATATCAGAGATGCTACGCCCACAGCATAACAACCTTACAGTTTCGTCGAGCCAGTGACGTAAAACCAAGGCGCTTCTTGGGAGGCAACCCAAGACCTCAGTATCCCCTTCTCTAATTTCTAGTCTTTTATTTTTCTTTTGAATTTGTTTTGCTTTCTTTAAGTTCTTTCATCATTAATCTAAAAATACAAAAAAATCTACATAATCAAAACTACAAAACAATACATAAAACAAATAACATAAAAATTCATAAACCAAAATACAAAAAAATAATATACATACTCAAAAACAAACATAAAAATATACAAACCCTTTGTGCCCCTCCAAATGGTCTCCAAACCGTTTGGAGCCAAACGGTCTCCAAACTGTTTGGAGCCAAACGGTCTTGAAACCGTTTGGACTCCAAACGGTCTTCAAACCGTTTGGAACCAAACGGTCCTCAAACCGTTTGGGACCAAACGGTCCTCAAACCGTTTGGGACCAAACGGTCTTGAAACCGTTTGAGACCAAACGGTCCTGAAACCGTTTGGGACCAAAACGGTCTTGAGACCGCTTGGGACCAAGCGGTCTTCAAACCGTTTGGAATACAAAAGGTCACTATAAATATCGACCCTACCCCTCCGTCTTTCTCTCTTCGAACCTTCGATTTCTCTAGAATTTTCGTGCGAAGAGCTTCCCTTTTTGCTCCTGTTGCATCCGCGCAAAGTCACCCTTCCGTCCACCTTCCGCAAGGTAGTCCGGCGACTCCACGCTGCTCATTCCATTGCCAGTCACTGCTTACGTTGCCATCGCCGTCGTTATCGACCGAGTTCACCGACTCTTCTATCGCCTTCATCGCAGCGCCGTTCTGTCGTCACCATCATGGTTCCAGTTGTTGTTTCCTTTACCATCGCATGACGTCTCTCTTCGCCATCGCCGTCGCTGTCAAAAGACTTCACCGACTCTTCCACCGCTTTCATCGCCGTCACCGTTCTCTCATCGTTTTCGTCTTTGTCGAAGGCGCCGACGCGTTCTTCACCTTCGCGCCGTTCCACCTTCTCCCGCGCCGACGACCTGCGACTCTTCGCTTTCCAAACGGTCTTGAAACCGTTTGGGGCCAAACGGTCCTCAAACCGTTTGGAACCAAACGGTCTTGAAACCGTTTGGAACCAAAAGGTCTAGAAACCGTTTGGAACCAAACGGTCCTGAAACCGTTCAGTCTTCGTTTCCTTTTTGCTTTCACAAAATGTAAAAGATATAACTACATATCAAATTTAAAATGCGGTCTCAAATCTTCTCTAAATTACGAAACTCATACTTTTTTCAGAAGTGGCGTCAAACAAGGCTTCCGGATCTAGAACTGCCCCTGCTCCGACAAGGGAGCAGATGATGGAGGAGCGAGAAAGGCTCATACAAATAAGGGACACTTACAACACCACCAGAGTCGTCCCTCCCAAGACCAAGATCATTGACGTCCTGTGCAAAATAACCCGCCTCACCAAATGCCTGGGTGAGGCTCCTGAAGAAGACGTCGAGCACATCTTTTCGAACGATGATGAAGGTTCGGACTACACACCGAACCCCGATGAAGACTCCTCTGCCCAAGAGACAGAGGGAAAGCGCAAGGCTGCAACATCACGTCTTTTCTAAAAATACTTACTTGCGCATTCCCTCTCAATTTGTGAAGCTGAACAACATTTGGGGAATTGGTCGAGCATTGCTTAGTTATTCAGCAAAGCAGTTTCCCGTAAAACTTTTTCACTATCAGGATGGGAACCGTAGGATATCCAAAATGGGTGTTGGTTGGTATGACTTTCAGATAGAAAATGATCTGAGGATTGGAGATGTATTTGTATTTGAAGCTACTTCTGAAGGATAAAGATATCGTGAACTTTTGTGTAACCAAGCAGCACATATCAAGCAGCACTTGCAACAAAGACCATCCTCCAGTTAGTGGCAACACGGAAGATGGAATCAATATTGAGAATAGCAGCTACCTGACTTAATCCATGGATGATGAAGTAGGACATCCCAAGGAAACTGATGTCGAAGGCAGCGGCTACCACAGTAACTTGAAGTATGATCAAGCAAAGGATCTGCTAGACAATATCAAGACAAAATTGCAAAAGAGTGCGCTGCGAAATTAATGGAGCTCCTGAGTCAGCACTCCAAGGCATACAGCAAAGAGCACTTCAATCGCCCAACCTTCTGCCACAAATGCCCCCATATTTACGAGGGCAATTCGCATCCACTCTACTCCGATCTCCAGGGGCTACCGAAAATCTGCCTTAACTCGCAGCCCTTGTTCTAATGACTTCTCAACCTATCACTTTGCCACTCTAGGGACAGAGTGTGTGATAAGTTAGGGGGGGATTCATTAGACAAGGGCTAGGTATCAACTTCTATACTCCCTAAAGATATATATATATATATATATAGTCACCTCAACTAACTCTAGAATCATAATAGTCTTACAAATAAATAACACTCAGACATCAAATGGCGATTTATCAATTCCCACCTACTATGGATCCCATATTTTTGCTTCAATTCTTTATCTGACTCTCCACAGATCAAAATCAGGGTAGAAATAAGCCAGGATCTCGAGGATGAGAGGAAAATTAGGCAACTTCCGAATCAAAAAGTTCTGCAAGTAGACCACAAACCAAATAAGTGCATGCTGAAAAACTTTAAGAACAGCTTTCCTCTCTTCAAAATAAAAGAGGCTTGGCCGCCCAAAATAAATCCTCATTCCAAAACCCAAGCCTGTGAGTTTTTGAATAAAAGCCAGAGAGACAAATAAAATCATGAGAGTTGTGCCACGCATAAGGACCTATATGAAGAACTGATAAAGGGCTCACCCGGCCGGCACATTCCGCTGCCCTCACAAAGGCAGATGTGTCGCGTCCGGTAGTGAAACCCTAAAAGTTCCAAGTATATGAAAAGGCTCATAAAGGACTTGCCCGGCCGGTACATTCAGCTGCCCTCATAAAGGCAGATGTGTCGTGCCCGGTAGTGAGATCCTAAAAAGCATAGACAGCCCCTCCCCCACTCGAAGGGGAGCTACACTTCAAAGCCTTTAGCCAACCCTCATACCCTCTCTAGCTTCCAGTAGGTTTCCAGAGAGGTATAAAGTTGATTAGAGTCAACGACATGCACAAAATAAATGTGGTCCCAAGGCAAATTTTGAGATATGAAAAAACCCTGAGATCCAAGCAACTCTCGAAATCCAAAAGAATCAAGGCATGCAATAAGCCTCGATATGACCCATGGGGAACTCAGGTCAAGAATTGAAGAAAGAGTATGGAGACCCTAATTAAGACCGCCTCGCCATTTCATGTCTCAGCTCTATCTAACTTGAGGACAAGCTAGACTCTAAGTTAGGGGGGGTGATAACCTCCTATTTTAGTAGTTTATCTTAGTCTTTTTCTTTAGTTTTCCATACTCTTTTTACGTTTATACGGTACATAAACCTAATTTTACCCCTTTTTGTAAATACATCATCAAACTAACTTTTTCCTTTTACACTTGCAGAAAAAGCACAAAAAAATCATAAAAGAATAAACCAACCTCAAGGCCGAGTGAAGCCAAACGGTCCCAAGACCGCATGGAGTTCAAACGGTCCCGAGACCGCATGAAGCCAAACGGTCCCAAGACCGCATGGAGTTCAAACGGTCCCGAGACCGCATGAAGCCAAACGGTCCCAAGACCGCATGGAGTTCAAACGGTCCCGAGACCGCATGAAGCCAAACGGTCCCGAGACCGCATGAAGCCAAACGGTCCCAAGACCGCATGGAGTTCAAACGGTCCCGAGACCGCATGAAGCCAGACGGTCCCAAGACCGCATGGAGTTCAAACGGTCCCAAGACCGCATGGAGTTCAAACGGTCCCAAGACCGCATGGAGTTCAAACGGTCCCAAGACCGTTTGACGCCAAACGATCTCAAGACCGTTTGACGCCAAACGGTCTCAAGACCGTTTGACGCCAAACGGTCTCAAGACCGTTTGAACCCAAATGGTCTCCTGACCGTTTGACCTCACTCAAGGCCTATAAATAAGACCTCAAGGGCCATCCCTGAGGAGAGTCCAGACGTCCAGAGGCTGGCTCTCTACTACCAGAACAACTCCATCTACCGCCCGAGGCTGCCGGTCTGAGAGTCACGTTCCATTGCAAAGCTACCTTCTCTCTCATCAACAAAGAAGGTGAGAGGAGAAGATCCGTCGTCAAGCAAGTCACGAAGGGTGAAGATCATTGCTCTCTCCACCAAGGGTTCAACCTTCTCTCCTCAGTGGAGATGATGTTCTTTCTATCTCTTCTTGCCTCCTCCTTTGTTGTTCCCTCTATGAGGAGCGAGTAGTTCCATCCACTGGGGCGCGGGGACTAGCCCCACTGCCCATGTTTTGTACTTTGTACTAAAAAGATGTTATCCTTTTGTTTTAATACTAAATCGTTTCATACATGCTTGAATGATGGCCACGTTCTTGTATGCATCTATTGTCTTTTGTTGTGGTTTGTCTATGACCGCTCTCGAGACTCGAATACCGATTTAGTGTTGGTTTCTGGTGTGTGTATCCACCACGCATCCGTTTCGGTGTCTAGGAGTGTATCTCAAAGAGTGGAGTAAACTCACTATCAGCCGTTGCACTTCCATCTGTATGGAAGTAACCTTGGTAAGTCGAGGAACACACTTTGCGAGGGGAATGATGTAAAGCATGTGACCATTTGATCGGGAATGGCTGGCGTTGCAACATTCCCGCACTTCTCGTAGCTAGGTTATCCGAATAGGAGACTAGGCCCACAAAGATACTATTCGATTTGATAATTATCGCTCGCTTGTTAGTTTTAGATGCACGTTTCATGAGGTTGAGTAAGATTCTCTCTTTGGAAGACTACATATCTTCATTGACACGTAGAAATGTACCGAATGAGAGCTACTTAACCCTTGAAGGATGCGATGCATTGCTCTTGTCTTATAAGGCATCGGTCTTGTGGAACATCGAAGGATGCAATGCATCGCTCTTGTCTTACGAGGCATTGGTCTTGTGGAACATCCCTGGATGCAATGCATCGCTCTTGTCTTATAAGGCATCGGTCTTGTGGAACATCCATGCATCTAGCTTATAAGTCTTGCCTGCTTAGTACATATACAATGCATGTGTAGCGGTGGTAAATACCTGCTTAACCCCAGTGATTCATCATCATTTGTTAAATCTTAGTTTTACTTGCTTTATTTACTTTTCATGCTTTAGTCTAAAAACCCATCAAAATCCAACCTTTTGATATAAGTGCCAATTAGTAAAATAACTAAGTGAAGTGTTGTACGTTTTCCATCTTGTTGCTTGCAACAAGACCGTTGTCTTTTGGGTTCGATCCTAAATCTGTACTATGATAAGGCTTCCATACTCTTATGGGGTTGGAGTTGTTATCTAAGCACCAGTTCTAGGTAAACCTAGGGAAGACATCAATCCTCTCTAGGGTTTTTGGTGATAGAATTCTGGGACTTCCATTGGAAGACTGAAAATCTTTTGGTGTAAGTCCGAGCTCCATCAATGGCCATCAGATCCGGCATGGATCCACGAGAGGCAGATCCAAGGGCCAAAATGCACCCCTGAAGCCTTGCCCTGGATAGCTGATGTGAAAAAACCTATTAAAAAGGCAAATGAAGGGTTTTTTTAGCATAAAACTTCAAGAAATCATAGTAAATCGTAGGAATGTCCAAATGACATGAAATTTGGATCATAGCTTCACAAAATATGGAGAATGTTTAGAAAAAGTTTAAGAACCAAAAGATAATGTTTGGTGGATCAATTTTCTTCGTTGGACAAAGTGATGAATTAATCAAATTTAAGGTGTTATAATGTGTACAAAGATCACATCGATCACCATATTTAAAATTTGAGTCTCAACATTGATTATGAAGATAAGAAAAATAATTTAGGACCATGAGTGAACATAAAGAGGGTAAAAGGGTAATTACTTCATTCTTATGCAAAATTCCACTTTGTCACATCCTTCCCTCCTTAAAAAGGAATTTTGTACCCAAAATTCAAAAAAATCCTCAAATTGGGACTATCTAAATTCAGATCACATCCTCAAATACTAGAACATCCTCAACTATATAATTGAAATCATGTCCTCAAAGTTCAAGTATTACAATCATCATAATTGGGATTCCATGTTCCATTTCATAATCAACTTGGTACAAACACCATTTTATCATCGAGCAATTGAGTATCAAGGTTAGCACATATATTGTCCAAAGTCATCATATGAGTCACAATTATGGAAAGCATCCTATTGATCACAAATTTGGAGAGATCATATTTTAGGTCAAACAAATAGATTTCAAGTGTACAAGGTGACTTTCAATCCCAATATGTCAGGGTCATAGACTCTACATTGGCCTAGGTGGGGTTATACATCCATGATTTGAGATTTCATATTTCAATATTTCAAGACAACATCATACTTTCAATATCATGGTTTTTGAGCTCAATATCAATGGGAGGTCCCACCCTAGTCCTAATGATAGCTAAACCCTAAGTCAAAAATCGAGAGGGTCAAAATAGTCATCATTTCAAAAATTTCAAAATTCAGGATTTTGAAGTCATAAGTCATATATTCAGGGTGATCTGTAGACCCAAATAATGTGAACATAGGATTTTTTTTGTGACTGATAATCATGAGTCACAATTGTATTAATCAATATCAAGGGTTGATACTTTTGACACCAAAAGTCATAGGTCCCAAAATTTTGAAGCGATGGTTTAGATTCCTATTTAGACTTTGGGGGAGCTCACTCATCTATATTCAATTTTGAGCACCAATATTCAAGCAATATTCGAGCAACATATCAACATTTCATTATCATTGTATCCAAGGTTGATGAATGATCTACACCTAGGTCTATCTAGGAAGTCAACCACAAGCTTTAGTCAATATTTTTATATATCAAGATCATTATCAAATCAATATTCAAGATCGAGGTCAAGAGCGCTGAATTGCTCGTTTTGGTCGCATTAATGCCTCCCCGCAACCAACAGGAGGTTGAAGAAGACACAATGGCCATCAGATCCAAACTAGATCCATGAGAGGTAGATCCATGGGCCAAAACGCACCATTGATGCCTTGCCCTGGATAGCTAATGTGGAAAAGTCAATAAAAAAGGTAAATGAAGTGGTTTTTTAACTTAAAACTTCAAGAAATCATAGTAAATTGTAGAAATGTCCAAATGAAATGAAATTTGGATCATAGATTAAAAAAATGTGGAGAATATTTAGAGAAATTTTAAGAACCAAAATATAAATTTTTTCATGGATCAATTTGCTTCTTTGGACAAAGTGATGCATTCATCAAATTTAAGGTGTTATAATGTGTACAAAGATCACATCAATCACCATATTTAAAATTTGAGTCTCAACATTGATTATGAAGATAAGAAAAATAATTTGGGACCATGAGTGAACATAAAAATGGTAAAAGGGTAATTACTTCATTCTTATGCAAAATTCCACTTTGTCATAGTATCACACATTAACTTAAAATTTTAAATTTTTTTTGGATCACTCTCAACAAGGACTCCAACCACAATTACTTTTTAATCCCTCAATTTCTTCACTTTCATGCCCTCGCAAGGGAAGTGATTTCTCATAGTCCTTGAATTTATGCACTACTCTTTTCTAGATTTATCAATATTATTACATGACTTGTTGTATTCTTTACATCTACATCTCATGTATCATTAGTCTTAGTCACTTCCTTAAGGTCTCAAGGGTAACATATACCTTTAGAGTGATCTCCTCTTATCCTCGTGGACCTTATGCACTTATTGATTTCCAATCAAATATTCCTATGGGTGTCATTAACTCACGAAGGTGTCCAATCTCCTGATCCATGGGCCTCAGGCAACCATGGATGGCTATATCCTAACCCTATGGTCCTATGCACTCAGGATATGATTGCCTCATGACCTAATAGGTCTCAAGTACCTATAATCCTCCCTACTTGACCATAGGATTGACTTAGGGCTCTACTAAGACTAGGGTTTATAGAGAGCATATTACTTTCACATGTAATTCTTTAGCCTAGATTTCCTTCATCTCTTTGGGTACATTTTTTCACTTTATGTTCCTATATTGGGCTCTTAGAGACCTTATCTTCTGGGATTGGTCTTATACTATCAAACACTTTCTTAGTGTCTTCTCCTTGTGCCCCTTGAAGATGGAATACTTGGGTTCAAAGAATGTATGTGTCTTCATATTTTGTATACTTAATTTTCCAAGTTTTAGGTGACATTGTAGGTTACCTTAATTCTCAAACTGATTTGTCAACTCACCCTTTTATGGAAGGTCCTAATCTAGGGTGTCTTCTTGACTCATAAAAGGAGGTTAGGCTCTCTAGCCACAACCTGACCTTGCAGGTTTAGGGTTCCTCCCCCAATAGGTCCTTTTTCCCATTCTTGGGTTGACCCACCCTAGGTTGGGACACCACCCCTAAAAGTTGAACTGAGGGTTTCATATTTTTGAACATTCATTTCATTTTAACTTCCCAACCCTTATTTCTCAATCTTTGAGGTCTACGCACTCATGGGCTAATCATCATGACGTATCCCCTCACTAGAGGTACTTCCAATAGCATACCCACTCTCTAGGGGTACTTGCAAGAGAATGCCCACTCACTTGGGGTAGCATACCCACTGACATGCGGTAACTTCAATAACACACTCACTCGTTGGGGGTAGTTTCAATAGCATAATCACTCGTTGGGGGTAGCATACCCACTCGCTGGGGGTAATTTCAACAAAATACCCACCACTGGGGGTAGTTTCAATAGCATACCCACTCGCTGTAGGTAGCATACCCACTCGCTGGGGGTATTCTTTATTCATCCATTCCTCTAGAGATAGCATTAGGGTGATGAGAAAGTTATATTGATATTATGTGTTACTCATAGGTTGGTCATGTTTCTTAAAACCCTTCACATGAATCATGAATGAATTTGTCTAGATACATGCATGCATGGGAGATTAGGTCACCCATATTCATTTGAATCTTCTTAGTCTATTCACCCTAGTTAGGGTTCAAATGGGTAGAGTTATTATCTCACCCACACTACTCCTATGTCCCCATATTAGGTTTTTAAGGTTTGGGTTAGGTACTACCCCTACACCTTAGAGTTTTATGATTCCCTTGACCCACTTAGAGTTTTCCTAAACCAGACCTAGCTCAATCTGGGGGTTTCCCTTGCAAGGAAAGACCCATCAAACATTTTATTTTATCATTATTTCCACATTATATGTACATTAATTGGCAGAGGATGTTGTAACCCTACTTCTTCTTGAAATCCCTAACTTGATATGAGGGTGGAAGTATGTTTTAGTGTTTATTAAGAAAGAGGATGATAGGTGATGAAATTAGATATGAGGAGACTTATGGGAACATTACTTTAGGCAAACCTTAGGTTCTAGCCAGGACAATATCACATTGGCTAAGGGAGTACTCATATACCAATTTAATGTTGTGGAGAAAAATATTACCAGCCCCCAAAATGAAAATCTACTCTAGATACCATTACCATTAGGTTGTGCCCTAATAATTCTCCTTATATTTCTATATATTACTTGAAATAATAAACTATTCAATATTATTTGAAAAATCTGGGGTTCTAATACTAAATGTAACGACTTCACTTTTTAGCATCCCCCAATTAAGAAAGGACCTTAAAGTTGAGAGACATTACCTAAAATCGTCAAGTTGCATATTTAAGAAATAACAAATAATAGAAAATAGTATCCATTATTTCTCAAATATTGTTTATAAGAACTATAGTGAGGCACCACTAAGAAGCTACATGAATTTTCAAGACAGAATGATACATATGAGAAGAAGCATCTAACTAATCCTCTTTTCTTATCTTTAATGTCTTCGGTGGATTTCATCTGACCCATCATGCCATGATATCTTCATATATTGCACTTACCTAGAATGGCATGAAACAAAATGTGAATCAGTATATTGTTATACCGTGTACATGGGTGCATGCAAAAGTCTGTAAGTAAGAAGAAAAAAATGCAATCAATCAACTACTTACAAATAAGAAGTAGCATTTTCTTCACATATTCTAATATTTATGTAATACTCATAGTGGCATTATGATTGCATAGAAAGTAAGTAAACATCCAACAGTTTGTTTCAACAATCCTTGAGAAATTGTCAGCAAATACAAGCAATCGATAGGGTGAGTACTCATAATCGTATCCACATACCCTAATGTAGAACCATGCAAACCTTATAATCATACTTCAAGTACGTTATCATATCATCCAATCAAGAAACCAAGTATGGATCCAAGAAATCAACATATAATTTGCATGTATGTGTATCCTAAAGTGTTATCATCCTATTCAAAATACTAGTCATGGTTTGGTCTAGGGTTTAGGTTTCCTTGGCATCGAGTTAGCATTAGGTTTATGCTTGGAAACCCAAATCCTTATGTTCATTTATCTAATAATTCTAAAACCCAACTTCATATTAAGTGTAACCATGATTAATAAATCTATCATGTTATTACATTGTGAACACCAATATTAGATCATATGCAATAAGGTCATAGCAAGTTACACCATCAGTGTTCAAAATCCTATAAACACATGTTGATTATTATTGGTATAAAAATCCTAATTATTCATCATCCTAATCATCATCATCTTAGATTTATTTATAGCAAAGTAATTTTTTTAATATAATAAACATGTTCACTATTAATTCTACAATTCCATGTATATAATCACCCTTTAATCATGCATTTGCCCAACATTTGTAATAGGAAGCATATTTAGAATCGGAAAGTATCATATGTGTATTCTACACATTTTCTTATTCAAATTTTGCTATATTCAAACAATCTTTCCATTATTATGATTTTTGGAAGGTATAAAGTATAAAAGGAAATTTAGAACAAATACCTAGTATGTGGGTGATGTACTACGATCTCATTGCTCATGCCACCCTGGATCCATGGTCCAGCTAGTTGAGTTGGGGTGCGACCAAATGTTGGGATGTGGTTCAATCAGCCGGTCCAACGCTGAACCGACTCCTGACTCAACTCCCTTGTGCATGTGTCTTCACACAAGGCATACATGATCTCACACAGAGAAGACACATGATTTGTCTCACAGTTTCGTCACCTATGCCGAACATGTGGTGGATGAGGGCATTGAAAAACTAGGGTTTCCTCCCTCACACACAACTATTGCCCGGTTCCTCAACTCCACAAACCATCACCTCCATCCCTTCTCTCATCGCGTGATCCCCTGCTTGTGCAAGGAATGCAGTGCAGAGGCTATAGTTGGATAGAGGACATCCATGCCACCACCTAGGATGGAGGGCAACCTTCCTTGTGTGCCTCTTCCACCTTCATGCACCTCTACCCCTTGATTCTACTTGCCATCCCCATTGTCCTAGGAACACAATCGACTTCAAGATTCCAATTTGTCTTCTTCCTCTAAACTTTACCACTGACAAAAGCTAGTAGGTTTACTTCTTTCTTTTAATAACAAAGCTTGCTCTCTCTATGAAAAATTGGTGTTCAAATATACCAAGTGTCCCATCACCACCGAGAGGTTTGGTCGAACTCCTTTAAACATCCCCTACCTATGATGCATCCAAGCCCAATGAGTCCCCCACTGCTCTCCAATCCTTCATCTTGACTACATAGACCTTCTACCAGTGCCACCTACTGGCCACCACCTCTTCAACATACTCATCCCATCATTCACCTTCTGTCTTGCTAGGTCTGGATGTGATTGGAGAGGTTTGGGTGCTTGAC
The DNA here is from genome assembly GCA_963693085.1 of Alisma plantago-aquatica. NCBI lineage: Eukaryota > Viridiplantae > Streptophyta > Magnoliopsida > Alismatales > Alismataceae > Alisma > Alisma plantago-aquatica. Next base: position 1,077,064,145 of record OY856413.1, on the reverse strand, counting down.
TTCCTCCTTGGTCACCTGTCTAGACCACCGCGTATATAGTACTAGGGTTGGGTGCTTTATAGGTCCCATTCGCATACATATCCATATGTTATTGGCATGAGAACACACAAGGAAAGAGAGTAATTACTATTCTTTTCTCCTTTCTTGAAAAGCTTATAGATTTTACTCTATGGATCCAAATTTTGATGTAAAGGAAACCATCTCCTTACTAAAACTTGAATTTTTCAAACCAAAAGCCATAAAGGAATGACATATAACTATATGGTACACATTGGATAATTTGATCATTAACCTATTTAGGAAACCCTTTATGACTTGAATTCTAGATTATTCTTTATCTTTTTTTTATAAATTCCTTAAAATCAATTATCCTTATTTCATGGATGCTCATTAATGCCTTTCCCAAATTATATATACTTTTCAGATTTATTGGGATATCTTTCATCTATAAAGCTTGCTCTCTTAAACATTTCATTAAATCAATTAGCATTATCTCGTGGGATGTCTTTTTCTCCCACATTCTAGAATAATCTTATTTTCCTTATCATTTTCAAGTATACCAAAAGTCATGCCAAGGTAACACTATTTTATGCCTCGAATCTTATGTTGCCAAGCAAGATTAAATAAATTACCCCCTTAATTATCTAAATTATACATTGTCTGCAAATCTTTTAGAAACTTGTTTATTATTTGATATTTCCATTCCATAACAAACCATAAAGTCGTTATTCTTTATTAATGCACATATTCCTTTTATTTCTTTAAATCATGCCACAAGGAGCTATTTACAAATCAAATAGTCTCATGGGCCTCACTTGGGTGATGGGTTGCACCCATGCCAGATAACTTTATTATTCCATCAATAATTCAATTAGGGCATTTACTTATCAATGAAAGCCTTATATTTGTATTTGTATAATTGAAATTCACAGGATTTAAGGATATTACAATATCTTTTGTATAAGATTTGTGATAGAAATTAATGAACTCCTATAAAATTTATGTATTTTATATGAATGGAAAATGGGCCTTCATACAAACAATATTGTGGATTTTTTTATTCAGTCCTTCTTCTTACCTTTTGGGTAATTTTGATTAATTAGTGATCGGTCAAATTTTGATTTACGTTACTCATCCTTTATGGCAGGTCGCAATAATGTGTTTCTATTAGAAGGGAAACAATAGGATAATAAAGGAGTGGCATCTGATCTCACAATTATGGAAGTCATTTGCTGGAAAAAGTGAAGACATAGTTCTTTTATAATATTGGAGGCTTTCTAAGAAATACATGAATCACAAGAGTTGAATCAAAATAGTTAACTAAGTTCATCTATGATATAGGATTTATGACTTTAAAACTTAGAAGATCTTATGCTCTAGGAAACAATATAGCATTGTCCTTTCTTGTGCCACATTAGATGATAATACTTTGGCTCTAGACACCCTATCATCTCATGTATGTATGCCTATGCATCTGTACACACAACCTTATCAGTAGAATATGAAAATCTATTATGTGTTGGTGTTGTCAAGAACACTTTCATGCTGGCATAATTTGGTGCTTTCTCGCCATTATATAATTATGCACAATAACTCTTCACTTCTTTTTATCATAGCACACCAGCTCACAACCATGCTTATGATTTTCAAAGATTTTTTGTGAAGGAAATATATTTATATATTCTAATTTTTTGTTGTGATTTAATTTAGTTATGAAGAATATATTCACCAGATGAAAACTAAACTACCATATCTGAATCATATTCATCATGATCATTCATACCATAAAAATTCAACCCAATCACATTTCCAGAAAATTGATTGAGCAACAAATTTCTTTTCGCATACTTTCTATTATGATCCTTAATTTTTTAGTATCATATTGATACAAACAGTTTATATCATTGGGGTATCAATCATAAATTTATGGTTGAATGCGTCATATGAATAACATGTGAAGAAATCTTGTTGGAAGTACATATTATATTTATTCATGTTAATATATGCAATATTTAAATCATATGTCAATACATAATAAGAGTATGTACATTTTATAGTTTATTAATAAAATACATATTTATGACATCACCTTCTACTATAAGCTTACTTGGTCTTTGGAACTCAATGTGAATTATGGTTTGTGAATCATATTTGCTATTATGTGGAATGGGTGAATATTAACCTCTTCAAGAGCTCATGATAACATGAACATTTTCTTTGAATTCAAGATTCTACTTTTTGAATTATAAGTGATCTATGAAGATGCCAAATTGATTCAATTCATATTATTCATTCAATTTTCTCTCTTCCCATTATAATGATAATATTATAAATATCAACTCGTCTATCATCATGTCATAAATCTATTTGGTGTTAGCAACAAATTCCACTATCTTGTAATATAAAATGGCTATTATGGATTTCCTTTGTAAGATAATTAAATAATTGGTATATCTAATTGATTTTATGTTATTCGTCATTATTCGTGATGTTTTAAATGACAAAAATGGTGAGATAATTGAAAAAATTGGTTTTTGTAGCAATTTTAGTGAATTTTTATTGAGCTTTAACATGGATGTCCTTGTTTGTCTCAATTTACCCCTATAGTACGCAGTTCTTTCTAGTGCGGAAAAATGATGACTTACATGAAAGAAATGATTTAGTGTAGATATTAGACTCAGGTTCTATATATCTGATGAACATTATTAATCATATGTGAATTAAAAAATGTGATCATGGTAAAATTTAATAGAAATTAATTAGACATGTTGGTGTGACTTATTTGAAAGTTATGTTAGTTGAGTGTATACTTTTTTACCAAGCTTCCCATTTTTGTAAATATTTATAAGGTATTTCTCCTTCATCCTATTTTGAAACCATCAAGGCTATCCATATCTCCTTTGATGGCCTCTTCGTCTCTAGGATACACATGTTCTTCATTTTAAGTTTCTTAGATATTCTTGGAAGATGATGATAGTTTCTTAGTTGATACATTAAAACATTGAATATAATGGGAAATATCATATGTGAATAATACATTAGTATTTAAAATAGTAAACATGCAAACGATATGTGTTGGTAGATACCACTGAGTAGTCCATGCAATGATTAAGATCATACTATAATAAAGGACATGCACATTACGAGATATATTTGATAATGATATATCACCTACATTAAATAAAATAAACATGAATACCAGATTTATATTTATGTGGAATTGCATTTATGATGGTATTTTAGACATCTTCAAAATTAGGTGGAATCGGTGACAGAGAGAATCTCTAGATCTTAAATAGAAGTTAGGTCCAAAAGAGGAAATATGGGAAGCATGTAACACTGAGAATGTTAGATGAAATGAAGCAATGACTTGTATACGATCCTAGAATGGCATTTTTTTGTTGATCCTCCAGTACCTTATCAGAGTAAAAAGAAAATGTACCCATAATGATTTTGGGGATTAAACCTATAGTGGAATAAATGGGAGTTGAAACGAACATTCATCAAGAAACACTTTTTGTTGATCCTCCAATACGTTATCAGAGTAAAAAGAAAATGCACCCAATTTGATTTTGGGGGTTAAGGCTATACTGGAATATACGGGAGTTGAAACAAACATTCATCAGGAAGCAAAAAGAACAAAAATGTATTCCTTTGTTTTCATACTAATACTAATTGATCAATGACATAGGCCTTCAAAAGAAAAATTAATCAATGACGTAGACTTATTGTATTTTTATTTTTTTTCGATTCCAATACAATGGGCGTCATTATCCATTATTCATTTGTTTTATACTTTTAGTTATGATAGGACTTGTTGCTTCTTTAAAAACAGATAGTTCAACCCCATTTACCCAAACCAATGTTGACTTCTTTTTCACGCTGAAACCATGGGGCTTTGTCGGAAAATTGTAGTTAGGAAGCATCTTAGACTTTTCTATAAGAGGATTAATAAGAATTCAACATGTTCCCTCAGAATTCCTTCCTTAGAAAAGCAAAAAAAATGGAAAAAAAATGATTACTATACATTTAAACGGAAGTTTATGCGACTTGTAAGAAATAACTACAGTAAGCCTCCTTTGATAAAGTTATTCGAGCTTTATCATCAACTAAAGTCAATCTTGCCGAGTCCATACTCCCCCGCCCTGTTTTATTGGTCGAGTCGAGTAGGTTGGTAATTGATAATGGCTTCGTTAGGTACCTAGTATGCGTTGAATGGAAGCGGTAAACCTATGCGATGAGGATGGGATAATCTCTGGAATCAGTCATCATTTTTTAGTTATTATAACCGAGTTGATGGGGACGACAGGTGAAGAAGAGCAGGAAGAGAACGCGGGTTCAACGGCTTAGCCCCTGTTTGGTTCGGGACTGAGTCTGGATTAGCGGGTGTCATTTTGTACCAGGTCAGCGAAATCCGGCCCGGGTCGGCTTGAAATGTTGTTTGGTTCGTTATCCTGAAACGGCCCGTTTTGGTGTTCCGTCATCCCCAAATCCGGACCAACTCGATCCTGGTCTGAGTAGGATTACGAATTACAGTCCGGATTACGCACGGTTCGCTCGTTCCTCCCCCCGACACCCCCGAATCCCTCCCTCCCTTCGTTGTTTACTCTGCGGCTCGCACATCACTGTTGAGAAAGACGGAAGAAAGGCATCCCTTTGTCCCGAGAGAAGACGGTGACGTTGTCTGCGTATTGAAGATGAGGGCTACCCTTTGTCCCCACGGCGGAACACGAGCCAATATCCTATCGTCCTATCCTCTGGCTGTGTGAGCAGCTGGATCGTCACCGGTGAAATAGCTGGTCAAAGGAGGAGGCGAGCAGGTGCTAGCGGGTAAGACGTGTTGTAACATCAGCCCTGTCACATCTGAGTAGTAAATTTGACCATTGTTTGATAGGGTTTCAATGAAGATGCGGGAAGGGGAAGAAGTGATAGACAAAACCTATCGGCTGGGGTATACCTTGTTCTATAAATTGGGTTTGTCCTTAGTCGAAGTGCTGCTACTGCATCTGCATATTGTAGTCCAGGTGATCACAGAAGCTTCCGATTGTGATTCCTCATTCGCCGATCTCTCCGCACTGCTCAGGTGGGTCTTCTTCTACAACTGGTTTTCTTGTTTTTTCATTTGTTGTCATCATGTTTGATTCAAACTAACTATTTTCCTTGTTTATGCTCCATCAATCTGGACGTTGTGGCACCTGCTTGTATCAATCGTCAATCCCAGTATTTGATTCGCCCTAAAAATGCTTCATTTAGTACTGCCTAGAAAGAGTTAATAGATGATACTCAAAAAAGAACATGCGTTCACAACCGTAACTACTTCTTTTCAAGAATTAGATACCAGGACAATTGATGCATACCATCTATCTTCGTTCATAACTAAATGTTTATGCTATACTTAATTTGATGTTAGGTAGTTTTCATAAGACATGAATAATTTGAAGTTGATTACTTGAACCTACAATACAAAGTCATATAACCTTGTATATTTAAAAGTAGGTTTCCTTACAAATGACACATAATTTACTCCAAATTCATTAGACAAAAGTAATTATATATAAAATTAGTACATGTACACTCTTGGTACAGATTATCAGAATGACTACATATAACCATAAATTAAATTAGTTATCCTAATAAAATTGTGTCCAAGTAGGATATATATTCCACGTTCTGTTTTATACAAAATTGAGTACATAATAAATTTTGTTACTGACCATTTGGATTCTACATTCTATTTTTTTTCTTAGTAGGTCCTCATCTAACAACTTATTTGCTTATTCTGTATGACTTTCTTTGTTTTGTTGAGTTACTTTGTATTACCAAACCAAAGAAAGAGGATGGATATGTGATAGTTTGAGTGAATGCATTCATAGTGTATTCCAACAGTTTCGTTGTGTGCTTATTGGTCTAATAAGATTGTGTGTTCCCCCAATTTGTTTTTGTGCTAATCAGACCAATCTGAATGGATATCGGATGTTGTTAATCAACAAGAAGAGAATTAATTTCATGTATTGATCTTTGCAATTGTGGTAACTTATACATGTTTTATAGCCGATAGGTTCATGGTGCTTTTCTTTTTGAGTACCCAAGAATCCAAACAAGGTCTTATGAGGAGGCAATTTCTACATGTATACTTTATACCCAAGAATCTAGTATTTATTTGTAGTTACTCTTCGTCGTCTCTGTTTCGTCCCCTTTCTTAGTAATACACCCATATCTTCGATTTTGGGTTTTCCTTTGCATCCCGAGGAAGATGTGGCCTGAGATTTGTGTTTCGGTTATGTATTCTTTTCCCCAATTGTCTCCCCCTTGCTCTTCAGCATCAACGTTTGATGTCTCTTTTACTTCTTGGTCAATTTCTATCATCCTATTACTACATGATTTTAATGATTACTGATTACCCTACACTTGATTACATATCAATCTCTCTTTTTCTTCCTTTTCTTGTGTGTTGCTAAAGCTTGCTATGATCAATAACATGAAAAACTGAGCTAATAGCTGACTGTAGTTATCCTATATTAGATTTTAATTTTTGTGACCTTTTGGTTGACCCTTGAATTATATTGACTATATTACATTTGTAAAGAAATTGACTTCAATATTATTTACGTATTAGGTTATTATAGTTGTTCATATAATTGCCTCACATAAGTCTATTCCATATCATGTCTTTCTGCCGATATAATGATAGTGACCTTTTCTTTATTTTTTATGTGTTATTGCTCAAATGATGTGGACTTTGTGGTGGAAAATATAGATGTCAATCACAGGTATTGTCATCCTTTAATCTTATACACTTATTAGGTTATTATATAGTTGTGATGTTTATCAACTTAGTTTTATCAGAAAATAGCAGCCACATGGTTATCTGAGCCCCTCCCCTCCTATGGTTCACTTATGCTCAATGTTTTTTTTGTTGGTTCCAATAACAAATTGTACATCATGTTTGAGAATATCTCTTTCTATGATAATTCTATTTGGACATATTCCCAATTAAAGAAAATTATTTTTCTTCATTAGGAGAAAAAAACGTAAGCACACCTAGGAGAATAAGTAACAATAATTGGAATAGTTGTCAGAAATTCAGTGATAAGATATAAGTGACATGTATGATTTCTAATATATTTTTGGTCAGTCAGATTAATTTGAAAATTGGAGGAATGTTAGATAACTATCATGTGAATATATCTTAAATTTACTCGAGGTACACATATGTTTATCAGCTGAGTTATATCATAAAATACTCAGCCGAACATATTGATGAAAGACTAAAACCCAAATAGGGGCCTAATTGATTTTTTAAATTATATTGCTATGTCCGTTTTTTTGTGAAATTTGGACTTTATGTCTAAAAATATATTTCAGGAATCTTACTAAATTTATAGAATTGTTGGATATTATTTCCGGGGTTAAATAAGTAAAGTAGCATTTAACATTTCTGACAGAAAATACTGCTTAAATTAAATGAAATACAATATTGGGGGGTTATTTGCAAATGACCCAAGCACCTCAATTGATCTATATCAATAACCTAACAACCGAGCAGCTCTCATAATTTGTAATTCATCCTAGAGAAACAAAATGTTTCAAAGAGACAGTAGGGTTTGCAGGAGGAAACGAGTGAAGATGTTGATCTTGGGTCACATCTTGCCATAAGTGATGAAATGAAGTAAGTTGATCTTCTGTACATAGGTTTTTATGGTGAATCTTGTCTCCCATGTATAAAATCCATCCATTTTTTGTACCTATTAAAAACCATGTAAGTCATTATATATTTATTAGTACCGTAAACACCCCTCACTGTCATCATATATTACAACACCTACGCTAGTATGTCTTCTGCAGACCCCCAGGTTGCATATTTATTGGTCAAGAGAGTCTAACAATGGTCTAGTTTCAGCACTGAAGAGGCAGTATGACGTAGGCAAGTGTATTGACGTCCAGTTTACTAGGGACGGTTGAAAGGAGGCACTTCGTATTCTACAAAATAGGATGGGGAAGTCATCCTTTTCGTTAGAGCAGGTCAAAACTCGGTGGAAGAACCTGAGGAAGGACTATGCCAGATTGAAGCTTATCACCAACAAGAGTGGTGTCGGATGGGATGAGACTAGGAACAAGCCCAAGTTTCCTGACACCCCTGAGTAGAGGGAGAGTATTGTGGTATATACAATAATCGTACCCTGACCCCAATAAGTAATCTCCTACATTTACATATAAATCTCTTGATAAAACTTTTTTATACTTAGGCAAACAAGGATCGTGCTAGGTTGATTAACCGATCATTTCCCCACTACTACGCCATCTAGTTGATGGCGGGAAGGAACATTGCTAGAGGACATGATGCAATGTCTTCTATAGATAGACAAATACCATCCGACATTGCCTCCGAGGATGAAGTTACTATTGACTTAAATGCATCTGATACACCCATGAACACAAAAACCCCAGTAGGGGAACCAGACATAGGCGCACCTGGGATGCAAAGTGAGAGTGACACCGGGAGAGGCAGAACAGATACCTCGGGTGTTGGGGGAAGGACTCCTCCTATCCAGAGGCACATGATGCGACCATCAATGTCACAAGAGCGACATCTGCTTTCTAATGAAGTGTTATCTGAATTCACAAAGGTGTACGTAAAAGTACACGATTTAGGCACATGTGTGGCCACCACAACCATTGAAAAAGAAGAGTTTTTAATGATTTTGAAATATTTCAATGACACTTTCCTCGATGCCCCTAGCCATGTATTTACAACACTTGTGAACGCCATAAAGGAGTCAACAAACTACAACATCTACCTCATCCTTATACATACACCGCACAAATTAATAATATGGTTGCAAGACCTTTGGGAAAGGTCCCAAGGTGGTAGTGCAACACTACTACCTTCAATGCCATCCTCTTTTGTGTCATCTCAGTAGGGATTTGCTTCACAGTCCCCATCACCAAACTTCAATAGCACATCATGTAATGACCCTGACCTGGGTTATGAGGTAACCATGTTTGTTTTGTCTAAGTAATTTGCTTTGAACTTTAATATAATCCTCTAAGGTGTTTTGTTATCATGTGACACACTTATGTTCCAGGTTTGGTCCTGATTGAATGATGTTTCAGCAATGTTCCTTTATTTTGGACCAAAGTGCAATTTACCCATGTTGAGGGGTTATATTGCAATATGTCACATGTTGAATGCGCCCTATATGTTTTAGCATCATAAGAGAGAGAATGATGCTAAGTGGTGGCTTGTGGAAAGCCTAAATTTCAAGTTTGAACATGTTTGAATAATGTTAGTACCTTGTGCACCAATTTTGGTACAAATTGTAATTTACCCAAAATATAGGGTTGATATGAACATTACCACCTCTTGAGTGTCCCTACTCCCTCCTATCAGCATGTAGGGGAGAGATAAATAAGGAGACACTATGTTTTAATCTATTGTGAGTGATGGTGATCTTGGTGGTGAAATGACCAAGAAAAAGGGTTGAATATGAAACCCTAATTTGGGTTGTATCAAGTTGAAAAGCTTATATATGAGTGCCTATCAGACAAGGAGCCAAATTAGGAGTCTCATATCGTTTTGAGAACTCTTGGAAAATCCCATGACGTGCAAATCACTTCAAGGAGATGAAGTGTATCGGTTTACAGCTTCCTTGGAAAAGTTGTATCAGGTTGTGAATAAAGTGGTGATTTTGTTGATATATTTTATTCAAAGGGATAAGTAATGGATGAAAATTCATCCCTAGATTATCCTCAAGATTTTTTCATGTCAAGATAAATTTTAATTCATGCATGCAAACGTGTCACCCATGCATGGACACGTGGCACCTAGTAGCTCAAATTGATGACACCTCATTTTCACACTTCTTCATGAACAACAAGTATATATACCCCTTCTTTCACCCCTTAGTGAAATTTTTCTAATTCTACCACCTCCTTGCTCTTAGATATCGTGCATAGGGTCCTTGTATCATGAAGGAGTGAAGTGGTATGATACATAGGGCCTTGGGTATCGTCCATAGCAAGTTCATATCAGCCAAGTAGGGTGATATCGTCCTAGTAAGGTGATATCGGCCATAGTAGACACTACTACAGAAATGGCTTAGTCACTTTTCAAGGTGTCGGTTGTATACATAAACCGACACCTAAACTCTACAGTTTCGGTTGATAACATAAACCGACATCTAATCTATGAAGGGTGACCAGACACGGGTACCGCTTTTATTAAGTGTCGGTTACTTATTAAAAAAACCGACACCTAAAAGTAACCGCCAAAAATAAAATTTCTAGCGAAAAAAATTGCCTCCAAAAATTGACATACAGCGTCGGTTTTTAATGGAGGAACCGACAACTAAAGCTTTTCTGTGAGACAGAAATTTGTACAATTTTAGTCGTCGGTTTTGTGACAATAACCGACGTCGTTGTGTTTTCGCGCTATTAACCGCGAAAATTTTCACCTCCCTTTAGTGTCGGTGTTTTGTTGTAAACCGACAATAAAAACATTCAGTGTCAATTTTTAAAAAACTGACACCTAATGTTAACTTAAATCGCGCAAAAGAGCCCGACTCTTCCCCTTTCTCTGTTTCATTCATTTTCGTGCTCAGGGTTTGGTCCTCCTACGATTTCTCTTCCGCCTGGTGCCGCTCCTCGCTTGCTGCTCTCCCTTCCGCTGACGCTCCTCATCGGTGCCGCTCGCCGCCTACTACTACAGTTTCTCGCCACCGCCTGCTACTGCAGTTCCTCACCGGCGCCGCTCGCCGCCTGCTACTGTAGTTTCTCGCCGCTTCTCCTCGCCGCCGCCCTCTCCTTCTCTGCTCGATGTCGGCGCCTCTCCTTCTCCACGCTGCTACCAACAATAGGCCTCCTTTCTTCTTCTTCTTCTTCTTCTTCTTCTTCTTCCTTCTCCCTCTCCTTACCAACAACAACCACGGCCGTGTGGGCTGGCACGGCTGTGGCTGTGTTGGCCGACCACACGGCCGTGCTACCCAACACGGCCGTGTGGTTGGCCAACACAGCCACAGCCGTGCCAGCCCACATGACCGTGGTTGCTGTTGGTTATTTATGTACTGATTTTGTTATGATTTAATCATCTACTTAATGTTCTAATCATGTTCTATGATAAGCCTTAGTTAATTTAATATGCATACTTTGTATGTAAGACATAGTAATCGGGTACTGCTGTATATCCAAGTAAATTACATGTAACTAATCATGACATAGCTAGATTTTAGAATGCATACTTTGGTTAAATGTACTGCTGTAATTTTTGATCAAGTGATGATATGTAAATGTAGCAATAAGTTAGTAAGGTATCAATGATAAGTCTACTGTAATGTGATGCAAAATAGTTATTGTATCATGCATATCTTAATACTTTTTTGTTTTATAGTTGTATAGGGTGTTTTATGTGTGACAAGTCTATTGTTTAATAGTTTAGCTATAATCATTGTTTTATAGTTGTGTTATAAAGTATTTGGGTGTTTAGTATGGTTATTTAGGATGTTCAGATATGTATAAAGGTTCCAAAAAGTATAGTATATATATGCATACATGTGCATTTTTTTATAAAATTGTATAGAAAATCAAAACCCGTTCTTGGTGAGAATCCTAATCACCCTTCTTGCTTAATGATGAACTGTAATGCACACATGTGACATGCTTGGAATGTAAATGATGAACTTTTCCCTAAATTGCCAATCATGCTTTTAAAGACATCAATAATCACCCTAACTTGAAGAACTAGGATTTTAGGTATAAGAATGACAACACATTATTTGTTGGCCTAGAAATCCGTCCAAGATTTACTCATTAGGAGTAAATCTTGGATAGTCCCCGGTTTGGGACTATTCTTGAACACCTAATCTCGCTTAGGATGTAAGTGTATAATGTGTATTGGGTTTTCAAGAAAATTTCGACAGCATTTCCCCGTTTGTTCTCTAAGTACATATGTACTTGGAGAACAGCGGGGAAATGCTGCCGAAATTTTCTTGAAAACCCAATACACATTATACACTTACTAGTGAGATTAGGTGTTCAAGGATGGGATAGGTGGTACATGTACATTTATTATATATAAGAATGACATCACATGTATTTGTTAACCCTAGACCGTAATCTTATTGTAATATATACTTGTTTTCTCTTTGATCATAGAGCTTTACAACTTTGTTGTGATATATACTTTGTTGTAATAATGTGAACTTTACAATGTGAGCTTTACACTTTGAATTACTACTTTACAATGCGAACTTTACAATTTGAATGTGAATTTGCAGATGGCTGACCATTCTCCTGATGACCGTGCTGATGACTACCGTGAGGGTGAGGACATCAATGCGCCGCCTCACAATGTAAGTTTTAAAAATATATCATATATTTATATCTATATGTCCATTTATAGTTATATCTTGTAAATGTGAATTATTTTGTCAAATTTTAGGTTGATGATGCACAGGTACCATCTGAAGCACTTGAGGCACTTGATCAACAACACCAAAAAGTTGACAAGAGAAGGGGCATCACTATGATGAAGAAGTTAATTGCGCAAAAGGGAAATGGACCCAAACTTGTTGTGGATTTCGATAATGCAGGAAATGCATGTGGTGTGAATCGCAATTCATTTATTTCATATCTTGGGTTTGTTACTCGTAGCCATTGCGGTTGTCTCTTAGATTCTTAGCATAAAGTTTCTAAGGAGAAGAAAATTTTAATATGGACGGATTTATGTGTGAGTTATTATTAATTTGCAATTCTATTTTGTAGATTACTAAATTTTTGGATACTAGTTAATAGCAATTCTATTTTGCAGAGTATATTTGAATTGGATGAAAAGCTGCATCGTAAATGCGTGATGCAACGCTGTGGGAGAGTCCTAAGGAACTATAGGACAAATCTCACCAGAGAATACATAAAAGAAGCCAACAAGAGGAAGAAGACAACCACTGAATAGTGGAACTTCCTGGACAAAGAAGAATGGGACGCGTTTGTCGCTTCAAGACAAACTGATGAATTCAAGGTATTAGGCATCAGTCTCAATCTCATTAATTAATATATGTTGTATTCACTTATTGAAGATTAACATTTAGTGTTACTAACCAAATCATTAATTTGCATACTAACTAGGCCCTCACTGAGGCACAAAGATCAAGGCGTGCACTGAATGTGCATGACCACAGAATGGGTCCAAAGGGGTATGCAGGCGTTTGCCAAAGACTACAGGCTGAGGCTACTGCTGCTCAGTCTGCTGCTACTCAGGAGTCCTCTACCATAGGTAGAACACCTCTGCCTCGCCATGATGTCTGGATAGCTGGGAGGCAAAATAAGAAGGGAGAAATAACTAAGGCCGCAACTGCTGAGGCGGCTGCAAAAATGGTAAAATACAACTCTTACAACAATCATTTGAATATTGATTATTTGTGTTGTTTACTTAAGTACAAATTTTTGTTTTGGCGATTAGCGGGAGCTGCACGAGCTGAGGAAACAAGGAAGTTCATCCCTGAGGGAACAAAGGATGAATTGACAGTTGCTCTGGGTAACCCAGAGCATCCTGGACGTGTTAGGGCTGCAGGCGCTGGTGTGGGCATCAAATCTTTTTTTGGGTCATCCCAGCGCAAACATGTCCCAAAAGCGAGACTTTCACAAGAATAGGTAACATATTCTTTCTTTATAATGTTACTGTAAAAGAGAATTCAAAAATTATAATTTGACGTTTCTTTTATCCATGTATAGGTGGATAAGCTATTTGACAGGAAACTCGAAGAAGCAATGAAAAAGTGGCAGGCATCTCAGACTGCCACTTACCAGACAATACCTACTGCAGACTCTACTCCTACTCCTACTGCAGAGGTTGGGAGTAATCCTATAGAACCACCAACTAGCACATCCACTGTAAGTATTTTTATGACATAGTAACTAGTTTTTTAATTCAAGATGATACGTATATATGAAATTGTAGTCGTTTCAAAAAAAGATGATATGTATATATGTATATAACATTCTTTACACAAAAATTTGTAGGGGTTGAAGCCATACCGTCTAAAAAGTAAAAAATATGTCATGGCAGAGGCGTCGGCTTACCCATCCCTACCAGGGGAAACGTGTCACGGGTCTCCAGTACCAGCTGGTTGGATTCGGGTGAGCCCGATACATATATTCCCCCAGTGGATGGATCTTCCACTGCCATATGCCCACCCAGATTGTGAAACGCTTGGTGAGGCAGTAGGCGGAGTGATATTGTGGCTAAAAGCGGATGTCTTCCTTACTGATAAGGTATGGTAAATTTACATTACGTTCAATTGTTAGTGTGTGTATATGCTGGCAGTTGATCTGAAATTATATATATATATACAGGTTAAAAAGAAGACACCCACAACATCTAGGCCTCCACTTCCACCTCCTGCATTACCTAGTTGGGTTCCACAGGACCTACCTATCCCGTTAGGTCCTAACTGTAGGGGTATGGCAGTTTGGTTAGGGGAACATGATATAAACTCCCCTATATCTGTTTCTTCTGATTCAGATTCTATAGGTCAGTCATACGAAACAAAACTATTTATACAAGATATATTGGAGTTGTTTCGATATGATTGGCTAAATACATCTATGATAGAGATATGGATAAGGTGAGATATTCTTTATACATCTATATACCTTGTGTATGATCTGGTGATCTGGTTTCTTATTTATTAATGCATGCGTAATTAATACATATTTTGCAGCTACTTAGACAACATATGTGCAGATTTTGGATTCGAACATGTAGGGTTTTTTATTCCATCCTTGATTAGTCTAGTAGATAAAGACCCTACATCAGTTCAACAATACTGCTGTGAGTCTTTTTCAAATTTTGCTGTAAAAAAGAAGACGGTGATAATGGCTCCATTCAATGTAGAGTAAGTTTACTTTGCTTATTATAATTTGGACTTAAGAAAATTACATTTTATTGTGGATTTTGAGGTATTAATTTTTGACTTTTTTTTCCTCTAGGGGTAGGCATTGGGAGTTATTGGTTATTGCCCCCGAGACGTTCACTGTGTATTATCTAGATCCTAAGGGGGGTAAATTGAATACAAGATTTGGACACATAATGAAAATGGCAATATTTCGGTGAGAAATATTTCATTTTTCATATCCGTTAACATATGTTATTACATTACTATTTAATTTCAATGTTCTGTGTTACATTAACATGTAGGGGTTTTGAGGAGTACAAAAAGGCTGGAGGAAAGGTCCCCACGAAAAAGAACCAGCCAATAATTTGGAAGAACGTGCAAGTAAGTTCCCGACTGCAATATATGTATATATTATTTATGTGAACAATGCTTAATTAGTTGTATTTTTTAATATTTTGTATGTTTGAATTTATAGTGTGCTACACAAGACAACGGATGGGCATGTGGATACTATGTCCTGCGATATATGCACATGATTATCAAACATGCCGTACTGGATATCGAATGTATTGCTCAGGTATTATATAGTCTCATTAGATAATATGATCGAAATATATCAATCTTATTTATAGCTCATTAATTATATATATACATCATTCTCTTTACAGGTGTTTAAAGCTGACCCCATCACAGGAAAGGACTTACCAAATGTTAATGCTCCCTATACAATGGGAGAATTAAATGAAGTAAGAGAAGAATGGGCAACAACCATACAATTAGTGGGGGCTTTAAAATATAATTGGGATCCTGATAGCGAATAATGACTAAACAATGATACTTTGTAAATGAATTTCTGAATTATAATATATGTGTGAATGTTTCTACATGTATGGATGTTTCTACATGTGTCTGAGTGAAAATGAATGAAAGTGTTGGTTGCTATATGAATGTTTCTACATGTGTGAATGTGAATGAATGGAACTACAAATTTCTAGCATGTGTGAATGTTTATAAATGTCTGAAAATAAAATGGAACTGCAGGTTGCATTGCTAAATGCATGTGCTACTTTTTTATTGTTAATTTTGTAGGTTTGCAGCCTGTTGTCGGCTGATATCAATGGATGTCGTAAAACCTGCAGTTCATAACTGAACTAAACAGGTTTCTCATCCTGAGACCAGCCACAGCAGGTCTGTAGACTCACAGGAAAAAAAAACCAATAGGCGTCGGTTATTTGTAAATAACCGACACATAATGATATAGTGTCGGTGTTCCTACAATAAACTGACGTCTATGTCCTTAACACCACGACCATGCTGGACAACACGGCCGTGGGGTGAAGATATATGGTGTCGGTTTTTTACTTATAACCGACACTGATAGTTCCCAAGATGGCGCCCTTTCTGTGGCGCGAAGGGTTTGGGCATCGGTTTTTAACTAATAACCGACGCTTATAGTCCCATGATGGCATGTTTTCGGTGGCGCACAAAGAGTTTGGGTGTCGGTTTTGGAACCGACGCCTGATGGGTGGACTTTTAGTGTCGCCCACATAGGTGTCGCTTAGAAACCGACACTAAAGGCTTTAAATAACCGACACTAAAGGTAGGTTCTGTAGTAGTGAGAGTGTTTTGACCACAAGTGATGGGGATATCAGACAAAAGTGATGTCATATCGTGCATTAGTAGTGTCGTATCATGCAAGGTGCTAAGGATCAAGAAGGAGCTCAATACTTAACCCTAAGGTGAGGCCATGATCATCATTAACCTTGGATTGAAGCATGATTTTAGGGTTATGGTCTTCCTTTCTTTTTCACCAATTGCTTATCCATGGTGATTCCTTGTATATGAAGGAGTTTGAACGAGCCTTGGAATTTTGATAAGTCATATTCAACCTTAGGAACTTAGAACTTTGGAGCTTGGAGGTTTGAAGTTGTTCTTAAGGCGGGTTATATAACTTGAACTCTATCATGTTATTATTCATCGCCTAAATTGCTATACTTAATGATCTACTTTTAATTCCAAAATTTTCTGAAATAGTTGATGAAATTATGAGTTCTAGTAGTTTCTTAGACCTGTTTCCATGAACTATAACAGTTATAACAAAGGTCTAGAGCTTGAAGAAGATGGTATCACCTTATAAAGTGATATCGGGTTCAAGCACACAAGCAAGCACCACTAACCCGATATGGTGATGCACCTACTTCACTAAAATGATATGGATATGATTTAATACTTTCTTGCACAAAATGGTGGTGTAGTATACACCTCTTGCACGTTATGAGGTCAAGAAAACACCTCAAAAATGATATTGGGCTAAGCACACACCTCTTTGCCCGATATGGTGTGAAGCACACACACACCTCTTTGCTCGATATGGTGTGAAGCACACATACACCTCTAAAGTGATATGGTGAGCAAGCACACACCTCTCTTCCCGATATGGTGTGAAGCAAGCACACACCTCTTTTCCCGATATGGTGTGAAGCACACACACACCTCTTTTCCCAATATGGTGTGAAGCAAGCACACACCACTTTGCCCGATATGGTGTGAAGCACAGACACACCTCTCTGCCCGATATGGTGTGAAGCATACACACACATGTCTGCCCGATATGGTGTGAAGCACACACACACCTCGCTGCCCGATATGGTGTGAAGCAAGCACACACCTCTTTGCCCGATATGGTGTGAATCACACACACACCTCTCTTCCCGATATGGTGTGAAGTATACACACACATATCTGCCCGATATGGTGTGAAGCATACACACACCTCTCTTCCCGATATGGTGTGAAGCATACACACACCTCTCTGCCTGATATGGTGTGAAGCACACTCACATCTCTCTGCCCGATATGGTGTGAAGCACACACACCTCTATGCCTGATATGGTGTGAAGCAAGCATACACATCTTGCCCAATATGGTAAGCATACATACACCTCTAAAGTGATATGAGTAGCAAGCATACACCTCTAAACTGATATTGGGTTAAGCATACACCTCTTGGACGATATGATGCTGAGCACATATCTCTAAAATGATGTGGTGGGTAACCCAATACACTAGATGACAAAAGTGGTAAGGTGGTTAATACCCTAGAACATGTGATGGCCAATACACTAAAGTATGGTGTGGCCAATATCTTCATGTGAGGTGAGGACGTTACACTCATGTATGGTGAAGATGATACACCATATGATTGGTAAGGATGATACCTTGATGGGTAAGGGTATTAGGGATATGATGATGTATATCTCAATATACAGCTAACCCAATACATGTGTTCAACTTGACATACATGATTCAATCCGATGCACCTTGTAAAGGTGAGGGTAAAACACTCTTAGGAGTGATGAGTGTAACACCAAGTAATGATGTGGTTTGGTTAATACCTTGATAGGTAGAACACCTAAAGTGGTTGATAATGGTATATCAACAATGCCTTAACTCGAGATGAGTCTATATCACTTGATGATAGTTGGGTAATTCAAATGTGTGACTTATGGCCAATACACTACATGATAAATGTGATGTGTTAGTGCCTAAAGTATTAGGATGGGATATACCATAATATAAGATAAGTTGATGAACGTAAGTAAGTTAAAATCAATAAGGGAAATGATACATCAAGGCATGATAAATACCACATCCAGCATCTCAAGGTTGATGCACCTTAAATCCAATATACTTGGTTGAGTAACACATGAAGTGTGTCATATCAATTGTTACATTGAGATGTAATGCACTTTGATAAGTGTAGGCTAACATACCTTGAGAAAGGGCTAAGCCAAGATAATAAAGTTTGATGTAATCAATATCCTAGAGAGGATGAGAGAGAAACTCATACTTTGTGTTGATTATCATTTAATGACAAAAGATGAGAATAAATAAGTATGATTGAATACTTATGATATCAATGTATGCTCTTAGATGTGTGGAGAAATGAATTAGGGTTTGAATTAATAATATGAACTTGAAACCCTATTCGGCTATAAAGGGAAACCCTAACCCTAATAATGGGAAAGTTGTATTTCTCTTATTACATAAGCCTTGTGAGGCATGTAAAATACGTGTATAACAAGTATAATGATTAATGGCCTTGTGAGCCATATGAATAAGTTGTTGCCTAGTGAGAGGTGACAAGATGTGTAATGGCCTTGTGAGCCATATTAATAAGTTGTTGTCTAGTGAGAGGTGACAAGATATGTAATGGCCTTATGAGCCATATGAATAAGGTGTTGCCTAGTGAGAGGTGATAAGATGTGTAATGGCCTTGTGAGCCATATGGAATTGTTATACAACAAGTAAAATGAATACCTATGTCTGAGGACCTAGAAGTAATGTTTATCTGTTATAGAGATAACAATGTTGTGTGACAATCCAAGGGTTTGAATACCCATAACTAGTAATCATGATAGTGATGTGAAGGGATGATAATTCCCAGTAATGTGATGAGAGACTGAGATCCCAAGTATCATGTGTTTTAAAGATCTAAAAAGTATGTGATTTATGTATTACACTTTTCTTTGTAACATTTGTTGTGATTAATAATGATAACTTGTTTGATGCTAAAAGAATGATGTAATACATGTTATACATCATTAAGAACTATAAAACATTGCCCTGACCATAGACCCATCAGTGTCAGGATTTGCTGAATGGTGAAATGGGTTCCCCACAGCATAACTCGGAGTGCATACTATTGAGTGTGTGGGGGCATAAGTACGGACATCCATGTATGAGATGATCCCCTTACGAGCCCAAAATGAATGGGGATTTGGCTATATGTCATATCCTGGCTTGAGTGCGACTTCAGTCATAGACTCTATGTTGAGCACGGTGAACTGGCCCTTGGCTCAGAGTATGGTTCTTGTGTCATCATGACTCAGTAATTTCATAACTGGGGACAGTTGTTAGTAGATGTTTCCCCTAAGAGAGTGTAGTTGATGATGTAGCTCTAAGTGAGGATGCCTACATACCTTGGCACAACTATTTGCAGCCGACACAAGATGTCCTGCTAAGCTTAAGTGGTCTCGTACAGACTGAGATAAGTGAAGTCATGGAAACCAGCTCTCCCATTGACCTTGTATGGTACTGACTTGTGAGAAGTTTGTGGTTGGTTGGAGATGAACGGGGTATGCTTCAACTCGTCAGGGCATAAGCGTGATTATTAAAATATGTTCATCCGTGTAGCATATCTGCTTAAGGATCGAATACGAGAAATATTGTTTGATGTGAAATTTAGTTATACATCTTAATTGATATATGATATTTATGTTTATTTACATTCCTTACAAAGCAGATAAATGATTTATAACTCTACCATGGGTAGATGCAATGTTCTCCTTAAGAATGGAGATTACTTCATTCTATTCATACAATGAATTATCCTACCTGTTAATATAAAAAGAACCTCTGCTCAGTTTATAAATGCTTAATCTATGATAATAATATGGTCGACGGAGAGTTATATCTCTCACTAGGACAATTGTCTCACCCCGTGGAATCCACATTTTTTTAGGTGGACATGCACGAGGTGGCAAAGATCTTTTTACAGAGGAGGAATAACAGCTGAGGCAGCAGTGATAGCACAGATTGACTTGAAAAACCACTAGAGGGGGGGTGAATAGGGTTTTAAAATTAATTTAACAATTATTTAACTCAAACAACCAACCACAAAAATATTGGACAAGGGGACAAGGATTTAGAGTGGTTCCAACCTTACCAAATACTAAGGAAGTCAGTCCACTACCCGGTTGCTTACCCAATCGAGATTTTGAAAGAATTAAATTTTATTACCTCGCAAGGACTTTACATAAAATTACAATTCTTTCACCAAACCCTTCGAACAGCCTTCACCTAGAAGTAATTGCACCAGCCTTGAAGCAGCCTTCTTGAAGTAACTTCAAGCTCCCCCTTGAAGTAGCCTTCCTCTTGAAGTAGCTTCCCGTTGCAATAGCCTTCTTGAAGTAGTTCGAAGTCCACCTTCTCCACCGAGAAGAACCTTCTCCAATCCACAGCCTCCAACCCTAGGAGTAGCAAGGAGAATACAAAGGATAAAAGGAACAAGAAGGAAAATGGAAATTACACTTAACCTTTGAAGCACAAGGCTTGATTTGCCTATATCAAGCACGTAGATCTCCTAACCAATGTATATGGAAGTGTGATTGCTGTGGATAGGAGATACTAGCCTATAGGACATGAAATTAGAGCAAGGAGAAGAATAGACAATGCAAGTGTTGCTCAATTTCTCAAAACAGATTCACAATTGTAAGTGTAAGCTCAAATGTATCACAAGTGAAGATTTTTTTTAGGTGTCCTAAGGCATGTCCTATTTATAGGAATGACCTAAAAGTGCTTAAGGACGTTCTAGACACTTTCTAGAGGGTTCTAAGTGCTTAACTAGCCGTTAAGTACACTTTAGTTGCTTTAGCAATGGCTAGTTAATTAATTCTGTAGTTGCTATCAGAGTCCATCTCGGTCGAGGAATTGTCGACCGAGACACCTACTCGGTCGAGGTTTTGTCGACCGACAGGCTCTCTGGATCAAGTGTTTGCAACGTTCATCTCCAACTGCCAACTACCTTGTCAGCTGTGTCTAACGGCTACTTGGGTCTTTCTCGGTCGAGAAGTTTGTCGACCGAGTGTGTCTCGGTCGAGGAGTTTGTCGACCGAGATTGACCCTGTTTCAATGTTTCAAATAAAGTGCTAAGTGTATGTATGAGTGTGCATATGTGACACTAATGAAGGGGATGATCTATATAAGTGTAGTGATTGGCTAAGGAAGATCTAACGCTTGATTTACATGAAGTCTAAGTACTTGTACATTATATATTTGTACAAGTTTACAATTGATTACATTTAATGAAATTTACAAGCATTCAAGCATATAGATTCCCTAGTGCTTTGTCATCCACCTCATTCCTGCAACACTCAAGTAGCACGTTAGATCAACAAGAATGAAATGTTTGTCATCATCGAAACAAAGGGATTTATCATAATGTCAATTTAGCCAACATGAGTGTACTGTCTATCGTGTCTTGTAAATATAAGTCATATGTGTCATCTCTGTACTCTCATGTCCTTGGAGTTGGTTCGTACTGATTTCATGAATGATCTAAGATTTTGGCTTGAATTCCTTGAGGTTTTATGTTGTTCCAATATGTGTTTTGATAGAGTGACTGTTATATGTTATCCTCAGGATGAGATGTTGTACAATGTAAATCATGATATGTATGAGTTTTGGATCTTTCAGTAAAAATTTTCTAGACAAGGATCTCCTTTCAAAAATGGTTTTAAATTTTAGTGATTTTTGTTAATCCAATGTTTATGTTTATTCCACTTAATTAGTAATGATTTGTTTTTCAGTTTCATGACTGTCGTTACACATCAAGTATGGCATCCTTGTGGTATACTGGAACTAATGATGCTGGAACAAGTGGGAATAGCAGAGGCCCTTCAACATCATAAGTTAGAGGACATGTCAGGTTATGGTTTGCTTTCCAATGTCATTTTTTTTAGAACTTCATAAATTTATTTTTCCTTGTTGGTTTCTGTGTTTGGGAACAGGAACACCAATTTTTTATTGTTGAAATAATTACTTAACGATCAAACATTTTTTGCGTGTAGCATTTAATTTGTATTTAATGTTGATGTAGTTCATTTTCTATCACATCTTTCATATAATGTTCATGTTGTTACTCTTTTAATTTTAGGGATCATGTCAAGCTTTTTATCATGTTGCTTGTAGGCATCATGTTTGCTAGTGGTCATACAGAACCAAGAGACTTCCTTACACATATTTTAGATATCGCGTCTGGTCTAACAAATCACATTGCTAATGCAATAGCTGAGTCAATAGGAAACTCCATCATGGATGATATTCCTAATGATGATGACGTACCACCTTCAATACCTAGGTCAGTTAGTATTAGGATTGGCCACCAAAAGGTGCTAGAAATCATAACTAGTCATGAACAAAGGGCTTATGACCTATACCAAATGCGATCACAAACTATAGTAGCCCTCGTGGACAAGCTTGAGGGTCATGGCTTGTTAAAAAGTAGTAGAGGAGTCTCATCAGTTGAGGATGCATGCTACTTCCTCCAGATGGTTGGGCATGGCCATACAAATCATGTTTTAGCTGAGGAATACATTCACTCTGGTGAAACCATAAGCAGAAAGTTCAACAAAGTTTTGGACGGGGTGTGTGTGTCGTGCCATGACTATGTTGTCATACCAACCACAACCACAACAACACATCGTCATATATTAGAGAGCCCAAGGTTCTACCCTTACTTCAAGGTAATAGTTATCCCCTACAATCTATAATCATTGTCAATTTGTTTATATGTTGATAACTGATTTTAGTGTTATAGAATGCCATCGGGGATACTGAAGGGACACACATCCCCATCTTGGTGACACACAACAAGCAAAATCATTACCGATACAGAAAATGGAATGTCTCCCTAAATGTCATGGTGGTAGTAGACTTCTCGATGGAGTTTACATATGTCCTTATAGGGTGGGAGGGCTCGGTTGCTGACCAAAAGGTCCTATAAGCAGCAATGACCACATGCAGTTTTAAAGTTCCTCTAGGAAAGTTTTACCTAGTTGATGTTGGGTACGCCAACACTCATCAGTTTCTTGCCCCTTATCGCAATGTAGCTTACCATATATCTGAGTACTGGGGAAATAGACTTTCCTACAACAAAAAGAAAGAGATGTTTAACCATCGTCACACTCAATTGCAAAATGTTGTTGAAAGAGCATTCAGTGTGCTTAAGAGGAGGTTTGGATACCTTAAAAAGGGGGCGACATATCCTATACCTTCACAGTGTTTCCTCGTAATGGCTGGTTGTATCCTCCACAATTTTTTACGTCGCCAAAATGATGGTGATGCTATGATGGAGGAAATCCCAGACAATAGTTCAACATCTGCCATCCCACCAAATGGCGTCGACCTAAGTTCTCTACAACAAACAACTTCGGCTGATGCCAGGGAGGGTGATGTATTACATGAAACAATTTCCAATACCATTTGGGATACTCGTTGAGCTGACTTTGTATTTATCATCATTTTTGTAGCATTTCATAACTCATGTATGACTTGTCATGTTCTCTCAAATGTTTGTTTAATAAAATGTTAGTGTTTCAGAACTGATCTACGAATTCACTTGTGTTCTCATAGTCTGTTGTTGACTAAAATATTGCCTACTTCTAAAAAATGTCACATTATGTTTCATTAGGTTGTCTGACTTCAAATGGATAATGGAATGGCTTCATATCCATATGGTCTCCAGTGCACCGTCCGAGAGCACATAGATGTCACAGATGCGGAAAATGGATGATTTGAAGACAACAACCCCCACAGGCCATATTTTACATGTTGTAGGGGTCTTGTTTTGACCGGATGTCATATTATGTTGCCAGCACAACAAGTACAACCTACAGTGGCCACACTTACTGCAATTAAGGATTCGTTGGTAACACAACTTGCATTTGTATGCAACAAACACAAGCAATGGTCAAAACAATGTGACTTTGTCTGCTCCATAAGAGCAGACACTGATAGGCTAATAGTAGAAATTGAAAGTATGTGGAAGAGGCACCTATATCTTCATGAACGAGTTCACCTACCGAGTGATAATGACTCTTCAATAGGGGAAGACGGATACAATACATCATAGATGTAGTATGTAGTATATTTTGATCTATCCAACTAAGCTTCACTTGTATATTAGAACAGTCAACTGGTCCTATCGAAATACTCTCCAACTATGTTTCGTAGAAATCTATGTTTTGAACCCGAGTTTATGTTTCTAATCGTCAATCGTGTTTTAGATGTCAATGAATCCAACTGAAGTTTTGATGTGTGATTGTGGTCTAGTTGCAGCATTGTGGCCAAACACAGAGGATGTAGGGTTATATGACTTTGGCATTCTGAGCGAAAGGTCGGGAGAAATGTATTACATATGTCCTTCTAGTCAGGTGCACTAGTAAAACCAAAAATAATCAGTTGCACTTGCTAAGTACATTGTGTATTCATTGCTATTAACTTGAATTTAGGAAAATATTTTAGGGAAAAGATCGATGCAAATACTTTCATTGGACATTCGATCTCCCCCCAACAACTGATTCGTTGAAGGCTGAGATTTCGTTACTAACTTGCGAGTGCGAGTCAGTGTGGGGCCATGCAATGAACATGAAGGACTTTGTTGAAATCCATCACCACTCCGAACATGTTTACACCTGCAGTAAGATCGACTATGAAGTTCTACAAACTTCCGTTCATAAGTTGGAAGAGAGTTGTACTCTTCTTTTGGATACTCCTTCACCTCTGATGACTCCATAACATTGTTGTTACACTTACATCACAAGCTTCATAATTTTTTCATTATTTTGTTGCATTCTTATGGATGTATCAGATTGTATGCCCTATGTTATTTGCACATGAAATCGTAATATTTGAACTATAATATTATATCCACCATTGTGAAAGGAGCCCTTATGCTATTTCAACATCTTACATACATAATTTGTTCTATGGTTGGTCATCTAATATGGTGTGCGGAGCATGATCAAATCCTACTTGATGCGATGAGAAACCAGTATGACCTGGGGAGATGTGTCAACGGATCATATACTACAGAGGCTTGGAGGGAGACATTGCTTGACTTTCATAACATATCCGGGGTGCTTAGTATTGATTTGAACAGGCTGAAAATCCGTTGGAAGAACTTAAAGAAACAATTTATCAAACAAAATTAAAATCTTTTGTATGGTTGGATGCCTAAGCATCAATTAGCCTTAGAAAATGTTATGATTGCTGAAAACATCAACCATGTTGTTGTAGGAGTAGGTGTTGGAGGAAATGAATGAAAACCATCACAACAATGTCCATGTTTAGATTTGGATGTATGCTCTTTTTAATTGTTGTAATCGGACCCCTGAGCATGCTTGTTTTTAAAGCTACTTCATACGCTTGCTACTACATGTATGCTCTTACTTCATCGCAATGTTGTTTATTTATGGCTTCACTACATGCGAGGCCCTTTTTTATATGCACATTAAAATATATATATTTCAATTATCATATTAGATTCACATACAACAATAAAGCCTTACTATTACAATACATTACATACATAAATTTTTAATATAGCTACACACCACACCACAATGTATGCTATATGGTGTATAGAGTTTGATATGGTTCTCAGAGGTTTGATGAGAAACCAATATGACATGGGGAGATGTGTGAATGGAGTATATAATGCACATACTTGGAGGGAGGTGTGGCATGACTTTCTATACATAATAGGGGGCCCTTACATATCTTTGAGCGAGGTACAACTGCACTGGCAGCACCTCAGGAGAGAGTTCATAAGAGATAATATTTTCATTTTGGGAGATTTATTTCCTCCCCCACCATTGCCCGTGCAACACGTCGTTCAACACAACTTTGTGACTACTCGTCACACCTATCCACCAGGAGTTGTTGAATACCTTACCAATGACGAAATCACCAAAAACACAACTACAAACTTGGGCGGTGAAGCAAACGAATGAAATTATAACATAGTTGTTCCAACTTGTATTTGTTTATGATTGCTTGGAAACATGTTGTTGTAAAACTTATGGCCATCATTACTTTATTTTTACCATAATTTCATCAAAGTTGTACTTACTTATTCTGTTTAGAAGTCTTACATCGTGTTCAAACTTCTACTTATCTAAGTTTGCTTACCAACTTTAACTTGTACAAACTGTTGCCATATGTACTTTGTTATTCTGATTATTTGCTCTTACTTATATTTATTTTAAAAATTAATATGTCGACATCGCGTTCAATGTCACGACTAAAGTTTGAAAAGATATCAATGTCCCCATCAAAGATACACAAATACGTTGAAGAATACATTGTTTGCAAAAATATATGTTGCGAACCTGCAAAATAGGGGGCCAAATTTGAGAGCCAGGAAGAAGGAAAGGATGGGGTCAATAACATTGTTCCTCATCTATCGTTGCTGTTTGATTGGCCAAAAGACGACATCAAACAACAACCTCAGTCGTTACCGGAGGATTGTCACGTGTCATCAGACAAGTATAAGGAGGCCCTAAAGTGGGCCAATTGGGATGGTCCTACGTGAGAGCAAGAACAATCATCGTCCACCCTGAAGACTACCTAGCACAGTGGCTGGTCATCATCTTAGCATGTGTGTATGGGTGTGTAGGTCTAGGCCCAGGGCAAGCCGCTCATTTTTTGTCCGCTCTCCTTTGGTTCATGATGCTTTTGCCCGGGATCACATTATGTTCTTATCAGCATTTTTCGGCATTGTTTAAGTTATGATGCAAATATTATCATTTTTACTTTGTCATGTCTTTTATAATGGAACAATTGTAGCCATTTTAATAACACTATCATTCAAATGATGTTTGGTCTACTTGTGTGTAATTTATGTTCTATTATGCCAATTTCAATTATCTTGTCAGTTACCAATTACTAGATCGAATATGCACAATTGTATACATACATACAAAATGAACATGTCATGCAAGACAATTGTAAAGTTTAATTTATTTAAAATAAATATATAAAATGACTATACTCATTACTATTCATTCACTAAACAACAAACAATATCACCCACATTATGTATCAAATTACATTTTTTTGTTACTTTTATACTTGTATTGTAGTGGCATCACAACTTCACATATTTTATTATTGTTAAAACAGTTCTGTAAGAATAGGACAGTTACAATTATGCATAATTTATGTTCTATTATGCCAATTATAAGTATCTTGTCAGTTACCAATTATTAGATTGAATATACATACATACATAATGATGGTGCCATACAAGACAATTATAAAGTTTAATTTATTTAAAATAAATATATAAAATGAGCATACTCATTACTATTCATTTCACTAAACAACAAATAATATCACCCACATTATGTATCAAATTATATTTATTTTATTAATTTTATACTTGTACTGCAGTGACATCACAACTTCACATATTTTGTTATTGTTAAAACAGTTTTGTAAGAATATGACAGAATAAACAGATCCTGACTACGTTGCCGAATAAAATCAGACTGAATCCAGACTGTTAGCCAAATATAATCAGACTGAAACATTACTCAATCCAGACTAGCTGACCAGAATCAGACTGGATCGTGACTACCCCAATCCAGATCTACTGAATAACCCCGACTAACTCAGTCCAGACTACAGAATTCCAGTCCTCAACCAAACATGGGCTTAGAGTTTCAACGGCTTAGAGTTGTTCTCTTGGGTTCACACCGACAATTAAAGATGGTTCGATTGCGCAAGAGGTTAGAGTTCTGATTGTATAAGGACTTACAAGTATACATTGGTGATTAGTGGGGGAACGGGATAAATAAAGCGCACTTTGTTTCGGAAGGAAATTTATAACTATAGGACTCGGAGTAGGTCGTACTGCTCCTACGAGGAAGCAGGCTTTCTGTTGATCAGGAGAAAAGAGGTGGGAACCGACGAATCGTACTCTGAATTGTAAATTGGAGAAAGGCAAGCTGAAGAAAGAGAAAGTTAGGTAAAATCTGGAGCCGTTATCGATAACAGCCAAATAAGCCCATATAATGTGTTTATTAATGTAGCCGTTGAACCAAGTGCTCATTCCTGTTGCCGGTCACCTTCGTCAAAAAAACAGTTAGCGATAAGCCATGTCAATCCGCCCTGAGAACACCAGGTTTGAACCGGAACACGTCTCCTCCCTCATAATTTTCAATAATGTCTAATGCACGACGGTGTCCACCTTTTTCTTTTCTTCTTTTACCCACCACAACATCGACCGATCATCTTTGCAAAGTCACCATCTTTCCTTTTTGCGTATCAATTATAGATGTTCGTAATAACACTAGATAATTTGGTAGCCCGCATTTTCCCAACACGTGAATTACTGTTCTGTTTTCATCTTCAAAGACAAAGAATGGTGCCATCTTACGTAATCTTTTCCTCAAAAAAAAAAAATATTACCACTGTAACATATAATAATGTGGAGGTAAGACAACCATCTGGCGAACAACTGCTACCGGAAAGAGATTGGCAGTGCTCTACCGTTGGTTCCCCAACTTTTCTTTGTTCCGACGAAACGATGACTCCTTCGCCCCTCCCACTAAGCAAGCATTCTTACCTGACAACTAATTTCATTTCATCGTTGAAGCTAATTTTGCAACACCCACCCAATTTCACTCTATCAAAATAATATCATATGTCTATTGATGTCAACATCTTTCTTTCCTTTTCGCAAATCAATTGTAGATGTCGATGCCAACACTATAAAATCTGGGGCTCTCACTTTCTGCGAGTCTGAATTAATTATTCTGTATTTATTGCTCGCGAAGTGTTACAATTAATTCATGTCGTAGAAAGACCGCGTTAATTTTGAAATGGGTTTTAAATATAGAAGTATGGCAAAATTTTGTTGAAACAGTATCCGGAACGGTGAGCAGCAACAGTGAATCTCAATTCAATTTCTCACATGTGAATTAGTGCTTTCATCTTCAAAGGAAAAAAAAGGTGCTGTCTTACCACCAGTGGCGGAGCTACTAATGGGCACGGTAGGGCATGTGTCCAACCCGTCGCGCTAAAATTTTAGTAGTTAACATTGTTTGAACCCGGCCCCCGTAGAAGAAGATAAGGTTGTGCCCTACCTCTCGTAATTACGCATGTTGCCTGTTCTCCTCCTATCCCTGCGGTAACAGTTTCTTTAATTATTCTAAGCAACTAATTATTGCTCACCGATGCCGCCCATCCTGTCATAACAAATTCCCATTATCACTTATTTTACTCAAATTTAGTTGCCTACTAAGTACAAACGCGTACGTACTTTTCTTCTCTTCTATTGTCTTTGACTAATCACAAATGCACTACAAAGTGCACATTCGTTTTTCTTGATAACTTCCTTTTTTATTGTTTCTATTTAAACTGAGCATGCATATTACATAGTATGCGTTGCTCCTCATATCCATTAAGGTTCCTGTAACTTTTACTCGTTAGGACATACATGACTTTGGATTTGAATAAAAAATTTGGTATAATTTTTGTTTTCTGAATGGTTACGAGCAAATCACTTCTCGGTTATTATAAACGACATATGAATAGTTTTTTTAATGATATTTCTAGCTTTAGTAAAAAACTATCTAGTGAGAATATAACGGTTGTATTTTTCTTTATTGCAAAGATTGCAACATGTGATGATATGTAATTTATCCTTGTTGGAGTAGCACTATGCACAAGATCATGTAATTCACCTTAAGACTTCGATCATCAAGGTATGAATGTATATTTCTTTGTATTAGAAGGCAAAATAATGTTTGAAAACCCAAAAAAGTGTACAAGAATTCTTTTATAGTTTATAATATTCATGATCTAGAATATCATAGTTCTATAATATTTTTTATTATTGTAGTCGATTTAATCTATTATGAAAAGATTTTACAAGAGAATTCATCAACACGAAAAACAACAGGAATACCATAACATGCTCATGGCTATGTGTCTCTTTATATTAATTATAGGATTGTGATGTATGGTAATACTTAAACTTATGTTCCAAGAATCACATTGTACGGTGCCCACTCCAATCAAAATTTCTGGCTTCGCCACTGGTTACCACGCCACTGCTTACCACTGGACGCTATAATAATGAGCCAAGACAAACCATCTGGCTAACAGCTTCTATTGGAAAGCGATTGTCAAGTACTACCGTTGTTTCCTCAACTCTTATCTGTTCCTACAAAACGACGGATTCATTCGTCTCTCCCACAAAGCAAGCATTCTTGCCATAACTAATTGAATTTCACCGTTCTAGTTTTTCTTCCAGACAGTCCATTCAGCAGCAGAATTCGTGCACAAGACAAGACAAACGGCATGCCAAAATATTTACGCCATTTAAACCAACAAACAATTCAGCAAACTTAAAAAGAGTATGCATCAATATACATTAAATGTGTTCGCAGAGGTTGGAAGTACTCGCATTTAATGTGTTCGTGCCTACTTATCAAGCCATCGTTTATTGTGCCCTCATTCCAATACCTCCATGTGCAGTAAATTGTGTTCAACATTTTAGTTTTATGAAAATTTGTGTTCACGACATCACCTTTTCTTTTGACAAGGGTTTATGTCTTGCATGTAGTTTTTTGTGGGGAGATCAAAGTTCTCAGGAGCATGGTGAAAACTTTGTCCCGATATGTACGACTTGCTAGGTGAGTGATTTTGCTTCTTTTGAGTATTTTTACGCATGTTAAGGCTTAACAAAGTTACAAACAAGATTCAAATAATTTGCTTGATAAGTCACCCTAGATTTTGGGTGTGAGATCTATGGATCTAACATGAATATAGATTTCAATGTTCTATATGTATGACTAGATGAACAGTACATGTTCCTAACCATGTTCTAGATATATTAATTCCTTCAAAGCCAACTTTGATGATTTGTGATGCAGATTAACTTTCCCGGCTAAAGATGCCTACATCTAGATACAATATGACCTTCATTATGTTTGAAATGACTAGCCTCCTCACATTCATCAACATCCCCTTCCAGAACGGTGACCATACTATGACAGCCATTGTAGAGAGATTTTGTCCCTAGCCAAATACCTTTTATTTTAGTTTGGTAGAGATGGCCCTCCTACTGAGCAACTTGCTTGGTCTAGTTGGACTTCATTTTCATGGTACTGAATTGTTAGCCCAATGGGGCAGCTCTGTAAATCTTGTATCGAAGAGGAAAATCACAAGGAGTTGATCCTTAGTTTTATCAATTTGTCTTGAGTTTGCAATTTCCTTATCTTTTGATGTTCTATGTTTCTATCACAGAGTTGTATCAAAGAAAATTTTGATGCTATGTATTGATATCTGTTTCTTTTGACATGTTCAACATTGTGGTATGTAGGTTAATTCTATATATGGGCCTAACTTCTGATTGATATTGTAAAAGCCTTTTCTGCCGAGCAAGGCAACCCAGGGAATGATATGGGTGATGAAGTAGTTGAGGAAGTGTATAGATTGATGTATCTCACTAAATTTCACTTTCAGTCCCACATACAAAGTCCTCAATACAAGTTCGAGCATAGAGAGGGTCATTCATCCCCTCTCCTACACTTTCCATAGGAACATTTGCCTCTATGGGAAAGATTAAAACTTGGTGCCATGTTGACTCTAGAAAACTATTCTCCCTATAGCTTGAACCATTTGAGGTTCTCTTTTAAGTTGACACTCAATCACAAGTACTTTTCGTAAACTTTTATATCATCTAGAGAGAAAAACTTTCAACCTTGGTACTTATAACTTTAGGATGGAGGTTGATTCCTCATCGGTTGTTGACATGGTGTGAAGTGGTTTTTTTGTTGATGTTTAGGGGTGTGTTCTCACAAGAGCATATCTCATAGATAGTGGTCACGAGAGTTTTAGGATGGGGGTGATGTTCAAAATGTACATAATGCAAAGGGGTGTCCATATGTGAATCTCCTATTATTCAAGAAAGTCAGGGTTATGAAGGCTTTTCCCCTTCCAATACTAGTGTGAAGGACATGGGTTGTAGGATGCCATTATTCCTTCAAATTGATTAGGTGGTGGATGATGTGGTATGTTACAACCTCAATTTTGCATAATTGAAATGTAATGGTTTTATGAATATGTACTTAATTGAAAAGGTTGTATGCTTTGCTTCAAAGGATGGATTTCTTTGCAAATATCCATTTGGATAGGAATTTCATGATTCCTATTATTATGTTGATCCAATAATGGATATAAAAAAAGTTCAAATAATAGAGAAAGATAAAAGATAATGGATTTTTAAGTAATGCATTTATGAGAAATACCTGGAAATCTCTAGAAAGTGGCATTAATGGCCACAATTGAATAAATTTTGTATACCTATGATTTCTAATAAAAGAAACATGAAAAGAGGGAAAAAGAGATAAAAGATAAAGTGTGACACCCCGCCATCATACAGACAACGAGATGACATGTGAAAACGTGTGGAACCTCATATTACCAAAAACATGGGTTAATTAAAACCGATTGCGGAAAGCATACTCAACACAACTTTTGCATCTAGATCCTGCAAAGAAAGCATGTTATATCAACATTAACAAGCCTTGTTATAGGTCCACAGCTTATCGAAACCAGTTGTACTGTCAACACCAGAGTTGAACACCTATTTATACATACATAACGGCCACATATGGCCAGCAACAGGATATATAAGATTACAACATCTAGACATCGTGAAACATGATCAACCACCTCTGAGGACTTGAGAGTACAGGGATGACTCTAGGACTCTACTACAAAACCATCAAAATAGAAGCATGTCCAACTCTTGCCTTCTACTGCTCTTCTTGTTGCTTGGCTGCAACCTCACGACCACCACCACGTCTAGAGTGATCACCTAAAAAGGGTGTAAACCAACGGGGTGAGACACACAGTCCCAGTGAGAAACATAACTCCCTGCTGAAACTATAAAACCTAAGAAGGTTAAGGCAACAACAACACATAACTGATAAAGCGTATAACAAGAGCAGCATACTGAGCAAGGCTATTATTACCATCACGCTTACCAAGATATCCGAGAGGCATGTAACCAAGCATTTCTTTATGGAACATGATTGACAAGATAAGCTTTATAAGAACTTATCACAAAATATAAGGATCGTGCACATATCACCAAGATGTAACTAGATTAATTATTTAAACAAAGCCTCAATCAATGTTCTATATTTTTCTCTAAGCAAGATATACTATTCGACTGGATTACATTTTATTATGCCCTGAGGAAGTGACCCTTCCCTGCTCAAATCCAACCATTGGCTGCGAAGCCCAATCTGGTGCCATACAAGGTCTAAGGAGATCCAGACTCCATGACCTCACCTTCTCGTGGTCAGTACACGAATCATAAAGCAAGACCGCAGTCTCATGCTTATAGGGCCTCAGCCTCGGGGTCAGCTCCGCAAGCTACCCATATATATACATCCGAGCCATGAACGCATCATGCTCATCATCACATATCCTGAGCCATGGGTTTGTTCACCATGCTCCATATATCCTGAGTCTGCAACCACAGCTCCACTCAAACCTCACATATTCAACAATATGCGCTCCAGGTAATCCTGCAGGATAAACCTATTTCATCTATATTTAATTAGTATATTTTTAAGCCAATTGTTTAGGCAACCAAAGTATAACATAGCCTTATAGAATTACATCATTATTACCATCATCATACTGTCCTGGGACCTCAATCCCTCATGATATCAACCACTGCCTCTCAAGGCATCATCATCATGCAACAACATGATGGGAACGCATCCCTTATCTCATCATCAGAGGATAACACCTTAACCATTCACTCAACCTTATATCAGGTCCTCATACCTATCAACTTGTTATCTCATTATCACATAGTGCTACTCGAGCACATACATCTCATATCTCTTACTAGTCTATGAATCCACATAAAAATACCTGCATGGTTAGTATACACATCCATAGAGATAACTAAAGTCATCAGAATTATCATGCTATCAAGTATAAAGCAACATCCATGAGTATATTACACATAAGCTGTAGAAAGAATAGTTTCATCATCAATCATAAGCATATATCATGCTCCATACATGTGATCATATGCATGGGTCACATTATCATGTATAGCAACATCATATGCTTCCAAGCTTCCTGGTACACAACCTATCATCTTAATCCATTATCATATATACAGGATTCAAGGTGATTACATCATGTCACTCAACTATATATATATGTATATATATATATATATATATATATATATATATATATATATGGCTAAACGAATTGTGTACCTGAGTACATGTAGCTTACATGTACCCACCTTCTTTTATGGTGATTATAAAATTCAACTAAATGATCCAACCTTATGGATGTAATGTATACCCCTCAGATAAGATGTGTATCAAAAATCACCACAATCTGACATTCATAGATCAAGAAAATGTGTATTTTCTAATCAACGGTAAGTTGTAGAAATTGCAGAAACCATTGAATGATGTATTGTTATATCTCATGATCTATATGAAATATTGTTATGATTTTTGAAACACATGTAATCTATATAGTGTTGAATCAATCCATATGGTTGGATTTTATAAACATACTCCATGTGTGCTATTTTAATGGCCGGTACACGTAAGTTACATGTACCGGCCGGTACACACTTCGTAACCTATATATATATATATATATATATATATATATATATATATATATATATATATATATATATATATATATATATATATATATATATATCGAGTTATCAGAACCCTCACCAAAGCTCATGCAACCCTCACTATAGGTATGGCGAGCAGCGCCAACCCTCACCAAAGGGTGTAATGGCTAGGGTTCCAAACCCTAAAGCACATGTGCCATTAGAACGGCCAACAACATATCATCCTATCGTGCATCAGGGATCCTATTGTGCACTAGGGTTAGGGTTTCTATCAGCCAACCCTCACCAAAAGAAGCATGTCGACCAGGAGCATGGCGCCCAAGACGCCCTATCGTTGAACCATCACCCATATCGTTCAAAGGACCCTTATGTTGGCCAAGGCACTCTAGCGTCCAAGAGCATGGTAACCACTAAGGCACCATACCAACCAACTCACATAGGGTGTGTTGGGAAAACACAAACCCATGCTCAACACAAGGTTACCCATCTTAGTCATATCATCCAAGGAAGAGGCTAGGATGTCGCCCACCTATAACAAGCAACACCTTAAGAAGACCTATTGTCCAACTAGGTCAAACACCTCATATCGGCCACCACTAAGGCACCTAACAAGGTTCCACCATGCACCCACCATATCGGGCAGCACAAGACTACTCCATATCATCCAAGAGCTTATCACAAGGTGTGTCGTGCAAAGCACACATCAAGGTGTAACGCCCAAGATCCAACTCCACCAAGGGTATTGGTCAAGCTCAATTAGGCATATCAGCAAAAGATACAACACAAGAAAAGTCTATCGGGCAGCACTACTCCAAGGTCATATCGTGCAAGGCACAACCCAACATGGTCATCTTCAACCTTAAGCACAAGGGAACCAAACCCTAATTGATCAAGAAGATCGGCTCACTTCTCAACAACCAAGAGAGAGGGGTTTTGCACAACCTCTATCACAAATCGTGCAACCACAAGGATCAACCTCAACATAGGTCATCACATATCCAAGAGCTCACCTCTCAAATCCATGGTGAGAGGAGGGTGTTGCCCAAGCAACTAGAATGTAGACTCACCTCTCAACTAAAATGAGAGAGGGGTATTGCCTACATCACTAGAGCTCAAACTCACTTATCTAGACCAAGGAGAGAAAGGAGTATTGCTCAACAAGGAAACTCCAAACTATGGTTCAGCCAACTAGGTGTAAAGGCATATAAACCATCAACAACATCAACCACATCATGCTCACTATATCCATAAGATCAACAACATGTACTAGAGCAAGAAACATAACATGCAAAGGATGATCATCCACATATATGAATCATACAACATAGAGAAGGTAGTATAGCTAGGATTAGAAGTTATGTAACCCGCCTTAAGCAAACTCTTCAAGCTCCAAAGCTCCAAGCTTCAAGCTCCTATCTCCAAGCGGACCACTTTCAACCACCTCAAGAAAAGGAACAAGAACCATAACCACCATGGCCAAAGGGTAGGCAAGATGGAGAAGAAGATGCTAAGGACAGAGGGAAGATGCTTACCAAAGAATAAGACCCACCTAGGGTTCGACCACCAACTTGTTCTACCAAGATGTATCGGCCACCAAACACACCAAAGGGAAGGTTTATCGTGCACCAAGGAAGAGAGGAGAAAAAATGATCTAAAAGGGATTCTAAGGAGGAGAAAGGCAAGGCATATATAGATGAGGGTTAAGGTTAAACCAAGGCAAGGTGTTTCCCCTCTTAGGGACACATGTCTAATGTCTTGCCACCTTGCAACCCACATGCACATGCCATGCCACCCACTCATCCAAGGATAGCCAATTGTCCAAGGAAGGGTGACACAACCCAAGCAAGAAGGTCAAAGAGGTCAAAGGACGACACACACTCACACACTTGGGTGACACGCTCCTCTGGGCGACACAACCCTCTTGCCTGACACAAGGCTCAACCAAGCAAGGCAACTCCCAAATAAGGGAAAACAAGGCCCAAAAGAGCTCAACCAAGCCCAAGACAACTCAAGGAACAAACCCAAACCTTCCTCTCAACCCTAGAGGAAGAAAAGAGAGATAAAGACATCTCTCAAGGTGGCAAACTTGCCCATCAACCCTAACATAGGTTATTTTGCAAGTAGCACCTCCAACTCTCAACAAAACACAAGTAAAACTTAATCACCACTAAAGGTGATTAGCAAGAAACTAAGCATAAGGTTTAAGAAAAACAAATAGGGTAAGCCCAAAATGAAGGTCAAGGTCCTTACAAGCCATAAACCTCTACAAAGGGATTCCATCACTGAAATTTGAAGAGAAAAGCAAGGGATACTTCCGCCTCATCTCTTCCTTAAGCTCCCACGTGGCTTCTTCAACACCACGATGATGCCAAAGAACTTTCACAAGAACCAAATCCTTCCTCTTCAACTTCTTTACTCTTATGTCAAGGATTTCCACTGGACCCTCCTCATAGGTCACATCTTCATCAAGATCAACCTCAACAGGTTGTATCACTGTCCCTGTGTCTGGATGACTTTTCTTCAACATGCTGACAAGGAACACCAGATGTAACTTGTGCAACTCTGGCGACAACTCTAACTTGTAAGCTACCTTTCCAACTTGTGCTATTACCGGGTATGGCCCCATATACCTGGGTGCCAGCTTGCCTTTCCGGCCAAACCTTAGCATGCCTTTCCAAGGTGAAACCTTGAGATACACTTTGTCTCCCACCTGGAACTCTAAAGGTCATCGGCGATTGTCTGCATAAGACTTCTGTCTGTCCTGTGCCGCCTTCAGCTGTTATCGTATCACTCTGATATTTTCTTTTGTCTGTTGCGCTAACTCAAGACCCAAAAGCTGATACTCACCAGACTCATACAAGCATAAAGGGGATCTACACTTCCTTCCATATAGAGCCTCATAAGGAGCCATGTTAATGCTCCACTGATAACTATTATTGTAAGAGAACTATATTAGACTTAGATGCACATCCCAACTGCCTAGGAACTACAAAACACAAGCTCGGAGAAGATCTTCAAAAGTCTGAATAGTCCTTTCAGATTGTCCATCCGTCTGTTGGTGGAAGGTAGTACTGAACCTCAACTGCGTTCCCAACGCTTTGTGCAACTGTT
The DNA here is from genome assembly GCA_963693085.1 of Alisma plantago-aquatica. Taxonomy (NCBI): domain Eukaryota; kingdom Viridiplantae; phylum Streptophyta; class Magnoliopsida; order Alismatales; family Alismataceae; genus Alisma; species Alisma plantago-aquatica. The sequence continues at coordinate 1,077,025,871 of OY856413.1, read as the reverse complement.
CCCAGAAACGACTTGTGAATTGAGGACCTCTGTCAGAAACTATCATTGTTGGTACACCGTGCAGAGGCACTATCTCGTCTACATACACCTGAGCAAGCTTCTCTACTATATACGTCATCTTTACCGATATGAAATGAGCAGATTTTGTCAGCCTGTCCACTAATACCCATATGGAATCATGATTCCTAGCTGTCTTTGGTAGACCAACTACAAAATCCATGGTTATATGATCCCATTTCCATTGTGGTATCAACATGGGTTGCAACGTACCTACCGACTTCTGATGCTCAGCTTTAACTTGCTGGCATACTACACATTTGGCCACAAACTCAGCTACATCCTTCTTCAAACCAGACCACCAATACAGGTCCTTCAGAATATGATACATCTTGGTGACTCCTAGATGCATAGCATACATCGACGTGTGTGCTTCCTCGAGCTCTAGCTTTCTTAGATTATCACCATCGAGGACCACCATCCTGCCATGATAGAAAACTAGTCCATCCTCAGACTCATGGAACCCATCACACTTTTCGCTGCCAAGCTCTGACCTAATCAACTGCATTGTATCATCTACCTATTGTGCATCTTTGATCTGCTGTCTCAGTGTAGGCTTGATATGCATCTGTGCCAATAGTCCTTCCAATAAGGAAACTTCCAACTGCACATTCATTTGTCGCAAGGAGACAAGCATATCCCGCCTATGGCATACCAAAGAACTCAATTGTGCCTTCTTCGTGGAGAGAGAAGAAGACTTCCTGCTAAGCACATCAGCTACCACGTTTGCCTTACAAGGATGATACTCAATGGTGCAATCATAATCATTGATTAGCTCCATCCAACGATGATGTCGTATGTTTAGCTCACTCTGCGAAAAGATGTACTTCAAGTTCTTATGATCTGTAAAGATTTGACACACTTCCCCATAAAGATAGTGCCTCCAAAACTTTAATGCTGCCAACTCTAAATCATGTGTTGGGTAGTTCTCCACATGTTTTTTAAGCTATCACGAAGCAAAAAAAAACCACATGATCCTCCTACATCAGCACACAACCTAAGCCTTTCTTGGAAGCATCGTAGAAACCAACATAGCCCTTCCCAGGCTCTGGCAGCACTAGCACTGGAGCACTAGTCAACTTCTCCTTCAAACTTTGGAAAGCTTGCTGACAACGATCATCCTCGACAAAAGGTACATCCTTCCTGGTCAACTTTGTATTTGGCAATGCGGTCGCACTGAAATCCTTGATAAACCTCTGGTAGTATCCTGCCAAACCCAAAAAACTACGAACTTCAGTTGGAATCTTTGGTTGCTCCCGATCTGCAACTGACTCCACCTTCTTAGGATCCACTCTGACTCCTTTTACCGATACCACGTGACCCAAGAATGTCACTTCCTTCAACCAGAACTCACATTTACTGAACTTGGCATACAACTGATGTTGGTGAAGAAGAGTCAAAGCTTGTCGAAGATGCTGTTCATGCTCTTGACTGTCCCGACTGTAGATCAATATGTCATCTATGAAGACTACAACAAACTGATCTAGAAATGGACGGAACACTCGGTTCATCAGATCCATGAAAGCAGCAGGTGCATTGGTTAGCCCAGACGGCATAACCAAAAACTCAAAGTGACCATATCTAGTCCTAAACACTGACTTTGGTATGTCGTCTGACTTAATCCTCAACTGATGATATCCAGACCGTAGATCGATTTTTGAGAACACTGTAGCACCACACAGATGATTGAATAGATCATCTATCCTCGGCAATGGGTACTTATTCTTGATCGTGACTTTGTTCAACTGCCGGTAATCTATACATAACCGCATCGACCCATCCTTCTTCTTAACGAACAACACTGGAGCACCCCAAGGCGACGTGCTCGGTCGAATGAAACTGTAACATCCCTGGCTTGGGTTATGCTTTAACCCAAGGTGTTTTGCTTAATAAAGTTGATTAGATGGTTTATCTTATCTCTTGAAAAGTAATTAAGGCTCAAGAGGAACTTATATTTCAATTTTAGTCCTTTTTGAACAATGCTGAAAATAATGTTTTGCTTATTTTGGACTAAAGTGCAATTTACCCAAGTTGAGGGTTTAATTTGCAAATGTTACATGATAATATGTTCATCATGTTTTGAAGGATCATGAGAATGAAGATGATGCAGAGGTATGGCTAGTGAAAGCCTGGGTACCAAGAAAGAGCTGATTAAACAATGTTTGTGCATTAAAGCCTAGTTTTGGTGTAATGTGCAATTTACCCAAAACCCAGGGTTCAATATGCAATTAACCACTTCAAAATAGTCCCTAATATTTCTTGGCATCATGAAGAGAAAAGAAAATGAGAGGGGCGTCTCATTTGTATCACTTTGAAGGAGAGAGAATCTTGATATTAAAATAATCAAGATTTAAGCACAATTGAAACGTTAATTCAATTTAATGCAAAAATAAATAAAATATTTGGAGGGCCTTCAACCAAAAACTAGATTGTTGGGTTTTCTCAAGTGTGAACATTCTTGTGCCTTGCAAAGGCAAAGGAAATATCTACAAGAATGGAGAACCCACTCACATTAAGAAAAGAAAAAGAAATATCCACAAACTTATGGATATTAATATTACAAGGGTTAAGTTGCTTAATTTCTTTTCCTTTAATTCATGGATAATGGAAGGGAATTTAGAGGTGATTAAGATATATTTGCATGCAAGGAATTGAGGGGGGAGAGGTGGCACCAATTTCGAAATTAATAGATTTTTTATAAGGCACTTTCTCTCTCATTGATTTTCTTATAAAACACCTTTTACAACTCAAACCAAAGGCTTTTTCGAATCCACTTCTTCTCTTTGCTTGCAAAAACCACCAAGGGATCTAAGAGAAGAAGGAGGACGACCCCCAACCTATTAGTAAGCTTCTTGACCTTTATTCACCTTGATTTCATGGTGGAAATCACAAATCAATGCATGATTTCTTCTTATCTCGATCCCATCTTCTATTCTAGCCAATCCTTTTAACTCAAAAGCTTGAGGAACGAACCTTGTGGTGTGAAAAAGCTTCTTCCACCATTGTTGACGTGAAGCTCCAAGCTTTGAATCTCAATTGGAGGCGGGTTATATAACTTGAACCCCTATTCATTGTTATTGAATTTAATTTCTCAATCAATTATGTTCAATTTCTCTTCTTACAATTCCTTTGATTAGTTGATGAAACTACCATGATAATGGTAGTAGTTTTTGATGGACTAAGGCTTGATGAATATGACATCATATTAGTCACACATTCCAATAAGTTTCTATTGCAAACGGTTTTAAGACCTTGCTCCAAACGGTTTCACCAAACGGTTTGGTGAACTGTTTGGAGGTTTGGATCCCAAACCGATTGGAAGGGTTGACCGTTTGGATGGGTTGACCATTTGAGGTCAGGACCCTAGTGCATGCTCGATAATGATCTAATAGGATCCAATTGATTGATTTAATATATGAACAATCCTCCAATTAGAAACCCTAATTGGGTTAAGTGCTGAAATTTCAAGTGGTTGATTTAAAATTTTGGGTTGATTAACCCAAACGGTCTCAATACCATTTGGAGGTCAACCAAGACCATTTGGAGGTCTAGGGTTGAGTATGGTTGAGTAATTGAAGATCCAGAGATATCAAATTGAAATCCAATCAATAGCCAATTTGATGATCAATCCAATGATCCAAACCCTAATTGAATTTCACAAATTTTTAATGATGGATGGGGAAAACGGTCTCAAAACTGTTTGGAGGTCATCCAAACGACCTCAAGACCGTTTGAGGTCAGGTCATATCATAATTTGATGATGATTCATTGATTTCAATTGAATTAGTCCCACAAATGTTAACCATTGATGGTTCCTCGAATTCAAAACCCTAATTGATGGTTTCTTGATTATAAATCCTAGTTCAATTGGGTTTAAAACCCTAATTGATGGTCCAATTGAAGGATGATTCATTATTTCAATTGATGAATGAATCAAGGATTCAATTGATAGGTGGTTCATTGATTAAAATCTTGAATTGTTTAAGTGTTGAAAGACCTTTTTGGTCCATTCAGTTTTGAGAGGGTTTGGACCAAACGGTCTTAAGACCATTTTGGTACAAATGGTCTCAAGACCATTTAGGTCCAAACGGTCTCAAACCATTTGAAGATCCAAGTCCATTCGGTTTCAACACATTTCTTGCTTAAACGGTTTCAAGGGCAATTTGTCCAAAGAGTTTCAAACCTATTGAATTTTGAGAGACCAAGACCGTTTAGGGTCTAAGTAATCAAAACCATTTGAGGTTCAACATGGTTCATCCATTTGGATATCTAATGTAATTAAAGACTCAATTGGTTAATCCACTTGGACACCCAATGTAATTGAAGATACAATTTGTCAATTCATTTGGATACCTCATGTGACGGAAGGTTCAATTGATCAAATCTTATGGATACCTAATGTATTTAGATGGTTGATACCCTTAGTGGGATTAATTATTGATGCATAAGGATGTAATAATTCAATACATCATGCTAACCCTAAATGCATGTTTTTGAATAAAGAGTAGGCTCAAATATAATCAAGAATGGAGTAGTGGACATCCTAAAAGAGGATGAGAGAGAGATTCATACATGTAAGATAATCATGTATCAATCAATCCTAACACATTCAAAATAAGTGTTATATACAATTAAGGTATGATCCTTGATAAAGAGATCATGAAATCCTAATTGAGTTAATTGATGAACTCAAACCCTAATTTAGGGCAATTCTGAGTGACCCTAATCTAGGTTAACAATGTAACTCTAATTAAGGGTAATGACATGAGTAACCCTAATTCAGTGTATTTTGATGATAAACCCTATTTGGGGTGAATAGTAAACCTTAATTGTGGGTTATTGAATATAAACCCTAATCTAGGGTGATGTGATGTGAATAGTAAACTCTAAATTCTAAATAGGGTGAAGGTGTGTGAAACCCTAATTCTGGATTATACTATATAGCAAGAAACTCTAATCTTGGACAATGAAATGATGAATCATTAGTCCTAATTGAACAAAGGGGATGAGTAACCCTGATTGAAATAAAGTGGGAAATCCTAACCCTGGTAAGGGAATAGTGGTGTTACCCTTGAATAGCATGGAACTGAAATATGATTGATATATATGTTATCATCTATACTAACCATGTAGGTATCATGAGATGATGAACATAGCCAGGTATGAGCTATGATGTTTTATTTATTAAAAATTTTATTGGACCTTATGTGCCATAATATGCCTTGTTTCTTAGTAAGAGGTAACAAGAGAGCTAAAGGGCCTCAAGTGCCATAAGAGATGTTGGTGTAGCAAGTGTCTTGTCGACCTAGGTCAGATGACCTGAAGGTGACAATTACCTGAAAAAGTGGTAACAATGCTCAGTGATGAGCTGAGGGTTTGAATACCCAGAACCATATGATTATGGTATTGAGTTTGTGAAGCGATGAGTATTCCCAATATTGAAATGAGGGACTGAGATCCCAATGTCTTATAAAGACTGAGATGTAGCTGATGAAAACATTACATGTTTCTTTGTAGCATTTGTCCTAATAAGTTATGTTTGAAAACTTGAATGATGCTAAAATAATATGATATTGTACTTAATTAATCAAGTGAAATATTTTCATGTAGTACTTTGACCATAGATCCATCATCATCACTAGCTGGTGATGGTGAAACAGGTTTTCCTACGGGATCACCTGGAGTTTGCATATTTTTGAATATGTGGGGGTCAATGGGCAAAAATATCTGTACGTCGTAATGGGGGAATTGATGGAAGGTAAACATTAAACCTCTCGATCCTTCATTATATGTTCTGGGATGGATGTATCACAAATCTCCCGATGTTGTTAATGTCAGATCGATGGAGGTAAACACGAAATCTCTCAATTGCGAAGAGAGTGCAGCTGCTGCTGTAGCTCTATAGCGAAGATGCCACTATACCCTGGCAAGCTATGTAGCAGAGACACTAGATGTCATGCATGTGATCTCGCACTGACCGAGATGTGGGAAGTCATGGAAGCCGTCTCTTCCATTGACTTTGTATGGTACCGATTCCGACATCGCAATGGTCGGATGGAGTATGAGCGGTATACCTCATCTCCTCAGAGCTTAAGTATGTTTGTAAAATGTAATTAGTCATGTAGCATATTTGCATAAGATTGAAATACGAGAACCACTGGTTGATGTTATCTTTCTTAGCATGTCCTTGATACATAAATCTTACTTATGTTCTTTAATTTCGTATTGAATAAGAGACATGCTGCCTTATCAAGTTATAGTTGAAATACTTGAATAGGATTGTTGCTCTAATCTGCATAGATATAGATTTATCTTCTATTGAAATATATGATTCCAATGTTCAGTTTATTTCTATTAAACTGCAATAATAATGTTTTGGCGGAGAGTTATATCTCTCGTTGGGGAAATTTTATAATTGTCTCACCCCCGTGGGATCCAACATTTTTAGGTGGACGCAGATGAGGTAGACACAGAAACTCCATAAAAAGAGAACAACAACAACAACAACAATAGGGACAACAGTGAATCCTCAGGTGGAGATATTAGCTGCCAAGTCTTGTATATGTGTAAATAGAGTCCTATGTGTCGTATCTGTACTCTCAGGTCCTAGGAATCAGTGATAGTGTTTTTATAATTGATTTGAGATTTTGGAATGATGCCTCGAGGATTTTATTACTTGAGCTTTTGATAAAGCAAATGATGTATATATATATATATATATATATATATATATATATATATATATATATATATATATATATATATATATATATATATATATATATATCGAGAAGAAATGGTACAGAGAATGTACTATGTGAACTAGGATGTGAATGTAATATTATAGTTCTTGTTGAAAAAGCTTTCCGGGGAATGGATCTCTTTGCAAATGGTTTTAATTTTTAGTAATTTTCAGTAATCCGTTGTTAGTGATCACTTCCGCTTAAGTAAATCCTATTTTTGTAAGTTGGATGCCACAAGTTTAGTGGTATCCGAGCTCTAGATTCACTGAGTCTACAGAGACATAGGATTAAGGTCGTTGAGTCTGTTCTAGTGTCTTCCAATTTATCTGATAGTGTCTTCTACTCATATAGGAGAAGAAGAACTTGAAGATGTCTGGATCACATGACGAACATGCTGCTAAGAGCAGCGTTGCTGCACCAGGAGGAGGTGCAAGGGATCAAGCTAGGGAGGAATCCGTACCTGAGATTCCTCAACTTGATCAAGCTACATTAGAGAACCCATCTTTCCATACCCTGTTCGGGCAGTTTATGGTGACTATGACGCATATGGCGGATAGGATGCCACTACCTGCACTGAGGGAACTTTCCCACAATGAAGGACATGGAGTTGGCAAGACCTTTATACGGCTTTGCCGGGTGGGAGCCACAGACTATGCTGGTACAGCTGACCCAGCAGATGTAGATTTGTGGTTGATGGAGCTGGAAAAAGATTTTAGAATCCTTAACATCCCTAAAGTAGAGAAGGTGAGGCATGTTGTATACCTTCTGAAGGGGAGTGTTGGTCATTGGTGGACCATCGAAGAAGGTAAAAGACCAGGTGTTGAAGTCGGATAGGATGAATTCTGACATGAATTTGTCGCTAGATACTTTCCCAAGACGTATCTAGATGAGAAGATGTCTCAATTTGAGAGGTTGAGGCAAGGACAGATGAACATTAGCAAATATGAAGCTAGGTTCATGGAACTTTTGTGGTTCTATCTGCACATGGTAGCTACTGATGAAGAGAGGATTCAACATTTCAAGAAGGGGTTGAACACTGAATTGACCACTCCTGTGTCTGCTCTGGACAACAGGGAGAGATTTGCCACTTTTGTGGAATCCGTTAGGCGGATAGAGAGGTCTGTGATCGAAAAGTGACAGACCAGTAATAAGAAAGTGTATCCTCACTTTTAAGGACAGAGGTCTGAGAACTTCAAGAAGTCAAGATTCTCTGCACCACCACCACCAAGGTTTAATACCTTGATGTAGTGGATGTCAAGTAGGGGTAGGGGCTATAGTTTTCCTCCAAGTAGAGCCCCCAATACAACATCAGCATCAGTGACAGGACCACCCAGGAAGAGTTTGGGAAGTTACAACTGTTTCCAGTGTGGGAGAAATTGTCCTGAGAAAGTCAGAACTATAACTTAACCCTAGAGGTAGAGTCAGAAAGGCTCACAGAGGTGACAGTTCAGTAATAATACTAGAGGACGTGGAAAAGCGTCCCAAGTTGGATCGTCGGCACCCAACAACCAAGCACAGGGTCAACAACATGCAACAACTAGATTTTATGCCATGAATCAGCCCGAAGCAGTAGTCAACCCTCGGGTTGTGACAGGTCAGATGGAACTGTTTTATTCTGATATGTCTTCATCATGATTCGTATATGTGTTAATTGATCTGGGTGCTACACATTCCTTTATCACTCGACAAGTGATTCATGACTGCAACATGATGTTCAGTCATAGAGCAGATAGTTTGATGCTAGAAACCCCTTTGTTGGGATTTGCAGTGTTGCGGGAGGTGTGTTCTCCCTGCACTCTTTCTTTTTCTGAACATCGCATTCAAGTGGATCTTATACCACTTGAGATGTAGGGTTTTGATATAATCCTAGGAATGGACACCTTAGAGAAGTATAAGGTTGTCTTGGATTGTGGTTCCAAGCAGGCTGTGTTCACAGACAATGGTGACACATGGATCTTTCAGGGAGACAGAAAGATTCTTCCAACTTGTCTTGTGTCAACTATGGTAGATGAGAAGTTGATGAGACAAGGATGCTTTGCATTCTTGGCTCATGTGGTAGATACCACAATACAGAGCCCTCATCCATCTGAAGTTCTGATTGTTAGGGTATTTGAAGATGTATTTCCTGAAGAATTTCTAGGTGTTCCACTACCTCGAGAGATTGATTTTGAGATTAATCTAATCATGGGCACACAGCCAATAGCAGAAACATTGTATAGAATGGCACCTGCTGAGATGGCAGAGCTCAAGAAATAATTACAGGAGTTGCTTGAGAAGGGTTTTATCCGACTGAGCACTTCACCCTGGGGTGTTCCAGTTCTTTTTGTTAAGAAGAAAGATGGGTCTATGCGTATATGCATCGACTATAGGTAGTTGAATAAAGTAACAATAAAGAACAAGTACCCTCTACCAAGGATTGATGACTTGTTTGATCAGTTGTGTGGTGCAACTATCTTTTCTAAGATAGATCTGAGGTCGGGATACCATCAGTTGCGTATAACGGAAAGTGACATCTAAATCTTCTTTTAGAACAAGATATGGTCACTATGAGTTCATAGTTATGTCGTTTGGACTAACTAATGCACCAGCTGCATTCATGGAACTCATGAATAGAATCTTCTAGCCTTTTCTTGATCAGTGCATAGTAGTCTTCATAGATGATATCTGGATATACAGTAGAGATGCTCAACAACATGAGCAGCACCTCCGTCGGGCTTTGACTTTGCTAAGAAAGCATAAGTTGTATGCTAAGTTTAGCAAATGTGAGTTCTGGCTACGAGAAGTTTCTTTTCTAGGACGTGATATCTGCTTCAGGTGTTCGTGTTGATCCTAAGAAGGTAGAATCTGTCCTGCAATGGGAACAACCAAAGACACCGATGGAGATTCACAGTTTCCTAGGGTTGGCAGGCTATTATAGGAGGTTCATTAAGAACTTCAGTTCTATAGCTTTACCCCTAACCAAGTTGACCAGGAAAGATATTCCATTTGTCTGGAATGACAAGTGTCAACAATCTTTCCAGTTGTTGAAGGAAAGGTTAACAAGTGCACATGTGTTAGTGTTACCTGAGCAAGGGAAGGGGTACATAGTCTTCTGTGATGCATATAAGAATGGTCTAGGATGTGTGTTGATGCATGATAAGTAAGTGATTTCTTTTTCTTCTAGACAACTTAAGAAACACGAGGAGAATTATCCGACACACGATCTAGAGTTAGCTGTTGTGGTCCATGCTTTGAAGATTTGGAGACATTATCTCTATGGAGAGACATTCCATATTTTCATAGACCATAAGAATTTAAAATATATCTTCTCACAGAATGAGCTGAATATGAGACAAAGCCGCTGGATGGAGTTAATTAAGGACTACGATTATACGATTGATTATCATCCAGGAAAAACCAATGTAGTGGTTGATGCTTTAAGTAGAAAATCATCCTCACCAGCCCTAGATAAAGCACAGTTGAACTCCTTAGTTTTCTCTAAGAGAGATATGCTTATCGCCTTAAGGCAAGACAATATAGAGCTTAAAGTATCATTGTTAGCCGGGTTGTTAGCTGAGATGCAAGTAAAACCTACTCTGAGGCAACAGATTAAAGAAGCACAGCAAGCTGATACTGTTATTCAGCAGATCACGTTAGAGTATGGTAGTGAGAAGCGAGATGGCTTCCATGATTCAGATGATCAGATAGTCTGTTACCATGGTAGGATGGTAGTACCTGATGCTGATAACTTAAGAAAGTTAGTTCTAGAAGAAGCTCATTCTTCAATGTATGCTATGCATCCAGGGAGCACCAAGATGGATCATAACTTAAAAGATATGTATTGGTGGCCTGGATTGAAGAAAGATGTTGCTGAGTTTGTTATGCGGTGTCCAGTGTATCAGCAGGTTAAAGCTGAACATCAAAAGCCCACAGGAACAATGCAACCTCTGCCTATACCGTAGTGGAAATGGGATCATGTAACCATGGATTTTGTGGTTGGTTTTCCTAGAACAATCAAAAGTCATGATTCCATATGGATGATAGTTGATAGGTTGACAAAGACAACACATTTCCTTCTTGTCAAAACAACCTACACAACTGAGAAGCTTGCACAGATATACATAGATGAGATAGTGTGTTTGCATGGGGTTCCGACTACAATTGTTTCTGATAGAGGTCCCCAGTTTACGAGTCGTTTTTGGGAACAACTCCATAAAGCTTTTGGTATGCAATTAAGGTTTAGTACAACCTTTCACCCACAGGCAGATGGACAATCTGAGAAGACCATACAAACCTTGGAGGACTTGCTTAGGGCATGTGTCCTTCAGTTTATAGGAAGTAGGGATCTACACCTGAGCTTGATAGAATTTGCTTATAATAATAGCTATCAGCACAATATTTATATGGCACCATATGATGCATTATATGGTAGATGTTGTAGATCTCCTTTATGTTGGTATGAAATAGGAGAATATCAACTTTTGGGTCCTAAGCTAGTACAGTAAACAATTGAGAAGATTAAAGTAATACAACAACAGTTGAAAGTTGCCCAGGATAGACATAAATCTTATGTTGATAAGCGTCGTAGACCCTTAGAATTCCAAGTTGGAGACAGAGTATACCCCAAGGTCTCACCTTGGAAAGGTATTCTGAGATTCGGAAAGAAGGAGAAGTTAGCTCCTAGATTTATGGGGCCTTATCCGATCATTGAAAAGATGGGAAAGGTAGCCTATAAGCTAGAGTTACCACCTGAGTTGCATAGATTGCACCCAGTATTCCATATCTCTATGCTGAGGAAGTGCCATCCTGACACAGAGTTAGTTCTGCAACCTGTGGAGGTAGAACTAAATGATGATATATCTTATGTTGAAGGACCTGTGTTGGTTCTTGACAGAAGAATTAAAAAGTTGAAAAAGAAAGAAATTTGTCTTGTTAAAGTTCTCTGGCATCACCGTGGCATTGAAGAATCTATGTGGGAGCTAGAGGAAGAGATGAGGAGGAAATACCCTACTCTTTTCTCTTAAATGTTTTCGTTGATGATTTCGGGGACGAAATCCTTGTAAGGGGTGGATAACTTGTAACATCCCTGACCTGGGTTATGCTTTAACCCAAGGTGTTTTGCTTAATAAATTTGATTATATGGTTGCTCTTATCTCTTGAAAAGTAATTAAGGCTCAAGAGGAACTTATATTTGAATTTTAGTCCTTTTTGAACAATGTTGAAAATAATGTTTTGCTTATTTTGGACTAAAGTGCAATTTAACCAAGTTGAGGGGTTAATTTGCGAATGTTACATGATAATATGTTCCTCATGTGTTGAAGAATCATGATAATGAAGATGATGCAGAGGTATGGCTAGTGAAAGCCTGGGTACCAAGAAAGAGCTTATTAAACAATGTTTGTGCATTAATGCCTAATTTTGGTGTAATGTGCAATTTACCCAAAACCCAGGGTTCAATATGCAATTTACCACTTCAAAATAGTCCCTAATATTTATTGGCATCATGAAGAGCAAATAAAATGAGAGGGGCATCTCATTCGTATCACTTTGAAGGAGAGAGAATCTTGATATTAAAATAATCAAGATTTAAGCATAATTAAAACCTTAATTCAATTTAATGCAAAAATAAATAAAATAATTGAAGGTCCTTCAATAAAAAACGATATGGTTGAATTTTCTCAAGTGTGAACGTCCTTGTGCCTTGCAAATGCAAAAGAAATGTCTACGAGAGTGGAGAACCCACTCACATTAAGAAAAGAAAAAGAAATATCCACTAACTTATGGATATTAATATTATAAGGGTTAAGGTGCTTAATTTCTTTTCCTTTAATTCATGGATAATGGAAGGGAATTCAGAGGTGAGGAAGATATCTTTTCATGTAAGGAATTGAGGGGGGATAGGTGGCACCAATTTCAGAATTAAAAGATTTTTTATAAGGCACTTTCTCTCTCATTGATTTTCTTATAAAAACACCTTTTACAACTCAAACCAAAGGCTTTTTCGAATCTACTTCTTATCTTTGCTTGAAAAAATGACAAAGGGAGCTAGGAGAAGTAGTAGGACGACCCCCAACCTGTTGGTAAGCTTCTTGACCTTCGTTCACCTTGATTTCATGGTGGAAATCACAAATCAATGCATGATTTCTTCTTATCTCGATCCCATCTTCTATTCTAGCCAATCCTTTTCACTCAAAAGCTTGAGGAACGAACATTGGGGGTGTGAAAAAGCTTCTTCCACCATTGTTGACATGAACATCCAAGCTTTGAATCTCAATTGGAGGTGGGTTATATAACTTGAACCCCTATTCATTGTTATTGAATTCAATTTCTCAATCAATTATGTTCAATTTCTCTTCTTACAATTCCTTTGATTAGTTGATGCAACTACCATGATAATGGTAGTAGTTTTTAATGGACTAAGGCTTGATGATGATGACATCATCTTAGGCACACATTCCAACAAGTTTCTATTGCAAACGGTTTTAAGACATTGGTCCAAACGGTTTCACCAAACCGTTTGGAGGTTTGGATCCCAAACCGATTGGAAGGGTTGACCGTTTGGATGGGTTGACCGTTTGAGGTTAGGACCCTAGTGCATGTTGGATAATGATCTAATAGGATCCAATTGATTGATTTAATATATGGACAATCCTCCAATTAGAAACCCTAATCGGGTTAAGTGCTGAAATTTCAAGTGGTTGATTTAAAATTTTGGGTTGATTAACCCAAACGGTCCCAATACCATTTGGAGATCACCCAAATGGTCTCAAGACCGTTTGGAGGTCAACCAAGACCATTTGGAGGTCTAGGGTTGAGTATGGTTGAGTAATTGCAGATCCAGAGATATGAAATTGAAATGCAATCAATAGCCAATTTGATGATCAATGCAAAGATCCAAACCCTAATTGAATTTCACAAATTTTTAATGATGGATGGGGCAAACGGTCTCGAGACCATTTGGAGGTCATCCAAACGACCTCAAGACCGTTTTAGGTCAGGTCAGATAATAATTTGATGATGATTCATTGTTTTCAATTGAATTAGTTCCACAAATGTTAACCATTGATGGTTCCTCAAATTCAAAACCCTAATTGATGGTTTCTTGATTATAAATCCTAGTTCAATTGGGTTTAAAACCCTAATTGATGGTCAAATTGAAGGATGATTCAATAGTTCAATTGATGAATGAATCAAGGATTCAATTGATAGGCGGTTCATTGATTAAAACCTTGAATTGTTTAAGTGTTGAAAGACCTTTTTGGTCCATTTAGTTTTGAGAGGGTTTAGACCAAACGGTCTCAAGACCATTTGGGTCGAAATGGTCTCAAACCGTTTTAAGATCCAAGTCCATTCGGTTTCAACACATTTCTTGCTTAAACGGTTTCAAGGGCAATTTGCCCAAACGGTTTCAAACCGTTTGAATTTTGAGAGACCTAGTCTGTTTAGGGTCTAAGTAATCAAAACCATTTGAGGTTCAACATGGTTAATCCATTTGGATATATAATGTAATTGAAGACTCAATTAGTTAATCCACTTAGACACCCAATGTAATTGAAGATTCAATTGGTGAGTTCATTTGGATACCTCATGTGACTGAAGGTTCAATTGATCAAATCTTATGGATACCTAATGTATTTAGATGGTTGATACCCTTAGTGGGATTAATCATTGATGCATAAGGATACAATAATTCAATACATCATACTAACCCTAAATGCATGTTTTTGAATAAAGAGTAGGCTCAATCTAATCAAGAATGGATTAGTGGACATCTTAGAAGAGGATGAGAGAGAGAGATTCATACATGTAAGATAATCATGTAGCAATCAAGCCTAATACATTCAAAATAAGTGTGATATACAATTAAGGTATGATCCTTGATAAAGAGATCATGAAATCCTAATTGAGTTAATTGATGAACTCAAACCCTAATTTAGGGCAATTCTGAGTGAAACCCTAATCTAGGTTAACAATGTAACTCTAATTAAGGGTATTGACATGAGTAACCCTAATTTAGGGTATTTTGATGATAAACCCTATTTGGGGTGAATAGTAAACCTTAAATGTGGGTTATTGAATATAAACCCTAATCTAGGGTGATGTGATGTGGATAGTAAACTCTAAATTCTAAATAGGGTGAAGGTATGTGAAACCCTAATTCGAGATTATACTATATAGCAAGAAACTCTAATCTTGGACAATGAAATGATGAATCATTGGTCCTAATTGAACAAAGGGGATGAGTAAGCCTGATTGAAATAAAGTGGGAAACCCTAACCCTGGTAAGGGAATAATGGTGTTACCACTTACTAAGTAACAAGGCATATTATGGCACATAAGGTCCAATAACAATTTTAATAAATAAAACATCATAGCTCATACCTGGCTATGTTCATCATCTCATGATACCTACATGGTTAGTATAGATGATAACAAATATATCAATCATGATATGTTATATCATTCATATAATTGCCCAATATAACAAATATAACAAATATATCAATCATGATATGTTATATATGATAACCAATATAATTGCCCAATATAATTGGTTTGATATAACATATCATGATTGATGAGATTCTTCATAATTGTTCTCCTATTATTGATAAGATAAAGAATAAACTGGAAGGTTGGAAATCGAAGCATCTTTCTTTTGCTGGGAGGTTGGAATTGGTGAATTCTACGCTTTCCTCTTTCCAATTATATTGGGCAGCATCTTTTCCTATTCCTGTGGCTGTTACAAAGGAGATTGATCGTCTGTGTAGAGATTTTCTTTGGGGAGGTCCAGAGCTTGAGAAGAAAATACATCTTGTGTCTTGGGAGCAGGTTTGTTTACCCAAAAAGGAAGGTGGTTTGGGTATTAAAAGGTCGAGGGACATTGTGGAAGCTTGTATGGTGATTAATCTTTGGAGTGTGGCTACAAAAAAAGATAGGTTGTGGGTTCGATGGATACATGGCAGATATCTTAAAGGTGATACAGTCTGGAGATGTAAAGTGCTTTCAAATTCTTCGTGGGTTTGGAAGCATCTGTTGTACTACAGAGATAATATAGCCAGTATGATTTCTTTCTCTGTAGGTAATGGGAATATGGTGAATCTTTGGAGAGATCCGTGGTTTAGAGGAGGATACCTAGATAATTTTCTAGGTGAAGGGGCTATTATGAGAAGTGGCACGGGGAAGTTTGCCACTCTTAGTTGCTTGTTTGGGAAGGATGGATGGTCTATGACTAAGTCTAGACATTTGAGAGTTATTATTAATCTTCTTCAGAAGTATATTGATCCCTGTTCTGAGGAGGAGGACTTAATTCTTTTGAATGGTGGAAAAGTTCATAACGTCAAAAGTGCTTGGGATATTATTAGACCAAGAGCTCCCTTGGTTGGCTGGGCGGACTGGTTGTGGGGATCTAAAGGGCCTAGAAGATATGTGCTTAATGGCTGGAGATGTTTTCTGAATAAGCTTCTGACCTTGGACCATTTGCAGAGCAGAGGTTACTATCTTCCTTCGAGATGTATCCTTTGTATTGCGGATAGTGAAGATCTGAATCATATTATGTTCTGCTGTCAGTATGCAAAATGTGTTTGGAGGAAGGCTGCTGAAGATCTGTATATACCTCGTATACCGGATTCCTTTGGTAGTGTTTGCAGCATGGTTCTCATGAAACATAGAATTACTATTCTTGCTGTGTTCCATGGATTGTGGAGTGAGAGGAATTCAAGAATTTTTGTGGAGGTGAGCATTAGTGCAGATAGAAAGTGGTCATCTCTAAAGAAAGATATAGATCATTTACTTGTATAGTTTTCTCTTCTTTGTTAGCTCTTAGTTTTATTTCTTATGAGCTTGCTCGAGCTTTGTACATACTTTTTGATATATATAAAAAGGAGTCCCACGCTGTTCCCGATCAAAAAAAAAAAAGTGGTAACAAGAGAGTTAATGGGCCTCAAGTGCCACAAGAGATGTTGGTGTAGCAAGTGTCATGTCTACCTTGGTCAGATGACCTGAAGGTGACAATTACCTGAAAAAGTGGTAACAGTGCTCAGTGATGAGATGAGGGTTTGAATACCCAGAACCATATGATTATGGTATTGAGTTTGTGAAGGGATGAGTATTCCCAGTATTGAAATGAGGGACTGAGATCCCAATGTCTTATAAAGATTGAGAAGTAGCTGTTGAAAATAGTACATGTTTCTTTGTAGCATTTGTCCTAATAAGTTATGTTTGAAAACTTGACTGATGCTAAAAGAATATGATAATGTACTTAATTAATCAAGTGAAATCTTTTCATGTAGTACTCTGACCATAAATCCATCATCGCCAGTAGCTGGTGATGGTGAAACAGGTTTTCGTATGGGATCTCCTGGAGTTCGCATATTTTTGAATATGTAGGGGTCAATGGGAGAAAATATATATACGTCCTAATGGGGGAATTGATGGAAGGTAAACGTTAAACCTCTCAATCCTTCATTATATGTTTCGGGATGGATGTATCACAAATCTCCCGATGTTGTTAATGCCAGATCGATGGAGGTAAACACAAAATCTCTCAATTGCGAAGAGAGTGTCTCCGCTGCTGTAGCTCTATAGCGAAGATGCCACTGTACCCTAGCAAGCTATGTAGCAGAGACACTAGATGTCCTGCATGTATCTCGCACTGATCGAGATGTGGGAAGTAATGGAAGCCAGCTCTTCCATTGACTTTGTATGGTACCGATTTTGACTTCACAATGGTCGGTTGGAGTATGAGCGGTATACCTCATATCCTCAGAGCTTAAGTATGTTTGTAAAACATAATCAGCCATGTAGCGTATTTGCATAAGATTGAAATACGAGAACCACTGGTTGATGTTATCTTGCTTAGCATGTCCTTGATACATAAATCTTACTTATGTTCTTTAATTATGTATTGAATAAGAGACATGCTGCCTTATCAAGTTATAGCTGAAATACTTGAATGGGATTGTTGCTCTAATCTGCATAGATATAGATTTATTTTCTATTGAAATATATGATTCCACTGTTCAGTTTATTTCTATTAAACTGCAATAATAATGTTTTGGTGGAGAGTTATATCTCTCGCTGGGGAAATTTTATAATTGTCTCACCCCCGTGGGATCTAACATTTTTAGGTGGACGCGGACGAGGTAGAGACATAAACCCCATAAAAAGGGAAGAACATCAGCAACATCAGTAACAGGGACAACAGTGAATCCTCAGGTGGAGATACTGGCTGTCAAGTCTTGTATATTTGTAAATAGAGTATTATGTGTCGTCTCTGTACTCTCAGGTCCTAGGAATCAGTGATAGTGTTTTTATAATTGATATGAGATTTTGGCATGATGCCTCGAGGATTTTTTTACTTGAGCTTTTGATAAAGCAAATGATGTATATATATATATATCTAGAGAAGAAATGGTACAAAGAATGTACTATGTGAACTAGGATGTGAATGTAATATTATAGTTCTTATTGAAAAAGTTTTCCGGGGAATGTTTCTCTTTGCAAATGGTTTTAATTTTTAGTAATTTTCAGTAATCCACTATTAGTGATTGCTTCTGCTTAAGTAAATCCTATTTTTGTAAGTTGGATGCCACATAAACCTTTCTCCAATAACTCTTGTAACTGCTTCTTCAACTGTGCCATCTCTACTGGAGCCATCCTGTATGGTGTTTGTGCAACTGGCTGTGTTCCTGGTACCAGATTGATCTCAAAATCAATCTCTTGGGGTGGGGGAACACCGAGGAACTCATCAGGAAACACATCCGCAAACTCTCGGACAACCGTTACCTTCTCAAGGCTAGGACCCTTCACCTTGGTATCCATAACATGAGCTAAGAATGCCTTACAACCTTGTCGCAGCAACTTATTTTCCACCAACGCTGACACTAAACATGTCAGAAGAATCTTCCTATCTCCTTGGAAGATCCACTTCTCTCCACCGTCATTAAACACTTCCTGCTTGGAACCACAGTCCAACACGACTTTATACTTCTCTAAGGTATCCATCCCAAGGATCACATCGAATCCCTATTACTACTCGGGGGTTGACTATCGCCTACGACTGACTCTTAGCATAGAATCGAGCCGTTCCTTGTTGTCCACGTCCCCTGCTTCCTTGAGAAGATGATCCTTCTTGCGACGCTTGACCACATTCTTGCCCTCTGCTACCACTGGGCTGCTATCTGTCTGACCCTTATTGACTCTGTCTCAGCGGTTGTGTTACTTCAACGTCTCTTCTTGGGCAATTTGACTTTAAATGCCCAGTCTGTCCATAGTGATAACATGACCTGCCTTCTGTATGCGGTCTAGATGGCCCTGTCACTGCCACAAAAGTTGTACTATGTGCCTTTGACGGTGAGGAAACATAACATCTTTCCTTACTCAGAGACCATTGTGATGGTATACGAGAACTCTGCATCGTGGAATGTGCTGAAAACCATGGCTTCTTGAAGCCACCAGATCTCTGTCCCTGGAACTGAACAGTTCTTCTGCTGGTCATGGATTCCCTTTTCTCCCTAACAGATCATTCAATCCTGTGGACGGACTCCACGAACGTGGCAAATTGCTCCCAATTTTCCAAAGCAGTAGCAGGTGTTGACAACTCAGCACTCAGACCTTTCTCAAACTGCCTGATCCGCTCATCATCTGTCACCGCCATGTGAGGACAAAACCTCAACAAGTCCATGAACTTGGCTTCATACTCAGTGATGCTCATCTATCCTTGATGTAGACGCTCAAATTGGTTGATCTTTTTGTCCAGATACATCTTCAGAAAGTATCTACTGACAAACTCTCGCCGGAAAACCTCCCAAATGATCTCCTCACCGGGTCACTTCTCCTCCTCAATGGCCCACCAGTGGTCAGCACTACCCTTCAGAAGGTAGACAACATGCTTGACTTTGTCCGCTTTGAGGATGTCGAGGATCCGAAAGGCCTTCTCAAGACCTGTCAACCACGAATCAGCATCTGCCAGATCAACTGTTCCAGCATAATCCGAAGCTCCGACTTGGCGAAGCCGCTCAAAGGTCTTCCCAATACCCGATGTTTCACCATGGGGAGCCTGTGCTCTTGGCTGAGGCACTGACAACCTTTTGTTGGATAAATTGGATATTATGATAAATCCCTTTGTTTCGATGATGACAAACATTTCATTCTTGTTGATCTAACGTGCTACTTGAGTGTTGCAGGAATAAAGTGGATGACAAAGTTCTAGGGAAACTATACGCTTGAATGCTTGTAAATGTAAATGTAATCAATTGTAAACTTGTACAAACATATAATGTACAAGTACTTAGATTTCATGTAAATCAAGCGTTAGATCTTCCCTAGCCAATCACCACACTTAGATAGGTCATCCCTTTCAAATAGGTTCACATATGCACACTCATACATTTACTTAGTGCCTAAATTGAAAGATTGAAACAGGGTCAATCTCGGTCGACCAAACTCCTCGACTGAGACACTCTCGGTCGACAAACTTCTCGACCGAGAATGACTCAAGTAGCCGTTAGACACAGCTGACAAGGTAGTTGGAAGTTGCAAATGAACGTTGATCCAGAGAGCCTGTCGGTCGACAAAACTTCGACCGAGTAGGTATCTCGGTCGACAAATTGTCGACCGAGATGGTCTTTGATAGCAACTGCAGAATAAAGTAACTAGCCGTTACTAATGCACCTAACTTATATCTAACGGCTAGTTAAGCACTTAGAAACCCCTAGAAGTTGTCTAGAACGTCCTTAAGCATCCATAGGCCATTCCTATAAATAGGACATGCCTTAGGACACCCAAAAAACACCCAAGCTACACTTGTGCTATACTTAAGCTTGAATACACATTGGCAATACTGTTTTGAGCAATAGAGCAATTCCTACATTTGCTATTCATTCCCATTGCTCCCATTTCGTGTCCTATAGGCTAGCATCTCCTTACCACAGCACTTACACTTCTACACTCATTGGTTAGGAGATCAATACGCTTGATATAGGCAAATCAAGCCTTGTGCTTAAAAGGATAAGTTGTAATTTCTATTTTCCTTCTTGTTCCTTTTATTCTTTGTATTCTCCTTGCTACTCCTAGGGTTGGAGGCTGCGGATTGGAGAAGGTTCTTCTCGGAGGAGAAGGTGGACTTCAAGCTACTTCAAGAAGGCTATCGCACGGGAAGCTACTTCAAGAAGGCTATTGCAACGGGAAGCTACTTCAGGAGGAAGGCTGCTTCAAGGTGGTGCAATTACTTCTAGGTGAAGGCTGCTTCAAGGTTGGGCGATTAATTCTAGGTGAAGGCTGCTTGAAGGGTTTAGGGAGAGAATTGTAATTTTATGTAAAGTCCTTGCGAGGTAATAAAATTAAATTCTTTCCAAATCCCGGTTGGGTAAGCAACCGGGTAGTGGACTGACAACTTTAGTATTTGCTAAAGTTGGAACCACTCTAAATCCTTGTTCCCTTGTCCAATACTTTTGTGGTTGATTGTTTGAGTTCAATAATTGTTAAAATTATCTATAAAACTCTATTCATTCCCCCTCTAGTAGTTTTTCAATTGGTATCAGAGCAGGCTTCAAGGAACCCTAACCAGGTCTTGAAGAATGAAGGGTGGAGGTGTCTACAACCGTGAGCAAAAGAAAAGAATGGACAAATCTTCAACAAGATGCGAGTGGTGCTTAGGAACAAGCCACACAATATCCAGTTGTCCATGGAGAGAAAAGAAGAAGGAGGTCCACAAAAATTGTCTCATTGCTACAATCAATGAAGAACAAGAAGAAGAGGTAAGCCTTCTTGATTTATCAAAAGAAGAGCTAATTTCTAGTCTTGAAGAAACACACAATAAGTATATTGAGTGCAAGAAGAAATTAAAGAAATATAGTAAAACAAACGATGAGTTAAATGCTAGACTTCTTGCTCTTACATCCGAAAATGAAGATTTATATGCTAAATTGAATAATCTTGGTTTTGAAAAAGATAGCATTGTTTCTGAAAATCGTACTTTGAAATCATCTCTAAGTAGTAGTGATGTGAAGATTTTTACTCTAGAAACAAATTATGATCTTCTATATCAAGAAAAGGTTGAATTACTTTCAAAGTTAAATGATTTTCAAAAACAACCTGTTTTGTGTACACATCTAGATTATGATAATATAGTGAAAGAAAGAAATTCTTTATCATCTAATCTAGATCAAGAAAAACTAGATATTAAGAAAAGAATGGATGAGATCGCTAAGTTGCAACAAGAAGTTAGTAGGTTAAGAAAAAATGGAATCCTTGATAGAATATTGGATAATTCCTATCATCAAATTGGGAGAAGAGGACTAGGTTATAAGCCCAAAGGGAAATCTCATCAAAAACCTAGTTGGAGAAAGACACGAGCACATCAAGCTACATTTGTACCAAAGAACAACCTAGAACAAAACCATAGAAAAAGACTTAAGGTTGATTCTATATGTTGCCATTATTGCTCACGTCTTGGACATTACTCTTTTTCATGCCCATACAAGAAAAAGAATGTTGAGTTAGTATGGGTTCCAAAACCCCCAAACTAAATGGATAAAATTAAGTTGAGATATGACCAAAGACTCTAAGTGGTATATCTCTATGTCCATCTCAACTTAACATAATAGGACACCAAGTTAATCCAAGAAATTAAATTTCCATATATACATCTTAAACTACTTGTTTAGTTTGGATTCACAAAATGTATATGATTAGTTGAGATTTAACCTAAATGTTGCTTTGATATTTAAATATCTCAACTAAATCGAGCTTTAACTTTCATACTTTTGTTTTTAATTATAAACAATATTTGAAAACAGGTTTGAAACAACACAGAACCTTTCTCAGTCGAGACACTGTCGACCGAGGGATCTGTCGGTCGAGAAATGGTCGACCGAGCAGGCTTCTGTTGTCAAGTCTGACATAAATCTTCTGAAATTGTTTTTCAATCAACCTAGTTTGCTATCAAATTGTTTTTGATGATTGAATTAACATGCAAATCAAGAATAAAATCTTGGAAGACAATTTTTGTAGCAAGACATATTGATTGACATTATGAGTAGAAAATACTTAAACATATTGCAAAAGTGCTGTGAGAAGACTAATCTTGAACAAATCTTGTTCATTGTTTGAAAAGTTTCTTCGGCATGATCAGTTATAAAAGTTTGTCTTAAAATTGAAAACTTATATGAGACTATTCTGGTTTACTTTCAAATGGTTGGATTTAAAACTGAAAAATCATGATTGGCTTAACCAAGGAAATTACTGTTTTATCATAGATATGCTTCATCATGATCCTTATGTTTCATTGGTTTAAAATAAGCTTTGATTCATATATACAAACCATGAATGATCATTGTGATTCAGAAAATTGCAAATGTCTTTAGCATAAAAACATCTTGACATAATAGATAATGCTTGTGGACACAGCTTGTAATGATGATGTTGCTATGACAAGCCAAACGGTGCCTCTTACAACAACATATTAATGTTTTTATCTATTTGCTTGTTCTAAGAAATCAAAAGCAAAAATCTTGACTTTAAGATATTAATCTTGCTTTCAAAATATATGTTTCTAAAGGATCTTATGATAAGGGTATAAGAAGAAATGGGATTTGATATTAATGTATCCATAGCAAAGCATATGAAACATCTTTTACAATGAATGTAAAACATGCATTCTAGAAAAATCAAGGTCAAAGACTTCACTATGATGCTCATATTAAGTCTTCATAATAGGTATATCTTAATGTGATTCAAAATTGATAATTATAGCTATCTACAGAAATTATACTTCACATATGAATGTTTATCTTGGAAATCTGCAGAATTTGCCTCTTGGTTAAAATTACAATTGACTAAGGGGCGCCATGGTCGTAGTCAAGGGCGACCTAAAATAAGCTTTGACAAAATGCTTATTTGGACATCATTTTATTGCACTTAATCTTTGTATACTTTTGATAAAGGTCAAAATCAAAATTTAAAATTATTTGTGACCTTAGAAGCATCAAACTGCTTAAATTGTAAGATTAAGGGGGAGCTCATAACAACAAATTGGTTTAATTGATTAAGAAGCTTAGAAAAACATTGTAAACATCATTTGAAGCTTGTTACGACCTTAGTATTTATACTCTTGATTATGAAGAAATCTATGAATTTCATAAAAATGATATAGCTTGTACTTAAAGGAACTCTCTAAACAAATCAGGGCTTAACATCCCTTGCATTTGGTTGGAGACATTTTTTATGTAAGATTAAAGGATTCTCATTTAATTTAGGGCTTAACATCCCTTGATAGATGAAGAATAAATATACATTCATCATAAGCTTAAGGGAATCTCATATCATTTCAAGGCTTAACATCCTTTGCAAATGATTGAGAAACAAATTGTGGATAAATTAGACAAAAATCCATGTTCCTAATAGGATATCTATTTAAGGGGGAGCATAATATAAAATTAAGGGGGAGAAGAAAAATAAAATATTCAACTTGGATATCTTTTTGAAATGACAAAGGGGGAGAAAGAATATAAAATCAAAAATAATATAAATGAGTTTCATAACATCTTGGCCAGCACTCACTTGCAAAACATAAATGGCTACAAAAGGTAATTTTCAGGTATGAAACTCACATGCTTTATATTTCCTTATTTCATATTTAGGAAATGTTTGTCATCTTCAAAAAGGGGGAGATTGTTGGATAAATTGGATATTATGATAAATCCCTTTGTTTCGATGATGACAAACATTTCATTCTTGTTGATCTAACGTGCTACTTGAGTGTTGCAGGAATAAAGTGGATGACAAAGTTCTAGGGAAACTATACGCTTGAATGCTTGTAAATGTAAATGTAATCAATTGTAAACTTGTACAAACATATAATGTACAAGTACTTAGATTTCATGTAAATCAAGTGTTAGATCTTCCCTAGCCAATCACCACACTTAGATAGGTCATCCCTTTCAAATAGGTTCACATATGCACACTCATACATTTACTTAGTGCCTAAATTGAAAGATTGAAACAGGGTCAATCTCGGTCGACCAAACTCCTCGATCGAGACACAATCGGTCGACAAACTTCTCGACCGAGAATGACTCAAGTAGCCGTTAGACACAGCTGACAAGGTAGTTGGAAGTTGCAAATGAACGTTGATCCAGAGAGCCTGTCGGTCAACAAAACTTCGACCGAGTAGGTATCTCGGTCGACAAATTGTCGACCGAGATGGTCTCTGACAGCAACTGCAGAATAAAGTAACTAGCCGTTACTAATGCACCTAACTTATATCTAACGGCTAGTTAAGAACTTAGAAACCCCTAGAAGTTGTCTAGAACGTCCTTAAGCATCCATAGGCCATTCCTATAAATAGGACATGCCTTAGGACACCCAAAAAACACCCAAGCTAAACTTGTGCTATACTTGAGCTTGAATACACATTGGCAATACTGTTTTGAGCAATAGAGCAATTCCTACATTTTCTATTCATTCCCATTGCTCCCATTTCGTGTCCTATAGGCTAGCATCTCCTTACCACAGCACTTACACTTCTACACTCATTGGTTAGGAGATCAATACGCTTGATATAGGCAAATCAAGCCTTGTGCTTAAAAGGATAAGTTGTAATTTCTATTTTCCTTCTTGTTCCTTTTATTCTTTGTATTCTCCTTGCTACTCCTAGGGTTGGAGGCTGCGGATTGGAGAAGGTTCTTCTCGGAGGAGAAGGTGGACTTCAAGCTACTTCAAGAAGGCTATCGCACGGGAAGCTACTTCAAGAAGGCTATTGCAACGGGAAGCTACTTCAGGAGGAAGGCTGCTTCAAGGTGATGCAATTACTTCTAGGTGAAGGTTGCTTCAAGGTTGGGCGATTACTTCTAGGTGAAGGCTGCTTGAAGGGTTTAGGGAGAGAATTGTAATTTTATGTAAAGTCCTTGCGAGGTAATAAAATTAAATTCTTTCCAAATCCCGGTTGGGTAAGCAACCGGGTAGTGGACTGACAACTTTAGTATTTGCTAAAGTTGGAACCACTCTAAATCCTTGTCCCCTTGTCCAATACTTTTGTGGTTGATTGTTTGAGTTCAATAATTGTTAAAATTATCTATAAAACTCTATTCACCCCCCCTCTAGTAGTTTTTCACCTTTCCACCATGTGATTCATCGTAGCCATCAACTTCCCCATAAGTTGTTGGTAGGTAGGATTTTCGAGAATGGTTGGGTCAATTGGGGAACCTCAGGCACCCGATCTTCATGTGCCTGCCCTCCTGCTCCATCAACTGATGTAGCATCGCTGCTCTCGGCAGCATGTTCTTCATGGTTTCCAGACATCTTTAAGCTTTATCTTCCGCTGAGGGCAGAAGGTTTTTGTAAGAAAATCTGGAAAACTCACAAGAACAGACGAAAACCTAGTCCTAGATCCCTATAGACTCAGCGAACCTAGAGGTCTGATACTAAACCAACTGTGACACCCCCGCCATCATACAGACAATGAGATGACATGCAAAAACGTACAAAACCTCATATTACCAAAAACACAAGTTAATTAAAATCGATTGCGGAAAGCATACTCAAGGAAACTTTTGCATCTAGATCCTACAGAGAAAGCATGTTATATCAACATTCACAAGCATTGTTATAGGTCCACAGCTTATCGAAACCAGTTGTACTATCAACACCATAGTTCAACACCTATTTATACATACATAATGGCCACATACGACCAACAACAGGAT
Source organism: Alisma plantago-aquatica (assembly GCA_963693085.1). Lineage (NCBI taxonomy): Eukaryota > Viridiplantae > Streptophyta > Magnoliopsida > Alismatales > Alismataceae > Alisma > Alisma plantago-aquatica. The sequence continues at coordinate 1,076,999,386 of OY856413.1, read as the reverse complement.
ATACAAGATTACAACAGCTAGACATCGTGAAACGTCATCAAACACCTCCGAGGACCTGAGAGTACAGAAATGACTCTAGGACTCTACTACGAAACCATCAAAACAGCAGCATGTCCAACTCTTGCCTTCTACTGCTCTTCTTGATGCTTGGCCGCAACCTCACGACTACCACCACATCTAGAGTGATCACCTAAAAAGGGTGTAAACCAGCGGGGTGAGACACACAAAATCCCAGCAAGAAACATAACTCCCCGCCGAAACTATAAAACCTCAGAAGGTTAAGGCAACTGTAACATCCTAGGATTTGAGGCCTTGGATAAGTTGATCTTAAAAGGAATGATTGGACTACCCATATCACCAAGCTGTACCTCCTTTTCTGGGAACCCATCACTAAAGAACTCCATAGTTAAGCATACTCAGCTTGGAGTAGTACTGGGATGGGTGACCTATCAGGAAGTTGATCCTGGCATGCGCGTGAGTGAGGACAAAGCACGCAGTTAAGGCTAGTGGTCGTCTGTGGGGACACTCGTCATTCCCTGAAACTCTACTAGAGCCTTGGGCAGTGGGCCTAGGATTTACAAATGGTATCAGAGCCATAACCCATCCAGTAGGTGGGGCCCACATGGACATGGCATGCCAGTCTTGAGCCGTGCGGTCCAGGCATGTAGGAAAGGGCTGCCCATGGTTGATGTAGCCACCCTTGCGCTGGTATTCCGTGATCAGGAGATGGGTGTCCATTAGCCATTGTGGGTCTACACTGAAATGGGGAAGAGATTATGAGGCCTTATAGTTGAGCGTTGATGAGGACGTCAGGAGTCTAAGTGGGGGAGATTGTAACATCCCAGAATTTGAGGCCTTGGATAAGTTGATCTTAAAAGGAATGATTGGACTACCCATATCACCAAAGTGCACCTCCTTTTCTGGGAACCCATCACTAAAGAACTCCATAGTTAAGCGTGCTCAACTTGGAGTAGTACTGGGATGGGTGACCTATCGAGAAGTTGATCCTGGCATGCACGTGAGTGAGGACAAAGCATGCAGTTAAGGCTAGTGGTGGTTTGTGGGGACAGTCGTCATTCCCTAAAACTCTACTAGAGCCTTGGGCAGTGGGCCTGGGCTTCACAGCAACAACAACAGATAACTGATAAAGCATATAATAAGAGTAGCATACTGAGCAAGGCTATTATTACCATCAAGCTTACCAAGATATCTGGGAGGCATGTAACCAAGCATTTCTTTATGGAACATGATTGACAAGATAAGCTTTATAAGAACTTATCACAAAATATAAGGGTCGTGCACATATCTGCAAGATGTAACTAGATCAATTATATAAACAAGGCCTCAATCAATGTTCTATATTTTTCTCTAAGCAAGATATACTATTCAGATGGATTACTTTTTATTATGCCCTGAGGAAGTGAGCCTTCCCTGCTCAAATCCAACCATTGGCTGTGAAGCCCAATCCGGTGCCATACAAGGTCTAAGGAGATCCAGAATCCATGACCTCACCTTCTCGTGGTCAGTACACGAATCATAAAGCAAGACCATAGTCTCATGCTTATAGGGCCTCGGCCTCGGGGTCAGCTCTGCAATCTACCCATATATATATATACATCCGATCCATGAACACATCATGCTCATCATCACATATCCTGAGCCATGGGTCTGTTCAGCATGCTCCATATATCCTGAGTCTGCAACCACAACTGCACTCAAACCCTCCTATTTTAGGCTAGGGGAAACCTCGCATATTAAACAATATGCGCTCCAGGTAATCTCACAGGATAAACCTGTTTCACCATCACTAAATGCTGACGATGATGGATCTAATGCCAGGGAAAACTACATGATATGTTCATCTATAGTTAATTAGTATATTTTTAAGCCAATTGTTGAGGCAACCAAAGTATAACATAGCCTTATAGAATTACATAATTATTACAATCATCATACTATCCTGGTACCACAATCCCTCATGATATCAACCATTGCCTCTGAAGGCATCATCATCATGCAACAACATGCTGGGAACGCATCCCTTATCTCATCATCAGAGGATAACACCTTAACCAGACATTCAACCTTATATCAGGTCCTCATACCTATCAACTTGTTATGTCATTATCACATAGTGCTACTCGAGCACATACATCTCATAGCTCTTACCAGGCTATGAATCCACATAAAAATACCTACATGGTTAGTATACACATCCATAGAGATAACTGAAGTCATTAGGATTATCATGCTATCAAATATACAACAACATCCATGAGTATATTACACATAAGTTGTAGAAAGCATAGTTTCATCATCAATCATAAGCATATATCATGCTCCATACATGTGATCATATGCATGGGTCACATTATCATGTGTAGCAACATCATATGCTTCCAAGATTCCTGGTTCACAACCTATCATCTTAATCCATTATCATATATACAAGATTCAAGGTGATTACATCATGTCACTCAACTATATATATATATTTCGGGTTATCAGAACCCTCACCAAACTCCTGCAACCCTCACTATAGGTATGGCGAGCAGTGCCAACCCTCACCAAAAGAAGCATGTCGACCAGGAGCATGGAGCCCAAGATGCCCTATCGTTCAATCATCACCCATATCATTCAAAGGACCCTTATGTTGGCCAAGGCACTCTATCGTCTAAGAGCATGGTAATCACTAAGGCACCATACCGACCAACTCACATAGGGTGTGTCAGGAAAACACAAACCCATGCTCGACATAAGGTTACCCATCTTACTCATAGCATCCAAGGAAGAGGCTAGGATGTCGCCCACCTATAACAAGCAACACCTTAAGAAGACCTATCGTCCAACTAGGTCAAACACCTCATATCGGCCACCACTAAGGCACCTAACAGGGTTCCACCATGCACCCACCATATCGAGCAGCACAAGACTACTCCATATCGGCCAAGAGCTTATCACAAGGTGTGTCGTGCAAAGCACACATCAAGGTGTAACGCCCAAGCTCCAACTCCACCAAGGGTATTGGTCAAACTCAATTAGGCATATCGGCCAAAGGTACAACCCAAGACAAGGCTATCGGGCATCACTACTCCAAGGTCATATCATGCAAGGCACAACCCAACATGGTCATCTTCAACCTTAAGCACAAGGGAACCAAACCCTAATTGATCAAGAAGATCGGCTCACCTCTCTACAACCGAGAGAGGGGTTTTGCACAACCTCTATCACAAATCGTGCAACCACAAGGATCAACATCAACATAGGTCATCACATATCCAAGAGCTCACCTCTCAAATCCATGGTGAGAGGAGGGTGTTGCCCAAGCAACTAGAATATAGACTCACCTGTCAACTAAAATGAGAGAGGGGTATTGCCTACATCACTAGAGCTCTAACTCACTTCTCTAGACCAAGGAGAGAAAGGATTATTGCTCAACAAGGAAACCCCAAACTATGGTTCGGCCAACTAGGTGTAAAGGCATATAAACCATCAAAAACATCAACCACATCATGCTCACTATATCCATAAGATCAACAACATGTACTCGAGCAAGAAACATAACATGCAAAGGCTGATCATCCACATATATGAATCATAAAACATAGAGAAGGTAGTATAACTAGGGTTAGAAGTTATGTAACCCGCCTTAAGCAAACTCTTCAAGCTCCAAAGCTCCAAGCTTCAAGCTCCTAGCTCCAAGTGCACCACTTTTGGCCACCTCAAGAAAAGGAATAATAACCATAACCACCATGGCCAAAGGGTAGGCAAGATGGAGAAGAAAATGCTAAGGAGAGGGGGAAGATGCTTACCAAAGAACAAGACCCACCTAGGGTTCGGCCACCAACTTGTTACACCAAGTTGTATCGGCCACCAAACACACCAAAGGGAAGGTGTATCGTGCACCAAGGAACAGAGGAGAAACAAAGAGCTAAAAGGGATTCTAAGGAGTAGAAAGGCAAGGCATATATAGATGAGGGTCAAGGTTAAACCAAGGAAAGGTGTCACCCCTCTTAGGGACACATGTCCAACGTCTTGCCACCTTGCAACCCACATGCACATGCCATGCCACCCACTCATCCAAGGATAGACACTTGTACAAGGTAGGGTGACACAACCCAAGCAAGAAAGTCAAAGAGGTCAAAGGCCAATACACACTCACATACTTGGGCGAAACACTCCTCTGGGCGACACAGCCCTCTTTCCCGATACAAGGCTCAACCAAGCAAGGAAAGGCCCAAACAAGGGAAAATAAGGCCCAAAAGAGCTCAACCAAGCCCAAGGCAACTTAAGGCACAAACCCAAACCTTCCTCTCAACCTTAGAGGAAGCAAAGAGAGAGAAAGACATCTCTCAAGGTGGCAAACTTGCCCATCAACCCTAACTTAGGTTATTTTGCAAGTAGCACCTCCAACTCTCAACAAAACACAAGCAAACCCTAATCACTACTAGAGGTAATTATCAAGAAACTAAGCACAAGGTTTAAGCAAAACAAATAGGGTAAGCCCAAAATGAAGATCAGGGTCCTTACATAAAGAGAAATTCTTGAAAAGGAATCTTTTAATAAAAGAATAAGTAAGATAATGAGAAATAATGGATGTAGATGCATTTAGAAGGATAACAAGCATCCTTAAATAGGAATTTTGAAATCTTAAGATTTCTTGGGGTCCAAGGAGTCCGAATAAAGAAGAAGAAAGAGAAAATGAAAATAATACAAAATATGAGAATAATGTGCTACATAATTAATAAACTTTTGATATTATCAAAAGAAATGTTATTTGCTTTAGGAAAATAAGATTTCGTGGCTAATGGATCAAAAGCCAAGCACAAAGATGATTAAAGAGATAACTTTCGAATTCCTAATACCTAAAGGATATAGATTATGAAGGAGATATTTAAGAGAGATAAGATTACTTCTTAATGAAGGAAAGAAGATGTCCTATGGGGAGAGGGACTTGTTATCTGATGGATAGGCATCCTAGGGCATTTCTACCAACCCTTAGCCCGAGTATAAGGGAATCCCATGTATCTTTCTCTCTCCTTCTTCTTAATTTCCCTCAAAACCCTAGCTTAGGGAATAATTCTAACCATGGAGCAACGAGGCGCCATTGAGTCATCATAATGAAGGCCTGATGCTCCCACTACAACCTTGGAATGTTCAGCCTTCATCCCCGTTCTCCCATCTTCACGCAGCACCTACATGAGGTCTATGTCTTTATCGCGGGTTGCAGGCCTAGTGCCCTTGGACACAGTCATTTTGGCTGTGCTTTGAGGCCTGGCTAGGAGCAGCAGAGAGCGGAGGAGGTGGGGCAATGGCTTCCGGCAAGCTCTAAGCCTTGGGGAGGTGGAGAAGACCCCCCCGCGATCGGCTGCACCGACGGAAACACTAGGGCACACAAGGAAGGGGATGACGGGCTGCTTGGACGGTTTTAACCCTCTAGGGAATGAAGAGATGGAAACTTACGTGAGGGCAAAATTGACAATTTGTTATGTTTCTAAATCGGCCGAGATACGCGTTGCATGGGAAAGGCTGACGTGGCAGCCTCCCATTGGTCCAAGTAAGTGATTTTTGTAAAAATAATATCTAATTAATGGTAGCTCGGATGGATGCATATAATATATGAATTTTGCTAAAAAATATGCGAGGAATCCATTAAAAATAGATTAGATCCTAATTCCTCTTGTAATTCGATAAATAGTTGAAGTTATCAAGTTTAATGCATTAATGAGTAAGAAACCCTAATCGATGATGATTAATAATTCAGGAAGAGTTATGTGGATGATTAAAGTTGATATTAACCTGTTGATTATAAAAAGACACATTAGATCTATAAGTATGAACTTTATGCATAATTTGATTAATTTAGGTTTCCATGTACATAAATAAGCTTTAATGGGCCTTGAAACCCTAATGTTAGTAATTATGATTCTTAAATGGCTATAATTGTTCAAATCCATGAATAGAACTAGGATTTGATGATTCTAAGCTATTTTGAGTATAAAAGTTTCTAATTGTGGATAAATACCCTTAATTTGGTAATTAGGGTTTCTAGTGGATTAATGTGATATTAGTGATAAATGGAGTTCATATGTGAATTAGACCATAATGAAATACGAGTTGTCAATTCGAAAGAAACCAAAGATGATAATTGGGCCTAATGATCTTGACATGACTTAAAAGGATAAAGATGGTAGTTTTGGTGTAAAAGAGATATATTGGACTTAATTAACATTCAACTATGCTTATGATGTTGAAATTAGGGTTTGTGAACTAAAAGAGCATTAAACGTGATAAAAGCATTACGGAGGCTAAAGCCCTAATGAAACCCTAAAGTTGGCCTAGAAATCCGAGGATGGCATCCAAGCCTATCTTGAGAATGTTTTGGATAAAACAATGACACTTGGGTGTTATGCATTGATTTCAGGATATTGATGATTGCTTGTTTATTTGTTCTTGAATATTATTGCTTGGACATCAAGTTGCTCTGGATCAAGTATGTGGTTATGCTTATGAATATCTCAAACTAGTTTTCTGAGGATTTCCGAAGTTTTCATCGGTGGCTTGAATTAAACTGTTGGATGAATTTAATTCATGCATAATATAATGTGGATATGGCTATCACCTAAGATATATGCCTACTAGCTCAGATCATAGTCCCCTCTATAGCTTGATAGATTGACCTAGTACTTGGCTACATATGGGGTAGGTCGATCAGGTCATTGGATGACTTAGTAGATGGCTACCTATGGGGTAGGTCCATCAAGTCACCATGAGTCAGAGATTGGGCTACCTTTGGATAGGGCCATGTGACTCCACAACCCTAAGTAATGGCTACCTGTGAGGTAGGACCATGGGGGTAAGGATCTACCATATGAGAGAGGTAGTATCCAAGTCCATTACAGGGACAACACAGAGATAAGGGGATAGGTATGGATTGATTAGTATTGCTTAAAATGTAACCTTGATTGTTAAATGGTATTTGGTTGCTTACATTGTTACCATAGTTTCATGATTATTGTTTCCCCCAGATACCGGCATATTCATTTATGTTGACCAACATTTTGTTTGTCGGCATTTTAGGTACAAATTGAAAAGGACAAACAGTAAAGTGCCTGTCACGGAACCGGAATCCCAGTCCCATGAACCAAACGTATATCAAAGGCGAAATGCGGAAGCGTAAAGCTTAGCACACATGAACAGATAACAAGATCAATGCACCAACATAATCTCAACAATCAACAAGATATATTAAGAAACTTCATTATATTACATGATTTGAATTACATGTTCAAGAGTCACTTTGTACAAGTCTGCTCATGTATACTATATCTGGATCTTACAACAAGTACACCTAGCATAGCTCACCAAGCCCTTCATCTTTCAAGCTATCTCTGAACCTAAAAACAACATACGAGAAATGGGTCAACACACGAGGTGTTGAGTATGGGGCCGAAAGATACACATATATATAATCTTTGCATTATTTTGAAAAGATTTAAAGATTAAACGAACAAGAATAAACATGTTAATTGTTTAACAAATGCGAAATCATATTTTATGTCATTTCACTCCATTATACCAACAATATCACACATGTTTAAGGCCTTTGACCATCTTCCCGTCGGAAGGGTCCGTAAGGGTGCTCAAGCTTAGCTAACCCTTTTATACGAGAGGGACCTCAAGGTCGTAACCAAGAGCCCTTTATCAACAATATTATAATGGATTTCCATATATATATATATATATGTGTGTTCAAGTTATAAAACAGACGAAGCAAACATCGAGTGTGAAATAGCAATACTACATGGCAATATTTGAGAAAATAGACAAACAAGCATATAATATATGTCTTTTCAAGCAAGAAAGCGGTAGTCATATAACTAGATAAGGCCCATACCTGATTCAGAGATTCTTAACTTAACACGTCCATTACCATCTAGATCATAAGCCAACCTGATTAACAACAAGATTACATATATGCATTAGATTCTTATCATTAACACTAATTAGATGTATTTTTGGGTTTTGGCCAAGATGGGTTCCAGGTTGCTTATTGGTTCATTATATGATATTGTGTTGATCTAGAGGTCATCATGATGGTGTGGTTCAAGTTTCATGCCATTATGACGTTCCATGCACTTTCTATACTCATAACAAGGTTTAAGGTATTTACATGCATTGTAGGGTTGAAAGACTCACAATAGAGCACCCTAGATCATGATCATCAGGACACAAGATTTAGACAAGATTCAATATTAGATTAGCAAGACATAGATACACGAATCGTATTCAATAAATATAGCAACTTTTATCAAGATCATACATTAAAGTCCAAGGACAAGTCACATAGTGCAAATGGGAGTCATTTATGAGCAAAAGGGAGAGAATGACCTTTGTTTTGTTCAAATATGAACAAAAGTTACTGATTTGATGAGCAACATGGTACAAGTATACTAAAGATTCAAGATTTATCATAAGGATGCATTATATGTACTCAACATGGCTAAAGTGATCATTTTCCAGAAAACAGGGGTGTAAGCATTATAATTAGGACCTAGAACCATGCCCAATTGGTAGGTCTCGTCGAGATGATCAATTTGGTATATTTATTGGTCTACTTTGACCAAGGAATTTGGGAGATATCAATTTTAGAAGATTATATGTCAAACTATAGAGATATTGGGTAGCATACCATGATCATCATGTGAAGGATCCCGGCCGTTCGTCCTTGATCCCGCGGCTACTATCCTATGTGCGGCCTGCCCTCTAGGCTTGGGCTGGTTTTTCTTACTGGGCCTCTCTCTCCCAAGAACTCAGCACAGCCGGCTTGCCTCCTTCGTCCATCTTGTCTCGCACGTCTCTGTTTCCCGGGCGGGAGCAGAGCAGAGACAGGGGACGACGCCCCGACGTCTCCGGCGGTCAGCGCCCCCAAGCCAAACCATGGCAAAGCAGGTCGACTTCCACCCTCCCAAGCATCGTGCGCAGGTCCTGTCTCCGGCTGCCAACACCCCTCCACACGAACTGTGTTCCATCCTGTAGGAATAGAGGACTAACAAGGGGAACACTCCCTTCTTGACGCCGGCAGTTGGAGCACGGGCATGGTCCGGAATCTTGGTCATCCTAGGCATTCTGGACTCGGAGCACGCCATCGGGTACTGGTGCTTCTTAGGGTTCATAGTTAGCACCACTCCAAGGCGGCAAACAGGGTAGCGTCGAGCAGGTGCTGATGTTGGGGTGTCGATTGCAGGGGGAAGAGTTGGCTGTTGGGGGAGGTTAGAGAAAAGGGTAAAGAAGCCAACGGAAGGAGGGGTTTATAAAGAGCGAGAGGTTAGGGTTTTGGGGTCCTAATCGCCATCTGACGGTCACCTTCCCGATTTGGCAAGTCTGAGGAGGAAGAAACTGTGCGTGCGTTTTTCTTTCCAAATCGGAAGGGAAAGCAGTTGATTACAGCCAGGCTACCACACATTGGTTGGGCCCATGGATGGGTAGGCCCAACAGGCAAGCAAGGGTACAAAAGTACTTAAAATCAAAGTAAATCAAAGCAATCTTCAAGCTTTCGTAACTCATGCTACAAAGGTCTGACTGGGTTGATTTTTGTTCTGTTGTGTTCGTAATTGAATCCACTACAAAGTGGTGCCTATTAGAAAGACAAGAGATCATGGTGTTGAGATTCGAAATAAGATACAAGAAGGTGACATGGTATAGCGAGATACTTAGTTAAAAGTACAAATTAAAGTCAGACATTGTAAAATTGATCATGGCAGTCGCCAAAGTGGAACATCACAACTATCCAGTTATGAAATTAAAATCAAAATGAGTAAGAGAGACACTTGATGAGAGAGAAGGAGTATAATAGAGGAGAGAGAAAATTGAGGTTGTCACAGTGCCATATTGTGAAATTAAGAAATAAAATGAAAGGAGGATTAGTTAGAATAGAGTCCAAATGTGGATAGAATTTAGATATCCAAGTTTTTGAAAAAGGTAAGCAAAGTTTTATTTTATTCCAACTTTCAGTATAGTCTCAGTAGAATTTAATAATTATTACTTATTATTTGTCAAACCTTTGATCCGGAAAATTAGGATAACGACTCTGACCTCTTGGTCTCCCTTAATTGGGGGTTACCGAGAGGCGAGGTCGTTACATTTGGTATCAGAAGCCTGGTTCCTCATTTGATCTTTGGTAATTATTAAATTTTACAAATTCCATAGAACCGAGGGAGTTATTAGAGGATTTTTCGAAAGATAGAGGTGTCTAGAAAAGGATCACGTCTGGGGGCTTGCAAGATTTTCCTCCACACCGCTAGTCGGAATACGAGGACTCCCACATCTGTGTGACTGCCTGGCCAATGTCTTAGGATCTGACTTGAAATAAGATACATGTAGGACTCTCTCATCTTGTTCATCCCTTCTGAACCCTAATTTTGTTAAGGATTCTAAGGTTTAGGGTTTTTCTCTCTCTTCCTCACCCTCTTGAGGTTAGGGTATGCATAATAAGGTTAAGGAATCCTCCACCAAATTAATTAAAAGTATGTAAATAAGATGTGATGGACCTAAGCTTAATAGTTTCAGCGTAAACTAAAGAATAGTTTCATGCTTAGGTCGTATGACATGTGTTGTCACACCCTCAGGAGAGACCTGAGGTTAGACCTTCTTGTCAGGAGGATAAAGTAGAGAGTTGTCCTCGGAGGGAGAAACCTCCATTAAAGGTAGAGATTTGGCACATCCTCTGAAGATGATGCTAACCCTAACCCTAAGTGGTGGATAGAGAGAGATGGCATGATGAGTTAGACATCATGGTCGACCATGTGCGTGGGTTGACATGCTTTTGGTTTTGGATACCTATGATAGTATAATCCATGTGAGGTTGGCTGACCTAGTATCTTTGGCGACCCAACCCTGGGAAGGGTGGTGCATGTTAAGGTGTAGGATAACTCCTTCATTGATGAGGTTAGTGATGACCATATAGAAACCCTATGGGCTGATATGAGCATGGCATAGTATGCACCTTGAGTATGTCAGTAGTGTTGGTAGTAGGTTAAAACCATGGCCAGAAAGGCATGCTGGATAGCTTATGAGATAAGCATAAAGAGCTATGGATAATCTTGAGCAAACATAAGTTTGAACATAGGTTTCACCCATGTAGAGGTATGCTTGTGAGCTCGATCCACCTTCATGGAGAGAGGACCTCTAGTAGTAAGGCAGTTTGTAGGGTTAGCTCTAGAGAAAGAGAGCAAAACCTGAGCAGGACTGTTGGAAGCTTAAACTCCAGGATATAAGGAACCCTGAGAAGTTGAGTATGTTACGACCTAAGTGGATGGTTGCGGTTGCCTCGTGCATGATCCCTGGAGGCTTATGGTATCTTGGTTGCCTTAGAGGAACCAAACCCTAAGAGGAAGGATGAGGCTGCTGGTACCTATGTGCATAGAATATAGGTGCTTACCTTCTAAGGATAGGAAGAAGAGTTCCTTGGGCCCTAAGGAGGCTTAGTAATAAGTTGGGAGGCCTCATACCTAGTTGGTTGTGCTTGAGGAGGACTCCGCTCTAAGGTGTTGTTCAAGTGAAAGGATTATAGGAAGTGCATGCCATATCTTGTACATGCTTAGTTCATGGTTGAAACGTTGAGCATGCAGTTAGACATCAGAAAAGTGAACCTAGGGTTCCTAGACCTAAGAGGGGAAGTAGTAGTACTTGGTGCACTTTATGCTCACACAAATGTTTGAGTTCCTACGCATGGGAGTATGGCACCCCTCATGTTTAGAGGAAAGGGAAACCCCTTGGATTAAGGTGTATGTTTGATGAACCCCTACATATAGTCTGGGACATAGACATGTATGTATGATGATGATCCAATGTTGAGGAATGAGAACAAGTATGACCTATCATGGAGACCTAACATGTTTATTAGGTGGTCTTCTTGTTAGATACATGCTATAGTAGCTTGATAGGACTAAGCATACACAGGATGATGTAAACCCTAGATGGGAGGAAGTTAGTGACCTTTGTTGTTATCAAGAGATAGTTTTCCTCCCATCCTGGGGAAGGACCCTTCTGTAGGGTATGTATCACTTTTGTTAGGTTTGAGGTGACCTAAAGAGGTCTCATAGGAGCTTGGGGAGCTAAGTGGAGAGTACATAGTATGATAACAAACCTATAGACCCATAGATGATCATCTCTAAGTGGATGGGGATGGGGCCTGACTAAGGTAGGTAGGTCGCCATGATACCTATGAATGGATGTAAGTCAAACCACAAATGATGAGAGAGATGATGAAGACTTGGGTAAGGTTTCAAGTTGGATATGTTCTATGTTTGGATACTAAGTCTATCCTAGTGTTAGGTAGGGATAAGACCGATGGGAGTAGGAGTTCCCTAATTCCCTAGTTGTACATGGCCATAGGGTCGTGAGGTAACAACTATCATTGTCTGAGGGCCAAGGGTTAGGAGATTGATCACCTTCATGAACTCATGGGACCCAAAGGGTAGATGAGGAGGGCACTCTCTGGATGCATAAGGGAAGAGGAATGACCCCAAAGTGTCGGCACCCTATAGACCTAGAGGAGATGACCAAGGATGATATGATGACCCAAGAGGGTTCGAAACTAGTTTTTCATGGAAGTAAACTTGATATCGATATGTTCATGGTGTAGAGACATGTGATGCACATTTCAATTTAGATTTGAAGGTGTACTGACAATGCATGATGTACCATCTCTACTCTTAGAATGGGAAGAACTTTGTGTTTGGAGGGCCACCAAATGCTTATTTCCTCCCGTTATGGGGGTGAGAGATAGGGCAGTACGCATGCCATACACTAAGGATAAAGATGATGTGAGTTGAAATGTTGCTATGATATATGAGGATATAGTTAATAGCATACCCTTATGGAGTGTACGATATGTGGATGGTTTACAAACACTAAGAGAACTAAGGTAGTCATCTTATGAGGATGTTCTTATCATGAGCTATGTGGAATTTATTAGTTATATAAGTTTGAATTTGATAACAAAGAAGATGAGCTCTGAGTTTTCTTAATGAAGATAGACCTAAAGTCCAATACAAGCTGAAAAGTGGAATACATGGAGGTATGTGTCTTCAACGTTACTTAACACATAAGGATGTGAGGTGGTAATGGATGCTCTAGTTGAGATGCGGCTGCCTAGTTTAGCTAGAGACTAGAAGAGGTTGTTTGGTTAGCCCTAAGTTTGGAAAAGGAGATATGTTGGGCAAACACTCAGATGTAACGAGATCCGGTGATCGAGTTAGTGGTTGCTTGATTAGCCAGCCTAGGGCTTGTTGTGATAGAAGGATGGTTGTAGAACCTCAGATGCTCTTCTCTAGAAAAGAAGGTGATGAAACCCATGATTAGAGTGTTTTAGGGTTTCTGAGGAATCAACCTTGAGGAATCATGACATACAAGAGATCATGATTTTAAGCTCACCATATATCATGGTACTACTAAGATAATAAGTGGTAGTAGTACTTTGGATGCCTAAGAAGTGTACGAAGTTGCATGTGGCATGTGACCATGAATGTCAGGGGGTGAAGGATGAACACCAATAACCCATTGAGTTGATATAGAGGATAAGAGTCCCCGAGGGGGAATGGGAGTTCATCACTATGGATGTTGTGGTAAGTCTCCCCTGGACCGAGGAAGGCCAAGATGCAATATGGGTTATGGTAGATTGTCTTACCTAGATGACATGATCTAAGAGAAAGTGAGAGTATTGTCGGGAGACAGATCCGATTGAACTACATGTAAGACATATGGTTCAACCAGTGTTCAGAAAAGTGTTATTCGGTGTACGGGCAGATGGGGCACTGGATAGAGTATATGCAGTATGCGAGAGTATATGTGGGAGTATATACGGTTTTGGATTTTTTTAATAAATTAATATATTTATGTATATTTATATATCAGTCATATAGAATTACATATCACATTGAACAATTACATACAAGGACAACATAGAATGATTGATTAGAAGAAAGGGAGCAACAATATCATATAAATATTTAATTAGAAACAACAAAAATATCATATAAATTTCATTTCTTCAAGTCCATGTATGTGTGTTTGGAAAAGCAGTGATTAAGCGGATGCATAAGCAGGTAATCGGCCGCATAATCGAGCCTAAACCGATTATTGGTCCGCTTTGACATATGCGGTGCGGTCCCCTGTCCAAACCGCTTAAGCGGCCGCATATGCGGCCTCACAGACCGATTTCCTAAACACTGGGTTCAACTACACCATGTTGCGAGTTTAAAGGTTCTTGAGTGGGACCTAAAGATTCACTTCCATGTGCTGGAAGTAAGTACATGACGAGCTCGGTGCTAGTACAACTTATCACCCCTAACTGATGGTTAGAATGATCCAGACTAGAGGGTCTGATGAGAGCATGTGTGCTCATTCTGGGTGATACATGGAGATAGTTCTTGTCTTATGTAAGATGTAATGATAACCACCATAGACAGTATTGGGATGTAAAGAAGCTCTGTAAGGGAGGCTGTGTTGGTCACCGCTTCATGAAGATGATGTCAGTGGAAAGACCTTGTAAAGGTCAGAAAGGCCACAACGTGTGTAGAAGAAGTCACTTTGATCGTGAGATGGCTGAAAGATAGCCCAGGGGTGACATGAGTTGTGAGATGATGCAAAGAAGACTGACATGCAGTTAACTATAGGAGAATATGTGATATGAAAATCCGACCCCTCTGAGCTATAGCTGAGAAAGCTGAGTCCCCGATACATGGCTCCATTTGAGATGGATTGGTGGAGTTATTTATTTTTGACCTTACCCCTCAGGATAATGTGATGTGTGATGAGTTCCATGTGTCCAATTTAGAGCACTATGTGAGGTACCCGAGTCATGTGCTGAGCAATGAACCTAGTGAGCCCCAAGGGAGGCTGAAATGACCTGAGTCACCTGTAAGGATTATATATGCCAAGGTGAAATAACTTAGAGAAAAGAATATGTGATGATAAAGGTTCTTTGGAAGCACCATGGATAGGGAAAAGCCACATAGGGGCCAATGATTGACATGGAAAAGTCTTATCCTGAATGGTCTGTATGCTTGATGGAATTTTGAGGACAAAATTCTTATTAGAGGGGAAGGATGGTACAACCTCAATTTTGCATAATTGAAATGTAATGATTTTATGAATATGTACTTCATTGAAAAGGTTGTATGCTTTGCTTCAAAGGATGGATTTCTTTGAAAATATCCCTTTGGATAGGAATTTCATGATTCCTATTATTATGTTATTCCAATAATGGATATAAAAGAAAAAAAGAAGAAGAAAAGTTCAAATAATAGAGAAAGATAAAATATAATGGATTTTTAAGTAATGCATTTATGATAAATACTTGGAAATCTCTAGAAAGTGGCATTAATTGCCACAATTGAACAAATTTCATATACCTATGATTTCTAATGAAAGAAATAGGAAAAGAGGGAAAAAGAGATTAAAGACAAAGAAAAATTCTTGAAAAGAAATCTTTTAATAAAAGAATAAGTAAGATAATGAGAAATAATGGATGTAGATGCATCTAGAAGGATAACAAGCATCCTTAAAAAGGAATTTCAAAATCTTAAGATTTCTTGGGGTCCAAGGAGTCCCAATAAAGAAGAAGAAAGAAAAAATGAATAATAAAAAATATGAGAATAATGTGCTACATAATTAATAACCTTTTGATATTATCAAAAGAAATGTTATATGCTTTAAGAAAATAAGATTTCATGGCTAATGGATTAAAAGCTAAGCACAAAGATGATTAAAGAGATAACTTTCGAATTCCTAATATCTAAAGGATATAGATTATTAAGGAGATATTTAAGAGAGATAAGATTACTTCTTAATGAAAGAAAGTAGATGTCCTATGGGGAGAGTGACTTGTTATCTAGTGGATAAGCATCCTAGGGCATTGCTACCCTCCCCTATATAAGGGGTAGAACCTTTGGCCCGAGTCTAAGGGAGTCCCATGTATCCTTCTCTCTCCTTCTTCTTGTTTTCCCTCAAAACCCTAGCTTAGGGAATAGTTCTAACCCTGGAGCAAAGAGGGGCCTTTGGGTCATCATAATGAAGGCCCGATGCTCCCACGATAACCTAGGAATGTTCAACCTTCATTACTGTGCTCCCACCTTTGCACAACACCTACAGGAGGTCTGCGTCTTTGCCACGGGTTGCATGCCTAGCACCCTTGCACATGGTCGTTTTGGCCGTGATTTGAGGCCTGGCTAGGCACGGTGGAGAGCGGAGGAGGTGGGGCGATGGCTGCCGATGAGCTCTAAGCCTTGGGGAGGCGGGAGAAGACCCCCCGCGATCGGCTACACCGACGACAGCACTAGGGAGTGAGAGGAAGGGGATGACGGGCCGCTTGGACGGTTTTACCTCTCTGGGGGATGAAGAGCTGGAAACTTACATGAGGGCAAAATCAACAATTTGTTATGTTTCTAAATCGGTCGAGATACATATTGCATGGGAAAGGCTAACGTGGTAGCCTCCCATTGGTCCAAGTAAGTGATTTTTGTAAAAATCGTATCTAATTAATGGTAGCTCAGATAGATGCATATAATAAATTAATTTTGCTAAAAAAAATATGAGGAATCCATTAACAATAGATTTAGATCCTAATTCCTCTTTCAAATCAAAAAGTAGTTGAAGTTATCAACTTATAATGAGTAAGAAACCCTAATCTATGATGATTAATGATTCAGGAAGAGTTATGTGGATGATTAAAGTTGATATTAACCTATTGATTATAAAAAGACACATTAGATCTAAATGGATGAACTTTATGTGTAAATTGATTAATTTAGGGTTCCATGTACGTAAATAAGCTTTAATGGGCCTTGAAGCCCTAATGTTAGTAATTATGATTCTTAAAAGTCTTTAATTGTTCAATTCCATGAATAGAACTGAGATTTGATGATTATAAGCTATTTTGAGTATAAAAGTTTCTAATTGTGGATAAATACCCTTAATTTGGTAATTAGGGTTTTCCAGTGGATTAATGTGATATTAGTGATAAATGGAGTTCATATGTGAATTAGACCATAATGAAATACGAGTTGTCAATTCGAAAGAAACCAAAGATGATAATTGGGCCTAATGATCTTGACATGCTTAAAAGGATAAAGATGGTAGTTTTGGTGTAAAAGAGATATATTAGACTTAATTGACATTCAACTATGCTTATGATGTTGAAATTAGGGTTTGTGAACTAAAAGAGCATTAAACGTGATAAAAGCATTGTGGAGGCTAAAACCCTAATGAAACCCTAAAGTTGGCCTAGAAATACTAGGATGGCATCCAAGCCTATCTTGAGAATGTTTTGGATAAAACAATGACACTTGGATGTTATGCATTGATTTCAGGATATTGATGATTGCTTGTTTATTTGTTCTTGAATATTATTGCTTTGACATAAAGTTGCTCTGGATCAGGTATGTGGTTACGCTTATGAATATCTCAAACTAGTTTTCCGAGGATTTATGAAGTT
Organism: Alisma plantago-aquatica; assembly: GCA_963693085.1. Classification (NCBI taxonomy): domain Eukaryota; kingdom Viridiplantae; phylum Streptophyta; class Magnoliopsida; order Alismatales; family Alismataceae; genus Alisma; species Alisma plantago-aquatica. The sequence goes on along the minus strand of OY856413.1, from coordinate 1,076,981,889 downwards.
TTCATCGGTGGCTTGAATTAAACTATTGGATGAATTTAATTCATGCATAATATAATGTGGATATGACTATCACCTTAGATATATGCCTACTAGCTTAGATCCTAGTCCCCTCTAAAGCTTGATAGATTGACCTAGTACATGGCTACCTATGGGGTAGGTCCATCAGGTCATTGGATGACTTAGTACATGGATACCTATGGGGTAGGTCCATCAAGTCACCATGAGTTAGAGATTTGGCTACCTTTGGGTAGGGCCATGCGACTCCACAACCCTAAGTAATGGCTACCTGTAAGGTAGGACCATGGGGGTAAGGATTTACCATATGAGAGAGGTAGTATCCAAGTCCACTGTAGGGACAACACATAGATAAGGGGATATGTATGGATTGAGTAGTATTGCTTAAAATGTAACTTTGATTGTTAAATGATATTTGGTTGCATACATTGTTACCATAGTTGAATGATTATTGTTTCCCCTACATACCGGCATATTCATTTATGCTGACCAACATTTTGTTTGTCAACGTTTTAGGTACAAGTTGAAAAGGACAAACAGTAAAGTGGCATACTGTGAAATTAAGAAATAAAATGCAAGGAGGATTAGTTAGAATAGAGTCCAGATGTGGATAGAATTAGATATCCATGTTTTTAAAAAAGGTATGCAAAGTTTTATTTTATTCCAGCTTTTAGTATAGTCTTGGTAGAATTTAATAATTATTAATGATTATTTGTCGAACCTTTGATCCGGGAAATTGGGATAACAACTCTAACCTCTTGGTCTCCCTTAATTGGGGGTTACCGGGAGGCGGGGTCGTTACATGGTAGGTGACGATAGATTGGATGAAGGTTGAATATGCTCATTAAGAGCTTCCAACTATGAGCCCCTTGGATAAGTAGAATCATCATTTCCATGTATAAAGGGTGGTAACAAATGGATCACATTTTTCATTGTGTTGATTAGAGAGAGTCTTGTCCAGAAAAAGTAGTTGTGTAATCCTGTTGAGTTTCATGCATTAAGGTAAAGTTTATTTCATGGATGATATCAAATGAATTCTTGTTTTTCAAAGAAAAGAGATTGAAGAGGGCACACATGTGATGTTTCATCTCAAATTTGATGATTTAATGAGTTAACCCTCATCTTTTCCAATGACCCACTAGTATTGCCATCTTATTTGAGACAGGGTACACAATATTGTTTTGGGATGTGCCCTGGTGTAGTTGCCATACTATTATAAGTAGTAATTCTTGATGTGCCTAGCATTGATGGTAGTAGATGAACGTCATCGTCCATATCTTGGTCTCACAACTCCATTGTTGTATACTTCATGGACTATGTATGATCCATCTCAGTTTAGGTTGAACCTACCCTAAGTGGAAGAATGAGATACATGTATAGAACTAGGTTGCTTTATGGAAGTTTTACCGGTACACCTTTTGGGAGAAGGGCCGAACCATTCAAACTAGTAGTATTGTGCATGGTGTAAGGAAATGAATCTTTGTTCTTCAATGCATTTATAGTGTATATACAATCTTATACAATCTATCTCGGGAGGCCGTCTGCCTCTTGGAGTGTACGTAGCAAAGAAATTTTGATCTCGGTTGGTACTTTCCCATGAAAAGTTACTAGTTTTGAACTATATTGTAGCCTTTAGCAGTCAGAACGGAAGGATTTTGGTTCCCTCTGTGTATACAACTTTTTCTATTTGAGATTACTACATGGTGCCCAAGTTCTTGATTTAGATGCATTCTGGATGCTCCTTCTCCATACACTCAAATGTACCTTTCTATGGGTGACCATAACATATATTATCATCGATTATAAACTTGGGGACATGGACAATAATAAGCCTTAAAGAATGCTGATGAGGGTTTCTTATCAGTTCTAGTTTTTGGATTGGAATAAATAGTTCATACTTAAATCTTAGAAAAAGGAGAGATGTGCTCCATATTTTGAGGAGAGGTTACCACGGGTTGTGTTTCTCTAGATTGGAATTCAACTGGTTAGTCAATCAGAGAAACATACAAAGAAGCTACACAACTTCACTGAATGTTAATGAAAGCAAGCCATTTCATCCTAATCCCATATACTAAAAAGGGTTACGGGCATGACACCTTCATTTAAGGACACATAGGATACTGAAAATGCTTGATTAAATACTTTGCACAATACGGAATCTGAAATAAAATCTCATTATAAGAAAGGTATAAAGGTTATGAACCAGAACATGATTAAGCCTTAAAGCATGGGGATGAGGATTTTATTCATCCTTGATTTCCTATCTGGAATAATGAGTTCATACTTCAATTCTAGAAAAAGGAGACAAAAGACACTAATTGTTGATTCACTCTTCACATTGATCTCAACCTACTCATCCATGAGAAGATCTTGGTTCCATAGGAAAGGGACACGATGTTCATAAAAAATGTATATAGAAGTTCTATATGCCCATAGAGCCATGGATAGCTACTCAAGCTATTCTTGTATAGATGGGTAGAAGGTGCATGGATATGATCCACATGTAGTTGGAAAATTTTTTGCAAATGTATTAGATACAGTCTGAATCCATTGTGCTCCAATAATATTCCATGAGCTGTATGTGCTTAGCAAAGGGAATGCCTCCCACATTAGTGCTACAAATGCCCTCATAGACTTCCTATATGACATCTTCAAATTTCTTCCATGAATATCTAGATGGAAGAGCATCAAAATAGGGTAAAATATACCAAAATGTAATTGAATGGTGGTTTCTTGATGGTGTATGATTGGATCTACCTTTGAGAAAATGTTGTCTTTTAGGAAATCACATGATGTCATGTTATCAAGGCTTCTCATCTAGAAAAGGGTTTTCTTGGAATTACATGCAATAGGCTGAATGAGGTAGCATTTTGACTGTGAAAGAGAACTATATGTACCTTGGATGTCGTCTAAAGACTAGGGTTTCCAATGCAACATTGTATGCATTTTTGTCTCTCTTATAGTGGGTGAATTTGATCTCATCAAACTTTTCTACTTGCTTCAAGATGAAACACTATCATGGAATGAGATGTTCCTATTTTTTATTTTTCTCATGACTAACTTGAGAGTCAATAATGGAATATCTAACAACATTGACCTTTTGAATCCTTGTCCTCTTGTTGCATGTAAGCCTAGGATGCATGCTTCATACTCAGTGAAATTTTTGGTGGCGTGGAACTATAGTTGATGGGCTATAGAGATGCATTCTTACACTAGGTTGACAACAACAACTCCTATATTGTTTTCATGCTGGTTGGACGTGTTGTGAAATAATATGGTACATGTGTCATAATGAGCAAATGTGCTAGTTGTTGTATCATTAACTAAATTGATGTTTCTATTGGAAGAATGGGTGATTATCTGCTAACTAATATGTCAATCTCTTAGCTTTGAATGACTTCATGGGGACATAATTTATGTCAAACTTTTAGCAAAAAAATCTCATTTGGCACATCGCCAATCATGGATAGGACAATTAAATAGATAGCACAAGGGGTCATGAAATGATATTAGCAGCACTAGATAGAACATCAAGTAATCATAAAACATGTTGGTAGCATGGAATAATGTGAGGTATTGTTTCTTTACTAGGATATAGCTAACTTTTGTTTCCTTGAACTTCTTGGGCACATAGTAGATGGTGCTTTCTTCATTTTGGCCTTTTGCATGAGGAATCCTATTACATATTCTTTTGAAACTGAGATCCTCAACTTCAATGAGTGATATTGCACTAGAGGTTTGAGAATATGTGGGATGAATAGAAAATATTTTAATTTTTCAAACATAGCTTGACATTGATCACTCCAACTATTGTCAGATATTTTATTTAGCATCTTGAACATTGGTTTGCATATTGGTGTCATTGGAGTATTTGAAGATGACATTTGATCTCTTTATTTGTATGAGAGATCTTGAACAATGTGAATCCCTTCATGTTCCTCAAGGAGTTTCAACAACACTAATGTTCATCAACATCATTATTGTAGGCGATTAAGGAGTTTCAATTCCTAGTCAAAAACATTTACATAAAAGTATTGCCTCCCTAGGAGAAGGATGATCTTCACTATGTTGCCAGGCTACCACACTTCTGCTTAAGATACACCTTTGCTTTTTACATGATGATAGACCCCATAAACCGATGACATCACCACCTCCACCAAGACTTAAGGTCCTAACCTAAAAAGTGTAGGGAAATCGAGCACATATATAGGAAGCAGAAATAAAAAATTTAAATGCCCAATTTTGAAAGTAGCAAGATCGTGTCAACAACAATGTATATAGGAAGGAAGGTTTACAAGGTTATACTTGGTCCTCGAGCAAGTCCAATGACATTACCCTTGTAGTAGCATCATGCTTCTTCTTCTTCAGGCAACAACATGCTCCTTCAGCAGTAGTAACACTTGAACAGTCATCTTCTCCAATCTCCTAGTGTAGCAAGCACATTTTTTCAAAGAAATACCACACTTGCTTCTCAAGAAGAGATGGGAAACCTAAACCTCGAAAAGAGGGTTAAAGTTGGAATGAGTGTATACCATGAATATTTGGAATCCCCACATGGACAATGGCTAACAATGTCCTCCTAGTGGCATACAATGACCTCCCACCTCTAGAGTAGTCCATGAAGACCACTGGGACCTCCTTGTTGCGCTACCAGAGACAACAAGAAGGAGTTTTCCTCATCTTTTGACATACTAGTCACCGACATGCTCTCCCATAATTGTTCTCAGTTGTTCTCTCCCTTGCTATCCTCCCTTTATCAGCTAGGACTTGCTCGGGCTCTCTATTGGTTACTACAACCAGAGAGGACAACAATTATCAGAGCAATTGATTCTCAATTATTTGTGTTGGGATGTCCCCAATACCCATCTATTTATAGGAGGGGTTAGGGTATGGTTCCTAGTCTGTGTGGGAGTAGAAGGGTCCGGAATCATGAATTTTTTGGAACCTAAGAATGATGAACCGATTGGTTCACAAACCCAACCAGTCAGTTGGTGCATGAGCTGGTGGGTTCATTAAGTGGAGTGGTCGGTTCGTGTAGTTTCCTATTCTGAATTACATTGGTATTCAGTGTCTGATTAATGCTAAACATGACATCATCATCAATCTTTGTTCCAATCAAATTAGTAACTGATCCAGACGACCCAGACGGTGAATGGGTCATTTCACATTTTGGTACAGCTGTTTCACAAGTGAAATGGTCATTTCACTTGTCAAGTTTAGGCAAAGTTCAACTAATATTGATTCCAATTGACCTAGCACTCCAACCAATTGGTTCAACACTTGAACCGATCAATTCAGAGTCCAGTCAGTCATAACCTCATTTGTTTGTTTGAATACCTAAACACCTTTAGTAACCAAATTGAACAACATTCATGAATATACTCCTTTAATCTAATTGGATCCTATGTGTGTGACCCTATAGGTCCCGAATTATGTTAGTAGTGAATGTTCATAACCAATTATGACATCACAAGGAAAGAGTGGTACCTAGTAACACATCCTTTCTACTTAAGCAATTTGGAAAGTTGGAGAACAACTTCAACCTACAATTTGTGATCAGTGTTATCATGATTGTATAGTTCTGTTGTCTCTAATATCTGGATTGAACTCGAGGCATGGAATCATCATCATGTCAACGTTCAATCCATGTTCCTTGAACAAGAGCAGACTGTTTGAGATGCACGTGAGCTCACTTATCACATATTGAGTCACATGAGTATGAGAATACATTTCTCAGTCTCACTTATCAAGAGGCCTTAATATAAATCTCTTGTAGGAGGGGAAAATCCCATATACATCACTCACACTCAGTCCCCATGTGTCACAACTACCCAACCATCATTGTTATGGAAATCCTTATTCAAGGTTACGTTGGATGATGCACAATATACTAAACGACATGTGATGAATGTAGTGACTTCAAGTCTAAGAACCATAGTCACCACTATCACTATGAGAGTAGATTCTAACTACCATTCCTTGTTCTTTATGTATCACTCTCATGGTGGGTCTGTCTGATATACTATTCTCTAACATGTACATGTGTGCTTGACTTGATATCACATATCATGACTAATGAGACTCTGTCATCAGTCAACACACACACACTAGCGTTATGTATTACTATTGTCTATTTTTATTCCATAGTAATATCCAACTAGGGACATAACAAGAATGTATGTACTCTTATCATACATATGATCTCATCATTCATGTCCTCAACCTGAAGACATATGTCATCAAGCAACATCATTCTTTAGACATCAACTATGCTTGTGTCATCATCTCATGACTGAGACAAACATAATAGATGGGATTACCTTTGTTATTATCAAATTAGGTATCTTATAACACATTCCAATTATGATATGATTCTCTCTCTGGTCATACATACCAATAGAATTCCACTTGCACTTAGAGCCAATCACCTACGAATCATATTCCAAGTGATCTTAACATGTCCATCATGTTTCTGCTATACAAGTGCTTTTATAGTGGGTTTAACAACATTTGTTTTAAGTTGGTATTTTGCAATTTTCACATATCTTTGTTGTACGACTACTCATATGAGATCAAAGTGTCATGGTATGCTATTTGATATTCCTTGCCTAACCAGTAGATCCATTATTGTCATTAGTATTTCTATTGTATCATCAATGGTTAGAACCTCGCACAAGTTCACCCATATGAACTTCTTGATCCATACAATATCATTTCTTGTGCACATAACATAGTTATACTTAGCTTCTATTGTAGATTTAAGTAACTATCATTATCTCAAACCCCTTTCTAGCTTACAATTTTTGTTTAATCTCAAACATAATTTTATATTGTGATCATTAATTTGTCAGTTTGGAAGCATGCATCAATGAAACCCTTTACACCCAACACTTCCTTATTATCATAACCAAGGAACCAATCCTTTTCTTGATTTTCAATCACTTAAGGATGTTATCTATGGTAATCCAGTGAGTCATTCTGACATATGACATTTACCCTCTGATCATGTCCAATACATACGAGATTACAAGATAGGTATATATATCCTTTTATCATGTCCAATACATATGAGATAACCAGATATCCTCTCATAATGTCCAATACATACGAGATGGCGGGATAAGTACATTGCATTCTAGATATATCCAACTGCAAATGTAAGACATATATCCTATTGGATCTAGGGCTCTAGAGGGGGGGTGAATAGAGCTTCAAAATTCTCACAAGATAAGTTAGACCTTAAAATTATATCAATCAAAACCAATAGCTCAAAGGAAATTTGAAGTCCTAACTAAACAAGAAGAGCAAGGATGAGAGAAATTGAAACAAGCACTTGGATAAAGTGGTTTAAAGTGGTTCCACTATCCAAACTAGGAGAGAGTCAATCTACTACCTAGAGAGGTCAACCTCTAGGACTTTGCGATCTGTGTATACTTATATTCCATTCATAAGAGATACAAGGAGACCACCAACATCTAAGGACTTACCTATTAAGGGCAAGAGCCTTCCACCTACACAAGGACTTACCTACTTGATCAAGATGTCTTCAGTATTCAATAAGGATTTACCCACACTTGTATCAATTATTTGGCCTTGAAGGAATTTGCCCACTCTTCTTGAATCTTGGCCTTGCCCTTCTCCTTTACCTAGAGAAGATCTTCACCTCTTCTTCAACCTTGAAGAAGAACAATAACATCTTCACCTTCACTAGGAGTAGCTTGCTTCACCTTTGCTTCTTTGAGAAAAGGGGTAGGGAAGATAGAATGGAATAAGAGCTTTACAAGCACAAGTAGCACTCTTAAAACTGGCCTAACTCACTCATATTCACGAAATGATTTGTGAATGAGAGAGAGAAAGGGGCTCAAGGAGTTGTGACACACTCAACAATAGAAAGGACTTATAATCACATGAATAACCAAGCTTGGAATGAACTCCAAGGGGTCCTATTTATTGCTGTGGGTGGTCCCTTGAGTGTGGGATCACTTAAGGGAGAAATGTACCCATTTTCCAAGTTGCAACAGATCTATTCTCGCTCAAAATAACTCTCCAATAGTTATAATCACTTTTTCTGCATTTTCCATACATTACATTTGGTCGAGTTCTAATAAAGGTAACTCAATCGATCCACTAAGTGAAAAAGCCAATTTTCAAACTATCGGTCAAGTTTGTTCTGGGAAACTCAAACGATGAGCTAAAATTAGTTTTGCTCAGTGGATCGGTCAGTTGAGTTTTGTGTGTGTGCAACTCGACCGATTGGTCTCTCTAGAAAATCCATCACTCGATCAGTTGTGTTTCTAACTTGACCGATAAATAACCTGTGAAAATTTTTCTAAATTGACATTTGAGTGATCAAACATTTGAATTAAGTGGCCTTGATTTTTTCTCATCTTAGTTACAAGTCATATTATCAATACAAGTGATTACAAAAATTATCTAAGGTCATTTGGAGTGATTTCCCAAATTGTACACTTGCATTGCTTTTGACTTGTACTTGAACAAGCTAGGGCTTGTGTAATTTGATCCTTTTCATGTACCTAAAGTCTAAAATCAATCTTGAACAAACATATTAGATACATATGAATGGAATGATTAAGTCATTATCAAAATATGGGCAATGTAGAACTCTCAAGTCAACATTCTCCCCCTTTTTGACAATGATAAACCATTCCTCATTCATATTTAAAAGGACATGTAATGTTATACCTTTGCCTTGTGAATTGCCCCCCCTCAGTCTATGCTAACTCTTACCTACATAGTTAACCTATCTACACAAAGTAACATGACATATATACTATATGGTCCTTTAGCAAGTCACATGATAAATCATATAATGAACAAGAAAAGGATCACATAGGCAATAAAACGAATATGGTTGAGATTCAAAACATTGAACTTCTCTCCCCCTTTTGACATTTTCAAAAAGGAAGGAGGATGGAAGAGCACATAAATGGGTCTTCCCCAAGAACAACAAAACATACATTCATAACATGCAATCTCAAAGCATACACCAAATAGAGACGAGAGAAACAAACAATTTAAGTCATAATAAAAATATGGTAAACAGGACACCAACTCATGAGATATAGTAAATCAAAGAGTAAGTGTATAAAGGATTAAGATTACAACCCAGATTGCATGTTCTAAAAAACAACTACAAGCCAAAATGATGAAAACTAGATGATAAAATAGTACAACTCAGAAAATATGCCAAGATGTTTGTAATACAAAATAGTCTAGAAAGATATATATGATCCGACTCTAGACTAAAAACAAGAAACACTAAACATCTAGGTCATCTATGTCTACATCATCAAAAACATCATCAGCATCAGAAGCTTTGGGCTAATAGTCGTCATCTCTGTTTGAAGATGAAGTAAAGACATCAATGTCCTCATCACCAGAGTCACCAACAAAGCCATCATTAGAAGCATCACCATCATCCTCATCAACCTCTTGATCATCAGCAATAACCTCCTCATCAGCCTGGTCTGGCATGTCCTCATCAGTAAGAGATCCAAAACCTCGACCGGGCCAAAGGGCATTCTGCTCATCCCAAGTCATGCCAAGAGCATGGAGCTCATTGGCCTATGGAAAGGTAGGAGCAGAAGAACCAAGACCAGTAAGCAAGATGGCCAAGGTGCCAACTGTAGAGGTAGCACACCAGGATAAAATCCACCAATAGTAGAGGGTGTAGCAGTAGAAGTAGCACACCAGGAGAAAATCCACCAATAGCAGAGGGTGTAGCAGCAGAAGCAGCAGGTGGTGGGGTAGGGTAAAAGTGATCATATGCATAGGATGCATAGTCACCTCCTGGGTAGGGCTAGGAGGTAGGGTAAGGGTGTGTACATGATATGTTCATGTTGGACATGATGGCACAGAGGTCCTGATGTAGGTGCTTCTGAACTTGAAGGTTGTACGCCTGTTGATTCATCATGTAGCCCATAAGGGTTTCATTCGATACATGGAATGAGGCGCATGTAGTGCCGGTAGGCTGAGGTGGTGGGGGTGCATGGGTAGAGGTAGAGGTAGAAGCACCAGGTGTGGTAGAGTATGGGATAGGCACAAACTTTTAAAAGTGTAGTCTCACTGATGCAAACTCCTTTTGAGGTTGGTTTGAAGTGTAGGTCATGGAAAAGAGATTTTCCAGTGGTAAGTTGGAAAAGACCATGGATCAGGGCAGGGTAGGGTGGGTAGGTGCCACATGTGTTCTTTCTTGAGTCAAAGCAGATCATATTTTGGAGAACATATCTCACCCACTTGACTCCTATGTTCTTAAAGAGACAATACATAATTACCATAGTGTTTTCTACAATTTTAGTCTGATTCTTCTTGGGATGAATATTACAACTAACAACTAGGGCAAGTATGCAGTTCTTGAGATCTAAGGCAGTGGAGAAAATGGTAGACTTCTTCCTATATGGGAATTGAGGCTTCTTCAAAAATTTATGAATATCAAGGAGAGTGTGAGCATATTCCTTGTAGAAGGCCTCAAGCTCGACTAGGTAAAAATACTCAGGATGATCCTTACGCTAGGTGTCAGGCACTTCAATACCCGAAAGGAATATGTTCAGGGTATCCTTAGAGACTTGAAATTTCTTCCCGACAACCATAGATGTGAGGACTACTTGAGTATTAGTCAAGGGTACGAAAGTGTCATAATGCCAATTCAAATTTTCATAGAATTCATGAACGACTTTGGTGCTTGTGATGGAATTATTATAGGACGTACGTTCAACACTCAAGGTTGAGAGGTGGTGATCATACAATAACTTAGCTACTTGATCAATGACCTCTTGTCTTCATGGGCGTGGCTCAAACAAGGCACGAAATAGGAAGGGGTTCCTAGGAAGGAGCTCCTTTTACCTATTAAGAGCCTCATTCGAGACAAAGAAAGTGTAATCAAAGGGAATCAAGTGAGAGTTGTACGAAGATGAATGTGCACTAGATGGAGCAGGCGTCTTTCTCCTATTAGATGCCATAAAGATGAAAATGAGAAGGAAAAAGAGAGAAAAATCTATAGAAACACCACCAAAACCCATCCAAACGCCTAGGGTTGATAGGAAAGAGGTCAAGGAAGATCGATCTAGGTCGAAATGCATCTAGGGAGAGGAGGATCAGGGCTAGGGTTGAGAGTTTGAGAGAGCTAGAGGTTGGATCAATCGATTTTTCTCTAGTTGAGAGGGAGAAAATTTGGTCAAACCTAACTTATGTTTGCTCCATCCTGACCATCAGTCAAGTTGTGTGACTCAAAAACTTGAGTGATCGACTCTTTAAAAAAGCTCTTGGCCACTTATCCGTTGAGTTGGCAACTTGACCGATGGTCAACCTGATATAAAAATATAAATTCTAATTTCTAGCAATTAGAGTGCTAGTTAAGTTTATTTTTCAAGTCCATTGTGTATTTTAAACATACTTAGGCACATATCACTCATCATTGGATACTATTTTGTGAAAAAAATAAGTGTTTGCAAAAAATACCCAAAATCAAAAGAAAAACAAGGCAAACAGGAACATGAAAATTGATTTTTAGCATATTAGCAAGCAATGGTGATCAAAACATAGGTAAAGCATATAGAATAGATAACAAATAGCTAGAAGGGATATCATATTCATTCAAAGTAGTTATGAGTAGTTTAGATCTAATAAAGTTAAATTGCACTCTAGCTAGAGGTTTAGTGAAAATATCCACTAACTGATTTTCCCTGTCCACATGTGTGATATAAATATCCTTTTTGGCAATGTGATCATGAAGAAATTGAATGTGAACCTCTATATTCTTAGCTCTACTATGCAAGATAAGATTATTTGACAAGTTAATTGCACTAGTGTTATCACAATAGATAGGAGAAGCATCAAAATGAATGTTAAAGTCTTAGAACATTTGCTTCATCCATACGACATGGGCACAACAACTCCCGACTGTAATGTATTCAACCTTGGTGGTTGATGATACTGTGTTTTGTTTCTTAGAGAACCAAGACACCAAGCATGGTCCTAGGAGAAAGAAAGTGCCATGTGCACTTTCTATCAATTAAGCACCCTGCGTAATCCACATCACTATAAGCAGTAAGAGTAAAATCTCTTGACTTGGGATACCATAGACCAAAATTTAAAGTTTTGGCTAAGTACTTCAAAATCCTCTTAATAGCTATAAAATGTGATTGCTTAGGATTTGATTGAAAATGAGCACACAATCCAACACATAACATTATATCAGGTCTACGGGGGTGAATAGAGCTTCAAAATTCTCACAAGATACGTTAAACCTTAAAATTATATCAATAAAAACCAATAGAGAAAAGGAAATTTGAAGTCCTAACTAAACAAGCAGAGCAAGGATGAAAGAAATTGAAACAAGCACTTGGACAAAGTTGTTTAAAGTAGTTTCATTATGCAGTTTCAAATGTAATATTTCTTACTTAACAGTTTTTCGTCCCAACTCATTATTTTCCTAATATTATCCGCTCAAACAAAATCCCACCAAATAGGTCCTAACTCCTAAAATACGATTGCCAGCAAGACAACCCTCTAGTCAGCAGCTATTAACGGAAAGCGATTGCCGTTGCATCACATCTGGAAGACACTACAGGACCCCAATCACCTACTGCCTGTCACCCACTTTAGGGTTCAAATCAGACTCTCTCGGCGTGTTCTTGTTTATTTCAACCATAAATATACCACATTAATTTTTATAAAGGTAAATTTTAGATAAATATATGGTAGGTTTTTTTTTGAGACACAGCATATCCGCCAGATTTAGAACGCCCACTATGTTATCTATCCTTCTTCCATTTGTTACCAATCCTTTGTTTTTTCCAACGGGTTCGTTACCCTCTCCCACTACGCAAGCATTCATGGGTATGGCAACTAATTTAATTTCACTATTTAACTTGACTTTACACCAATGTTTACTTGTGCTATGAAAAGCATGCACCAAATTTGCAAAACATTGTCTGTGAAAACATTCATGCTAAATTAATCATAACGAAAACATCATTATACAAAACAACCTTCAGATATAAAATACACCAACGTGAATTAAATGCGGTACGCATAGATCGGTTGGACTTGCATCAAATGCGTGTTTTCCTACTTACTGAACCGTGGTTTAATGTGTCCCCATTCAACACACTTCCATGTGCAATAAATTATGTCTGGGTATAAGTCTTTAAATTAAAGACCAATATTCAGATATCTATCGTCAAATTACAAAAAAAAATCGTAGCATTGACGAGACGTCTTTGCATAAGATATATCTAGATTGATAGAAGGCCTAATCATGTGCTGCTACAATATTTTGAAGTCCGCAATACAACGATTGGTGCAGCAAAAAAGATAAACAATGGGCATACTCACCTGGATTTGTTATTTATTATAGTATACCAAATATTTACGGTTCTCAAGTACGATAAAGTTTATTCACTTGAAGTTCTTAATACAATAAATTCAGAATATGTGAATCCCCTACATCACATGCATATACTCGTAATTTGCCGAGAAAATGCATTTGTGACCGTTGAAAATACCTCCATAATGCCTCATTTCGAACTTCACAATGCATCGATAATTTGAGGCATTTGGGTGCATGTGTGCATTCAACGGCCGTAGATGTAGGGCAACAACAAAATGGTGAGTAGGCAATGGCAAAGTGGGGGACAATCTAATAGTATTATGTTTTACATGACACTAGTGTTACACATGTACATCATACACATTAAAATGCATTTTTTTTTATTAAATATCATCACATTGTTTTTAACTCAATGTACAACCAACTTAGAATGAAATACACAATGGATAACGCAAAGCACACAGTCCTTGATTTTGTCTTTTTGTATATTATTAGTGTTTTAACTTTAGGTAAAATAAAATGCATTATATTTGTGTTGCAATATTATCAAATGACATGGTTCTCTTTAGAACTTACAAAAACTGACAAAATACTTAGCAAAGGCTTGTATAACAACAGGGTTAAAAAGAGGAAAACTAGTGGCTTCAGGTAAACCAAGTGACTGTGTATTCCACAAGTGGTACTCGTATGGAGGTAGCTATTCGCATGGACACGTGGTAGATTGAGGAACCTAGCTAATTGGTTTCCGAACAATTATTGTAAAGACACCAATGTCCATTCTTGATATAAATGCATTTGTAGACAAAATATGCATGAGGAAAGAGTACAATGAGGTCAGGCAACATATATCGTGCCAATACAAGTGTGAGATTTTTGGATGCATAATATCACAATGAAGGGCATGGTCAACCACAAGGGGTGCCAAATTACAAGGGTTTTGAGCTGAGAGAACTAATGAACATAATGCAACTACATGAGGAAGGGATGAGCAAACAAGTAGATGAGACGCATGAGCTGGGGCCTATTGGGTGTTTTTCAAATCTACTGATAGAGAAGAAGTAGGGGGAATTGAGATGGTTTGGAAGTCAAATGAGGGCATTGATAGACATGCATTTGTGTTAATTGGATTATTGACTTCAAAGACTTGGTTATGAATCCAGGTATGTAGGTGATTGTGGTGACCACTATTCAGTACACACTTATTATGTAACAAGTTAGGTCTTATTCAATATAAGTCTCTAGTCAATCTCATGTGTCTCACTATAGTTGTATTAGGAAAATAAGTTGGATATCTATACTTCACATTACCTACTTTCCTTATTTCTCTATATAGATACAACAATCGATTCAAGAAACTTTATGAAATGGTTTCCTTTGTTCATTATAAGTTTCATTTTCTCCATACAAGTTCTACCATTTGCATCATGAATTGTATTGTTTGTTAAAATATATACTTTAAGGATTTTGAACAAGTAGTAGACAACATGTTTTAGAGATATTTATTTGCAATCATATGCACATGTCACATTGACCCACTAAATAAAACATTGCAAATTGAAAACACTATACTCATTTTCTATTTTACGAGTACCTAGGACAAGCATGCTATAAATCCCAACTTTTCATTCCAAATCCCAAATATGTGTGTGAGAAAAAATTTAAATCATTACCTTAAATGACATATATTTCTAAACAAAAGATTAAGTACATGTGCATTCACAAGACACATGTACAGTTTCCGTAAAACACACGTTATTACTTAAATCCCATTTTGAGATCAGTTATCAACTTGTTTTATATTAGCAGTTGTTGCTTATCTTTTTTAATTTTTTATCAATAGGTTGTCATTTAGAAATCATTAGTTCATATATTAAAATGTCTAACATGATAAGAGAAACTCTCATGGTTCATGTATACATGTTTCTAGATGTAAATTATTTTTTGATGTTATCACTTGATTATGTTATAAAACCCAAAATTTTCTTAGATACACTTATCATCTAAGTTGTACATACTTGAGTTAATGAGTAAGATGTTATCCTAATACATGTATATACATTGATTCACTGTGTTTGGATGTGTTAATTTTGTGGTTTTGTGATTTGATAGATAAACCTTAAATTGACAAAATTCATGATCATTGGGATGATTCATTTTATGCAATGTTTGTTTGGGATTGGGCCATAGACACTGTAACGTCCCAGGATTTCAGGCCTCAGATAACATGATCTTAAAAAGAATGATTGGACTACACATATCACCAAGGTGCACCTCCTTTTCCGAGAGCCCATTACTAAAGAACTCCATAGTTAAGCGTGCTCAACTTGGAGTAGTACTAGGATGGGTGATCATTCGGGAAGTTGATCATGGCTTGCACGTCAGTGTGGACAAAGTGCACAGTTAAGGCTAGTGGTGGTTTGTGGGGCCAGTCGTCATTCTTGAAACTCTACTAGAACCGTGGGTAGTGGGCCCAGGCGTTACACACACAATAAGATTATGTTTAATGATTATTTGACCCTTAATTTGAAGTACTGGAACCCTTAGTTGGGGTTTTTCTGGAGTTTGGTTGTCTATTGGGAATGTTTGGAATATATTAACCTAATTATGTCCATATGTTGGTTGAGTTAACCATAATTTCTATTGGCCTTTGCTGATTGTCAACTGAGTTCTAGTTTAAAATTGATTGACATGTGCTCAATTTGGGTGAAGAATTATGAAAATTTTGTCAAAAGGACATATTGTTCTTTTAGAACTCCTAATAGTGGGGTGGTGGTCATGCGCAACCTTAACAATCACTAATATTGAGGGCCATCCTTTGGGAATCTAGGTGAAACATGAAAGGTTAGTTTACCTATCAAAAGGTCATTGTCCATTTGGAGTTTGAATATAAATTTATATAAGCTTATGTATGACCTTTAACCAAATTATATCCCTCACATTGATCCCAAAACATGTCACTTTCTCTATTTCACTGTATTATACCAATAGGAGCTAAATATGGTGGTTGTTGGTGAAAAAACTATGTTTGGAGTGTAATTTTTCTAAAAATATCTTGTTGAATATGATTTATTGTGTTCCATGTTCGATCAAGCATGTTTTCCCCCTATTATTAAGGTTTTATTCTTCTTATCATTCCCCTTGCTTCATGGAATTCATGTAGTCGGTATGCGTTGATGGTTGTTTAGTCTTCTTCTACACATTTCTTCATCGTTTTACAACTTGGATCTAACTTGAAACAAAGGAGGTTTTTCTTGTGGAACCATGGAATTTTTTTTATCTTGTGGTGTTTAGGAGCTAGACCGTGGGTTCTAATTGTTTGGAGGTGTGAGCGAATACTACCCTAGGTCGTAATTTGGAGAATAAAATTTCCAAGTATCCATATATTGAGTATTATAGGATTACCTTATGAACAGTATAATATTTAACTACACGAAGAACCTTATTGATCAGTTAATAAATCTATTTCTTATTGTTTAGTATTTTTCTTGTATGTACTAGTGCTTGCATTAAATTATTAGGCATGTAAAGCTTGTTTTTATTGATGATACATCCATAAATGATCTAATTTAGTAGATGCCTTTTCATGGATTTTCTCTTAAGATGGTGAGTTTTTATATTTTTATCAAACTTGTATTAGTACTTATATTCTTGGAATCTTTTAAAGTATATGACTATTCCTTTTGTCTTAATTGTTGATTCACCTTGTTATACTGTAATTCCATGTTCCGAAGCAATGGAATCCTAAACATAGTTTGTATTATTAGATGCCATGATGTGATGATAAATCGAACAAGATTAAGATACAATTGTATTAATGGAAATAATGACCTTACCCTATTTCATGATGACCAATTATAATTGGAAACCCACACTACATACAAATCTTATACATGATGTTAACTTTGTGTTGTTCTGTTTTATGAAAGGGGTGGTCCTAGGCCAAAACTAGGAATTGTATTTTTGTTTGTGTATGCGATGACATGCCTTTGGTCACAACTCACTTCTTGGGTTTGGAAAAAGTAGAATGGGACTAATCACAACTATATTACATGTAAAGAAGAGAACTTAAATACATTTGATATTATGAAATTAAATAATTTATATTAAAATGATTTCTTTTGACTATGTATCATCATCATATTTTCAAAGGAAATATGCACCCAACCAAATGATAAAAACACAAATATATGAAAAATTATGCACATATATCTTGGTACTAGATATTTATGTCAATGTCACACCATTTAGGTAAAATCGTGTAGGATATGATATATTTATGTGTGAATGCACTAGAAATCCATGTATCCCTTCAGAACTAGCATATACCTAAATCATTTTATTTTCTCTTCTTTTTCAAATAATTTCGTAAATGCCTTCACAGAAGCATGTGCAACAAACTAGGATGAAAATCCTTCTGAATCAAGAAATATATTGATTTAAATACTAAAATATTGGATGTACATGAAGAAATCATAAGATTCCTATATATTATATTTAAAAGGTGTTGAAGAAAGAAAATTGCATCATCATACAACACCCGAAATCTATCAAAGGCAAATGGAAAAATAATGATGATGATTTGCCTCACAAGTGTGTCGTGCTTGTGTACCTTTTATGTTGTGTTGTTAGAGGCTTCTTGTCTAGTTTAAAGTTGCTTGGAAGGATACTTGTGAGGGGAGAAACTCCAGTGAGGTCCCAACATGTGTGTTTTCCATTTCTCCAATCAAATAATAAGATATCACTATTTTTTTTTGGATGACATGGGAACCACCCCCGAGGAAGCGCCACGATTGTGACCCCCCCCGACGGCGTAAACCCCCAGCTTTCCCCAACTACCCCCACATTGGGGTCAGCAAGGTAAACTCACATAGAGGCTGAGGTGCGTGACAGGACCAAGGATCATTAAAGCTGCACAACCGAGGATTCAAACCCAAGTCCCTACTATGGGGAGCCTGGGCCTTATCCACCGAGCTACAACCCCCTCGCCGATATCATCATTTTCCAAAAAGGGTAAGATATCATTAGGTCATGAGTGTGAAGACAATATTTTTTTGGAAATCCAAATCTAATAATTCTTGTCACCTTCTATGATATTACATTGCATTTTCTCATATTCAATTAAACTAGCTAACTGTCGATGCCTTCAGGTCACGGAGGCATGCAAACGTAACTGTGGAAATGGGAGAGGCCCTTGCTCTCCTCTTTTGCTTGCGTCGAGCTGCTGAGAAGGGATATACAGATGTGATCTGTGAGATGGATTCTCAAATCCTACACCTCAAACTCATCGGACCGTCACGACGCCTGGACCACCTGGGTCTGCTCTTAGACGATATAAGTAGTATAGCTCTGTCTTTTACATCTATTTCTTTTATTTTTGCTTCTAGGAGTTGTAATAAAGTTTCTCACGCCATGGCCAAATGGGCTCTGGACGCTGGAAATGATTCCAGACAGACGAGAGAGATGGTACCCCCCTCCATCTCTCCGCTGGTTTTGTATGATTCTGGTGATTAATTGAATACAAGACCAGTCCTTAACCTAAAAAAAACTAGCTACTTCTGCTGGGTAGGCTTGTAAGCTCACTTCTCGATCATGGATCTTGAGGAACCACTTTGCCAACTTGCCAGCTACCTCGTTGGCTCTTCTTCTGATGTTGTAGAATGTGATGTCCTGATAGGTACTCACCTTCAGTAGAACCCCAACCACCATGTTTTTGTATTTCGGAGGGACCTCCATTTCTCTGTTAATGTATCCTACTACAAGCTTTGAGTCTGACATGATCTCAACACAGGGCCACCTCCTCCTACTGCATATATCAACAACTTTGGCCATAGCCATCAATTCTCCTTCCAGTGGATCAGTCCCTGTACTCTTCCTGGTTCCTCCTATCCACTGGCCATTACTGTCCCTGACCACAAAACTGGTGCTCTGGGTAGCATCCATAGTCCTCTGAGCAAGGTCCACGCATATTTGGTACACCCCAACATGTGGTGCTTGCCAACAGACATTTCTTGTGTTGTGATCATGTCCACCCATTATTGGTGTTTTAGTAGCACTTCTGTTGATCTCAGTAATCATGGCCTGAACTTCCATGGACATGTGAGTAACATCTCTATTTGTATTCTGAAGATATATTCGTTCCTCATCTTCCACACATGCCAGGCCGTGAGGGCGAAGCACTGTCTCTAGTTTCACTGGATCATGATCTCCCAGAACAAAGTAGGCCCATTTTATGGTAACAATGCATACTCCTGGAATCCCGGTGTTCTCTCCCAAACTTGCATAGTCTTAGGGCATTTCCTTAGTGCATGGATAATATCCTCCTCATCAACATGACAAAACTGGCATTTCTTCTCTACCGTCATTCCTCTCCTGTACCTTTCTATGTTGGTGAGCAGGTGGTTGTACCTAGTCAACCACAAGAAGTACTTCACTATCGACGGAACACTTGTACACTAGATGAGCTCCCAGGGGAATGCTACTTCGATAGCCTGAGCTTGCATATCCTCATAAAATAGCCTCTCCGTAGGTAGCCCTCCTTGCACCGTGTCCCAATAAATTTTGTCGGTGTGTGATTTCGGTAATAGGGGGCATGTGCCTTAACAAATCTTCTATCTTGGTGTTGAAGAAGGCTTTGAAAAACTTCCAGTCTCAATCCCCCTCTAAATTGATCATATCTACCACCTTCAGTTCTTCAATTTTTTGTGGAATGCTCATACCCATCCTGAGTGAAGGCCTGAAACCTCCCCTCAGCCACCTGTCTCTCCACACATTGGTCTTCCTCCCATTGCCAATAGTAGTTGGTGTATGCCTTCTAATGTAATCACGATGGGTCAGGATACTCCTCCACACCATCGAACCTGATTTCTTGATGTGTGGTCCTTTTGTATATTTTGCCTGCATGAGAGGTTTCCAAACTGGTGATGCATCTGACTCAAAGCTCCACGCAAGCTTTCTCATAAGCATTGTATTGAACATCTTGGCACACCTTATGCCTAGACCCCCTAGTCTTTTCCGTTTAAGAAAGGTCTTCCAGGTTACAAGGTGTGTCTTCCACTTTTCGTCAGTAGATCCCCACACAAAGTTCCTTGTGATCTGATTCAGTTTGTCAGTGACCGAAGCTGGGAGCTACATCGCTTGCATCAGATGGGTGTTCGTGCTAGTCAGTGTCGAGTTCACCAAGGTGACACACCCAGCCGTGGAAAACCTCCTATTACTCCACGAGTTAACCTTACTCTGGAACAAAGATACCAGATTCAAGTACAAGTGTTTTGAGTTTCTTTTGTGAACCACCAGTATTCCAAGATGCTTTCCCGAATCTTCCGCCTGCCTTATGCCCAGTCTCCTACTAATGCTTCTTGCAAGAATTTGAGTAGTATTTTTCAAAAGGTATTCCATGGATTTCTCCAAAGCTATTTTCTGACCGGAGACTTGTCCAAATTAGTGAAGGACTCTTCGTATGACCCCCACCTGTCGTACCTCCACCTCAGAAAATAGATATAGATCATCTGCAAAGCACAGATGTGTGAACTTCACCTTGTGCCTCATGAAGCTTGCCGGTTTCCATGCACCCTGACTAACTTCTCATGCGATCGCCTGGTTGAGTCTATCCAAGCACAGGACGAAGATGTACAGTGATGAAGAGTCTCCCTACTTTACCCCACGAGAAGGTTTAATGGGAGGTAGCCCCTCTCCATGCCATACGATGGTAGATTCATCGATGGTGAGGATCTGCATAATCAGATTGATTAAACTATGGGGAATTGCCGTGTGGTGGAGTGTGACCTCGATGAATTGCCAATTTAACCGATCATAAGCTTTTCTGAGGTCCACCTTGACTTCCATATTGTATTTCTTTGAATGGACCTTCTCCATGGAGCGTATGATTTCCTGAAGGAGTATAGTGTTGTCTTATAGATGTGTCCTTGGAATGAAGCTCAGTTGCATCAGAGAAATCCACCCATCGAGGAGGGGTTTGATTCTGTTGACAATGATCTTCAACATCAACTTAATGTAGACATTATTTAAAGAGATGGGGCGAAGTTGGGAGAAGGTTGTCAGATGCTTCATCTTCGGTATAAGCACCACCGTGGAGTTGTGGAGCCAGGGGTAAGAGACGTGCCCGAGAAGGCCTCTTTCACCTCCCTCACCAAGCTTTCTCCCACGATTGACCAGTTGAACGATAGGAATCCTGCATCGATCCCGTCCGGGCCCGGAGCCTTGATGGAATGTATGGTTTATAGATTGGAATGGATCTCCTCTGCCAAGTGGACTCATCCCAATTGCTGGTTCATCTCATGTGATACTTGAGGGAAGGATCCATCATACTCATGTATCCTCCTCCCATCCTGCAAAGGGTTAGTTTCCATAAACAAACTTAAGAAATAATCTCAAACCATCTCTTTCAGTTCTTGAGTTTGAGTGATCCATATGCCAGTATCGTCTTACAGCCTGACAACATGATTCCTCCATCTTCTACTTTTGACCAAGGCGTGGAAGTAAGTGGTATTAGAGTCTGCTAGCTTCAGCCATGTACACCTCGCCTTCTGTCTCCATTCAATCTCTTCCCGTCTCATGGCCTCTAGTAGCTTGGCCTGGATGTCCAACATGATGTTCTCCAGCTCCGGTGAGTATTGTCTTGCTAGGTCCTATTGTACCAACAAGAGCCTTTCTTTGAGAGCATTAGACGATATTCACTCTCGTTTTTGCACCTGTCCATCCTAGATCATGGCTGTGTGAAGAAAGGCCCCTGCCGCAGATGCGAATGGTGCATCTTTATCCCAATTCTACTGTAACATGTCTGGGAATTATCCATGTTTGTGCCACACATGTTGGGTCATGGGCAGCCTAGAAAGGATCCCCTTTGTTCCATAGGCACTCACCCATATGGTGAGTGATTTGATTTCAATCTTTCCAACACCTGAACTGAGAAGTTTCCGAACTCCTCCCGCCACAGGTGATTCCCCAATGCTTTGTCTAGTCTCATTCAAAGTAGGCCGCACTTAAATGTCATACAAGGTCCACTGGACTCCATATCTGTCAAGTTACAGTTCGCCATTGTTGAGGCAAACTCATAACAGTTCCGAGTGTCGAGTGTACGTCCTCCCGTCTTCTCCTCCAGTGTCAAATGGGCATTGAAGTCCTCGACAATCACCCAAGGTAACTCCATTGTCTCGGTGATCACTATCATCCTATTCCACAAACAACTCCTCCCTGAGTGGGTCGTGTGTCCATAGACACTCGTAAAAGCTACCCGGTGATCTATAGTAACATGGATGAATTGTTGATGGCTCTAATGGACCTTCACATTGTGTAGCTCCTCCCTCCATAATAACGAGATGCCTCCCGAGAACCCCACCGCCTCCACTCTATAGGATCTAAAAAAAAAGTCTAAATTCCTAATAATGTCATTTGCACATTGTCCACTCGTCCTAGTTTCCACCACTGCTAATAAGGATACTGAATACCTCCTTACCAGATCTTTCAACACGTCTTAGGTATCCTTGTCGTAGATACCACTAGTACATTTTTAGCCTCTAACATCGCTTGTGCTAGCGTCACTTATATTAGAAAAACCGACCTAATAAACTAAAACCGAAGCAAGAAGTCATTAGAAAAAATCCGGGTACCACTTATAGCTATTGGGTCAGTTATGTTAAAGTAATCGACGCTAGAAAAGACCCGCGAAAATAGAAAACTGACCCAACATGCTTCCCGCAGAGAAAATTTGGTTTTCTGCTTTCGCGCGCTGAGCTATGGGGTCGGTTTTTTAAATAAGCGACCCTAGTAATTGAAACGAAAAAATTCGGGTACCGCTAGGCGACTTCTCTGGTCGGTTTTTTAGATAACCGTCCGCATAGCTGTACCGCTAGGCCGACTTCTCGGGTCGGTTATACTGGATAACCTTCCGCATAGCTCTGGACTTCTCGGGTCGGTTTTTACAATAACCGTCCCTATAGGTGCGGTTGTTCGGGCACCGGATATTTCTCGGGTCGCTTATTTTCTAATAACCGTCCTTATATGGGACCTGTTGGGTCGGTTTTCTAGTTAACCGACCGCAGAAGTCAGAACAAAAATCAAAACCCTCAGCCCTCTCTCCCACAGTGTCACAAACCGGCCGCAGCTCGCACAACCCTCTCTCCCACACTCTTTCGCCGCCCGACACTTCCGGATCTCTCACCTCGCCGCCAGACACTCGGAGTGTCGTCGCACCTCTCCGCGCTCCACACATCGTGCCGCGCTGCCTCCAACCTTTGCCGCCGCCGCCAAGGTGTCGCCCCTCTCTCCAAAGATGCCCCCCGCCGCCAAGGGTCTCACCGACGCAGCAAGGTCTCGCCGACGTTCCAAAGTTTTGCCGCTGCTACTTCAAAGTTTCCACTGCCGCCATCTCAACCGATTCTCCGAGGACGCCCCCGCCACAGCCATGTTTTGCCGCCGCCACCTACTCTCTCCGAACGATTTTGCCGCCGCCAAGGCTTTCGACGCCACCACCTCTCTGAATAGATAGGTAAGTTCATTTTCCGTTTCAGACTCTTCTTTTAACCTAATGTTGGAGTACCATGGTCTTGCTACGACCATGCTTGGTGCCACGGCCTGTGCTTTGCACGACCATGCTTGGTGCCACGGCCGTTTTGGCCAAAAATTTTAGTTTTTAAAGGTTACAGTTCACCATGACTGTCTTCTAAATTTGAGTTGTCCCACGGCCGTGCCGTGCTATACGGCCGTGCTAGGTACAGTTGTACCACGGCCATGTCGTGCTATACGGCCGTGCTAGGTACACTGGTCGTGTTGGCTATCTTTTGCATTTGAGTTGTACCACGGCCGTGCCGTGCTATACGGCCGTGCTAGGTACATTGGTCGTGTTGGCTGTCTTTTGCATTTGAGTCTTGATTTATTGTTATCTATTATGAAAGATCTTACATGATGTTGAATTTACGCCTTTCTATTTATTTCTGTTAAGAGCACCTAATTGATTATTCAATTCTGTACATATAAATGAATGTTTATCTAGTAAACCAACCAATAATAAAAACATGTATTCTTTTATATCTACATCATGCAAGGGTAGACATTGTTTAGTTTTAGATTGACACTTTAGGGTTTATAGATGAGACCACCTATGCATAAATATGACAAATACATTTATATATAAACTTAGAAACCCGTTCAAAATTTATTCATTAGGAGTAAATTTTGGATAGTCCCCGATATGGGACTATTTTTGGATATTTAATCTCACATAGGATGTAGTTGTATAATGTATGTTTAGTTTTGAAGAAATTTTTTAGTAGTATTTCCTCATTTGTTCTCTGGGTACATATGTGAGTGGTTATTTGCCATTTACATTGATGTACTTGGAGAACTAAGGGGAAATCCTGCTGAAATTTTATTGAAAACTAAGCATACATTATACAATTACTAGTGAGGTTAAATATTCAAAAATGGGATATGTGGTACACTTTAGTATAAAAGTAATGAATTTCCTATAAAAAAACCTTACAACTTATAGTATCAATATTAAATGCTCAGTTTGATAATTAATTTTAATGTGATCTAGAAAATGGATCGAAGTTGGATGTCTATCAAGAATCGTTGCAGTCCAGAGTTTACCAAAGGTGTTGATGAATTTATCAGATTTCCTGAGGAACATAGGAAACTACCTACAGATAGGTTCTATTGTCCATGTAGAAATTGTGGTAACAATTTGAAAGTTGATCTTGTTGAGGAAATTAAGAATCATGTCATATGCAATGGGATCATACAAGGTTATAATGAATGGTATTGGCATGGAGAGAAACTTAATTATGGATCAGAAAATGTCGATATTAATAGCGGTGACATAGAAGATATAGATAATGATGTTAATGTCAATGATGAACCGATTCAGGATGACCCGATTCAGGATGATATGGTTGATGAGATGCTACGTAGCTGTCTGGACAATGTCATTGATCCACCTTCTTTATTTGCAAACATTGTCCATGATGCTGAAAAACCATTATATAAGGGTTGTACTAAGTTCACGAGGTTGAGAGCTGTGATGCGATTATATACTCTTAAAGCTCAAAATCGGTGGAGCGATAAGAGTTTCACTTCATTGTTGTCTTTGTTAAAGGAAATTCTTCGTGAAGGCAACGAGCTTCCAATTTCTACATATCAAGCAAAGAAAATAATGTGCCCAATGGGAATGGAGGCTAAGAAGATTCATGCATATCCAAATGACTGTGTGTTATTTCAGAAGGACTATAGTGATTTGATAAATTGTCCAAAATGTGGTGCGTCAAGGTACAAGACTACATATTTAGCTAAGGCTAAAAATGTCTCTCCTGCCAAGGTGATGTTGTATCTACCAATAATACCACGATTTCAACGCTTATTTGCTAATACAGAAGATGCACAAAATTTGTCTTGGCATGGGGAGTTGAAGGTCAATGATGATAGCGTCCTACGACATGCATCTGATTCACCACAATGGAAGAAAATTGATTTATTATACCCTCAATTTGGTAAAGAAACAAGGAACTTAAGACTTGGACTCTGTACAGATGGAATGAATCCATATGGTACATTAAGCAACCAACATAGCACGTGGCCTGTTATGATTGTTATATACAATCTTCCTCCTTGGTTGTGTATGAAAAATAAGTATGTCATGTTGTCAATATTGATATCAGGGCCCAAGCAACCTGGAAATGATATTGATGTTTACCTTCAACCTCTAATTGATGACCTAACGAAATTATGGGAAGAAGGTGTTATGACATATGATGCTTCACATAAAGAGATCTTTACTTTGCGTGCTATGTTGTTTTGCACGATTAATGAATTCCAAGCTTATGAAAATTTGTCTGGATATAGCATAAAAGGATACAAAGAATGTCCTGTTTGTGGGGAAAATACTGATTCAATTCGACTGAAACATGGTGGTAAAATCGTATATCTTGGTCATCAGAGATTTCTCCCACCAGTGCATCCTTATCGAAGGCAACGCAAAACCTTTAATGGGTAAACTGAGGAACGAAGTGCTCCTAAACCTATACCAGGAAATGTTGTATATGACAGGGTGAAACATATTGTTAATGAATTTGGAAAGAGTTCAAGTAGTCGTATGTTCACATGTGAAAAATCTCTATACAAGAAGAGGTCAATATTCTGGGATCTTCCTTATTGGAGATTTTTGACAATTAGACATTGCATTGATGTCATGCATGTTGAAAAAAATGTTTGTGATAGCATCATCGGTACGTTATTGAACATACCAGGAAAGACTAAAGACGGCATCAACTCTAGAAAAGATTTAGAATTAATGGGTATAAGAAAAGAATTATCAGTTGAGATCAGGGATCGCCGCACATATTTACCACCAGCTTGTTACACTTTGTCCAAGAAGGAGAAAAAGACTTTCTATGAGTGCTTGTATAATATTAAGGTTCCACAAAGATACTCTTCTAATATTCGTAGATTGGTATCAAAGAAGGATCTGAAGTTGATAGGTCTCAAATCTCATGATTGTCACACCTTAATGCAACAAATTTTACCTATGGCTATTCGATCTATATTGCCGAAGCATGTAAGGTTTGCAATCACAAGACTCTGTTTCTTCATCAATGAAATATGCAACAAAGTGATACATCCTGATACTCTCGATAAATTACAAAATGATGTAATTGTTACCATGTGTCATCTTGAAATGTACTTTCCTCCTTCATTTTTTGATATCATGGTTCATCTTGTAGTACATATTACAAGGGAGGTGAAGATGTTGGGTCCAATTTTTTTACATTGGATGTATCCATTTGAACGCTACATGAGTGTTTTTAAAGGTGATGTTCGGAATCGTTATCGTCCTGAAGGGAGTATTATTGAGGGTTATGTGGCTAGGGAAGTGATGGACTTTTGCAATGATTTTTTGAATTCCAATGAAACTTCTAGCGATCTAAAAAATGATCTTATTACTGAGTCTTATTGTGGCAAAGGAACTTTGGGAGCACGAGTGAAAGGAATTATTCGTGAGTTGTGGGAACAAGCACATTTGTATATTTTACACAACATCGATGAAGTTAGTAGCTACATCACAAAACACAATGATCTTATCAAGAAAAATCATCCGTGATCCAGTTCAATGTGGCTTGCAAGAGAGCATAATCGAACATTTATTAGGTGGTTTGAAGAGAAAGTCTTTAAGCAGCTATCTGAATCACCAAATAATGTTGCTGAGAACATAAAATGGCTCGCCTTTAAGCCAGAAATGGATGTCATGTCATATGAAGGTTATGACATAAACGGATTTTTATATTACACTAAACGTCAAGATGAAAGTAGTGTAGTCCAAAATAGTGGGGTCACTGTTAAAGCTTGTTCCTTGTATTTTGCTAGTGCCAAAGATAAAAGACCACGCGAAGCTGAGATGTCCCATTTCGACATCATTGAGGACATATGGGAAATGGACTATACAAATTTCAGAGTTACTATCTTTAGATATAATTGGGTTGATAACAACAAAGGCGTTTTAGTTGATGAGTTGGGTTTCACATTGGTGAATTTTGAAAAAATTGGAGAGAAAGATGAACCATTCATCATGGCAGACTAAGCAAAACAAGTATTCTATATTGATGACCCAGCAAATAAAAATTGGTCTATCGTTCTTCATGGAAAAAGACAGTTTACTGTGGATCCTATAAATGAAGAAGAATACTACGAAAAGTATGATGATTCCAGCCCATTTTCATTTGGTTTGCCAAGTGTCAATGTTGAAGTTAACACCGATGACTTATATACACGTCAAGACCATGCTGAAGGAATTTTACTTGACTAACAACTCAACCAAAACTAGAGGCATGTATTATCATTCAAGCACACATTTTCTTTTATCATGTATACATTTTATTATATATCACCACTTGTTCTTTTATTATCACTTATGTTTTCTTTTATCATGTATATTTGTAGGTTGTTCTAAAATGGCAAGTGAAGATGAACATTCTGATCATGAGCATGAGGATGCTAGTGGTGATGTTAAGAAGAGTAGAGGTCCCATAGTGATGCGTCGGCTGCAAGAGCTTAGGGCAAAAGGGGAGAAATTGTCAATCCAGTTTGAAAGGGGAGGAGCACCTATTGGGGAACATGCTAGTACTTTTAAGCATTATGTAGGGGCAACCGCACGCAGTAAGGTGCCAATAGATATAGAAAACTGGCATGATGTTCCTATTGGCTTGAAAGACCTCCTTTGGAAAGATATATCTGTGAGTTGAATTTTGATACTATATTATCTTGTTTTTTGTTTATTGATTCCAGTTTTTTGTTTTGACATATACTTTTTGAAATAAGATTATTGCTTCATTTGTATATAGGGTGTTTTTCATTTAAATGAAAAAGGCCACAGGAAAAGAGTGTTGCAGCGTTGTGGTGTACGATGGAGGGCATTTAAGACCTATCTCAAAAGGGATTATATAGATAATCCTAAGAAAAAGAAGAAAGCAACAGACGTATATATTTTTATAGATCCTGAGGTGTGGGACAGATTTGTTGCACAAAGGAATTCAGAAGAGTTTCATGTATACAATTAATGTTTTTATATATGTATATGTTTTCCAAGTTGTAAATTGCAATACCTCATTTTAAATGATCAGGCTATTCACGAGGCCCAAAAGGAAAGACGGGCCAAAAATGTGCATAACCATCACATGGGATCCCTTAGTTATGCCCAGTGTCGAGAACAACTAGAGAAGCAAATCTCTTCTGGAGAAGGGTCTAGGACAACTCAAGTTGAGTGTCCACCCCGTTATAAAATTTGGCTTGATGCTAGAAAAAATAAAGCAGGTGAAATTACCAACCCTGCAACTAAGGAGGTGGCACAAAAGATGGTAAGTTCATCACAATTAAGTAATTAAAGAGTAGGATTTAATAATATCTAATTGTTTGTGATTTAATATTTTCATTAAATATGAATAGAATGATCTCTAATTGTTTGTGATTTAATATTTTCATTAAATATGAATAGGATGATCTCTATGAGCAAAGAAAACAAGGAAAGTTCATACCAATTGGACGCATGGATGAACTATCAGTTGCTCTTGGTACGAAAGAGCATCCTGGCCGTGTTAGGGGATTAGGAGCTGGCATAGGATTTAAGACTTATTATGGGCCTTCAGAATCTAGAAGAGGTCTACAGTTACACATGACGAGGTTGAAGCATTAGTATCACAGAAAGTGCAACAAATATTGTCTTCATTACAGCCTAATCAACCTTCTCAACCTCCTCAAACCGTGCGTCTCTTAGATGATGAGGTACAAGCTCGTACTCCAATTGTAGAAGGTCATGGGAGCACTCCCAATGAACCACCACAACAATCTGCAGTAAGTTTGTTCTATATATGTTAATATGATATATATAAATAGTAGGTATCTGGTTTACCGCTTTGTATATAACTTATATAATTTCAACTAGGTTGGTATGAACTGTAAACTTGCAGTGGAGGTTCCATAGTACAATGTTGTGGCAACGGGTAAGGTATACAACATCGGTGGTACATTGCATTGTCAATAAGTTTCTGATGACATTTGTTGTGTGTCCATCCATCTTGTGTATGATGGAATGGGGGACAAACCACTACCCATACCTTCTTCTGAATATGGTACAGTTGATGAAGTAGAGGGTGCTATGGTGGGATGGTCTAGACACTTGGTTATCATTGACAAGGTATATCTACATGTTTTTCATATTTGACTAGCTACATATATGAACTCGTTTAATATAAGTATGTATTTAATTAACAGGTTTGTAAATCAAAAAGTAAAAATCCTAGTAGTCGTCCTCCTATGCCCAAGCCTTCTTTCATTCCAGAAGCCACATTCGATGAATTGGGAAATAAAAGTAAATGTTTGGCTCGATACTTAGCCAACCAAAGCCCAGGATCACATATGGGGGTCAATTTAACAGAAGATGCAGTTGGGAGGGAATTTGAGAATTTTATTTTTCTTGATGATATTATAGAGTTGTTCCGGTATGATTGGCTAAATACTTTGATATTAGAAGTATGGATAAGGTAAGAATTAATCAATATAGATTACTTGAATATGTACATTTTTAGCTTATTTGTAACATATCAAATTTTTACAAATGTTTTATAGCCATTTATATACCGAGATGACAAACTTTGATATAAAGAATGTTGGATTCTTAGTTCCTTCAATCACTAGTCAAGTGCAGACACAAATGGATGATGTGAATGAGTACTTCAGTACTGCATTCAAATATTTTGGTAGTGTGGGAAAGGAAATTATTCTAATTCCTTTTAACGTCCAGTAAGTATTATAATTCAATAGAATTCTAATATTGACTAAATTATAATTCTAATTTTTGTTTTCAATATAAATTTACTCAGATCTAAACATTGGGAACTAGTGGTGGTTGTCCCAAAATTGATGACTTTCTAGTATCTTGACCCAATGGGAAAAACAACAAGGGGTCACAAACTGAGATTTCCAACTATGGAGTAAGCATAAATTTAGTTTCCATAACATCAATTGTTATGCTTCAACATGATATTTATACTTAGAATTTCTATTTTGACAACTATCGTAATCAAATTGATTGATAGGGGTATAAAGGCTTATCGTTAAGGTGGAGGAATAATACCCACAAAATTAAAGACACTGACTTTGAAAAATGTCAAGGTAACTACTTTGACTGCTGAGTCGTATATGTACAACTCTTACAGTAATGTATTAATGTCAAATTTTATATGTTAACTCTCTTATAGTCTTATTTCTTTATTTGTACAACTCTGTTTGTAGCAGTTTACTAATATTAAGTTATAATTCTTTATTTGTAGTGTCATATATAAAATAATGACTGGGCTTGTGGCTACTACGAAATGAAGTATATGCAAACTATTTTGAAAGAAGCATCACTAAACATTTAGAGTATAGATAAGGTAATTAATAAAGAATAACATAATAAATTTACATGTGAGATTTGCATCATTTTATAAAATATATATGAGCATGTGCTTTTTTTTGTAGATCTTTACAACTCATCCTTACACACTTTATGGGTTAAATGAATTCTGAGAAGAATGGTCAGATGCTTTTCTTAATGAAGTCACTATAGCATTGGATTGAAATTCATAACTTCATTTGTGTATGTAGATTTGAAACTCTATCAAAATTTACTTTTTGTAGTATGACATTAATATCACTTTTAAACTTGCAATCTATCATTGTTGTTAGTATGTGCTATGTGTATGAATGTTAGTATGTGCTATATGTCTCATTTGAATGAATCTATCTTAGACTTGCAAGAATGTTAGTAAGTGTTGTGTATGAAGACTCAACTCAATATATGTGAATAATTGTTGTTATGAAACATCAATTCAAAAAGGATTGGACATAAAAGTTTGCAAATGGCTTTGGAATGCATTTTTTGCTTGCATCATTGCATTTGCAAGTCTATTTCTATTGCAGGTTTTGAATTGCGTAAAGCAATTCTGTTTTGCAGGTTGCTGTACTGAAGATTTCTGTTTCTGCAGAATTTTTCTTTAAAAAAATGTAACTTCTCGGGTCGGTTAATTAAAAAACCGTCCCTATAGACTTCTTGGGTCGGTTATTAAAAAAACCGACCCAGTAGGTTCTATCCCAAAATTCTACAACAATTTGAAGACTTCTAGGGTCGCTTATACAGAAAAACCGATCCAATAGACACTTCTTGGGTCGGTTATACAAAAAACCGACCCAGTAGGTTCATGTACAGCTATTTGAAGACTTCTAGGGTCGCTTATACAGAAAAACTGACCCAATAGACACTTCTTGGGTCAGTTATTCAGAAAAACTAACCCAGTAGGTATTTTTACAGCTATTTGAAGACTTTTAGGGTCGCTTATGGAGAAAAACCGACCCAATAGATACTTGTTGGGTTGGTTATTCAGAAAAACCGACCCAGTAGGTGTTTTTACAGCTGTTGGAAGACTTCTAGGGTCGGTTTTTGTTGCTCTTTTGGGTCGGTTTTTACCTCTTTTGGGTCGTTTTTTACCTCTCTTGGGTCAGTTTTTGTACTTTTCTTGGGTCGGTTTTTGTTCCCTCTAGGGTCGATTTTTTTACCTCTCTAGGGTCGATTTTTCTACCTCTATAGCGTCGCAAGTACTGTAGCGACGCCCACCTAGGCGTCGCCTAAAAAGTGATGCTGTAGGTTTCAAAAAACCGACCCGAGAGACCAATACTGTACTAGTGTACCTTGAACATTCCAAGTCATAAAATTCATCAACTATCTATGTTTGGTGATCAGATGAACCATCAGAAATTTTGCCCCTATCTGCATCATCTTCATGAGTCTGCTTCCCCCGTTTCCTAAAATTAGACATCAGTGGGGGAGTGTTGTATATTATCTTCCTATTCCGCAGGTGCACCCCCACACCCGGTGAGGATTCCCCTCCAGTAAAGTGTTGTCTCTCTGTCCAACCCATCCAGAACTCCATATGGGTTGGTTGTGTGCCTCGGTTGCAGTGCCCCACAACTAAGGTATCCCCTGACTCATTAATCATGGTATGTGCTTCCTTCCTCGCCGGCGGTGCCTTCTCATGTTGTGGATTCTGCATAACCTGTGTTGTCTCCTTGTTTCTAGCGGCATTGCGGTTTTGTTTTGTCTTTTGTTTTCTCGCCCTCCAATCTATGCTATTGGTAATGCGTGAAGCTACTGCCTCTGACTGTAGCTCGAGGTATCCTTCTTCCTCCTCCAAGTCTTACAGGTTATCAAAGTGATTTCCTTATACCCCTTTGTTCGTCTGTTCTTTGTCCTTGTGTTGTGTTCTCCCATGATTCCACCTTCCCACTTGTCTAGAGAATATTTCAACCAAGTATTCTGCAAGTCTCGATAGCACCTGGTCGACCTGGGTACCTTCTGGCGAGGCATTCTCTTCCCCCTCAATAGGGTCCTTGGCCAAACACGCATCCGACAGGTGCCCGACCCGCCCATATTTTATGCAGATATTGGGGAGATTTTCATATTGGATGATGTACCACTTTTCTTCCAAATAGAACACAGGAAGTAGGGGCTTGATGATGGAAACTTCTACCACAATTTCGGAGAACCTTCCTCTCTTCTGGGCGGACATGTTGGTGTCTACCCTTAGTGTTTGACCTATTAGATCCCCACTTTCGATAAGAACACATCATTGTAGAGGTGAATTCGGAGGTTCGAAATCCTCACCCAGACTACAATCTTTTATGGAGGTTTGTTATGTGGCACAAAATAGGGATCCCGTCGGTCTACCTAGAGGTACGACCCGAACAAAGGCCATGGTCCTCCAATCAGGGCTTGTAGATAGTCGTCCTTACTTTGCATCTGCACCATGAAGAAATTGTTGTCTAGATCAATTAGATGAAACAAGCCTTTTGGTTTCCATAGAAGCATGATTTTATCTCACAGTGTCATGAAGCCTATCTCCTTGCCCAGTAACTTCACTACTACAGTGAACTCCCAGGGTTGAAGAAGGTCCCTCTTCGCGGTCTCCTTAATGGCTAGTATAGGTCCTCTATCTGTCTGTGTGACTGAAATATCTTCATAGGTCAGTGCACTTCTACGTTCTTTCTCTGCACCACCCCCTTCTAGGGCTCTTTTGTAGGACCCCTCTGTCGTGCATGCGCTCAGGATAGTGTCCTGGTTGGAATTTGTCGGATTTGGAGAGGTTGTCTCCTCCACATTACTTCTCGGGCTCCCTACCTCCATTGTGGCATCGTGGAAGGTCTCACCATTGTCGTTGTGGTCATCCCCTTTGTAGCTCCCATTGTTCAGATTGATTCCCAGGCTACTTAATATCGAGTTTGAATCGTTATCCATCCCCAATGGTTGCCCATCTGGTGGTCTCATCCCTCGACCTCCTCCTCCTAATCCCATTCGTCCGTCGTCGCGGGATCCCTCAAACCCTAACACCACGGCTTGTAAAATAGCTCCTATGTGTGAAGACCATTTCAATGTATCTTAAAGAAGGACACGTGGATTTGTTTCAATGTTTTTAACCCAACAATAGATACAAGGTCAAACAGGAGAACATGATAGAACTTATAGCCAGATCATTAGTAGAAACGCATAACATAATCATATACAACTTTAAGGTCTACAGAGGTGTAGAGAGAGCAATGTTCATCACTAAAATACAAAGAGCTCATGAGTCAATACTGGTGGATATCTTGATACACAACCTAAGACATAGATAAGTCATATATCTAGATAGGAACAATAAGTAGGAAATCTTATACATGATTGGCTTGTATAGAAGGGAGAATATCATGTTGCCATAGGGATAGGCCTCTTACAATAAATTATTGGGTGGTTGTCATGTAGTAACCGTCTATCAAAATAGACTAGGTCTTTGGAGTTGTAGAAGACATATGTGATAACTTGGACCAACAAAAGATGAAAAATACTATATATGGCAACATGCACAGAGATGAAGGAAATTCATGTAGGAATAAAATTGACCTCTCACAAAATAGGGTCTTGGAGATATTAATGTAGGATCTGAAATGCAACCTAAATAATATTGCAGACTATGGAAAGAATAAATTACAACCCCAAAGATGCATAGAAAGTCTAGCAACCATTACTATAAATAACCATATAGGGTCTTTATGAATGACAATTTGTTCTAGACATATATAAAGGCCATGGTAAGAATCATCCAAATTGGATGTGAAAGAAGTAGGAGGAGTTGTTTTGAGACCAGAAAACATCTTCGACATCCCAACATGGTACCCAAGAAGAACAAGCTCAGACTATCAGTCCCGCAGTAAGTCTTAGTAATCCATCATGGTGTGAGTTTTGGTGTGTGAGTTTATGTGCATGCATGGTTGTTTTTGTGTTTGTTATTTAGTATCAACTTTGAACATATACCTTCAAAGTACTTGGTTTTGAAATCTTGAACTACATTGTTAGATGTATTTGTTTCTAGATTATATCTTAAAATTTTCCATCATCCCAAGATTTTTATAGCATCCAATAAATGTTCTTTTGGGTTCAATAGCCTTCTATACCTCATCAATATACCATCATGTCTCTTTTTTGAGGAAACTCACAACCTTTGGGTTCCTCCAAAACTTCCTTGACAATTCTCCTTATGATATGAGTTTTTATAATTCCACAATGTAAACATTAGGATCCAATTCATGATTTCCCTCCTTAATAACTTTACATAAAATATCAATTTCTATTATCCTCCAACACTACACCACTTTATTATCATGTCTAGGTTTCTATTATGCTTGTTTTTGTTGATATTCATTATAAGATAAAAAATATCCAATATATGATGTGTGGAGAGTTGTAAGGGGATCATTTAACAATCCTTGCACACTTTTCAATACATACATCTTGTAAGGAAGTGATCTATTTGGATATGATCGTTCCCACATCTAAAAGTAATCAAATTATGATCTCCTTTTTCAAATGGGCATTTACTAAAAAATATCATAGAGAACCTTGAAACTATATTAAAAAACCAACATCTCTCCTTTGGGATGTTACATCAACCAACAAAACTATATTTTATAATTACTTTTATTTAGTTTATTACATAAGATGGGCCTAATTGTCATGGTCCATTAGGTTATATTGTTTCTCTTGTACTTTCCTCATTTCCTATATATAGGAGAGGAGTATGCCTCCTATCAATAAGAAAATATCTCATTAGCCTCCCATTTTATTTTCCACATGGTACTAGAACATGAACCTAGAGAGGAAAAGAAAAACCACCCCTTGCATGCGGTTGTATTTGGCCCCTGTCAGACATCATCCCAACCTCCATGTTCATACTGTTTCTTCTTATTTTATAAAAATACAATATTTATGAACTTTTATGCCAACACTTTAATTCCTAGCCATCACCTATATTTATTTACTTTTCTCAAATCCTATCTATCTAGTCGTCACTTTCTCATATCCTCCCTAAATACATCCTCCATCATTAAGAGTTTTCCACAATCAAATACATTTGTTTTGTTTTATGTTACCTATTTGTCATGGAATCATCTCGAAATTCCAAAGTGGAGCATTTATTATGTTCAAAACATCACCCACTAATACTCTCCTAATATTCCCTTTTCCTCCGGTGGTCATCACATGCTGCTTCTGGATCCAACAACAATTGTTTTCATCATGAATCCAACATCTACATTGGCTCTGGTGCCTCAATCGTAATTGCCTACAACATGTTATGTCAAACAATCACCGACTAGTATTAGTCTGCTCAAAATCTCAATGCATCCAGTGATTTGCCAAACTGATAATTATTCATCCATCCAAGCAAAATAGACCTAGTGTTTTTACCCATCTAGGACCAGTTCGGATCTGGTGTTGAAAGCCCATTTCCTCAGGACGTCCTGAACAACATTTTGGCCGCACGATTGGAATTTGAGATTCCAGATCCTCTGCTCGACAACATAGCCATCTGATTTATGTGGGGGTAACTTAGTCTTTGGACACCCCCATAAACTATCATGCCCACATCGTAGCATCACTTCATTTTCCCGGGACGCCTCACTGGACTTGATTGTCAATGCTCGAGTAGACAGTAGACTGATGATCTGCCTCTATTTTTTCAAAGGGTTGGATAGTTGCAGTTCACTTTACCCTACCATTCTCTCACCTAAGCAATAATAGCAATGATGACCTAACAAGAACCATCAACCGCAACAACAAAAATCACCATGAGGATGTCCGGAGAAAAAAATCTACCATTTGGATATTACTAATTAGTGATAATGAGGAGCCTAGTGAGAGGCAAATGGATTTCTTCAAGCATGCACCCGATTTCCAAGGAAAGTATTCACATTATGTCTCCACTCATGATGGTGAGAAGAAGCTTGAAATGACTACGACCAAGGTTAGAGGCACACATGAGAGTAAGCGCTCCACCATGGTCTCCAGTGATGAGGAGGGGGAGCAACCTAAAATTGAGGGCAGCGGCAGGCACCCTAGGTGTAAATTGTCTTTTATTATCTCCAGCAATGAGGAGGAGCTCAAAAATATGTACAATCAACCAAAGTCAAAGTTTCACCAGTGCTATACTTCACCCCATTGTTAGAAATCCTGGGGTTCAGTCTTGAAGATGCATTCCATAGGTTGTTTTTCTGAAGCCATGCACACTGAGTTATATGTTTTCTAGTCAATACACATTGAAATGTTGAACTGAATATGGCACAACACGATTCTAAACTTTAGTCCCTACATCTCTGGTCTCAACATAACTTTCTTCTTATGAATCAATAAGTATACTTTTTATATCTTTTTTGCAGTGATTACATCTGCTACAAGGAGGACGGTGACAAAATAACCTTCATAGTGGAAGATATCCTCCCTTGCATGGATGGGTGCTACATCATTCACGACATCGTGGACATATACATTCATCCAGTGAAAAGAAAAATATAGAGCAGACAAATAGAAGGGTGAAGAGATTTAATCTTTAGATACTTTTATGTGTACGTCAATTTTTCTCCTCCTTGTTCCCTTTCTCGCCATACTTACACCTTTACTCCTTTTCATTGTTCCTTTTCATCCCTTCCTAGTTCCTTTCTCCAAATCCTTGTTCTTTTTTTCATCATCCGTGTTCCTTTGTACCACTCCTTGTACCTATTCTTGTGTTCCTTATTGCGTTCTCCACCTTGTTGTTCATGTTCTCCTTCTTCATTACTCCCACTCCATGTTTCTTTGTAACCCTCCTTCTCCTTCTTCCTTTACTCCCACTATTGTTCCATTCTACCCCTCCTCCTTTTTCCTTTAATCCCACTCCTTGTTCATTTGTTCCCCTTCCTTCTTCCTATTAACCACACTCCTTCTCCTTGTTCTTTTACTCACACTCTTAATTCCTTTTCTCCCCTTTGTTGTTCCTTTTCTTTAAATGTGTAATTATTTTTCCTTTCATCCTTCTTTCTTTATACTCACTCCATGTTCCCTTTCTTCTTGGTTGTTGTTACTTTTGTCCTTGTTCCTGTTGGCAGGGTCCTTGTTCCAATTTTCGTTCACTACTATATTCTAGTTATTATGCCCCCATTTGGATTTTCCAAGTGCCTCTTGTTTGTTGTCTATGTTGTTTTATTTTGTAGAAAATTGTTATTCTCAACATTCTCTCCTCCGAGCCAATTAATGAATAGCGTGAATAAAACACTATCCATGCCATGATCCAGTTATACGACTTGAATAACCTGCACAACTTAGATCATGAAATTTGTGATTATGTCAGTAATTCCTACATCTATCTCTTAGCAATTTGGTGGCAATTCTCACTTTTACTCTAATTTTTGAATTTAAAATGTAGTACATGATTCCTATGTGCCACCAAGAACATTTCTTTGTTGTTTTCTTTGACTTCTGGGCCCTAGAAAAATGGACTCTTTAAGGACCAATTTACAAGGTGGTGAATTACTTTAAGATCTTTCTCAATGTCACCACATGGGTTGCATATTGGAGCACGTAGAAATGGGATATTCCAATTGTTACTGAACAAAGTCACATATATATAGCTGCGGGGTCTTTACCATGCTATTCATGAAACATTAGAATAGTGAAATTGAGTTGAATATATTCATTCAATAGAATGATCCACAATATACTTCACAAATGCCTATGCAGATGGCTACAAAGATAGTTTATAGTCATAGAAATTTACTTGTCGATTTTGTACAAGAGTGTGCAATTAAAGCCTGAGACAGGACCTATTAATGTCATATACTATTCCTCTTTTGTAATATATCTATGATATTTTTTTGGAATTAAAGTGTGTTGCCATGCTCGACGTGTATTTTGTGCAAGTTTTATTATGTATAAGTGGCATTTGTGATTTGTATGTATCTTAGATTTTGTAATAAGAGAAGGAGAGAATGATCTGCGATGAAGGAGGAAGAAAAAGGAGAACGGGTGAGAAAGAGAATGATGTTGAGGAGGAGAACAATGCCAATGAGTAGGAGAACAAGAACATGTAGGGTGAGAACAGGAATAATGATCCATGTTACTGTTCTAGGTCTACTTGTTTTCTATTCTCATCTTCTATTACGCCCCATGCAAGTAACTCAGTGTTTGAGAAGTAGGACAAGGATGATGAGAAAAGGAACAAGGATGGGGAATAAAGGATCAAATAGGCAGAGTAAATGGGTGGAATGTGCATTCATAATTCATAATTATCCAATAACATAATTTATTATACATAGACATGTACGCCACATAATTTGAATCCATCAAAAGTGTCATAGTTAATTGGAAAAATACATTTCTACAATAAGAACAAGAATGGGTAGTAAAGGAACAATGTGTCGGAGAAAAGAATCAGATCGGGGGAGGAACAGAGTCTAAAGATGTTATGCAATTAATAGAGAAGTTGCACGACAATGCGGGCCTCTATGCAAGTAACCTTCTATGGCTTGTAAGAGAAGTTTCCATGTCAGCTGATTATCCATAAGGGAGGCATTCTTTAGGAGAAAGGAACACAAACAGATGGAGAAAAGGATGTTTGGAAAAGATAACATGATCAAGGAGGGGGAGAAAGAGAGATTGAGATGAGAAAAAGAATGAGGATAGGGAGGAGAATGGTATCATGGAAGAGGAGAATGAAAGAAAGCAAGGAGAATATGACTAAGGTGGGGGAGAAAGGGAGATCGGGATGAGAAAAAGAAGAAGGATATGAAGGAGAACAATAACATGGAAGTTGACAATCACTACAGAAAACATCCACATCAACGGCCTTTTAGAAATGCCATTGAAAAAAAAGCCAGTAAACAGGTTTAGCGGCATTTGTTGACATTTAAAAAAATGCCTCTAGCGCCAATGCCACTAGGAAGATAGTGGCTTAAGTTGTAAAAGCCACTAAACATTTGTCTTTAGTGTCTTCGAATAAATGCCACATAAAGGCCACTAAACCATTATTTGGCATTTATAGAAAAACCACTATCCATCATTTGGCTTTTATACAAAT
Source organism: Alisma plantago-aquatica (assembly GCA_963693085.1). Classification (NCBI taxonomy): domain Eukaryota; kingdom Viridiplantae; phylum Streptophyta; class Magnoliopsida; order Alismatales; family Alismataceae; genus Alisma; species Alisma plantago-aquatica. The sequence goes on along the minus strand of OY856413.1, from coordinate 1,076,941,569 downwards.
GCCATTGTTTTGTATAATGTTGTTGTATAAAACAATTTTGATTGAATGTAGTGGCTTATGAAAAAAAGCCAGTAATGACATACTAGTTCTGCATTACTAATTTTTTATGGATTTTAGTCAGTCAATTTGTAGCTCATGATCAAGTTTTCTAATTGAATGCCAATTGAAGCCGAACACAGTTTTCTAGAAGTATTGAACTTTTTTATTTATAATCAAATGACAATTACATGGGGAGGACATTTTACCTTGCCCCTTATATTCAATACAACACCATCACATATGACTATATATGGTACATATTCTAGACATGATCACTAACTGGATATCAACTCAATTTGCACTTGGAGACCCCCAAAAGGAATACAAACTCATTTTCTTACAAAAACATACAACTCCATTCTAGAATTCCAAGTAGTCGTGAGCTTTTGCAGGATTAGACCAGCTACTCTACAATGAAGGTTCATCCTTCTTCTCAGCTGCAGTGATAGCATATGATAATTCAGCCATAAAGTCATCAGATTCCTCAGTAGGTTCTTCCTTCTTCTCTTCCACCTTGGCAGCAAAAACCGCAGGTGCAACTACATAGCCTGAAGCAGCAGCAGGGGCAGCAACAAATGCAAACTTGCTAGGATCCTGCCATGAAGTGAGAAAAAAGTTGAGCACTTGCATGCAAATGTAAGACAAAAAAACTTACAGCACTAGCATGCAATAAGATAGTATCAGGGAAGATAGCACCATTGCCAAATTTATAAATAAGGTCATCTTTAGTAAGGTCAAGGACCTCAAGGCTGAATACAGATCCACTGTCATAAACTGACATCACAACCAGTCCATATGAGAACAACCTAATGCCGATCTTTGTTAGAAGGGTAGCCTCACAAGAACCCACCTTCTCACCACTCCTAATAAGTTCGACAGGGGTGATAATTTCAAATGTACCATTCACATTATGTCATCTAAATAGAGTTTGCCACACAGAAAAGCTTTAGACATTTAGCTAAGCACACAACTAAGCAGATTATAGAAAGGGGGCAAAGCTGACAATCTTGGCAATTATGTAAAAGCAAAAGATTATAATCAAACTCAATCTCATCCAGTGTTCTCATAAAACTATAGTCTATACATAATAAGTTGAAAGAATTTAGTAAGGTAAAAAAGCATAAAATGATTAATAAGTGCAGAACCTGGTGAAGGCCTTCATGTTGTTATAGATAGATCTCCCTTCGTCAGTTGTAATAAATATTGTACCGAAGTTATCATCAGCAAGAACCATGTCTTAAACCTCCTTGGCAACCTAGACTGACACATAAAAAGAGAAGAAATATCATTATTGATAATTATTACTAAAAGACAAGAAGATAGATATACAAATTCCCATAGCGAATATAATCACCTCAGTTCCAGAAATTCCCATGGCAATACCAATGTCTGCCATTTTCAGAGCAGGTGCATCATTGACACCATCACCAGTCATGGCAACCACCACATGTAAAACACAAGTAACTGCAAAACATGCAAGAAAACTTTCCAGAGTAGGAATCAAAAAGACATTTACAACCTTATCTCTCGAGAATGGCCTTTTATCTCTTGGAGAAACTATTCTTCCTTGAGGCTTCTTCATAGACTTCTCCACCAGAGCATAGTTCTGACATGTTGACAATGACTTCATGTACCTATGTAGAGAAATTAGGACGTAAAACTGTAGAGGTACACGAAATCGTTGTCAACATATCAGTAACAGTAGATCTAGAAGCAGTGTTAGTGAAGAGGATTGCATAAAAATGAAGTCTGATTGCATACACCTACATTAAGGCAAGGAAAATGTGATCATCATTTTTAGTAAGTATAACATCATAATTTAAGCAGAACATACTACTTTAGATACTATTTTTACATACTACTTTGGCTAGGTTGGAATACATCAACATAGCTGATCAGACAACCTTATCTCTCGAGAATGGCCTTTAATCTCTTGGAGAAACCATTCTTTCTTGAGGCTTCTTCATAGACTTCTCCACCAGAGCATAGTTCTGACATGTTGAGAAAGACTTAATGTACCTATACAGAGAAATTAGGATGCAAAACTACAGAGGTACACGAAGTCATTGTCAACATATCAGTAACAGTAGAGCTAGCAGCAGTGTTAGTGAAGGGGATTGCATAAAAATGAAACTCTGATTGCATACACCTACATTAAGGCAAGGCAAAAGGTGATCATCATTAATAGTAAGTTGGAAATCATAATTTAAGAAGAACATACTACTTTAGATACTACATTTAGATACCACTTTGGCTAGGCTACAATACATCGAAGGAGCTGATCTGATAACCTTCTCTCTCGAGAATATGCGAGATAATCCAACACACATAGAAGCATGCGACTAAAATATGTCAGATACATTTCAGACAGTGGAAACTTCATGCCGACTAAATAGGCATATATAAGTCAAATAATAACGACAAACTAAAATAAACATTGGTTGCTACTTTGTAATTTTCTCATTCAAAACGGTCATCCTCATCACTTTGATATACACTTTCGTCATCCTACTGAATTTGGGATTGGTCTTTCTCAATTGTTGAACTATCAATAGTAATTCCTTCCATATCCAATCAACTATGTCACAATCTTCATTTTCATCCTCTGTTGTCATTGATGGCCCATCTCTAGGTTCACCTTGCACATAAGCTTCGACAGTCTCACTACAAGATGGATCTTCCATGTTGAACGTATCTCATGGGGGAATCTTTACAGCAAAATGCCACCCTTTTGCAGTGACATGTTCTACATAAAATAATTGTCCAACTTTAGATGCCACTACATATGGTTCTCCAGTTGATTGAAGTTGTTGCATCAACACGTGATAATCGTGACTTTTCATTGGTAGCATCTTCTGATCCGTCAGTCGTTCACATCTAGATATATTAGATGCATACCCATCTGGAACTTTGATAGATTTTAGGAGGTTGCAAAATGATATTTTTTCTTCTTTTCTCATTGTATAGCAAGCTAGAGGTAGTACGAAATGTGTGCCAACAGTTTGTGGATGAAGCAGAAATATAATTCCCATATCCTGCAAATCCTTCCTTCCATTCAAGTTGTCCTTACTTTTATCCTTCAGACCTAGCAATGTTCCAACAATACTCTCACATATATTCTTCTTAATGTGCATGACATCCAGATTATGCCTTACAAAGTTAGATTTCCAATATGGTAGCTCGAAGAATATGCTTTTCCTATCCCAATTGTGTGTCGAATCTTTACCTCTCGGCCTTTTCTTACCAATTACAGTGCTTCCACCATCCAATTGTGACAAGATTTAAGCTCCAGAAGGAGGTTTAGGCGGACTCCTAAATTCTTGCTCATCGTAAAATGCCCTAGCTTCTTTCCGGAATCTGTGGCCAGCTGGCAAAAACCTACGGTGTCCTCTGTAACAAACTTTACGGCTATGTGGCAACCAATGTGAGATAGTATCTTTATTACAATAAGGACATGCTTTGTAGCCTTTAGTACTCCAACCAGATAGATGTGCATATCCCAGAAAATCACTAATAGTCCATAATAAAGAAGCACGCATTTGAAAGAATTCCTTGGCTCTAGCGTCATATGTTTTTACACCAGTACTACATAGTTCTTTCAGCTCATCAATCAATGGACGCAAGTAAACATCTATATTCTGTGGCGAAGATGGTCCAGAAATTAGTAGGGACAACATAAAATACTGTTGCTTCATGCACAACCAAGGAGGTAAATTATATGGAATAATTACAACAGGCCATATACTATGAGAATTACTCATTATCCCAAAAGGATTAAATCCGTCAGGGGCAAGTCCCAATCGAATATTTCTAGCATCTGCAGCAAATTCTGGATGCATAACATCAAATGTTTTCCATGCAGGTGAATCTACCGGGTGTCTTAACTTGTCATCTTTTTCATATTCTTCTGCATGCCACTTCATTAAGGAAGAGATTTTTTATTACATGAACAACCTCCTTAGCCGTGGTATAAGTGGAATGTGTCTGAGCACTTTGGCAGGTGTTCTTCTGGGTTTGTTTACTAGCTCCTCATCATCATCATCTGGTGTTGAAGTCGTTAGCCATCTTGATTCTCCACATGTATCACATACGTCTTTATCAGCAGACTCCTTCCAAAACAACATGCAACCATTTTGACAAACATGAATCTTCACATAATGTAATCCCAACTCCTTTATTGTCTTCTTCAGCTCAACAAAGGAATTAGGTAATTGTTCTCCTTCTGGCAGCATTTTTTAAAAGAACTTAAGAAACATAGATGATGCTTTCTTACTCAAGGCATTAAGACAAACCAGGTGATAGAATTCTAGGATGCAAGCAAGTTTGGTAAGTTTCTTACACCCTGGATATAATTTTGTCTCAGAATCCTTTAACAAGATATAAAATTTGTCAGCATTTAAATGTTGATCAGTAGCCGACTGTACTCCTTCCATATTTTCATCTTCACTGAAACTCAGAAAAACATCATGCAACATATCTTGTAAATTTTAATCATCTAGACAATCACCCTGATTAATTGGAGCATCCATTTCAACATCGACATCTTCTCCATGAAAAGCCCAAGTAATATAGCTTTATAAGAAGCCATTCCATAACAGATGACTCAATGCAGTCTATCTGGTGACCTGGTATACATTAGTGTACTTTCTACAAGGGCATACAATCTTGTCTCCAATCGCTGAATGTTGAAAAGCAAAATCCAAAATGTTGGATACTCCACATAGGTATTTACTACTCGTTCGGTCATCCTATGCTATCCAAGACTTATCCATTCTACAAAAATAGTAAAAAATATAACATCAAGAATTGTGACACCCGTTTGATTGGTGAATTGTGACAAATACTGTAAAAAATACATTTATTGGTGATTTCCTTATTTAAAAGTAACAAAATTTCATTCTACAAAATAGTAAAAAATACATTTATTGGTGATTTCCTTATTTAAAAGTAACAAAATTTCATCAAGAATTGAGACACCCATTTGACTGGTGACTTGGTCATTTTGTTGATGATGTCGTGTCGCAGAGGGAGCCCCTCATAGATGAATCCAATTAGCATGTTCGGAAGCTAGACCTAGTCCTCTCGGCCAATTAGCATGTTCTGAATCCACGCAAGCCAACTGGTTGTGGATACCTTAAAGTGCATTCACCATCATATTGAACGTCGATTACAATTGTCAAGGTTCCATACTTTAAAGTCACTTGACCAGCCGTGTAGCGTCTTCCGTTCAAATGATGCCACTGTCTAGTAATGGTGAGTTGTGCTAGTGTACTATGGTCTAGGGTGATGTCCAGCTGTTGTGTTTCAGGGAAAAGGACACAGGGGATCGAGGCCCAGGTCATAGTGATTGTTGTGGGTGGAAAGAGACTGCAAAATATTAGTACTGACAATTGTAAGTATATATAACGATGTTATATATTTTCAATAAGTATATATAATGATGTTACATATTTTCAGAGACAACTTGAGAAATAAAAATTAGACTTAGATGGAAAGTAAGACGAGTATGTCATTATACCAACAATTATCATAGTCTACATTATGAATTATTATGTCTATTTTAAGGAGATCACTTATGAATTATTATGACTACATTATGCTTTTCAATTATAATGATCGTTACATTTCACATCACCTGGTTTCTCAAACGATTTTGTGGGAAGACCATGTAAACATCGAATAGAAAATACCAATCCACCATCTTAATAGGGAACTGATTAATTACATGTGATGTTTACATGAACTCTATAAGTCATATTTTGTTAACATCTTTGAAGTGATATAGTTTCTTCATTCTTGTCTTTCTTCACAATTATAACACTACAGATAAAAAGTACTAATAATGTATGTAGAATAGAAGTCGGATCCAAGGCAAATACCTTTTAAGTATTGTCAATTGAAATGGCTGGAAACAAGAGTGGACTACTATTGGTAAATAAGTTATTAGTCAGAATATTTTTTTTAATTCTGCTACAGGGTTTCCCATTAATAGTTATTGATGATTTAGGATAACCTACAGATGAACAACAAATTCCAAGTGGCATGGCATTCGATACCTACAAATTTTTCATCCAAGCATGAGAATTGTTGACACTTTATATGCCTATTAGCCACCGGTCACGAAAGATACCTTGAAGGAGGTATGTAAGCTACATCTTAGCTAACAGAATAGAGTGCGGCGATGGTTACCTGAAGAGGATTGATCAGAGTCCCTCACTCAAGCTCACCAACGCCGGAGGGGCAGATTGAGTCTGCGGCGGTGCTTCGGCTGGGCTGGGTCCGCCAAGGCGGATGAGGAAGAATGAATGGCGCATGAGTATGCTTCGATTGGGCTCGGTTCAAATAGGTAGAGGAGGAAGAACTAATGCTCGTGATCACAGGCAAGGTGTCACTGCGGCACCAGCAACTTGGCACTCCATAGCCAGCAACTATTGGCACCACAGACAAAAATTGGCGAACAACAGGTGCCACCAATCTCTCCCAGTCTACATACGATCGTGAGCCACCAACAGACCTAGGGAACGATGGGCCAGGGAGTGAGGAAGTCGTGCAGGGAGAGAGGGGGAGATCGGAAACGTCGGGCTGAATGAGCGAAGAGTGCAACACGAAGGGAAAATTTAATTTGGAGTGGGAATTCAATATAGTTTAGCAAAATATTTCCTAATTTGGTATGGCAATTTAAGATTGCCACTAATTAGAAATAAAAATGCCTTTAATGTTATGTCCTTTTCATAAATCCTATAATAGGTGGTTCAGCGGCATTTTAATTAAAAATGCATGTATATTAGAAAGATAGTGGCTTTTTTTTATAAATGCCACTTAAATAAATGCCACTAATGGGCAGTTTTGTTGTAGTGAATGGGAGCATGTAAGAGGAGAACAAGATCGACGATTGTGAGATAGGGAAAAAGGAATAGGCCAGGAGAAAAGGAACTATAAGAAAAGGAGAAAAGCATATGTGGAAAGGAGAATAGGATAAGGGATGGGGAGCAAGGAAAATTGAGAATGCGAAAAATAATGGGTACTATGTAACCCAATCTTGCAAATTTAAAATAAGTGCACGTGCTAGAAAATACTATCAGAAAACTTATTTTGCAGTTTATAGGTGTTTGGGTTTATTATGTAATCCATTTTTAAATAAAACAAAAAATAAGATTTTCTACCATTATTTTTTATGTCGGTTCCTCTAGTCCAATGGGTACTTGTAAATGGCTACATGAAAATACATATCACAAACCAACTGAACAATTGATATAAGCTCAGTTGCAACTTTCAATTATTTGCTTCCTTTCCACTTGATCTTTTCATGTTGTCTCCAAGAAAAAACTTGTCATGTTGATCTTATCTCGCAATCTCCAAGAACAAACTTGTCATCCTGATATTTTCTAGCCTCCAAGCATGATCTTGCTATAGAATTCCCAAAATTTTGAAATAGGGGTTTCAATAGTAGTAAATAACTAGGTTCACTTCTTCCAAAAAGTCTTCTCATTATTTGCTCTTTTCCTTTGTGTTTCAGATAGCAAGCTAATTCCAGCATAGGACGAGGAAATCCTTTGTTGTCAACCTAAACAATAGAATGAATATGCTGGCCAAAATCACAGAACTTAAGAAGCATCTTAAAATAGCATGTTTTTCTGGGCTCCTATAGTTGACTCTGAAGTCTCTCACTCTATAAGTTTTCCACTTCTTTTGTACCGATATTGATCCAAAGAATATGGACTGGCCGACCCTCGGTGGCCTGCAATTGAAGTAGATGGAAAGTCGACCCTCGGTGGCCTGTGATTGAAGTAGATGGAAAATGATGTTCGTCGAGTTTACGACATCCCCTTGGGTTCCATCACAGTTGATATGGAATCTAGATCCAATGTGACCAACAGAAGAGTTCAGGAAATGGCTAGAAGGATGTGATATTACCTAACAGGCTATACTAAGTCAATCTTAAAGATGTGGAACAATAGATAATTAAGTTAATAAATCCTAAAGATATATCATGATTGTATATTTTATTTGTCTTCGCATGCATTCTTATGCCAATTATGGGACCCATTTACGTTTACTACCTCAAATATTATATGGAAATGCTCAATGGAATGTAGAACCAGAACTGGGCAGGATACATCCTAATATATTTGAAGAGTCGTCGTTTATTGACTTTCAAAGAGAACAATTACAGTGGAAGGCTAGCTGGAGATTTACACCTTATGATGGTATGTAAGGATTATTTGAACATACTTCAATCTACTTTAATAATATTTATTATACTTAGTAAGACTCGTCTGTTGTTTTTTAGGTGCATTACTTAGATCTATCTTTCAGGGGGGTGATCACACCTACCACCTATAGGTAATATTTGGACTTTTGTACCAAATTCTGATGAAATCTTGAGTGGAAAGAAACCTTGTTTTTATCCACATAAGGATGCTGATGAACACCTTCGTGCCCAAATATAAGACATAGAATACGGTGAAGATACAGAAGAAGGTGAAGACGCAGAAGACGGTGCTCGTTGTAAATTATTAGAGGAAAAGATTTTTGAGTTAATTAATACCATGCTTGCAAATTTTGAAACCATAGTATGTGTTACCTTTTAATATTTGTAAACAACATTTGAATGTAGAAATAAAGATATACAAAAGAACTTTTCATCATTTCTTGATTAAGAAGAATGTTGTTGCATGTAAACCGTAAAGATATATGACAACACTTCAATGACAAGTGATGGGTTTATTTGAACCTTCTCCAATTTTTGAGGATGACATTCTAGTTTTTGAGGCATCCCAAACCCTAAAAGCAAGCAAGAATAAGAGGAAATGTCAAAAACATTGTTGAAAGAACTCATATCCTCTCTAGAAACATTTGAAAAACACCAACATGATGATGTACTCTTCGAAGTAAGTATAATAAATTTCCTTGAAATTGTGAAGTATGTAATTTTAAATGTTACATAATCAGCAAGTGAAGGCAGCAAGAAGATTCTTCTAATACGAAATAGGGGGAAGAGAATAAGGGTGACTCTGACAATAGGGGTACAGAGGACAAAGAAGGCTGAGAATATTAAGAAGGAAGATAGAACAACATCTTGCTATGTAAGTCAAAAACCTTTGTCATTAAAATGTGTTATTGTTGTGCATGTATTGTTTTTTTTTTGGAAGAACGAATCCTTTATTAATCAATCAAGGTCGTACATAGAGTTTCTCTATTCAAATTCGGCCGATGGCCGGACAGGCCCACCTCCGAATTTTCCGACATACATTCTTTGAGTACAAGGCTTCGAATCAAGCTTGGCGGCCCGCTAAAAGCCTGGTCTGGTAACGCACAACGAAGTTGGCGTTTGGCCATAGTGTCTGCAACACCATTGCATTTGCGACTCACGTGACCTATTCTCACGTTCTCCGTCATCATCTTCTTCACTCGTCTCATCCAGTATGCAAACCTAGGGTACCGATCAACGTCCTCCCTGCACAACTGCATCGCCATTTTGCAGTCAGTTTCCACAGAGCAATCGTTCCAACCATTAGCTCGAGCCAGCTCCAGGGCAAAAACGACCCCAGCTAGCTCCGCCGCAGTGACAGACGAACATGTTATCTTCTTCGACCATCCCCCGAGCCACCCTCCTTGCGCATCTCTAGCTACCGCTGCAATCGCTGCTTTGTTGCCTTTAACTGCTGCGTCGACATTCAGTTTCACCCTTCCCGTCTCCGGCTTCCTCCATTTGTTATCTCTACCCGGACGTTGGCTAGTGTTCTATTTTGCCCACGCCGTCGTAGTAACCATGACGGCCTTCTGAATAGCTCGTGCTTGATGATCTATCGGGCTAACTGCACCCTCAAAGACCTCTGCATTCCTAAACCCCCACACATAGCAGCAGATAATCCAAAAAACCTCCTTCGAGAGAGTTGTGATCCCATAGGCATTTTTCACCCAAAGCTCAATGGTGTTCGGACCAAAGAACTCTATCGAATTGCTACACCCGGGGAACTGGTTCCATAACATATTAACTTTCTCGCAATCCCTCAGGGCATGGAGCTCAGTCTCCTCTGTCTTCTTACATCTGGGACACAAACCATCGGTAGACATGTGCCTTGCCAACCTACGGCCATTAGTCAAGAGAGCTCCGTGAGTGACCAACCAGGCGAACGTGCGAACCCTGGCTGGAACCTGCAGCTTCCAAATAGACTCCCAATCTCCCGGGCAGGCCCTTTCCTTTCCCTCCCTTAGTATCTGATAGGCCGATCTCGACGAGAAATTCCCATCCGCCGTATGATTCCACGCCCTATAATCACGGGGCTCAGTGGTGTCCGGGGCATCTAAGGCCATTATCGATTTAACTGTGGCATCATCAAACCAGTAATCCAGGAACTCCTTGTCCCATTCACCCGTGTCCAACACCAGACTGCTAACCATCAAATCCTGTAATTCGTCGGGAATAATATGCTTACAACGATTCTTTAGTTTGACACCCTCCTCTACCCAGACATCGTTCCAAACATTGATCATTCCTCCTCCCACCGGGATCATAATAGAGTTGTCCATGATGAAATGCTTCCCCGTCATCGTCACTTGACCAAGCCTAGAGGCCGAGCTTTTCTTTCCTGTTACTGCAGTAGTGAAACGAGAGTGTACGAACTTACACCAAATGGACTTCCTCCCAATAGCAACCTCCCAAGCATTCTTCATGAGCAGATCCTCATTCCATTCCCTCATAGACTTGATACCCAGACCCCCTTTCGATATGTCGCTCGTGACTTTGTTCCAAGCCACCAGGGAAACAGGTCTCGTCTTATAACTGCCTCCCCAAATGAACCTTCTAATGGTGCTGTCGATACGATCACACAGACTGAGAGGAAGAGCCGCAGTTTGCATCGTGTAGGTCGGAATTGCAGTTAGCGTAGCCTTCGCCAAACAAACTCTCCCTGCCAATGACAGTGTCTTAGCTGCCCAGGCCTGGACCTTCCCTTCCACCTTGTCAAGAACATCCGAGTACGTCTGTTTATTGACCCTGGAATGCAGAATCGGGACTCCAAGATACTTGCCCAAATTTCCAGTAGCAACAAACCTGCTAAGTGTCGTAATGGACCTTTGCACATCTCTGGGGACACTCCTTGAGAAGAATATATGAGATTTTTCTACTGATATCATCTGCCCCGACACATCGCCAAAAACCTTGAAGCATTGCATGATTGTTCTTATCTGGGAACGGCTCGCCAGAGCAAAAAGGATTAGATCATCCGCAAAACATACATGGGCAATAATCGAGCCAGCTCGGCCCAGTCTAATGGGTTTCCATCTCCCGTCTGCGACTCTCTCCTGAATCAACTGGGACAAACGCTCAAGGCACAGTACAAATAAATAGGGAGACAAAGGGTCCCCTTGCCGCAATCCGCGGCTAGCCTTGAACTCCCGGGACTGTTTGCCGTTCCAAACAATGGTAGATGATCCCTCTGTAATAGATGACATAATGAATTGTCGAATGTGAACTGGGAACCCCACCTGCAGCAAAGTATCCTCAATAAATCTCCAAGACATTCTGTCGTAAGCTTTAGACAGGTCGATTTTGATGGCCATTGTCTTCGCTCCCCTTGGATTGCGCATGCCATGGATAATTTCCTGGACCAAAGCGATGTTGTCCGTGATTCTCCTTCCCGGAACAAAACTACTTTGCTCCACAGAAATTCAAGAAGGTATAAACTGTTTCAATCTCTCAACCACTAGCTTGGAAGCTATCTTCAGAATGATGTTGTTCAGCGAAATAGGCCTAAGTTGCTCACATATCTTCGGGCGTGCAACCTTAGGAATAAGGACAATCGTGGCATCGCACAGACCTTCATCCGGTTTCCCACCTGCAATTAGATTTTTAACTATGGTTGTGACTGAATTGCTCACCGCCTCCCAGTTACCTTGCAAAAATTCCACCGTGACCTCGTCAGGACCAGCTGCCTTGAAAGGCTTCATCCGCTTCACAGTGTCACATACCTCCTCCGGTGTGGGTGCTTTGGCCAAGAACTCCACCGCATTCCTCGACAGAGGCTGGAACCTCCCCGGGACGCTAGCGAAGTTCAAACAGTTCTCTCATGTAGGTTCGGTCAGGATGTTCTGAAAATGATTGACCACCATCTCCATTACCTCCGCCTCATTAGATACCCAGTTACCTTCGCCATTCTTAAGGGTAGTAATGTTGTTCTGCCTCCGTCTTTGATTCACCCATGCCTGGTAGAATCTGGTATTGTTATCTCCATTCTGGAGCCAATGGATATGAGCCTTCTGTTTCCAATCCTCCTCCTCCTTGTTAATAAGAATTTGGAGATCAGCCTGCATGTTAACACACAGTTGGTCAGAAATAGGATCGTATTGTTCGGCCAGCATATGCTGTAGAGCGGTAATATTGCGTTGCAGCCTTTGTTTCTCCTTGTACTGGCTTTTTCTCTCTTGCTCGTCAAGCTTGAGCAGATCATGCCTAGCAGTTAGGAGGTTATCGTAAAAACCTCGCGAGTTTGCCCATTTCTCCCTGACCAGCAATCGGAACGCTTTGTTAGCATTCCAGGAAGCTTTTGCTACAAAACGCTTCATCCTCGCCTCCTTCCTGCGCGGTATGAGAAGCAACGGACAGTGATCAGATGAGACCCTCGGCAGATGTTCGACGAACCATCGTGGGTACTCTCTAATAAACTCTTCATTCACGAGTACACGATCCAATCTTTCCTGTAAACGGCCGTGTTTATAAGTGAACCGTGGGCCATTGAAGCCGAGGTCCGAGAGGCCTGCCTCCATGATAGTCTCCTTGAATATCCTGGCTTCAGCAAAGTCGTAGCGATCGCTACCCGATTTCTCCGCCGGAGTCAGGGTGGTATTGAAGTCCCCCATTACTATCCATGGGCCATTTGTGCTTTCACTGGTGTCGATGATGTGCTTCCACAGGAGATTCCTCACTATTTTATGTGGATTCGCATATAGAAACATCACTACTACTTTGTTCTCCAGCCTACATGTTACAAATTGTCTATGGCTGCAGATGATTTGGACCAAATCCTCTCCACCCTTCCAACAAATCCAGATGCCACCAGAAAAACCCCGGGCTTCCACTCTGAACGAGCAATTGAACCCAAGCTTTTTGATGGTGTTAATGGCTTTTCCACCACTAATCCTTGGTTCTAAGAGTGCCATTACATCTGGTTTGTACTGCCGTATGTAATTGGATACCATCGCGCATCGGTCCTTATTACCAATCCCACGAACATTCCAACAGAAGAGACGCATCAAATGATTGAACGAGAACAGGGCGGTCAAAGGAAGGGATCGGCACCTAGCACTCCTCCTCGCAGCTCTTGCCTGCCGAATCGTCTTCCAAAATCTTCGTACACTCCTCACCTGTCACAGCCTGACCATCTGTTGGGGTGTCCGGGTTGGGACTACTCTCTTCACTGGCCTCCATGTGAACAATTCTGCTACTCCTTCTTCTAGGGATTGGATCAGGGACCTTCGTCTTCCCCTTCCTCTTCATTTTATGCCCGTTACTTAGGCTAGCTTTCCGGGTAAGCAGAGGTTTTTCTTTCGTCGTTCTCCTTTCTTATTCTTATTCTTCTTTAGTCGAGTGGTGACTGTTATGTCCCTATCGGGTGGTTGGACACCGATTTCCTCCATGACGATTTCCGTGACTACATTCTCCTCTTCCTCCTCCACCATTATCACCTGGTCTACCTTAGGGTTTACGACTCTATGCATGTTCTTCGACTTCTGCTGGTCATTCCGGTTTTTCCCCGGTATATCACTCGATGCCTTGTGAGTGTTGGTCACATCTTTAAGAATGCCTTCTTCGTTCGTCGATCTACCTTCGCCGTTCAACGATTTCTTCTTGCGCCACGTTTTCCGGGGTATTGCAGCTGCTTCAGTGCCATTCCTCCTGCTCGTTTCCTCACTGGCTACCTCCACGTTTTCTTCTATATCTTCCTATTGTAAACCCGTGAAACGGTTCATCCCTACTGTGGTACGTTCAGCAGGGATCTTCTCCTTCGTAACCTGTCTTTTCCTTTGCGCCTTCTTCGATCTTTGTTGTTGCCATTCATTTGCTGTCCCAGCCACAATGGTTAAATGTTCAGTTTGCAATTTCTCTATGCCATTGCCGTCAATCGTCCCCTCCTGCACACTGGGTTCCTTGCAATTCTTAGATATGTGGCCCTCCTTGCCACATCTCGCACATGCCCATGGCAGACCCTCGTAGATAACCTCATACTCAACCCCATTGATAAGGATTGAGGGCGCCAGGTCCTTAGATGTGTCGATCTCTACCGCCAGTCTTGCAAAACGGCTACGTGACCTGTTCTCCGTGTGGACGTCTACCTTCATCAGACAACCCAAGGCCATACCCAGGTACTCAAAAATTGTTGGAACATACAGATGCAGCGGTAGATTCATGATGCGTACCCACGTAACCATGTAATCCGGCAGGTTCTCCGACAGTTTGAAGTTGGGGTACCATTCCCACACAATCACGTTGCAGCCGAAGATCTTCCACGGTCCCCCTACCAGTGCCTCATCGAAATCTTCCTTAGATGAAAGTTGCACCACAAAATATCCATATTCGAGCTCAAACATGTTAAAGCGACCCTTGATTCTCCACAGGAGTTTAAGCTTGTCCCTTAGAGTCATGTACCCGATCTCCGTCCCTAGCATCCTTACCACCACCGCGTATCTCCACGGTTTAACGAGATCTTCCTCCGCATCGGGGTCGATCTCCAGCGCCGGGGTGCCGTCCATATCTTCTAGCGAGACCGCGGCCCTCGGTAGGTTTTCTTCAAACAACTTATCCAGGAAAAAGACCTCCGTCTGTTCTCCAGTGGCAGTCTTCCCAGCATCCGCCTCTTTCCTTTTCGTCACACATGCATACGAGACACCATCCACCCTACCAGCCGCCTGGGCCACTATCGGGGATCCTTCCAGTCTCGAGTCTGTGGCTTGCACCGCCAGGCCCGACTGTTCCTCCCGGTTGGTATCACTCCCTCCTTGCCCCGCATACCAGCCATCGAGAAGTTGAGGCTGATCTCGGGGATGGACAGGGCCATGGCGCCTTTGCGTTTCCCCGTTCGTCTCCCCCGCTTCTGTGTAACCCTCCCACCATTATCACCGAACATGGTTCCCGTCTCTTGAGCTGCACTGCCCGTCCCTGCTCCCGGATCGAAAATTCGATCATCTCCGCCCCCCTCGGGATCGCCTTCCCGATCGCCCACGCGATCGCCCCCGCACTCCCCCGGAAACCCTAGCACTGCCATTTAGATTCTGCTTGTTGTGCATGTATTGTTGATGCACATAAAGTGAATGAGAATTTGTTTAATCATTTTAGAAAAATAAAAAGTCAGTTGAGAAGAACAAAAAGGCTTTTGAAGTGGTGGAGAAGAAGAAAAAGAACGAGGAGGAGTAGAGGATCAAAGAAGTGAGATAGGGATCGACAAGGATTAGAATAGGAAGGAGGATGAGGAAGACAAGGTCGAGGAGGAGAGGATCACATAGAGGGAGAAGGGGATTGAGAAAAAGGAGAAGATGAAGGAGGAGGAGAAGGACATGAGAAAGGTATCCGTCGAGGAGGAGAAGAGGGAGAAGGAGGAGGAGGACACAAGCAATGAGGGGAAAACATGGATCCAGGAGGAGGAGAAGAGGGAGATTGAAGAGGGGGACAAGATAAAGGCATCTACGAAGGAGGAGAAGGAAACAAGCAAGGAGGAGAAAACATGGATCCGAAAGGAGGAGAAGAGGGAGAATGAAGATGAGGAGAGGAACAGGGAGGGGGAGAAAGGGATTGAGAAGGATGAGAATAGGAAGGAGGATGAGGAAGACATGATAAAGGTGGAGAGGATCATCGTGAGGGAGAAGGGGATTGAGAAGGAGGAGAAGATGAAGTAGGAGGAGGAAGATAGGAGAAAGGCATAAACAGAGGAGGAGAAGGATAGGAGCAAGGCATTTGTAGAGGAGGAGAAGGACATGAGTAAGGAGGGGAAACACAAATCCAGTAGGAGGAGAAGAGGGAGAACAAAGATGGGGACAAAAGCATGCATCTGTAGAGGAGGAGAAGAGGGAGGAGGAGGACATGAGCAATGAGGGGGAACACAAATCTAGGAGGAGGAGAAGAAGGAGAATGAGGAGGAGGAAATGAGCAAGGAGGGGAAGAAAGGGATCAGGAAGGGTGAGAATAGGAAGGAGGATGAGGAAGACATGATCAAGGAGGAGAGGATCACAATGTGGGATAAGCAGATCAAGAAGGAAGAGAAAATAAAGGATGAGTAGAAAGACAAGAGCAAGGCATCTGTGGAGGAGGAAAAGGACAAGAGAAAGGAATTTGTAGAGGAGGAGAATAGGGAGAAGGAGGAGGAAGACATGAGAAAAGAGGGGGAAACATAGATCTATGAGGAGGATAAGAGGGAAAATGAAGAAGAGGATAGGACCAAATGATCTGCGGAGGAGGAGAAGAGGAAGAAGGATAGGTGCAAGGCATTTGTAGAGGAGTAGAGGAGGGAAAAGGAGGAGGATGAAAGGAGGGGTATAAAGGGATTGAGAAGGATGATAATATGAAGGAGGATGAAGAATATAGGATCAAGGAGGACATGATGACAAAGGGGGAGAAAGGGATTGAAATAATAATAGAAGGAATGAGAAGGAGGATAGGAGCAAGGAAATGGAGAAAATGGTCAAATAGGATGAGAAGAGGAAGTAGGAGGAGAAGTATAGGAGCAAGGAGGTGATGAATAAGAAGATGGTAGCTATGGAGAAGGAGAAGAGGAAGAAGGTTGTTGTAGAGAAGAAGAAGGTGGAAAAGAAGAGTGATGATGATGATAAGTTGCTTACCATCCATTGAAGAACTTCGACAATCAAGGTTGTCAAAGAGGCATGTCATGTTATGTCAATATTACCAAGAGTTGGTTATATGCTTTTTAAAATTGTCTGTCATTCATGTAGAAGAAGATGAAAATGTAGAGAAAGAGAAGCTAGAAATCTGCCAAAGTGGGAGGGTCAAAGATCAACACCGGTAACATAACATATTATTGATTAATGAAACAAATTTTTAATAATAGACACCTTCTCTTTATCATTGTCCAATAACACAATTAATTATACACTAACATATAATCCACATAATTTAAATCTAACAAAAAATTTCATAGTCAATTCAAAAAGTGCATTTCTATAGCAATAACAAGAATGAGTATTAAAGGAACAACATGTTGGAGAAAAGGATCAAATAGGGGGAGTAACCGATGATGGGCAAGTAGTCATCATCCTTGTTGAATGGAAGAGATGCCAGGAAAGTAGTAATCATCCTCATGGACTTAGTCATAGAGAAGTAAAGTGGAAACCATGCAAGTAACCAATGTATAAGCTTCGAAGTCTAAAGATGTCATGCTAATAACAGAGGTGCTACATGACAACATGAACTGCCATGCAAGTAACCTTCTGCGGTTTGGAGGATAAGCTTCAATATTGGTTGACTTTCCATCAGGGAAGCATTCTTCAGGAGAAAAGAAACAATGACAGAAGGAGAAAAGGATGTGTGGAAATGAGAATAAGATCAAGGAGGGGGATGACCTTTCCCATTCTCTTCGACTCAGTCACAATGCAGTAAGCCATTAGTAAACAAAGGAGAAGCTTCAACATTATCCATTGAACCAACTGATGTAGTATGGAAGTATGTTACAACCACCCATATGATTTCCCATTAGGTTTGGAAGGTTTAGAAAATACTTGGAGTTATGATGAGGAACACATGAAATCTTCCTTTTCCGTGATCTCAAATCGATCATGTAGGCTAAGAGTTGGTTGTGGAAGTGGCTAGGCTATCATGGATTAGTAGGTGGAGATGCCCTTATCTGAGTTATTATTGTCCTAAATTTATATCCAGTCAATGATTCCCTTTGAAGCTAGGGTTTCCCAAGCTCGCCTTCCCTTGAGTGGTCGTAGTAGTCATATGGTATTTGGTTACCTTTTAGCTCCTGCCTATGAGAAGCAACAGTAAGTGTTCCTGTGACAGTGACAACCTATTCCTAGACACTGGCACTGGAGGTGACCATACCATAGATTATAGAAAAAGAATGGGGAGTAAAGGAAACAAGGACTAGGTGAGTAAAGAAACATACACTGGGAGCAAAGAGACAATTAGAATGAGTACATGAACGGAATTTAATAGTAATGGAACATCCACATGTAGAAACAGAACAATGACGATGAGTACATCAACAACATCAAGGGGAGTAAACTTACAATTCGCTCTTATGGTCACCTCCAGTGCTAGACGCCAGTCACAGGTTGCCCCTATCAAGGGAACATTTATTGTCGTTGCTTGCAGGTAGGAGTCGAAAGGTGACCCAATACCTTTTGATCACTGTTGTTATGGAAGGGAAGGTGATCCTGGGAAACCCTAGCTTCAAAGGGAATCGTCGACTGACTAATAAATTTAGGGAAACACTAACTCAGAGAAAGGTAGCTCCACCTACTAACCGGCGATAGCCACAACCATCGCCACAACCAACAACTCTCCTCCTACTCCATCGACGAATATGCGTTCAAGAAATGGTGAAGTCTTGAAAGTTCCCCACTACAGCCACAACATTGATCAATGCGAGATCATGGAAATACAAGATTTTATGTGTTCCTCATCGTGATACCAAATCTTTTCCAATCCTTCAAAACCTAATGGGAAACCATACCTCTTTGAAAACCAAACCATTTCTAATCCTTCCAAACCTAATGGGGAAGATAGGGTTTTTGGATCCAAGTAGGTCGATTGAGTTTGGTAAGTTGCCCGACGGCTGCGACCAGTGACAAGCGATAGTAGGTGGGTGAGAAATTTAGAGAGCTTGGTGTCTGAGCTTGATGTTTGCCTCCGGTTTGGGACACACTATGCGTCTTCTAGTTATGCTTTCATATCCATCGGCAATTGATGTTGTTGTTTCTCTGTATTGCAACCAGATTTGTAACGAGAAAATGAACAAGGACGACTACTACATGAATATGAATTAGGAACAAATATCAGGTTTTTCCTTTACTTGCCTTCGTTGATCTGTGATTCCCCATTCTTGTTACTATAGTCACTGTCATTGTTCCTTTTCTCATACTCATTGTTCCATATGTTTGAAAATGGAACAAGGAAGGGGTTTAAAGGATCAAATAAGGGGAATAAAGGAACATCGGGTGGAATGTTAAAATGTGGACTGTTCTATATATGTATGTGTCGTTGTTCCTTTAATAAACATTGTCCTTGTTTTTTCTACTACTCATTGTTTCATTTTCATTTATAATATATATTTGTATATGTATTTTTTTATAATCATTAATGGAAACATGTCTCAATGTTTCATTTGTCCTACTCATTTTACAAGTTAGGGAGCATAGGAAGATTGAGCTTTAGAAAAGGATTGAGGTTAGGGAGAAGAGGAAGACAAAGCTTGAGAAAAGGATTGAGGTTAAGTAGAAGAGGAAGAACGAGCTTCAGAAAAGGATCAAGGTTAGGCAGAAGTGGATCACAGACCTTGAGAAATGGATCAAGGTTAGGGAGAAGAGGAAGAATGATCTTGAGAAAAGGATCAAGGTTAGGGAGAAGAGGAAAATAGATCTTGAGAAAAGGATCGGGGTTAGGGAAAAGAGGAAGAACGAGGTTAAGAAAAGGATCGAGATTAGGGAGAAGAGGAAGAACGAGGTTAGGGAAAGATGAATATAGAGATTGAGAACACATATGAATGAATACTAGAACACATGTGAAACATGTGATTTTCCACAAAAGAAGTTGGTCCTTTACCCCCCCCCCATTTGATCGACAAGGAAACTATTCTTCCCCCTCCTGGAGATGATGTAATAAACATTATTTACTAATGAAACATTTATGTATTATCATTACAACATTTCATGTGTTTTCAAAAAAATGGAATACATGAAATTCACGTTCCTTTGCTCCTCATCCTTGCTAATATTCTCGGTCTACTTGTTCCAATTCTCATCTTATATTAGTCCCCATATAGGAACAATGATTGGGAAAAAAGGATCTAATAGGGAGAGTAAAAGACCAATGGATTGAATATTAAAACTTAGACCATTTTGAATCCAACAAATGTGTCATTGTTAATTTGAAAAGTACATTTCTTCAATAGAAACAAGAATAGATATTAAAGGAACAATGTGTCAGAGAAAAAGATCAAATAGGGGGAGTAACAGATGTCGAGCAATTAGTCATCATCCTTTTTTAATAGATGCAAGGTAGCACGACAACATAGACCATCCCACCAAGTAGTCATCATCCTTGTTAGAGGGAAATAAATCTTGTCAGGCTTGGATGAGCAAGCATATGTATCGCCTATCCCTTGCTTGGACTCGACCATAGAGCAGTAAGCCTTGATCATTTCCAGCCGTTGGACATGCCATGCAAGTAACTGTGTAAGGCTTCAATGGTTGGAGTCCAAATCCCAAAAGAGAAGATGGGGTTTGACTTTCATCACTCATACGATTCCCCATTAGGTTTGGAAGGATAGGAAAATATTTGAGTTGTGATGAGGCACAGATGAAATCTTCCATAGTTATTGATCTCAAATCGACCATTATAGGGGGAGAGTTTGTTGTAGCAGATTGGTAGGTAGTATTTCCCTATTCTAATTTGGTATTGGTACCACCAGTGGACTTAATTTATAGCCAACCAATGATTCCCTAGAATCTAGGGTTTTGCAAGCTCACCTTCCCTTGAGAAGCAATAGTGATCAAAAGGTATTGGTTCGCCTTTCGGCGCCTACTTGTGAGAAACAACAATAAGTGTCCCATGAGTAAATGTTTCTGGCCACTAGCGAAGGATGTGACCATACCATGGAGTAAAGAACAAGAATAGGGAGTAAAGGAACATCGAATATGAGAAAAGAACAATGACAATGAGTATAGCAACAAGAATGATGAGAATAGGAGAAGGCACTTGTAGAAAATGAAAAAAGCATGACTGCAAGAACAAGAATGGGGATTAAAGGACACTAGTACAAAAACTACCTCTAGCATCGGACATCGATTATATACTGACACTTAAGTGGGTGACACTACAACCACATGGATAAGACGTTGGTTCTTTGGGAATGGCATAACTGACGTCAGAGATCCAATCTCAATTGTGCAGATAAAAGAAACCAACACAGATAGGAGTCTACGACATCAATTTTCTTACAATAACTGACATCGCAAGATCCATACCAGCTCACATTTGTAAATAGTAAAGGACCCTATATCATTGGTTTTGTAACAACTGACACCTTTTCATGTTGTACAATGTCACTTGCAGCCCAAATAACTCACAATCATAATTTATAGTGACAATTAAATCTATTAAATTGACGACTATGACATGCTACCCAGAATGGCCATGTTGTCCAGCACGAGTGTTTTGGTTTTATCCTTTGACGTCGGTTATTTTACTAAAACCGACGGCTCAGGCCTGTAGTGTCAATTTTTTATTACAACCAATGATAAGTTTTTATAAATAGTAGGCTTGTAGACCTACTGCCCGATAGGTCATTGCGATACAGAATAGGTAGTTAAGAACTAGAGTTCCGAACTGCAGATTAACAACATCATGGGAGTTCAACCTAACAACAAACTACCATGCCTACAATAACAAACATAATTGCATATAATTATATTCATTCTCTAATTCCATTTAGTCATATCTACAAACACAAATCTTCACATTCATTTACATACATGATACTTCATTTACATATACACCAATTCCATTCTCATGATATGTAGATACACAATTCATTCATTCATCTTCATATTCACACACATGTGTATAGATCATCATTCACATGTGCACCAATAATTAACTCGCATCAAATTTAAAGTTGCAAGAAGACATATGCACCATGTTTATATAGAAATAATGACATCAAATTTTAGAAAAGTCATTCCTTATTCCAATAAAATTAAAAGTTCACTTCCATTTCGAAGTCTTCTGCCCATTTTTCTCATCTAGTTGTTATGTCCTATAGGGCATTTGTATGTCTTCCAACCTTTCTAGCATATTGAAGTCTTTCATCTTAAACACCTGCAAATATAATAAGGTATAGTTAATAAGCTTGATATTTCCATATTATCAAATGAGAATATATACTTATGATGATCAAGACTATATATATATATATATATATATATATTACATTTTGTTTCTCATCGATGTCTAGTGGCCCATATCTGACAGTTATGTCCATATACCATATCACATAGTATCTACATGCCCAACCATTGTCTTGTACAGAACACTATACATTTTAACATAAAAAACGTTAATAAATAAAAGTAAGCACAATTGGCATAAATATCCATCAGAGTCAAAATATTACCTCAACATTCTCCCATACTATTGCTTTCTTTTTCTTGTCCACCTTTCCTTCAGCTTTTTTGAATTCCTTTATAGCTCTATACGTTAATATAACACATTGAATTGCATTAGTAAATAGCCATGCAATATATATATGTGAAGATATGCATGTAAAAATTTACTCACGTGTATAATGTTTTTTTCAAATCGTATCCCCCACTGTCTATTTTGTCACGCTTAGGGTCTAGATAATACATAGTTAGCATTGCGAGGACAATAACCAATAACACCCAATGTTTATTCTTGAGTCATCATAAGGAAA
This sequence comes from Alisma plantago-aquatica, assembly GCA_963693085.1. Taxonomy (NCBI): domain Eukaryota; kingdom Viridiplantae; phylum Streptophyta; class Magnoliopsida; order Alismatales; family Alismataceae; genus Alisma; species Alisma plantago-aquatica. Next base: position 1,076,918,884 of record OY856413.1, on the reverse strand, counting down.
ACAAAATATAACTCAAAATCCACAAAGAAATGTAATTTATTAAGTCAAAATAATAAGCAAAGTAAGTAAACTTACTCAACAGTGTATGAAGTTAACATCACACTCTTTTTATTTTTCCTAAAATATTCAAATGTGGTAGAGCAATATTGGGCAATAGATGTAGGGTCTCACTACTACAGAAACAACATTCAATGTCTCTTTTCTAGGCATCGGTTATTTACATACACCGACGCCTATAACATTCCACGTCGGCTATTTAGTAAGTTCGACATCTATATTTGAAGACCAGCCAGACACGGGTACCGCTTTCTATTTAGCGTCGGCTAGGTAAAACACACCGACGCCTAAAATCACCCGCGAGCTCTAATTTTTGAGCGAAAAGAAAAAGTGTCACATACAGCGTCGGTTATTTAGATAGAAACCGACGCCTATGTATGATGAGAATTTGCGCGAAAAGTGTCACATTCAGTGTCGGTTATCCGTCGATAACCGACGCTGATAGTGGTTCTCGCCAAATAATTTCGAGCAAATATTGTCCAATTGGACGTCATTTTTTACGATCCACCGACGCTGAAGAGGTTTAGGTGTCGGTTTTGTAAACAATCGACTCCGTTTATGAACTTAATATCCCACGATCACCTGACTCTTCCCCTTTCTTCTGTTTCATTGCGAGAATCTTCCCCGTTGCTGCTGCCGCCCGACCCTCCGCTGCTGTTGCTTGTGCTTGTGCGCCGCCCTCCGCTGCTGCTGCTTGTGTGCCGCCGCCGCTCCGCCGCCACTTCCTGCTCCTTCTGTGCCACCGCCACTCCGCCGCCGCTGCCTACTCGCCTGTGTCTCCACCGCCTACCTGCCTTGTGCCGGCGGTCCTGGAGCTCGTCGGTGTCGCCGCCGCCCACCTGCTCGACCTCACCTCACCTTGACCTCGCCCTGCTCGCTTGCCCAGGTACCTGTCGACCTACCCAGGTGGCACCCAGGCATGCCTAGGCGTCCAGGCATTCACCTACTGTCCCAAACCCAGACGCCCAGCCTAGTTAGGCCTCTGGGATGCTTGTACTGATTTGTATTGCATACCTTCTACAATTATTGAGTCCAATCATTCTAATGGCCAGCTATTTTCAGCTTCTAATCAAATTAATTAGTTTAGATTCATTCAAGCATCTTTATATGGTAATTGCATATGTGATTAAACAATAGATACATCAACAGACCTTGCTACAGCCAACGAAAATCATTTTACAATTTTTCCTTTGACTATGTTCCATTTAATTGAGCTAAATTAACTTAGTCTTATTGTTTGTTCTTAATTAGATGTCTAGTCACAGAGTCACAAATTGATATAACAGTCATAATTTTAGTCTTTTCTTATATATACCAACCTTGGATATGTCCCTGCACCCATAGATGGATAGTAATGGAATTTCAACATCTAAGGAATTGATTACCTATAACTCTTACTAGTAGCTTTATTAATTTACTAGTAGCTAGAAATTTTGAACGCCTACTTTCAATTGTAAAAGAAGGAACTAGTTAGAGCCTTTGTTCATTAACCTTTTTTCTATAAAATTCTTTTAGGAGGATCTGTATAGATCAACATTGCAAATGTTAAACCATATTGGATATCTATAGAAAATAATAACTTTATTTTGTTTTAAAGATCGTTAAAATTGAACTTATTTTGTTCAATGTCTGATATGATGGTATTGGATGCCTATATAGATGTGATTCGATCAGGATATCAATTTGTGTTTATTTATGTACTGATTTGTATTTATTTATGTATTGTTTTAGGAATTAATTGATCATCTACTACTGCCCGCCATCTCCCTGCCCGTCGCCTGCTCACCTGCCTGCTTGCCTGCCTACTCGCCTACCCTCCGTCTCTCCCTCTCTCCCTACTGATGCCCGACTAGGGTCAAACAGAGGTAAACCCTATTTTATTACACTGCTTGATCTTTAATCACATAGACTTAATCAACATTGCTACTTGTACACTCTAGAATCAAGATCTAATACTCTTATGCTATTTTAACACCATGAGACATTTTTTGCTCATTCTAGTGGATTATTATGACCTATGATGACCTAACATGAAACCATGCTCTTAATTATATGATTTACATATCTATTATTGTGTTTGTTGGCCTAGAAACCTGTCCAAGATTTACTCAGTAGGAGTAAATCTTGGATAGTCCCCGATTTGGGACTGTTCTTGAACACCTAATCTCACTTAGGATGTAAGTGTATAATGTGTATTGGGTTTTCGAGAAAATTTCGGTAGAATTTCCCAATTTGTTCTCTAAGTACATATGCATTTAGAGAACAGTGGGGAGATGCTGCCGAAATTTTCTTGAAAACCCAATACATATTATACACTTACTAGTGAGATTAGGTGTTCAAGGATGGGATAGGTGGTACACATTTATTATATATAAGAATGACATCACATGTGTTTGTTGGCCTAGAAACCCATCCAAGATTTACTCATTAGGAGTAAATCTTGGATAGTCCCCGGTATGGGACTGTTCTTGAACACCTAATCTCACTAAATTATATACTGTTTGTATGGAGTCCGGCTTCATTGTAGACAATAGGAGTAAATCTTGGATAGGATGTAAGTGTATACCCTAATCTTGTCCTAATATATACTTGTTTTCTCTTTGATCATAGAATGGATAGATCATGAATGTCCATTCACAATCGCTGCACCCCAGAGTTTATATCTGGTCTTGATCAGTTTATTAGATTTGCTGAGGAACATAGGAAAAAACCTACAGATAGGTTCTACTATCCATGTAGGCATTGCGCTAACAACTTGAAAGTCAGCACTGGTGAGGAAATCAAAAGTCATGTCATGTGCAACGGGATTGTACAAGGCTATACAGAATGACACTGGCATGGAGAGATTTCAAACTCGAAACCAGTAGATGTCGATAGTAGTTCTTGGGTGGAAGAAGAAATTGCCTCCGATGATGTAGATGTGAACGAACCAGTTCCAGTAGACATCGTTGATGCAATGCTGGATAGTTGTAGGGTAGAGCACACTGATCCACCTCCTATCTTTAGAAACATTGTGCATGATGCTGAGATACCGTTATACACAGGCTGTGCTAAGTTTACGAAGCTTAGCACTGTGTTGAGATTGTATAAGTTGAAAGCTAACAATAGATGGAGCGACAAAAGCTTCACTTCATTGTTCACTTTGTTGAAAGAAATGCTTCCTAAAGGAAATGAGCTTCCAATCTCAACATATCGGGTAAAGAAAATGTTGTGCCCAATGGGAATGGAGGCCAGGAAGATACACACATGCCTGAATGATTGTGTATTATTTCAAAAGGAATATGTCGATTTGAAAGATTGTCCAAAATGTGGTGCGTCACGGTATAAATTGACGACTTTGGGGGAGTCCAAAACTGGTTCTCCTGCCAAGGTGTTGTGGTATCTACCTATAAAATCACGGTTTCAACGCTTGTTTGCAAATCCGAAAGATGCAAAGAATTTGAGGTGGCATGCAGATGTTAAGAAAAATAATGATGGGATCCTACGACATGCGTCTGATTCCCCACAGTGGAAGAAGATTGATCTATTGTACCCCAAATTTGGTGAAGAATATAGGAATCTAAGACTTGGGCTTTGTACAGATGCGATGAATCCATACGGGACATTGAGCATCCAACATAGCACTTGGCCAGTCATGCTTGTTATATACAATCTTCCTCCCTAGCTGTGTATGAAAAATAAGTACGTTATGCTGTCGTTGTTGATATCGGGCCCTAAACAACCCGGAAATGATATCGATGTTTATCTTGAACCTCTGATTGATGACTTAAAGAAACTTTGGGCTGAAGGTGTGATGACCTATGATGCTTCAAGAAGAGAGACATTTTGTTTGCACGCTATGTTGTTTTGCACTATTAATAATTTCCAACATATGGGAATTTGTCTGGATATAGTGTCAAAGGAGCTAAAGCGTGTCCTATATGTGAAGAAAACACTGATTCAATAAGACTAAAACATGGTGGCAAGATTGTATATCTTGGTCATCGAAGGTTTCTTTCAAAATTCCATCTGTATCGTAGGAAGCGCAAAGCATTCAATGGATGGAATGATGAACGAAGTGCACCTAAACCTATACCAGGGGATGTTGTTTATGAAAGAGTAAAAGTCATTGTCAATGAATTTGGTAAGAAATCACAATGTAGTATGGCCACACGGAGTGACAATTCTTCATTCAAGAAGAAGTCAATATTTTGGGATCTTCCTTATTGGAGTTCTTTGACAGTCAGGCATTGTATCGATGCAATGCACGTTGAGAAAAATGTTTGTGATAGCATCATTGATACTCTGTTAAATATACCAGGTAAGACTAAAGATGGGATAAAATCCAGACTGGACCTACGTGAAATGAGAATAAGGTCAGAATTAACAGAATTACATGAAATGGGTAATAAAAGAACATACTTACCTCCCGCTTGTTACACATTGTCTAGAAAGGAGAAGAAAGCTTTTTGTGAATGCTTGGTAAATGTTAAGCTGCCACATGGTTACTCATCCAACATCCGTAGATTGGTATCAATGAAAGATCTGAAGTTGATAGGTCTTAAATCTCATGATTGTCACACTCTAATGCAACAAATATTGCCCGTGGCAATTCTTTCTATATTGCCGAAGCATGTAAGGTTTGCAATCACCATACTTTGTTTCTTTTTCAACAGTCTATGCAGCAAAGTTATTGACCCTGATACTCTCGATAATTTGCAAAGAGAAGTGGTTGTTACCCTATGTCAGCTTGAGACGTATTTCCCTCCTTCGTTCTTTGATATCATGGTACATCTTGTTGTCCACTTGACTAGGGAAGTGAAAATGTTGGGACCATTTTTCTTGCATTGGATGTATCCCTTTGAACGATCCATGAGCGTTTTTAAAGGTGATGTTCGAAACCGTTATCGGTCTGAAGGGAGTATTATTGAAGGTTATGTGGCGAGAGAGGTTATGGATTTTTGCAATGACTTTCTGAGTGGTAATAACACTCATGTTAATGAAAAGTATATTGAGGAGGGCAAAGGAATTTTGGGATCACGGGTGAAAGTAATCAGCCGTGAGCAGTTGGAACAAGCTCACTTGTATATTTTACACAACATGGACGAAGTGAGTGTTTATATCGAGGAACATACCAATTTCATCAAGAGACAACATCCTCGAGAAAGTTCAATGTAGCTTGCTAGAGAGCATAATAAGACTTTTACTAAGTGGTTTGAAGATAAAGTCTTACATCAACTATCTCAAACACCAAATGATATTACAAAAACTATCAAATACCTCGCCTTTAAACCAAAACCGAATGTTATGTCTTATGAAGGGTTTGACATTAATGGGTTCACATATTACACAAAGCGCCAAGATGATAAGAGTGTCGTCCAAAACAGTGGGGTCACTCTTCAAGCACCGACTATGTATTTTACAAGTACAAAGGATAAGAGTCCACATGAAGCTAAAATGTCATATTACGGTGTCATTGAAGACATATGGGAGATTGACTACATAGATTTCAGAATTCCGCTCTTTAAATGTAATTGGGTTGATAACACCAAAGGAGTTATAGTGGATGAATTGGGTTTCACTTTGGTGAACTTTGAAAAGATTGGTGAGAAGGGTGAACCATTCATATTGGCATCACAGGCAAAACAAATATTCTATATCGATGATCCTGCAAATGATAAATGGTCGGTTGTTTTTCATGGTAAAAGACAGTTTATTGAAGATCCTATAGATGAAGAAGAGTACTATGATAAGTATGATGACTCCAGTCCATTCTGTGTTGGGTTGCCAACTCCACAAAATATTGAAGCTAATGATGACTTGTATGTGCGCGGAGATCACAATGAAGGATTGTTAATTGATAAAAGATCACAATTTTAGAGGCATGTATGTTTATATTTTTTATTGAAGCTAAATGTTTGTTTTTTTAATATCAATATCATTTTCAGGAAAAATATTTGGGACAAATTTCACCAAGTGCTAATCACTTTAAATGAAAATTAGAAAATGGATTACAGGCACTTGGTCGGTCGAGTTTTCCTGGATTGAAACTTGACCGATCATCCTTGGTCGATTTTCTGAAGATTGCATCGGTCAAGTGGTGCACTCACAGAACTCGACCGATGCAATCTTCAGAAAATCGACCAAGGATGATCGGTCGAGTTTCAATCCAGGAAAACTCGACCGACCAAGTGCATGTAATCCATTTTCTAATTTGCATTTAAAGTGATTAGCACTTGGTGAAATTTGTCCCAAACATTTTTCTCTTCTAAGTTACAAGTCAATTCATCATTACAAGTGATTACATAGATGTTCTAAGGTCGTTTACATAGAAAACCCAAAACGCACACTTGTAGCCATTTTGACTTGAACTTGACCCATTCTAGGGCTTTGGATTTTAGATCATTTTCAGATTTGATTTTTCATTATGTTCTAGTTAATACAAATGCTAAATGTTTGCCTTTTTAATGACATTTTCAGATGGCTGACCATGATGAGCATGATGTCCATGATGAGCATGAAGTCCATGATGAGCATGTTGTCCATTACGAGCATGGCGAGGATACCAATGTAAGTTCTAAAAACATATCCTGTATTTCTATAAAATTCATTATCTTCTAGTTATGTCATATATCCCATATTTCTATATTGCGCTAATTCAGTGTGTTTATTTTTGTCAAATTTTAGGTTGATGATGCACATGTACCCACTGAAGCACTGGAGCAACTTGATGCGCAGCACCAAACACTTAACAAGAAAAGGGGCATCACTCTGTTGAAGAAGTAAATAGCGCTAAGTGGCAGTGGATCCAAATTGGTTGTGGAGTTTGATAATGGAGGAAATGCAATTGGAGTGAACCGGAATAATTTTGTAAACTATCTTGGGTGTGTCACTCGAAGCCATTGTGGTGCTAAGTATGATAATTAGCATAAAGTTCCTCAGGGGAAGAAAGACTTGATATGGAATGATTTATGTGTGAGTTATTATTATTTTCAATCCTATTTTGTAGATTACAAATTATATTATTTGCAATTCTGTTTTTGGATACTAGTTATTAAGAATTCTATTTTACAGAATTTGTTTGCATTGGATGAGAAGTTGCATCGTAAAAGCGTGATGCAACGTGCTGGAAAGATGCTTAGGAACTATAGGACAAATCTCAACAGAGAATACATAAAAGATGGTGATAAGAAGAAGAAGTCAGCCCTTGAACATTGGAACTTCTTGGACAAAGAAGATTGGGACAATTTTGTTGCTTCAAGAAAATATGAAGAATTCAAGATATTAGGCGTCACTCCCAATTTAATTAACATTTAGTGCTACTTACCAAATCATTAATGTGCATACTAACTAGGCCCTCAGTGAGGCACAAAAAGTAAGGTGTGCACTGAATGTGAATGACCACACTATGGGTCCAAAGGGCTATGCAAGCGTTCGCCAAAGACTACAGGCGGAGTCTGCGGCTACTCAGGAGTCTGTTGCTACTTAGGAGTCTGCCACACCCATGCCTCTCCATGATATCTTGATAGCTGGGAGGCAAAACAAGAAGAGTGAAATAAAGAAGCCCGTAACTGCTGAGGCGGCTGCGAAAATGGTAAAATACAACTCTTAGAGCAATCATTTGAATATTGATTATTGTGGTGTTACTTACCAATTTCTGTTGATGGTGATTAGCGGGAGCTACACGAGCAGAGGAAACAAGGCACGTTCATCCCTCAGGGCATAAGGGATGAATTGACAGTTGCTCTGGGTAACCCAGAGCAACCTGGACATGTTAGGGGTGCAGGCGCTGGTGTGGGAAACAAAGCATTCTTTGGGCCATCCTAGCGCAAACCCAGAGCAGGACTTTCACAAGAAGAGGTAACCTATTCTTTTTTAAGAATGTTACTGCAAAATGAAATTCAATAATAAGAAGCTAATGTTTCTTTTATCCATGTATAGGAGAATAAGAGAGTCGAGGATATAGTTGCCAAGAAAGTCAATGATATAGTTAATGAGAAGGTCAAGGAAGAATTGTTGCGGTGGTAGGCATCTCAAGCTTCCAATCAGCCTATGGCGACCCACTCTTCTCCTGATGTACAGACTACAAGTAATCCTGTAGACCGACCGCCTAACACGTCTGCTGTAAGTATTGTTTATGACATTGTAGCTAGTCTTTTCAAGATGATATGTTTTCAAGATGATATGTATATATGTATAATATTCTTTACGTAAATTTATAGGCATTGAAGCCATGCCGCTTAAGAATGCAAGACTATGTTGTTGCAGAGGCACATGCTTACCCGTCCCTTCCTGGGGCAATGTTTCACGGGACTCCAATGCCACAGAGCTACGTTTGTGTGAGCCCGATACGTGTTTTACCCGATTGGAGGGAAGCTAAATTGCCATATCCCCACCCGGATATTCATACACTTGCTGAGGCAGAAGGCGGGGTGATATTGTTGCCCAAAGCAGATGTCGTCTACACTACTGAAATTGTAAGATAAATTTACATTACTTTAGATTGTTAATGTGTATATATGAGGTCAACTGATCTGAAATTATATATATATGTTTAAAAGAAGACACCCGGAGCACCTAGGCCTCCACCTCCACTTCCTGCATTACCAAGTTGGGTTCCAACTGACCTAAAATACCCGTTAGGTCCTGCTTGTAGGGGAATGGCATGTTGGCTATGGGCACATAATATACATTGTCCTATAATTGTTTCTTTAGAAGCAGATTATGCAGGTCAATCATACGATAGCTCTTTATTTATACAAGATATTATTGAGTTGTTTATGTATGATTGGCTGAATACATCAATGATAGAGATATGGATAAGGTGAGATCTTGTTTATACATCCATATACCTTGTTTAAGATCCGGTGATCTGGTTTCTTATATATTAATGAATACGTAATACATGTTTTGCAGCTACTTAGTCGAAGATCAATGCAAACAATTTGCATTTGATCATGTGGGATTTTTGATTCCATCATTGATTAGTATGGTAGCTAAAGACCCAGATAGTGTTCCACAATACTGTATAGATGCTTTTACAATTTTCAGTCAGCAAAAGAAGACGATAATAATAGCTCCATTCAATGTCAAGTAAGTTTACTTTATTTATAATTTGGACTTAAGAAAATTCCATTTTTATTGTGCATTTTGAGTTATCAATTTTTAACTTTTTTACCTCTAGCGGTAGACATTGGGAGTTACTAGTTATTGTCCCCGGGACGTTCACTGTTTATTAACTAGATCCTGAGGGAAGTACATTGAACACTAAAATTGGACACGTAATGAGAATGCCATTATTCTGGTGAGAAATATTTCATTTTTATATCTGTTAACATCTGTTATTACATTACTATTTAATTATACAATTTACTGTGTTACATTAACATGTAGGGGTTTAGATGCATTCAAAAATGCTGGAGGAAATGTCCCAAGGAGAAAGAACCAACCAATAATTTGGGAGAACGTAAAAGTAAGTTTCCGACTCCAATGTATATATTATTTATGTAAACTGTGCTTAGTTGTATTTTTTAATATTTTGTATGTTTCAATTTATAGTGCGCTACACAAGACAACGGCTGGGCATGCGCATACTATGTGATGTGATTTATGCAGATGATTATCCGACATGCTGCATTGCATATTAATACCATACATGAGGTATTATATATAGTCTCATTAGTTAGTATGAAATATATCAATCTTATTTTTATATTATTACTTATATATACATCATTCTCTTTGCAGGTGTTTAAAACTGACCACACTATAGGTAAATGCTTAAAAAATGTAAATGCTCCATATACGATGGAAGCATTAAATGAAGTAAGAGAAGAATGGGAAAAAGCCATACAAGCAGTGGCGATTGTAAGATATAATTGGGATGCTGATAGCGATGCTGAATGATATTTTGTAAATGAATATTTATGAATGTTTCTACATGTATTTGAATATTTCTACATGTGTGAATGTGAGAATTGAATTGATGTCTGAATGTATCTACTTGTGTGAAAAAATATTTGTTGATTTTGCAGGTTTGTGGCCTGTTTGTAGGCTGATATCAATGGATGTCGTAAACCTGCAGCTCAGAAAACTGAACTGTAGGTTCTCATCCTGCTGACCAGCCACAGCAGGCCTGCAAACTGATAAGAAAAAAAAATTAAAATATAGGCGTTGGTTATTTATAGAACACCGTCATCAAAGGCCTACAACGTCGGTTATTGGATAAAAACCGATGCCGAATATGACAAACAACCCGACAGTGCAGGAAAGCACGGCCGTGGTGGAAAAGGCGTCGCTTATTCGTATAAAACCGAAGCCTATAGACCATATAGGCATCGGTTGTTCAGTTGTTAACCGACGCAGAAAGTGTCCTAGGTGTTGCCCTTTTTTGTGGCGCGAACCCTATAGACGTCGGCCAACTATATATAACCGACGCCTATAGATCATATAGGCATCGGTTAGAAAACCGACGCCGAAGAGTTCGACCTTTAGCGGCGCCCACATAGGCATCGCTTGAAAACCGTCGCCAAAGGGGGTTAAACAACTGACGCCAAAGGCGTGTTCTATAGTAGTGTCTTTAATTACATGCTAATCAAGGATGGAACTAGAAATTCCACATGGGGAAGTAAAACTATGTATAGACCCTATGTAAGTGGCTGCAAAATATATACCATGTATGCATTAATAAGAAAATAGATCAACATATATAAACCAAGGTATATAGCTATATAAATTCTCACCATATCTAAAGTTCTATCATACATGTATTCAACCAAGCATAACCAAACAACTCCAAACATCTTGTAGAAAAATACTAGTATCATGGGGTTGACCTACATCCTCCTCCTTAATAAACACCATCATAGGCGACCCTTCCATAGTGTCATACCCCTGCATTGAGGACCTATCGAGTCAAATAGGTCCTTTGCAAGCAAACTAGTTAATTGAGAAGGAGGTGGAGGTGGAGGACGAGTTGTAAGGGAACTCTTAGGCAGTATGTCCTGCACATATATAATATAATATCAATGGTTTCATGTATATAAATATGCAAACACAATGTAATTTTACCATACATCAGGATTGATAACTCCAGATTTGGGCCAGGCGACCACACCGTCTTCTGCATCACCTATCTTGTCATGCTTGGGATGCTCATATTGTAGTCCAGTCTGCTTCCAAGGGACATAGACAAGGTACATGTCACACGAACTACATCAGTAGGAAACGATGCACCATGGATCATGTCACCTTCAAGGCTTGGCGAAGCCTCACCCACAACAATGGCATATTCTTGTATCTTAAGATTGCATGGACTCAACCCATATAAATTTGTGTTGAGTATTATATTATATTAAAAATTGTTGTGAAAGACTGCTATGTCATAAAAATACTTACAGCGGACGTTCTAGGTGGTGGGTCCACATGATTACTCCCCACCACCTCAGTTTTAGGAGGGTTAACCTCATATGAAGAGTGGGGCAGAACAGGTACTGTCTGAGGAGTTGATTGAGAAGCATGATACACTACTACAGAAAATGCTTTTTACAACATGAGATAGACAACAGTTCTGATGATTGTGTTGTAGTTAGCATACTTAACACAACAAGTCTGTTTTCATGTTGTATATTGTATATTTTATACAACACAAGTCATTTACAACATGCCAAACCCATTGTAGCATAGGGGGATACTACAACAAGTGCTAAAGTGTTGTAATAGGCTGTAGTATCACAACATAATTAAATCTATTCTAAAAGATGTTAATTACACAACATATTGGACCCATTGTAATAGTTACATGTTGTAATAGACCATCATTACACAACACAGACTGACCTGTTGTAATATGTATTAATTACACAACATGCCTTCACTTGTTGTATTTGGTACATGTTGTAATAGACCTTGATAATACAACATATTGAAACTCATTGTTATATACTAAGATCACACAACAGACTCCCACATGTTGTTATATATTATATTTACACAACATGATGTGACCTCTTGTAATATCCACACATAACAAATTGTTGTAATAGACCACCATTACACTACATTAACTAACCCATTGTAATATATCATTATCACACAACATGTGATGACCTGTTGTAATAGCTACATGTTATAATAGACCATAGTCACAAAACACACTATAACCAGTTGTTACATGCCAAGATTATACAACAAACTCTGACTTGTTGTTATATAGCCGGAACCGAGCCGAACCCAATTTCTTATCATACAATTTTATCAGGAACATGTAATCTGATAATGATTTTTTTTGTATAATATGATTATCAAATATAAGTCTGAGTTCCTTTTGGGATTTATGGGAATGACACTTTTTCACTATGGGTAGATGTTTCAACCCAGAACCGACCCAGTCCCAATATTATATAACACGAAATAGAATCCGAAAATTGGAGTTTTTTTATAAATTTATGATCAAATATAGGTCCATATTTTATTCCGAATCTAATTTTTTCATTCAGCACTGCAAAAAAAGCATGTAAACAACCACACTATTTTACATGCTTCTAAAAATGTGATATACTTTTTTTATGATAAAAACATTAGGGGTCGTTTGGGAACAGTATTTGAAGATGGGATTGTAATTAAATCTTGTATTTTAAATCCCAGTCTTTATGAGGACGCGGTTTGGATAATTTAACGTGGTAGTTAGTGATTACAGGTATTTCGCGAGTGGTATTCTCATGTGGTCAAATACAACTTTCTAAATCACGCTAGAATCAGCATGATTCATAAAGTCCACCGCAGCCGTTTCTAGGAGCCTCGTTTCCCCTCCGTACTCGTACTTCCTCTCTCTCCTCCACCAATGTCCCCTTGCCCTCCGTCTCTTCTTGCTCCACCGCAGTGCCTCCTCTTCCTCCGCTTTCCCGTCCTTTCCTCTCTCCACTGTTCCGGAACAGATCATTTTTCCTACACCTACGGCCCCGCGCCAACAAATGATTATTTTGATCGCTCCTATTTTCCCTCTTAGCACATAGCTCTATCTTCTTCCACTGCCGCGTGCCCACTCTTCCTTCGGACACCGTCCTCTGTCACCACCTCTCTTCTCTTGTTTTTTTTCCTGTGATGCGGAAGAAGACCAGCATGTGGTGGTAGTGCCTGGTGTTTTCAGTACTGAACAATTTGCATTTCGATTTCTGGACTATACAAACAAGAGGTTTCTGAAAAACGACATTTAGATTTTGATGCGGTTAGACTCTCGCAATCTGGAAATACAGATGTAGTCTTAAATTTGCCATCCGAATGGGACTTAACTTCTCACCAAACCCACCACTCATCCCATGCCTACCGTAAGTCTCTCCACTCTCCTCATTCTCGAGTGCATGATTTTTCTTTTCCTCTTCTCCCTCCGCTCCACGCCCTAGACCCTTTTCGTTCCCGCCGCCAAAGCAATTGTCTGGACGAGGATCAACTGCAACAAAGGGGTAAATTTTCAATATCTTGCTCTCTGATCATCTTATCCCTATCTGTTGTCTCCCGAACACTATCCTCGACCACTCTGTCTGACGCAACACCATCGGAGGATGTTCATGTGCAATGCTTGTGTCCAAATTAAAGAAATTGGATAGCAAAGGAGATCAAGAGCATGACTGAGGGAGGAAATCGACCTGTTCTGTACGCACTGTGTCCGGATAATGGATGAGGAGCACCGATTCGCAGAGAAGGCCATTTCTAGCATTAGTGCCAATTGCCAGGACTGTCGTGGTATGGGCCTCTACTTTCAGATGCTCTGCTTAATTTATTGCTCATCAAGAAACCTCGATTGACTATAGCTCTTTCTATTTCGACTTTTCTATTTTTATTAGGCGCTCTGTTCTGGAGTATGTAACTTGATTACATTTATATTCAATATTTTTAGAAAATTTAGGCCTTCTGAACTTTGCAAAGCTTTTGGTGAATTATTTCCTAAAGAATCTTTCACCCTTTGAGCTTGATTGTAGCAGGTGCGAGACTAGTAGATATTTGCTAGCTCCCTACAAGATTTCTTAGGCCGCCTACAATGTCAATAACAGTTGCTGACATTTGGCACTATGATTTCTCCCTAGAACCAAGGACTGGTAAGCTCTGGATTTGTCCACTAACTTAGTATTGCAGTTATGTTAGCTTGTTTAATTATCACAAAGTAAAATAATGAGTGAGCCAATAGCTATCTATATTTCTTGTATGTAGGTGGATGAGGAGCAAGTATGCTTACTTCAACCGACCAATTCACCAACAAGTAGAATGATTGGTAAGTCAATATCTATATGTTTCCTTGATAGGCCATGTTGGGTTTGAGGTTCATGTTTCTTCGTAATTCTTTCATTTCAGTCTATATTGTTATATTTTACCTCTCGTTTCCATCTTCAAAACCATGTATGCTGCCATTATTTTTTAATGATACTTCCTAATAGATTTTCTACTCCAAGCATAGTCCTCCCTAAGATGGTATATCTACAATGCAGGAGCATGGTGGTTGCCCATAGGAGAATCACTGATGTGAAAATATAGTAAAAGGGAGACCTCAATACTCACATTCATGTTGATTAGAAGCAACTAATATTCTTAATACTACTTGCTCATAGTATATTCTGGCATGTAAGTTTTTAAACAGTTCTGGTAAGCAACCAACATGCTTGATACTACTTGCTAGTAGTTTTTGGCATGTAAGTTTCTAAACAGTCTGTGTATAAGATGCATATCATAGTGGGAAAAAGAAATTTGAGATATATAGTTCTTGTAGCTTTTATCCACTATCCCATAGACTAAGTGCTACTTCTGTTCTGACCATGAAATCTCTGAATGAAGATGTGGGTTTCAGTCTTAAAATCTTCTTTGAGCTTATTGCCGAATCTATCTTATACATGCCCATGTACCAGTTGTAATCTAATAAGACCAAAGCTTTCATACTCGACCCAAGGGTCGACCCGAAAAAGCTCATGGGTCTCAGGTCTCTAGTTCAACCGACAGGTTGAACTAGTGTTGTCATCATGAGATCTTATATATTTGTCTAATGTAATCAAATATATATGTATATATAGAAAGAGAGTTTGAGGCAATAGGGTTGGATTCATCATATCTAACATAGAAAATAATTTTTTTAAGCTTTTGAATCACAGCCAATTAATACATAACAAGTGAAATAATAATGCAGACCAATGTATTACATGCTTACAATATTATAATTAATGAGACATCATTCGTATGTAAATAAATTTAACTAACAAATCAAAAAAATTATTTGATCATAACAAGAAAATTAGTAATATAGTTTATAACGTTAGAGTTAATGAGATAGCATTAATATGTGTATGAATTTATTAGAAGATTCACAATACAATCCCTAATGTTACTGACTTGGCCCCTAAGCATGGCATAGGAGAAAAGAAACCTTGAGAAGGGAAAAAACTCAAAGCTGCAATGGGAATGTCATAGAGGGAAATGAGGAGAGAAAGTGGAAAGTTGATAGAAACAAAAAGAAGGGGAAGGAGAACAAGAAGAGAAATGGATGGGTACCTGGTGGTGAGGAGAGTCAACCTTGGTGTTGATGCACCACACTAGGTTCCTATAGAAGTTGCAAAACACATCAGTAGTAGTAGGATGCAAAATTATTATAGATTGGCCATGGCTCCTGAGCATGGTCATGATGTCACACAAAATTCTTAGACTTGTCAAACATCCTCACATTCGTCACATTCTGCCCTCCCCAATTCATTTCCCCATTCCGCCTAAAATCTCCACATACCCTCTTCCCTATTCCACAAAATTTAATCTCGTTCCCTAAATCACAGTCTGACAGACGCAGACACGAACAATAGATGATGAATTGTGGTTACCCGAGGTCTTTGTAGAGGTGATGGGGCGTGATGACTATGCATGCTATAACCCATCCGTGACGGAGTTAAACGCATTCAATGCCTTTCATAGACCCATCAAGGACAATCCAATTGAGCAACTGCTGATTTAAGGATGCTCCTCGTTGCTGAAAGGGTCATGGCAACTGGAAGAGAATGAATAAGACAAGGATCTTACAAACTCAGGAAGCCGAAAGGGAGTCATTGATTGATGTCGATTGGTATTTAAGGAGCCTCCAGACCACTTATCGCTGGTAATATCCTCCCCTATTCTCTGTTCTAGAGATCGTATTGCAACTTCTTTGCAATTTCATAAGTTAGCATCCAGAATAACATCTACCCTGCAAGATGGCATGATAACTCTCATACTATACTTTTGTAGTTCTCATTTAGTTGTATCTTGAAATAGAATGTTTATTAAAGTCTCTCAGTGAACAAGTAACTTCACAAGAGGTTGTAGCTCTTAACCCGAATGTAAATAGCTCATGTTTCCTAAATTTTATAAAAACAACCATTCATAATACTAGCTCATAGAACAAACAAGTTTCATTTTTCTATTTTGCACTTATACATCCATGCTTTACCTAATATATAGCTAACTAGAGAGCTGAAATCCATAAAGAAATCAAACACTGAGAGCGTAAAATAAAATAGTATGCATTTTATGTTTTGCGCTCAATCCAAATCACTATTTATGACCTCATCATCTAGATAGTAGTCAACGTCCCAACAAAACTATAAAATGAGGGGATGTTTTGTATGTGACTGCAATTAACAATATGAAATATTCAACTGAGGGTAGTATGATTTTTTTAATGGTGTTTGCCAAGATGTGAGCAAGGCCATTAACTTCTGTAGTAGCATATCTTATGTCCACATCCCAGTCTTTCATTATAAGATTGAGGATCTTTTCCTTGCATCTTGCAGGGGTGGGGTGTTCTACTATCCCCCCGTTAGTAGATTGGACAAAAAGCTTACTGTTAAATTCAACACAGACATGCCTACCCCCCCTCTTCCATGCAGCCTCCAGAGGCAGATATATGACTATAATAAACATACACACCCTTCTTTGTTCTTTGACATATGTTGAAGTGGTCCTCAGTAGAGAAGCATGTTTACATTCTCAGTTCAAAAATTCTGGCAACTTGCACTCAATTAGTAGGTTGTATTTGATAACTACATTGAAGTTTATGGAGTGATAAACACGATACCAGAACAACATATTTTGTTCATGCTCTATAATATCTTTTTCTTTCTTCCATTTAGTTGAAGTGATGTCCGCTTTCAATCCTTTTTGCTTAGTTTCATTTGACCACTTTTAGTTATATATATAGAACTATTTGGTACTTCTTATCAAAATTATGTTACAATATTGGATATGTTAATGATACTCCACTCAGTTTGTAACATTAGAGCTAAAATTCATACAAAAGGGTGCCTAATAATTTGTCCATGCTTACAAATCAACCAAATGCAATTCTCATGGTCTGTATGATTCTTGCGTTTGCAGGGGTGAGCATTACACATGAAAACACCCATACAAAGGTCTCATAACATAGTAAGAGTCAATTGTTGATAGTCCTTAGGTGGATAAGCTTCATCTTCTCATCCTGGTGAAGCTGCGATAGAATCTTACATCCCACCTTGCATGAGGAAGGTTTTGATAGAAGTACAATCCCTTATCTTGTGAAGACTCCACAAACAATGTGAATAAGGGCTCATATACAAGGTATATCATTAATTTCTCTCTTGCAACAAATTATATAATTTCTTAGGTCCTAGAGTTGCATGGAAGGTTCCATTATTTCTATATAGTGTTACAGTGGCCAATGGTTAATCTGAACTCTTTTTATTAGTAAAGTAGTACATGAGATGCATGATTTAGAAGGAGAAAGCCATTTAGGGTATAAATGAATACTGCACAAATCATAGCTACATTTTGGTAGAAAGGAACGTGTAGCGAGGTTAAGAAACTATCACGGATGCTCCATTTCCAACAGAACACCAATGACAGTTGGCCATCTCAAGGGTTATTACAGCCTGTACCAATTCCCTCAAGGGTTTGGGCTTAGTTACAATATACTTCATTGATGCATTACCTCTATCAATGGGATATGTTGCTATGGTTCGTCAAATGATTTTACATTGATAGACTTCCTTACTAATGATTTCTAGAATTCTACAATTTACATATATTATGTGAATCAATATTGGGTATGTCAAGCGGCACCAAGGTTGCTGCAATTAATTTATTGAAAGATTGAGGTGTGGGAACAAACGAACAAATATACTAAGTATTCATCCATGTTGCCCATTCCTCTTCTTTTCTACCCATAACTTTGTTCCATGATCATTGAGATTTATTTGAAAGCAACTAGTAAGGTTCCAAGTTCTAATTTTAATCATTTTCATATTTTAGAAAGTTCACGTTTCTAGTAAGTGGTGCTTTATTCTCTTCTACAAGGTATGGAGCCTTAGATTGATTTGTTTGAGAATTAGAGACAGATCTTCCATGTTTCACTTTTAACTATAGTCTATTTATATTCTGCTTTATTGTTAGTAGGTTTCTTAATCTCTAGAAGCTTTCAAGAAAAAGATCATGTTGATAATTAGCAAAATAGAAAAAAAATGCCTACATTGTCCATCACCTAGGTCAATTATCTACTAAATCAAGACACATTTTGGTCGTTCCTCACTAGATGAAGGTCTACTAAAGATATTGCTAGCACAAGACATTGTTAAGTAAATCATCAAAACTAAGTTCTTATCATTGTTACTAGGCAATTATATTTGACCTCAAAATCTTCCAATCCAATGGATACAAAGATGGTATATGTAGAAAATCAAAGAGGTTTCCTATTATCACAATGCAACTGTTAAAGAAAAGGGAAATCAAATAGTATTATTTTATGGTTATGCTGAAAGTTTAAGGTGGGAAGGCCATTGAGCACTATTGCACTTGGAGATATAAAATATAGGTTTCGGTGAAATATAGGATTGTACATATACCTATTTGGAATAGTGTACCAGTCTAGACTAGTCTACTGGTTACATGCTTATTCTGGTCCTTGGTTCATTTGCCTTTATTAATTGGTTGTTAGTACATCCATATATGAAGTTGGTCTAGGTTGGCTATGAACTTTCTAAAAGTCACACTTGGTGATTCAACTCTCTTTTTGAATGTTGATCACATTTTGAGTCATCCACAAAGCCTAAAAACCATGACATACCTGGTCTTTCTTTTTAGTCATGTTTATGTTGAAGTGCCACGAGTTGGCTTTGGTACATATGCAACTACATCAAATAATTTATTGATACTGCTATTTCATTTTAGATTGTGGCATAGATAATTGTTTTTTTGGAAACAAACAGAGGTAAGATTTTGCATTACACTAAGTTTTTACATTACAATTAGTGTGAACAGAATTGAATTTTTTTATTTTGGGTTTCCATTTAATGGAGACTGGTTGTTGTACTTTTTTCTTTTTGTTGTATGCCTTTGAATATGACATTGTTTATGCAGATGCTCACATGGTTTTTGATATTTGACAAGTAAAAAGATTTAATGTCAAAGATCTATTTTCATTTTCCATTTATGTAGATACTTTTTCTCCAGCTCAATGACTTTTATAGTGCGCTATAGTGGTGTTATGAATTTATCTTAATTTTGTTTCATGCTAGGTCAAAATTGCTGAAATACTCTATTTCATATATTGAATCAATTACTTCCAAGGTGATAAAAAAATAGAGGTGAAGGAGTGCATGGGTTGCCTACTGCAACCAACTTAATTAGGCCATATGATCTACGGTTTCCAACCTTGCATCCATTTTTTAATGGTAACCACTTGTTGACCCGGTGGTGGTTTGGATGTCCATAGGTACAACATAGTCATGGATGATCTTGTCTTTTCGCATGCCATCTGTAAAACGAGAAAATCACAACTGTTAAGAAAAAGTTACAGGTGGCGAACAACACAAAACATGTCCCTCTCCTATAATAGCTGCATTTTCCTTGTCTTTTACAGCTAGAATGCACACATTTAACCTTCCTGATAGCTTTATACACATTAGAATATGAGTACTCTGGGAATCCATGGGATAGCATGTTGACCAAAGATACATATCCAGTGTGAATGATAATGGATGTGGTTGGTAATTCTTATTATGTGGATAGCTGGAGAATGGGAATGGATGGGCAGAAAACTTACCCATTGTCATCTCTAAAGGGAGGGGAATGATGAGAGGGGAATGATGGGTGTTGGATACGCCTTGAATCCTAGGTCCCTAACCCTTTTGTGATTCACATGCATGTGTTTGATGTCGTATGCTCTGTACTCTTCTACCTGGACCCATTTGAGGGGCAACTTAGTCCCTGAAAGTAGTGGAAGGGATGTCTAGAGGATGAAGATTAGTAGGGGAGAGTTCTTTAAAAAGACAGAACTCAATTGATAAAGGTTCGGGGAATTACAACAAACATGAAACACAGGTTGATGTAATGTTTGGAGTTTGAAGTAGACTTTTTGTTAGTTTAGTCTCGCCCTCTATTTTACTAGATCCTTATGATTTCATTGTACTCCATAGAAAAAAAATGGAGATCTACTGATTGGATCTATTCTCTGGATTGTCTCGAGGGTGACACCCTTTTATAGATTTATCTTTGTGCACAATACTCTTTAGTTTGAGCTGTAGATTTAGTCATTTACCAATTCAAACTTCTTTATTGGAAGATGTTGGTTTATTTTCTTGCATTTATAACATATAAATATCCACTTCATAAGTGAAAATTATGATGACATTATCTCTCACTGATAAAAATAGTCCATGTAGGTTGTAGGATCATGTCTGACCCGTCTTTCTTTTTTAACTAGATAATTAGTGGTCATACTAACATGATGGAGCTGGTAATAGATGTATTCCAAGCACACAACGAAACAATATATGGGAGTTGTATTGTTGTTTATAAGGATAATAGTCTTTCTAACCATAGTGGCAACTCAGGTATTACTAATCATATCATATCATGCAGTTTTTACTAACCACTTCTATGTCTGTGGAAGAGACACAACTTCAAGTGGCATTAAAAATTATACAACTATATACTGACAGAAACATGAGCTGCTGGATGGAAGAGCAAGGGAGAAGATGCTCCATGGACTGTCTGAATAAACCTTCATTAAAATAGTTGCTGACAAACAGTAAACAATTTTCTCAGACATGTATAGAATTATACTACATGGAACATTCAACAATCTATAGTAGCATACTCCCAGCTATTCATTAAAACTAGAGATGGCGACTTATTTACCATGTAAGTAAAAATAATAGTAAGAAGTGTTGTATTATCTAAACTGTCATTTGCTATCTTGCATAGAGTGCCTGTCTTTGTATATATAATAGTAAGAAGTACTGTATTATCCTACCAAACTATATATATACAAATCACTACATCAATTTATAACATCACTATAATTTATTAGATATGCTACTCAAAAAGTTATAATGCAAACCTGATAACAATCTCCACGACATGCAACACATTTATAATACAAATTGCGGTCAGCCTAATGAGTGACCAATCAAATAACACAAGTTACCATCTGTAACGAAGAAACATTTACCCCATTGGCTGCTTCGGGTAGACGATCCTTGTGAGTGCTTGTAGAAGGTACTACATTTTGAAGCATAGGTTTTCCATCTAACCGTCTTGCAGTACCAGTGAAAGGGTTAAATTTGGGTCCTGTGTTTTTCGGAGCTTCTTCAACTTTAGATGCCTTACTAACAGGAGCAAGAGCAGCAAGACGCTCAGGTTATATAATGTGCTTGGTTTCTATAATGTCTATGTAGTATTTTTTATTGTTATAAGCTACCATGATACGTCGCCAGTTGTCAAACACGAGTAGTTCCTGAGAGTTGTTTCCAAAATAGCTTTGGGGTTTGATATATCTAAAAAATCTTTCGTGTGAGGCTGTAGTTTAACAAAGGTTCCTTTTGGAAGGGTGGCATTCTTCACTCTTACAAAATTCCCCTCTTGCAAGAGCAAGTTTTGCATCATCCAGTATGGCATATAAACCGCGCCTTCTTCAGCAATAAACCATGCTTTTTTCACTCTTATAGCATTTTTTATTCTATTTACACATACCTTTTACTAAGTTTTCTAGCTATTTATACCTTTCCATCCTCTTATTTGCTAACAAGTTCTCACAATTATTTGGATAACAAATTAATATTTATTTTGTATAGTGTCCAAAGCAGCCGAACAATATAGATTGCAGGTATTATGTGCTGATGTATATGAAAGACATCTTTGATGTGAGAAAAGAAATATTCCTGAATGTGTAAGCTACTTAACATTATATTCATTTAGTTTGTTCAAATTTCTAAATAAATTGAAAAAATCACAATATGTTGATATATTTGTCATATGATTGCAGTATTATTCGAAGTATATTGGTCGTTGCTTCAACCAAGAAGAAATTGACGAGGTCCGAAATGAGTCGGTGACATGTGTTCTTGAGCACACATAAGATTATGTGACATGTGGGGGAGACATTTGTTCTTTAGCATAGACCAATGTGTGAAACTTTTTTAGTTAGTTTTCATTTCAATTCTGGAGTGGATACTGAGTACTTTGTATTATTGAATCGTTGTATGGATGATTTAATATTAATTAAATTTAGTACGAGTTTCTTTCAAGGTTTGATGGAAATTTTGTTCAACTATGTGTTTGTTTGTGAAATGAAAAAGTTTAATTGCATATTTATTATAATTTATTAATAATATAGTTAATTTGATCAATACAATTGGTTTGATATATGACCTGTCAAACTCTAATCAAAGACAACAGTTAATAATATGTTGTAAAATGTATGATTCTACAACAAACAACACATGTTGTGTTATCCAAACCTATTACAACAGGTTTGTCAGGAAAAAATACACCTATTACAACAGGTGTTTCTAGTGAACTACAACATGCATAACCTATTGTATAAATTGTGTATATTACAACAGACACACACCATGTTGTCTAAACAATCCTATTAAAACAATTAAATGTATGGAAAGACAACATACTCCAACTGTTGTATAAACATGTATATTACAACAAGTGCAATGCATGTTGTAATAGACCTACCTATTATAACGGGTGTGTTTAGTGAAAGACAACATGCTTCGACTGTTGTATAATATATATTACAATGGGTGAACCGCATGTTGGAAAAAATACCCCTATTACAATGGCTGTGTTTAGCGAAAGACAACATCGTTCAACTGTTGTGTAATATATATTACAACAGGTGCACCACATGTTGTGTAAAATACCCATATTACAATAGGCCATTCCTTAAAAGACAACATGTTTCAACTGTTGTATAAAATACATCTATTACCACATGCGATCACATGTTGTGTAAAGCACCCCCCCATAAGACCACATGATCTAATACAACGGTTAACACCTGTTGTAAATTGAGAAAAGGAACTGTTGTAAAAAGCATTTTCTGTAGTAGTGATACTGGCTCATCACTTCCTAAATTCCCTTTACAATTAACCCTTGTACCTCCTCTTTTTAGAATCCCCCTTTCTGGACAGATTTGCACTTAAGCTCTGATGGATCAAAGAACTATCTAATACTGACAACAGTGCCTACAGCCCTAACACGCCCAAGATGCTCTGTGTTACCTAGAGTAGGTTTCACTTCATTCCTTGTACCCTCAGGGATGAACTTGCCTTGTTTCCTTTGCTCGTAGATCTCCCTCTAATCAACATAAATAGTAATTGGTAAGTAAGCATAATAATCGTCATTACTAATTGCGCTGAGAGTTGCATTTTACCACTTTTGTAGCTGCCTCAATAGTTGTGGGGCTAGGTATATCTCCAGATTTTTTTGCCTCTCAGCTATCCATAGATCATGGCAAAGTAGAGGTTTAGTAGTAGTAGAGGACTCAATAGTCCTAGGAGTAGGTTGCTGACAAGAATACACATGTAGTAGCTTTTGGCAAAGATGTGCATAGGTAGTTGGATCCATAATGTTGTTGTGCACATTCTTTGCACGCCATTCTCTTTGAGCATCAATTGCAGCCTTGTTAGTAACAATCATCAATAGTAATTTTTAAGTAAAATAAAACAATCAAGGTCAAGGTAAAATAATGAATTCATAAGAATGTATTCATAATGGGGAGTGAGGATTAATCCTTGAATCCATAGGTGTTTTTCATAGAAAAAAACACCACCCACATCTCCGGGTCAAGATAGATCCATTACTCAGTGGATGACTTATTCCTCTTCTCAATGTATTGTATGTATGGTCTTGTTAGAGTTGTCCTATAATTCCTCAGTACCCTCCCACAATGTTGCATCACCTCTTAACGATGTAGTTTTTAATGTAGGTCACATATGCTCTGCAAAAGTTCATATACATAATGGAATATTCTTAAAAATTGAATTGTAAATAACTTAAAAAATATAATTGCAAATGATAATATCTCACATAGTTTATTCATATGAAGCCTTTCTTGCTTTTATAAATTTTATGCAAACATTCTATTGCTACACTATAATGGTTACAAGTAAGAACCCCTAGATATACCACAAAAGAGTTTCAGTTCTTTTCAAAAAGATTTCCTTCATGATCAAACTCAACGAACAACTTCGGTCCATTACCCCTTTGTTGTATCACCTTGTTCATTATGGTGATGCCCCTTATTTCTAAAGATGTTGCTCATCAAGTTGAACAAGATCCTTAGAGCATACATTCTCAAATGTAAAATTGACAAAAAACACATATATGTCATAAAATGATATAACTTATAAATGCAATAAAACAATACAAAAATACAACAAGATAGACATGTTGTATAATACACATCTCTATAATAAAACAATAAACAACTTACACCAGTGTCAAGGTGCACATTGTGATGTTGCTCATCCTCACAGTAATCATCATCGTAGTCATCATACTCATGGTCAGACACCATCTGAAAAAATTTCATATAAAAAATAGTCAAATAATGAAATATAAGACTGTAAAATGCATATATAACATTTCGAAAAATAAAACCATGCCTGTAATATTGATATCTTTCATCAATCAACATTCCCTCAGTGTGATCTGCATGCACATATAAGTCAACATCAATTTTAATATTTGGTGTTGGCAAGCCAACTGAGAATGGACTGGAGTCATCATACTTGTCATAGAACTCCTCTTAGTCTATAGGATCTTCAATGAACTATCTTTTTCCATGAAGAACAACCGACCATTTTTCATTTACAGGATCATCGATATAAAATACTTGCTTCACCTCTGATGCCATTATGAATGGTTCACCCTTCTTGCAAATCTTTTCAAAATTCACTAATGTGAAACCGAATTCATCCACTACAACTCCTTTGGTGTTATCAACAAACTTAAATATCAAAATTCTAAAATCTACGTATTCAAACTCCCATGTGTCTTCAATGACATTATAATGTGACATTTTCGCTTCACGTGGACTCTTATCCTTTGCACTAGAAAAAAACAATGAAGACACTTGAAGCGTGACCCCATTGTTTTGGAAGACTCTCTTATCATCTTGACGCTTTGTGTAATATGAAAACCCATTTATATCAAACCCTTTATAAGGCATAACATCAATTTTTGGTTTAAGGCAAGGCATTTGATATTTTATCAACATTATTTGGTCTTTGTGATAGTTGATGTAAGACTTTATCTTCAAACCACCTAATAAATGTCTTCATATGCTCTATCAAGCCACATTGAATTGGCTAGAGGATATTTTGTCATGATGAAATAGGTATGTTCAGTGACATAAGCACTCCGTCAATGTTGAGTAAAATATACAAGTGAGCTTGTTCCAATAGCTCACGACTGATTACTTTCACTCATGCTCTTAAAGTCTATTTTCTGTAATAGTCCTCAATATTCTTATCATTAACATGAGCTTCATTACAACTTAAAAGTCATTGCAAAATTCATAACCTCATTAGCCATATAACCCTCAATAATACTCTCTATGCTGGAAAGTCATTAATGTTGCAAATCAACATAGCATGCAAATGAAATGTCTCTCTACGCAAAGCATCACAAGTCATCACACCTTCTCCCCAGAGTTTCTTTAAGTCATCAATAATAAGTTCAAGATAAGCATCAATATCATTTCCAGGTTATTTAGGACCCGATATCAACAATGACAACATGACGTACTTATTTTTTATACACAACTAGGGAGGAAGTTTGTATATAACAATCATAATAGTCCAAGCTCTAGGTTAGGTTCTCAATGTGTTGTATAGATTCATCCCTTTGGTACAAAGCCTAAGTCTTAGATTCATGACTTCTTCACCAAATTCAGGGTACAATAAATGAATCTTCTTCTGCTTTGGGAATAAGACGCATGTGTAGGATCCCATCATTATTTTTCTTTACCTCTGTGTGCCACCTTAAATTCTTTGCATCCATGAGATTGGCAAACAAGCATTGAAACTGTGGTATTATAGGTAGATACCACATCACCTTGGCAGGAGAGCCCGTTTTGGACTTCCTCAAAGTCGTGATTTTGTACCTTGATACCCCACATTTCAGACAATCTTTCAATCAACATGGTCCATTTGAAATAACACAGAGTCATTCAAGCATGCATGTATCTTTTTAGCCTTCATTCCCATTGGGTACAACATTTTCTTTAATTTTTCTATTGAGATTGGAAGCTCGTTGCCTTTAGGAACAATTTTTTCAACAAAGACAAGAATGACGTGAAGATTTTATCACTCCATCTATTGTTAGCCTTTAGAGTATACAATCTCAACACAATGGTTAATTTTGTAAATTAGTACACCCTAACTATAACAGTCTCTCAACATCATGAACAATGTTTCTAAATAAGGAAGGTGGATCGGTGTGCTCTACCCCATAACTATCTAGCATCGCATCAACCATGTATGTTGGAATAGGTTTGTTAACATCTACATCATTGATGTCAATTTCTTCTTCAACACAAGTACTATTATCGACATCTATTGATCTCACTGTTGGATTCTCTCCATGCCAGGACCATTCTGTATATCTCGATATTATCCCATTGCACATGACATGACCTTTTATTTCATCAATAATATTGACTTTGAAGTTGTTATCGCAATCCCTACATGGATAACAGAACCTATCTCCAATTTGTTTCCTTTGTTCCTCCACAAATCTTAAAAACTGGTCAATACTAGCATTAAACTATGGGGTGTAGTGAATTGGAATGGACATCCATGATCTATCCATTCTATGATCAAAGAAAAAATCAAGTAATAGGATTTCGGGTTCACATGATTAGGGTTTAGGAATTACAGATAGATTGGGGTTTATTATTTTGGATTTAGGAATTTAGGTTTCTATATTAGGGTCTAGCATTTAAATATTATGGTTTCTGATTTACGGATTAGGGTTTAGGGTTCAATATTGAATGTGTCTATTGCCTATCCTATTCTCGAACACCTAATGTCACTAGTATGTGTATTCGGTTTTCAAGAAAATTTTGGCACCATTTCCCTACAGTTCTCCAAGTACATCGATGTAGGGGAAAATGTCCACTAACATATGTACCTAGAGAATAAATGCAAAAGTGATGAAAAAATAGCTTGAAAACTGAATATACATTATACACTTACATCCTAAGTGAGATTAAGTGTTCAAGAATAGTCCCAAACCAAGGACTATCCTAGATTTTATCCTAATGAGTAAATCTCTTACAGATTTATAGGCCAACAAATTATATATATATATATATATATATATATATATATAAAAGTGAGATTAAGTGTTCAAGAATAGTCCCAAACTATGGACTATCTAAGATTTTCTCCTAATGAGTAAATCTCTTATGGGTTTATAGGCCAACAAAATATATACACACACACACACACACACACACACATATATATATATATATATATATATATATATATATATATATATATATATATATATACAGAGAGAGAGAGAGAGTCAGGCTAGAATACACTCGAGTGTACAGATCGCATGAATACACTCAAGTTTGTTTGCATATCAAGACTATTTTTTGCAAAATGTAAACCATTGATCTTCACTGTCATACTATAACTAGGCTACATACAAATTTTGAGCCCATTTGGATGAGTGTAAGTCACTCATCTAAGGGCAACAAAATCGACTCGCAAAACTAATTTGAAATGCATAATTTTGTGGTCTTTATAACATGACCTATAAATGTCCAAATGTGCTAAAATTTTGTGTATGAGCTATTCACAAGATGTTCAGAAGATTAATGGATTAGATTTTTGAAAAAAAAATTACATCATGAAAAACTACTTCAGTGTATCTGCTCTGAATACACTTGAGTGTATTCTACCCTGACTATATATATATATATATATATATATATATATGTATATATATATATGTATATATATGTATATATATGTATATATATATATAAATATATATATTGTAATTCCTATACCTATGATCATAGTTTCATCATTCATATCCTAGGTTTTATGTAGCATAATTTAATTCAATTCATTCTTCCATTTGAGTTAGTTCATTCATGCATCATTAACACTAATTAATCAATATTAATCAACTACACAATCTTAAAGAGTAATTATTGAACTAAGTAAAATCAATTACTACCAAGAGAGAAAATATTAATTAATTAAAATAACTAGTAAATCACCATTAACAAGAAGAAAATATCTAATAAGAATCATCAATAACTATTTAGTTTGCACGAATAGGAAAGTAATAGAATAAATATTAATCCATACAACATTCAATTTGATCAATACATCTAATTAAGAAATAATTGATTTATGCAACAATTAAATAAATTTAAAAAGTGTATGAATTGATGTATCATCAAATACTAATTATTTTATATTTAGACTTTTTTATCATCAATCAAAATGTGAAATTCCGTCAATCATTCATTTTTTTAAACATAATTATAAATTCTAATTAGATATACAACTAGAATTTAGTGACGTAGCATAATACATGATAATGCATTTTCATAACAAATCATAAAATGATGTAGAATTTAATAACCCAAACATAATACGTGCATTTTCATAACAAATCAATAAATACATGTAAAAGTGGGCATCTAAGAGTTTAACCACTCACCACTATGGTGGAGAAGGCTAAGGCAGTAACGTCCAAAAGTGGAAGTTGATTGAGTAGCTGGAGTAGTGGAGGTGAAGCTGGCACGACGACACGATGACAGCTGGAGCAGGATGGAGCCACAGTGGGTGGAGCAACAACGGTTGGAGCAGGCTAGATAAAAGGCGGCTCCTATCACCTGTGAGGTGGTGTAGTAGGGAAGCAGTAGTAGTAGGGTAGAGGTGGTGCAACGGTAGCTAGAGCAGGGCAGCAGTACCATGGCAAAAGGGAAAACCACCAGAGCTAGGCAGAATAGGGCGATGAAATAGAATATTGAGGGGAAGAACCATTTCACAGGTGCTATTAACTAAACTTTGTCATCATTTGTTAAACTAAATTGATGCCTAAGAACTTAATTATTGGTTAATCAGATAAAACTGACACATGAACAGGTGCTGACAATGTGGCCATGCAAACCAGCATGACCGTATTGGTGACTTAGTCATTTGTTTTCAATGGTTTAAACTGAGAACAGAAACCCTAATCCCAAAATGGGTTGGTCTTTGTCAGGAGACTTAATCAACAGTTTTCTTACCTATCATTGATGAATAACTAGAACTTAGACGTCAGTCATACAAGAAAACCGACAACATAGACCCATCACCAAACAAAAAATTTGGCCTTGGGAAGTTATATTAGTCATTGAGTTTGGCAAAGGAAACAACGACGCAGAAGCAATTTGGGGGGGGGGTATTTTCATAGGTACAAGGTGTGAATGGACTTAGACGTTGGTTCAGTATCTAAATCCAATGACAAAGATCCTTCTACAAACAATTAAAAGTGGGCATCGACAAGAGGATTGTGTCATCAGTTCTACCTAGTAACCGATGACTCAGAAGTATTTTGGGGGGAATAATTTTTTTTGTGGTGACATGGAACGAACTCTATATCGTCAATTCAAAGACAAACTGACACTAAACATTAAATTTTTAGAGGCAAACATTTTCCCTAAAAAATTGTGTTTTGCTAGTTATCTAAGACGTCAGTTTTACTTAAATTTAATTGACGTTATAGTAAAAGTGGTACCCGTGTATTTTCTAAATCGGCACGACTTGACCAATGGTTACAGTTTTTCTTTAGAATTGACATTATTAGTAGTATGGTGTTAGTTTTTCATTATAACTGATGTTAGGAAAAGTGACATTAGATATCATAAATGTACTAGTGGGAGCAGGGACTCAGAGAAAAGAAACAATGGCTATGAGTACAAGAACAAGATCAAGGAGAGCATAAGAATGGGAACAATAGAGGAATGGAAATAGGACAATGAGGAGTAAATGACCAAGGATTCAGAGAAAGGAAAATGGCTATGAGTAAAGGAACACGATCAAGGAGAGTGCAAGAATGGCAGAAAATGAGGAATAGTTGTAGGAGAATGGGGAGTACATGAATAGAGACTTAGAGAAAAGAAAAAATTAAAACAACAAGAACAACAATGGGGAGTATAGGAACAAGGACTATGAGAAAAATAACAATGACTAAGACTACATAAATGAGAATGGGGAGTAAAGGAACAATGATGATGAGTATAAGACAAGAACGATAAGAATAGGAGTAGAAAAAGGGGAGTACAAAAATGCGGCAATCGAGGAATGGAAGTAGGAGAAGAGGATTAAGGAGGAGGATAAGAGCCATACTAACAATTTGCTTGTATGGTCACCTCTTGTGCCAGTTTCCAATCATAGGTGCATTTGTTGCATCTTCTCACAGTAAGCGCTGAAAGGTGATCCAATACCTTATTACCACTGATGTTTCTTAAGGGAAGTCGATCTTGGGAAACCCTAGCTTTAAATAGAATCATCAACCAGTTATAAATTTTGGGCAATACCATCTCAGAGCAGGGAAACACTACCTACTCAACTTTTATAGACACATACACTGCCACAACCAACTCTCCCTCAACTCCACCATTGAATATAGATTCTAGAAATGTTGAAGTCTTGAAAGATCTTTATCATAACCACAATATTGGTTGACTAGATATCATGGAAATGGATGATTTCATATATTCCTCATCATCACTCCAAATATTTTCCAATCCTTCAAAACCTAATGGCAAACTGTATCACTTTGGAATCTGAACTGTTTCCAATTATTCCAAACCTAATTCTACTTGATACGGGTTTTGGATCCAAGTAGGTTGGTTGAGTGCGGTAGTGGTTTCATAAAGATTGGGTGCACACCATGCATCCCCTGGGTATGCTAAGCCAGTGGTGGGTTGTTGTTCTTGATGCTCTGTATCGTATATGTGTGTGTAATGAGAAAAAGAACAAGGATGATGACTACAAGAACAAGACTTAGGTTGTTCTTTTTCTGCCCTTCCTTGATCCTTTAGTCCCCATTGTTTTTGTTGTAGTGATCATCCTTGTCACTTTTCTACTACTCACCAATTGATTTTTATTTATAATTTGTATATGTATATGTATCTATTTATTTAGTATCATTAATGGAAAGATGTCTCATTATTTTGTTTGTGTTGCTCATTGTACGATTTCACTTACTCATTGTTCATATACCAGCCCTTGATGTTCCATTTTCCTAATCATTGTTCATTTACGATCTGAATACAGGAGAAAAGGATTGAGGTTAGTGAGAATAGGAAGAATGAGCTTGAGAAAAGGATCAAGGTTTGGGAGAAGAGGAAGGAAGAACGAGGTTAGGGAGAAGAGGAAAATAAAGCTTGAGAAAAGGATCAAAGTTAGGGAGTAGAGGAAAAATGAGCTTGAGAAAAGGATTGAGGTTAGGGATAAGAAGAACAAAGATCTTAAGAAAAGGATCAAGTTTAGGGAAAAGATGAAGAACAAGGTTGAGAAAAGGATCGAGGTGAGGGAGAAGAGAAAGAACAAGGTTAGGGAGAAGAGGAACAGAGAGCTTGATAAAATGATCGAGGTTAGGGAGAAGAGGAAGAACGAACTTGAGAAAATTATTGAGGTTAGGGAGAAGAGGAACACAGAGCTTGATAAAAATATCAAAGTTAGGGAGAAGAGGAAGAATGAGAGGTTGAGAAAAGGATCGAGGGTAGGGAGAAGAAGAAGAACAAGGTTAAGGAGAAGAGGAAGAATGAGGTTAGGGAGAAGAGGAATACAGAGCTCCACAAAAGGATTGAGGTTAGGGAGAAGAGGAAGAACGAGCTTGAGAAAAGGATCAAGTTAGGGAGAAGAGGAACACAGAGCTATAGAACACATATGATTGAATACTAGAACACATGTAATTCAATACTACATGACATTATCAAATAAAAAAATATGATAGAACAATGTGCATATAAATGATGGTGAATAAGACATAATACATCAATATGAATGATGGAGTATTTTCACATTAGTTACATCCCAAGTTAAATTTAGGTATTATGGCCTCTCTTTCTTCTTGTAGATGTATCTTCGCCTGTGCATTCTGTCTCGCAGTCTCCACAACACTTACTAACCTTTTTCTTGATCGGTTTGGATTTTCATGAAACTTTATTGACTTAGCTTTAAACTGGTTTGGAGGAGTCAGTTTAACTTCAACTGGAGTGAAATGAGAAATATGAAATGGATCATGATTTTCATTATGGTTGGCCCTAAGTAAGTCAAACATAGAGCACAACAAATCAATCTTGTTGTCTAGCATTTGGTATACATCATCATCCATGCAAACTAATGTGGCCAGTGGAATCATTTTGCGACATAGATGTTGATAGTGTTCCCCATATTTGGATGGTTTATTGACACCAGAACTGGAGTCAAGTATACTAATCACACTCTTAGCAAGCCTTGTCCAATGACAAGCTATGTAGTATGGGGGAATTGTTAGAAAATTTTGTTTTCTAATAGAGCTTAGAACATCTATAAATTTTAGAATGTGTCTACAGAGTATTTCCATGCTTTTATAAATGCCTCAGGAACATTCCAACTTCATAACATATGTTTGGACTAACACAGTCCTCTCATATACTCTATGTCATTATCACTTTTGAAAATAATGTATGCAAGCTTACACCCAATGTTATTTTCTCGTGTGAACTTGATTACATAATCCATCATGTTTTTGAACTCTGATTCGAATATTACAAACATATTAGGCGTATATATCTCAGCGGCCCTTATTGCAATAGGGCTGTAGGAGAAGGTATTGTTTATAAATTTATCAATAGCTTAAAACTCTTATTCTTCAATATTCCTCCCGCTTGAAAGAGTTCTATTATAGTATGTGAAGAACTGAACCAAGTTGTGATTTGGTTAGAGGAAGAGCCTCATGACAACATTGCATGATCCATTGAACTGGGTTGTTTTCATTCCAGTAGTAAAATGTTGTTTTACCCAAGCTGAGAATAATTTTTTATAAAATGATATATTCTCTTAATCCGACAATGTAGTCCAGTAGGGAAGTAATCTTGAATCATCTTTGTCTAATAAAAACCAAATTCATGTTTGGTTTCAATGTCATACATGAGGAGAGTAAGATGGTTGCACAAAATAGGAGTGAACAGCTGAGTGAGGTTCTTATGAGAATTTTGTAATATATACCATGTACAGAGAGCGTGGAATGTATCAAAGAGAACTTTTCTTGTATCTGAAGCCATTACAATGTCTTGATCTATGAAAATAGTTAAAGTTATTTTTTTACATGCATTTCAGAAATGTCTGGATTAACTATTCAAAGGACTCAATAGTTTCATCAAAGAGGAGGGCTACACTAAATATGACACCCTAACGTTGGTGGTTAAAACCAACAAAAAAGTTGCATAGAAAAATTAACATGCCAATTTTGAAGAGTGGAAAAATGGTTTAGTACTAGAACATGTTCAAAGCTGGAACACATATAGTTCAATACTAGAACACAAATGTTGAGTAATGGAATAAAATATCTCAAATACTAGAACACAAGATATTAAACATTCGAACAAAGGATTCTATTGAGTAATGCGACAAAATATATCAAATACTAAAACACAAGTGTAGAGTAATGGAACATAATATGTTGTAAACTGGAACACAAGATATCAAAGACTAGAAAACATGATTCTATTAAGTACCTAATGGTTGGTAGCTCATGTTTGTTTGAAATGTTGTATTAAAAGAAATGGTTTTACCAAATAATTCATAATCAAGCTTCATCCTCCCATCGGCCCAGAAGATGTTTGAAATTTTCTCTTTATTATCAACCTCAATCTCGTAGTAAAATGATGGGTTTTTGTATGCTTCATTATGGAAGTACTCTTGAAAAGCAGTGGCCTCACTAGATATCATTGTATTCTATCTCCTACACCTCAAATGGTTCTTTAAATCTATTTGAAGAAACCTTATACTTTCCCATCAACTGGAAACCAAGGAAATTGCATCATAGTAATTTCTTAATTGAATTCCAGCATCTTCATGGATCTCAACTATAGATCCTTGCATGTTTGTGACATTTCGATTGGATCTAAAAAGGTGCCAGTGATTTATCTTATAGGGATTAAGTTAGGAATAAAGAATTAGATTAATGTGCGCTTTGCAGTCGGTCCTTTATTCTCTACGATGCCACTTTGTTCTTGTTCAACAATCTACTAATTCTTTTATTATTTCAAAATTAGTGTGATTTAGTAAGCTTCCCTTACAATAACCTTATTTACTACATACATATATCAAATATTGCATCTTTCCATGATACGGGTTCTTTCCTGTACACTTCTTCTCCCAATGAATCCTAGTTGTAAACCCTTTCTGATGAGCATAGTCAGTATAAAATTTACGAGCTTCCTCTGGAGAGCTAAATTCAAGGTTTTTCCAGTAATCATGCTTATCAAGTTCATTTGAGACAGTGACAGGTGACATGATTAATGCAATTGGAGTAAATGAGAAAGAGAAAACAAATAAAGGCAGAATGAGCTTAGGGAGAAATGAAAGAACAAGCTTGACAAAAGGAGTAAGGAGAAGGAAAATGAAGAAAGGGGAACCTGAATATAGAAGAAAAGGAATGAAGTGTTATGGAAAAGAGAGACACAAATCTTGAGAAAAGGAATAATGAGGAAATAAAAAGATTTGGGGATAGGGAGAAAAGGAAGAATGATGTTACAGAGAAGAGGAATGAGGATAGGGATAAAGGAAGAATGTGTTAAGAAAAGGAGTAAGGAGAAGGTGAAAAGGAAGAAAGGGGAACTCAAATATAGAATAAATGGAACGAGATGTTATGGAGAAGAGAAACACATAGCTTGAGAAAAGGAATAAGGAGGAGGTGAAAAGGGTCAGGGATAGGGAGAAAAGGAAGAACGAAGTTACAGAGAAGAGGAATGAGGATAGGGAGAAAAGGAAGAATAAGATTGAGAAAAGGAGTAAGAGGAAGGTGGAAAGGATGAAAGAGGAACCTGAATACAGAAGAAAAGGAATGAGGTCACGGAAAAGAGGAACACAATTCTTGAGAAAAAGAATAAGGAGGAGGTGAAAAGGAATGAGGATAGGGAGAAAAGGAAGAATGAGTTGGGAGCATGAGAAAAGCAACAATGATATAGATAGGCAAAAAGATTAGGAGAACATGAACAATGAGATGGAGAAAAGGAACATAAAGCATGAAAAAAGGGAATGACTTTATTAATAAAGGGTAGTTTATGGATTAAACATCCGATACATTTATATGATCATCTTGAGAAAAGGAGTAACAAGAAGGTGAAAAGGAAGAAAGGAGAACCTGAAACCAGAAAAAAAAAAGAACAAGGTGTTAAGGAGAAGAGGATCACAGAGCTAGAGAAAAAGAATAAAGAGAAGGTGAAAAGGAACTAGGGTTGGGAGAAAAGGAAGAACAGACTTAGGGAGAAAATAAATAAGGGTAGGGATAAAAGGCAGAATGAGTTTGAGTAAAGGAAGAAAAGGGAACCTGAATGTAGAAGAAAAGAAATGAGGTGTTATGGAGAAGATTAACACATAGATTGAGAAAAGGAATATGGAGGAGGTGAAAAGGGACAAGGATTTAGAGAAAAGGAAGAATGATCTTAGGGAGAAAAGGAATGAGGATAGGGAGAAAAGGCAGAACAAGTTTGAGAAAAGGAAGGAAGGGGAACTCGAATACCGAAGAAAAGGAATGAGGTGCTATAGAGAAGAGGAACACAGAGCTTGAGAAAAGGAATAAGGAGGAGGTGAAAAGGAACAAGTATTGGGAGAAAAGGAAGAACAAGCTTAGTGATAAAAGGAATGAGGATAGGAAGAAAAGGTAGAACAAGTTTGAGGAAAGGAAGAAAGGGGAACCCAAATATAGAAGAAAAGGAAGGAGGTGTTACGGAGAAGAGAAACATAGAACTTGAGAAAAGGAATAAGGAGGATGTGAAAAGGAATGAGGGTAGGGATGAAAGGAAAAATGATCTTAGGAAAAGGAATGAGGATAGGGATAAAAGGAAGAACAAGTTTGAGAAAAGGAGTAAGGAGAAGGTGCAAGGGAAGAAAGGGGAACCCAAATATAAAAGAAAAGAAACAAGGTGTTATGGAGAAGAGTAACACATAACTTGAGAAAATAAATAAGGAGGATGTGAAAAGGAAAGAGGATAGGGAGAAAAGGAAGAGCGAGCTCAAGGAGAAAAGAAACAAGGATAGGGAGAAAAGGCAGAATGATTTTGAGAAAAGGAGAAATGAGTAATAATATTTGGGAGAAAAGAAAGAACGAGATGGGAGCATGAGAAAAGTATCAATGATACAAATAAGAGAAAGAAGTATTAGGATAACAAGAACAATGATACAGAGAAAAGGATAAATGAATAAGAAAAAAGGAAACGACATTATTAATAAAGGATAGTTTATGGAATAACTATCTGAGACATTTATATGATCATCTTCAAAATCATTCTCCTCTTTGATGCATTCTGAAGAGGAACAAATCTCATTCAAATATATCTGAATCCTCTCAACATCTTGTGACTCCATATCAGGAATGTTTATGTAATACTGATGTGCAGAAGCAGTGTCTCTTTCTGAGAACTCTCTCTTTGAGGAATCAAAATATGACTGATGTTCAAAAACAATTTCTTCTAGATTCACTAAGTAAGTAGTGTCTCCTTTTGAGAAATCTCTCTGTGAGAAATCAAAATATGTCTAATCTACAAGACCAATTTCTTCCAAATTATGTGAGTAAGCATGCCTATCATTAGAAACCAATGGAACTTCTTGTGATATTCCTTCCCAAACCTATTCTTGAGAAACCATCTCATTCCGATCTACGTCAAACACATATGTATTGTTGATAGAATGTCTTTGTTGGATATCTTGGCATGTTGAACCTTGTTGAGTATCATCTTGGTGAGGTGATGGTGGCACACTAGCGACAAAACCTTGGTGTGTATGTTGGTGAACTGACAATGACACACCAATGACTGAACCTTGTTGAATTTCCTTTAAATCCATGTCCATCTCCCTCATCCATTCACCTACAGTCACAACCATGATATTTTTTTTTGGGAAAGTATATAATTTGGAAAATTTTAAGAAATTGATATACATGATATTAAAAATCACTCTTTTATAGATGTAACTTGCTACACTATGAATAAAAGAGCTTCCTTTCACTGATACTATGAATAAAAGTTCTTTCTTATACTAAAAAATGCAACTGTTTAAGATATACAATTAATATAGATGCAAAATAAAACAAACATCATATTTTTATGAGAAGTAGGGAAGGGAGAAGCGATCAAGAGGACATTAAGAATGGAGAAGTGAACAACAACATGGTATGTGTAGAATCGTGTAACAACAGAAAACCCAAACGTCGCTTTAGGCGTTGAAAGTCATTGGATTAGGTTGAACTCATTGTTTATATACCTAAACCCTAAAATAACCAACAACACCAACGATCAGTGTTGGTGTATCTCACCAC
The DNA here is from genome assembly GCA_963693085.1 of Alisma plantago-aquatica. NCBI lineage: Eukaryota > Viridiplantae > Streptophyta > Magnoliopsida > Alismatales > Alismataceae > Alisma > Alisma plantago-aquatica. The sequence goes on along the minus strand of OY856413.1, from coordinate 1,076,880,964 downwards.
TGCTACCAGAGAGTATGGATGGATCTAGGTTTTGGTAGGAGAGGGAAACTAAGGAGAATATAGGAGAGGGAGTGGGAGTAGGAGCGAGAGAAAGAGTGAGTGTGGTGCAATGTTTTTATATGCATGGAGAGGTTATTGAAAGAATTCCAAATCCCTGGTTCCAAAAAGATATTATCCCCATCCCGGAGATGCCCCTGGGTTTAATCCACCCATCTGCTGAAAAGTCACCTTTATGAGTTGTTGGGATCAGATTCAGGATGTCCTAACAAATACCCCCTCAGCACTGGATCTTTGGAAACTTTCATTGTGTTCCCAGTAAGAGTTCCATCATAAAGATAAAAATCAAGGTGGTCTATGTGACATTCATCATTCACGTGTAAAATAAGAGAATTACGATACAACAAAAAAGGAGGGGTCCCAAAGAAATACCTTATTCAATGCCAGTTGCAGAAAGAAGTGGCTCCTTCTAATCCATGTAGAGGGTAGTTGGGGAGATATATAAGAACTTGAACCAACATGCAATACCAAGATAGTTGAAACCTTTTGAAATATAGTATATTTGTCAACCATGTTGAAGTAATTACTGAAGTCAAGAAGAGCCATTGTGATAGCGGTAAACTTCAAAACTATTGCTATAACCAAATAAAATTCTTTGACTGAGATTTAATATTAGCATGCATTAATCCAATGGATGTGTCCAAAGAGGTAGATTTAGGAAGGTAAAATTTCACTCAAAGTCAGTTAACTCTATGGAGGAAATCTACCACATGATAGGTTGAACTATTCTTGTAAAGATACAAATCTTCATTCTTGACTGGACTATATTTATAGTCAGAAATATGCACAAGACATGAGGGTGCACTAAGGTGGCACAATGTCTATTCTATCAATGCAATTATGAGACGGCGTGCTAATAGTGACCCTAATGATGTGCATGGTCAATCACGAGTGGTCGTTAAAGCACAAGGATATTAAAGCTTACAAAATAGTGAGATGGTGCTAGCTGTTTCAGGGATGGAAAAAACCAAAGGGTCTCAATGCTTGGAAATTTTGGTATATTTTGATATTATTCTTAGAGAAGAATAAGGAGAAATTGAAATATTGGGATGTAGAATTATGGGGTTAGGTTGCATGCATGTGTCTCAATTAAAATAATGAGTTAAAAAGTTCTACTATGATGTAGGTGATTTTGTTGATCATCATTCACTTCGTTTATAATGAGGTAAGTGTTATATAGTAAATTTAAGTCTCTAGTCAATTGTGTGTATTTAAGTACAATTTAATTAGGAAATAAGTTGGACACACATTCATATATATATATATATATATATATATATATATATATATATATATATATATATATATACACACATAGGGTATATATTCACTACTCATGTGGGTAACTAACTTTAGTTACCCGTGGATCTATTTTGTAATATATATATATATATATATATATATATATATATATATATATATATATATATATATATATATATATATATATATATATATATATATATATATATATATGCCTTTTTTTAATGCCCGTGTGGGTAGCCTGGATTTCGCTACCCAACAGCTAAAAAAGTAATTGTTCTGACCAGAAAAGTAATTCTGTTATCAACAAAAGTAATTATGTTGATCAAAAAGTAACTATACGACTAAAAAAGCAATCCCATACAAAATACACTACAGATATATATGTAATTGTATTTTGAAATCTGTTGTTACAAACGTAACTATCTATGCATGAAACTCAACAGTTTGCAAAATAAATTAACCCTCTACATGTCAAAAGTAACCAACTTGAAATGAAGTAACTGAAATGGGGGGTGGGTAGCTACCCGCATGGGTATTAAAGATGGACCCATATATATATATATATATATATATATATATATATATATATATATATATATATATATATATATATATATATATACACACACCCACACGGGTAGCTTGGATTTCACTACCCAGCAGCCAAAAAAGTAACTATTCTGACCAGAAAAGTAATTCTACTATCAGAAAAAGTAACTATGATGATAAAAATGTAACTATACGACTAAAAAAGTAATCCCGTAGAAAATACACAACAGATATATATATATATATATAACTGTGTTTTGAAATTTGTAGTTACAAACATAACTATCTATGCATGAAACTCAACAATTTGCATGGTAAAGTAACCCTCTACATGTCAAAATTAACCAACTTAAAAAAAGTAACTGAAATGGGGGGCGGGTAGTTACCTGCGCGGGCATTAAAGATGGGCCATATATATATATATATATATATATATATATATATATATATATATATATATATATATATATATATATATATATATATATATAGGGTATATAGGTTATATATTCACTACTCGTGTGGGTAACTAACTTTAGTTGCCCGTGGATCTATTTTGTAATAGAAAGGTACCTATCTGTAATGAGACATACATCATTTGTAATGAGATGACCAAATTTGTAATACAAACACTCATTTCATATTACACATTTGATTACAATAAAAATAATATTTATACCAGAAACAACGTTGTAATACAAAATGAGTCTTTGTATTACAATTTTGATCATCTCCTTTCAATTTTGATTGTTTGATTATAAATATGTGTCTTCTTATTACAAAACTAATCCATAGGTAACTAACCTTATCTACCTATACAGGTAGTGAATGAATGGCCATATATATATATATATATATATATATATATATATATATATATATATATATATATATATATATATATATATAATGTATGTGTGTCTATATATATATACATATATATATAATGTATGTGTGTCTATATATATACATATATATATATATATCTGTGTGTGTGTGTGAGTGTGTGTATATCACCTTACTTACTTGTCTGCTTTCTATCTCTAGTTGCAACAACCTATTTGAAGAACTTCATTGAAATGCTTAATCTTCTTCATTAAAAGTTTCTATTTGTCAATGCAAGTTTTACTATTTGCACCTAAAAATATATATCGTAGTCAAAATAAACCTCAAGTATATATAAAATGTGGGGTCTATCTATTTTGTTTTCATTTGCATACACCTATCGCATGGATTACCTAAATATAAAGCACTGCCATTTGACACCCTTATTCCCACAACGTGTGTCATTAACACCCAATGCATCCAAAATGTAACATTTTGATTTTTTTTTCATTTCCATTCCCAAAGGGTCAAGAGAGAAATATACAAATATCAACATATATATATATATATATATATATATACATATATATCAATATTTCAATTCATCAATGAAGAAGAGTACAAGAACATCCAAAATATGCATGTATAACTTCCACAAATATTTTTTTATTAAATTGAGAATAGATTACATCATTCCCTTAGAAAACGAACATGACCACAATATATGATTAAAAAAACACGTAGCAATATATTATCTTGATCACTCAAAAGATATATTTCTATAAGAAATAATATATTTGTACAAGTATAAAGTATGTTGAGTATGTGGGAATATAATACAAAGAATCATAGATTTCCACATAAGAGAATAAACACATATACCAATATACAACCATTTCATTCAACATTTTAATAAGTGGAATGGAACTTGTTGTTTACGCCTCTTCATATTGTTACATGACACTATGATGTAGAACAAATTCCTTTTATTGATTATTCTACAAATCTATTGAGAAATTATCAATATCAAAATATCATTTTTGTGTCCACACATACCTAATTTTTCAATCT